>CM070736.1:28458322-29058322 GCA_036346245.1 Bonia amplexicaulis
ATATGTCACTTCAGTTGAAACGGGCATAGTGCATCACAAGCGTGTCTGAAACCGCCATGAGCAGCACAGACACACCACTAGCTTTACAGAAAACTTTCATGTATATCCTATTGTAAACCAAAAAAAATAGATAACATAAGCTATGGTCGATCGATAGACCACGCCATGTGCATCGGGCACCCAATGGGGGTACCGTGCTCACCCGCTAGGTCATCGTGATCTATCTAGTTTGGCCGGACATCGCAACCTATTGAGTCTGATAAGTGTCATATTACTAGCCGTCGATCATCCGTAGGCCAAATCGACGAGGAGGTAACTTACGTACAACCTATCTTTTGTTTTCCTATTATATCGTACATCATGACGTTCTCCCGTTTCAGGTCTGTCGTCGAGATTCATCACTTTTACCCTCCGCACACCCTACATAGACTACTGCTCTCCGTCGATCATCTTTGCTGCACATTTG
Organism: Bonia amplexicaulis; assembly: GCA_036346245.1. Classification (NCBI taxonomy): domain Eukaryota; kingdom Viridiplantae; phylum Streptophyta; class Magnoliopsida; order Poales; family Poaceae; genus Bonia; species Bonia amplexicaulis. The sequence continues at coordinate 28,458,789 of CM070736.1, forward strand.
GGAGGTACGAGATTCGCATTCTACATCCGAAATATTTATTGTGACTAACATCGTTCCATCTTACAGCCTTCAATTCAACGTGGGGGTGACGGCCAATCCACCAATGACCATACAGGCCTCCCAGTTGCTTCCAGGGAGTGGTACACAGCGCTAGAGTTTGCAGCGTATGCAAGACAGAGCTCATTGTTCACAACATATGCAAGGTTTGGAGACTTCGGTGGGCACAACTCCTTCGGCATCGTTGGCACACCGTACGGTGAAGGCCAAGGCTTCTCCACACAACGGGGATTATAGAGTCTCTCGTTCACGACTTCATCTCTGGCGGCCCCTAATTCGGCATATCTCAGTAGGAGCACATCGACGCTTATCACCAGACAATATCTGCTATACCTTAGCCTGTTGTACCACCGCTGAGCACTCAACAGACGAAACGGCCTCCATACCTCCTCCGATCTGACACGCTCACTCCGGACCGGCTATCGTACCCCATAGGACATACTCAACGGAAGACAAAGCCACGCACACGGAGGCAGATGCGGCGATGAGATAGTAGTGGCTTAGATGAGTGAGCCATATCGCATCCCATGCAATGCGCTTTTTATACTGCTAGTGCCATACGTTTTTATACTACTATATGTACTCATTGCATAATTGAATAAAAAATTGCACCATTAAATCTACTGCTAAATTTTTCATCTTATTTTCTATATTTAGAAATTCCTACAAATAGTTTACGTAAATAAATTTTTAAGTAAAATTTATAACGAAAAAATTACAAGTAAATTATTATACAATAAACTATGAGAACCGCTCCCCCAAATCCCCTCTTCATGGTTTACGATGCAAGTTTAGTCCAACTCCGATCTGTAGCAAGGATTCTTCACAAGGTGTGGAACTCCCAGCTGTTCTCAAGGCGTTTCTTCTTTCCTCTCTCACATGGCCTTCGGCACTGGGCAGCACTAGCGACGGTCAGACCAGACCACTACGGAAGACGAGTGCACTTGAGGCGACACCGCCGCTCGATCCCACACGAGGAAAACGTCCAACGCGAGCGTTGGAGAAAAACGTCATGTATAGCAGCTCTCTCTCCCTTCTAACTGCACCAGATTCGACATGCATAGCACGTAGGTTTTTCTGTGCAATTTCGGGTAAAAAAACGGTAATAAACATATTCTCTTCTCCCATTCGTATAATGAAACATTGCAACCTGTGAGGACTCAACACCGTCACACTGGTTTCAGAACTTTGTGAAGCATCGTACATATTACATAAAACTCCTCAAGAATCCTACTCCAGTTATGATGCTCTTAAGCTAATATACAGATCACGTTTAAATATGTAATTATTCAGTTCCTTCCATTGTACAACACCTTTACTGGTGTGTTATTGCTCGGTAACATAATTTCCTCAGCTGACAGGAAAGACAGATTTTTCATCTATAGCCGAGCCTTGACTTGATTCACCGGTGCACTCTGCAAATGAAAATTCAGTACCAATCAGATGTTATGTCGAAAATTCTATCACGGTATCAGGTCACATGTTGCATTCTGGCTTAAACAAATAGACACTAGTACTTTCTGAACAGATAAACAAATAGGTAAAGTTTCAGCTGAAACAAAATGACTTGCTCACCAGAGGAATCCCTTTTGCCGCTCTTTCGGCAAGGTAGGGGCAAGGCTTGAAGAAGTTGCCATACCGTTCGTCCAGTCCTGCAACTTATCATGGATGTACTTTGCACCAATGGAATCTCCCAGAACATGACACCACCCCTGGTTGCACCAATCGACAGATAAGTAGTTAGTTAGTTATGAGAGGCAAATTGGACTAAATCTCTTAAAACGGACCTGTAAGGTGGGAATCCCATGCCGAAGATTGAGGCGATGTCAAGGTCGGAAGCTTTGACTGCGATGCCCTCATCAACGACACGGCAGGCTTCATTTATGACTGGGAAGAACACCATTTCAACTATGTCCTTATCGCTTAGCTTCATCAACTGGCACAATTGTACAAAACATTTTAGCATTGGAGGCCAACGTATCCGTTTTGCGAGAAACGTGACATTTACCTCTACGAGAATCCAGTCAATTTAGTCAGGATATTCTTTTCCATTGTAACTATCCATTAACATAAAAAGGTGCACCTATATCAGCTCATCTAGTTCAGGGAGCTCTACTATTTAGTCGATATACAAATTGTCTCGAAACCTTCGTTTTGTTTCCAAATTCATATTTCAAATATAACAGCAGCATAATTACAGAAAGTTAACAACACCATATTTTGAGATCTATATACTAATGCTCTCTTCTAAACTGCTAGAACATAGTAACAGACTAGAAAAACAAATACACCAAGCACCAACCACAACACGAAGTCATTCTATTACTACACATGCTTTTAAGAAAAACTGCAGATTTTCTCTAGGGAAATACAAAAGGAGTATCAAAACATCGAAAGATGAAACAAAACCTCAGGGTCCGGTGTGACTCCTGCCATGCTCCTAGATTTCTCAATATACATCATAATTTCGGGATCAGGAATTGCCTTCCTCTTGTCCTCATACTTGTAAAACCCTTTCCGAGTGGCTTCACCTGTGTGACAGATTGGTATATTGTGGTAACACATTTTCAGAAACCAGTGAAAACATGAATTGCAAAAGAACAAATAGACATGGTATGACAGTGCTCTTTGATTAATTTACCTGCCCTTTTGTCCTCCATCATAAGAGGAATTAACATTGACTTGTAGACCCTCTCCGGGAAGTTCTCAAGGTACTGCATACCAGTGGCAACAGCAACACCAAAACCAACCAGATCTGCCAGTCTGCATACACATAACAGAAAAAGGGCAGCTAGATTGAGTCCATCTGACATTGCTCAAACACCATCATATGAAACATTGACGATGTGATGTTGCATTAACTTATATTTTCCGGAAAACAATATAAAATTCTATATCTGACCTGAATGGACCCATGGGCATTCCAAATTTGGTACATGCACGATCGATCTTGTAAACATCCATACCAAGATCAACAAACAGGAGTGCTGACTGAGTGTAAGGAAAGAACATCCTGTTGACTGCAAAACCAGTACAGTTCCCAACCACTATTGGTGTCTTCTTAATCTTCTTCCCAACATCCAACAAGTCAACAACAACTTGTGGTGAGGTGTGCTGGGTACGAACTATTTCCAGAAGTGGCATTACATGCGCAGGACTGTAAAGTGCAATCAGTTAATAAAGGATCATGCAGCTAAAGAATTGTTGTGCATCAATATACACTGCATTACCTAAAGAAGTGTGCGCCGACAATACGCTCTTGGGACTTTGTTTTCTCTCCAATTAGATTAAGATCAATTGTAGATGTGTTAGTAGCAAAGACACAATGGGAAGGACAGTACTTCTCCAAGTCGGAAAATATCTGCTGCTTCAACTTCACATTCTCAATAACAGCCTGCAATTGTGAGAAAAAACAGAGTTATGGAGTTATGGTAAATGGGCTGAACAGAATAAGGATAAATGGGCTGATCAAGAAGGGCAATTATAATTTTGGTCCATGAATAAGGATAGCGACTTGCCTCAATAACTAAATCCACGTCTTTGAACCTTTCATAATCAAGGACACCTGTGACAAGAGAAAGCGCCTTCTCATATCTCTCCTCGGTCATTTTCCCTTTCTTAAGGCGACTCTGTAAATTGGCTGGTGAAACAAACTAGTGAGACAGTTTATTTCTTTATTGCACTGATATTAAAGTGCAAGAGATTCGCACAGAAAAATGTCATTTTCCCTTTCTTAACACGACTCTGTAAATTGGCTGGCGAAACAAACTAGTGAGACAGTTTATTTCTTCATTGCACTGACATTAAAGTGCAAGAGATTCGCACAGAAAAATGTAGCAGGATATATGCTGAGGCTAAATAATGTTTGTACCTTTGATCCTGTCGATTCCAGCATTTAGAAATTTCTCGCTTACTTCTTTAAGTACCACAGGATAGTTACTCAGTATCATTGCGGTTGCAATTCCAGAACCCATAAGTCCACCACCTAGAATGGCGACTTTAGTTATTTTCCTAGCCATCAACCCCAAGTCTGTAGCACCAGGAACCTGTTGTATTTTAGAGAGGACTAAGACATGGTATGATTCCATAGTAACAATTAAGAAAAAAGTCCCTCATACCTTTGATGTTGCCCGCTGAGAGAAGAATACATGAACTAAGCTTTTACATGTATCAGAGAAAAGAAGGCCCTGGAAAGCAGTTGCTTCCTGCATTTGCACATTTGCATTAAGGAAGTGAATCCAACATTCTGTAAAATCTGTTTACATCAGGAAAATAATAAAGAAGCGGGAAGAACGTAAGTAGCATGAAGTACCTTCCAGAGCCCAGCTCGAGGTCCTGAAACTATACCTTCTTCAATGACATCAATACAAACAAGTGGGTGGTGAAGATTGGCAGCCTGCTTTTGAGCTTGAGCTCTTGCAAACTTGAGAATCTCCCTAGCCTCACCAAGGGGTTCTAGTTTGTCAGTCTTGTAAAGGCTTTTGATCCATGGCCTTTTAAATTCACAGATATCCAAAGCCCAACGCCGAGCGGTATTCACCAAATCATTAGGAGAAACTAAGGAATCAACAAAACCCAGTTGGTGTGCCTCTTCACCCTTAATTGGCTTGGATAGCTGACACAAATGGGATATTTAGTTAATTGAAGTAGGTGGATGAAACAAGGAAGATCACAGAAAAGAAAACCGTAGGCTCAAGAAGCAAACAAAACATGTCGCAGTACTTACCAACATCATTTCAAGTGATTTTGTCAGTCCAACAAGACGTGGGAGTCGTTGTGTTCCTAGAAATTATGAATAGGGTCAATTGCATGAAAAAAATGAAAGCAGCACTGGATCTTATTGCCTTGATATTGAAGGTCAAGCATATGATAGAACTTTTTGAAAGCAACATTGGAGTTTATCTCCTTGATATCTAAATCAAAAGTGATAAAAACAAAAATACAAATATGACATCAAGAAGTTTCAGTGGTACAAAAACTAATAGGACAAAGTATATGTTTTAGGATCCACTTCACTGTATGTATCAAGGGATCCAAATAATGAATTATCCCTAATACCTATCTAGGACATAAAGCACATCTAACATAAAATGAAGAGAAAAAAAGCACATAAAATTACCTCCAAATCCTGGAATGATTCCAAGTTGAAGTTCTGGAAGACCTAATTGAGCTGTGGGAGTCGAAATGCGTGCATGGCATGCCTAATTGAACATGCAATAATTATCATAGAAGTTATCACCACTGAAATTTAAATGACAGTGACAAGGATAAGGCAGACAAGTACCATGGCAACTTCTAATCCTCCACCAAGAGCAAGACCATCAATTGCAGCCACTGATGGCTTTGTTGCACCTGTTTAGGACAATAAATATGGAAAATGCTCAACACAATTCTTCAATAGAAAAACAGCAATCAAGCAAGAGAGAAAACAAACAAATAAAATACCTTCTAGAGTATCAGTCAGAATATCTATTGATATGTAACCAACCTTTGGCTGCTCCACTGTTAGAATTGTAAGATTGATAAATGACGATGAGATTTGCATAATGGTTAACTCAGTAAATAAAAACGAAAATAGTGTAACGGGAGATGAGAAGTATAATATACTTTTGCCACCCTGAAGACCACCAAAGGAACTAATATCGAATCCTCCAGAAAACTTCCTCCTTTCCCTGTCAAAGTTTAGAAAAAACATTGTCGTCACTGAAAAAAAAATAGTGACTTGTTCTTGGAAGGCACAAGCTCGGGAACAGCACGCCCGTACAGAGAGAGGCAGGGTGGGGCCAGTGCCTCCAACAATGGCATGCATATTGTGTAAAAGAATAAACTGACCAGTACCTGTAACAACAATAGCTTTGACATCGTTTCTCCGAAGAGCTTCTTCATAGCTTTCCTTTAAGCTTAGCAATACTGAAAGAGAAAAAGTCATGGTGAAAACAACAATAAACTTTGATTTGTCGGTTAATTTTGTATGTAATCTTAGAAGCATATTGTTAACATCTTCTAATTAGGAAGTATAAAGCTATGTGATCATCGCATATACAACTGCATTACTTTACAATTTGTAAAATGCCATATGATTTTGCTACAACACCATGTTTTATAGTGATTGTTCTAGTATTTCAGAATTGTTCATATCCAGCCAAACTGCCAAAGATGCAAGAACCTTTCAACTTCATGTGTTAGCAAACCTGTTTCAATAAAACATCTCACAGTACCTCCACCAAGCAAAAAATTTCATGAGGAAATACAAATAAGTAGCAACATTGCTTCAGATTAGCCTTGAAGCCTATGTGGTAAACAGAGAGCAGATATCAGGAATTCTACCATCCATGCTGTTAGGTTGTTAAAGAAATTGCTTCACACCTCTTTCCATTCCTCCCTTCCTCAAAATTAGCATTTGAATATTATTGAAGTTAAGCAGTTAACTATTTCGCCTCCAGGTAATATTTTCCTTGTTCAAATATGCAAGCTATTAGATAACTGTATTACATAGCCTACCTATTCACTCATGTAATTTCCATAATCAAACTCATCGATGCTGTGCCACACACTCAAACAGAAACAGTTGACCAATGTTGTAATCTGGAGAGGCTACGTTACTTTAACGAAGATGAAGCTCTTTCTTAGGCAGCTGAGTTTCATGGCCTCATTAATGTAACAGGCGACAACAAAAATAGCTAAAAGCACCACAGTTCTGGCAAGATACATTTAGATCACACCAAGGGGCAAGGCACGCGCAAAAGAGGCATCTTTCTGGGGGAGATTTTTTTCACATCTTCAAATCATCCCACTCCCAAATCTAAATATTGCATAAGAACACCGAAATTCTACAAACAGTTAAATCGGAAATAATTCTAAGCTCCCATCAAATTCTACAAAAGAAGCGAAAGAATTGAACAGCCCTGCATCAACCTGCACCTCCACAAGCCCCTATCTTCAACCAGACAGCTCATGGAAGCAAAATTAGGCCTAGGAACACCTAGAACCCACAACCCTTAGCGGCAACCGCGAAAGGAGACTCCTTTACAGCTCCCCCCATCAAATTCCGCCATCAGCAGAGCTCAAAACCCCAATCTTGCATCAAACCACTTCCACAAAATCAAGAAAAGGAGGAGGAGCAAATCAAATTGGGAGCGAAGGCAAGGATGGTGGTATACCATCAATGGAGAGCGAGTTGACGGGCGGGTTGCAGATGGTGATGACGGCGACGCCGTCGGCCCCCACCTCCATCTCCGTCCTCCCCTTCGCCGCCATCGCTGCGGAGGTCCCAAAGATCTCGCCCTGGTTTCTTGCCGCTGTTGTTTTCTTGCAGGTGTCGAGTCGCTCGGAGTTGCGAGATACATCAACTCCCCGTGATTTATAGCGCGTACCTTAGGTGGTTGCCGTGCTGACGCCATCTATCTACTGGTTTGCGCTTTGCAGCTCCTGGTAAGCTCCTATTTTTAAATTTAACTAGTTTTATGTACTCGTATGTTATAACGAAACTTATTAAATATATAGATATTTGTGCTATAGAAGAGAGTTGATCTGATCAGTTGAAAAGTGAAGAATTATGAGAAGTTACGAAAATAGAGCGGTTAGAAAAGAATAGACGTACAATCACTAACTCGTTTTTTTTTATAATAGTAATGATTATACTAAAAGAAAGGTAGTAGCAGCTATAACGAAAAATATCTTAAAATAATATTATACCGTAAAAATATGACAAAGTGAGCATACTATAGCTCGCAATTTAACCTACTAAGGATTACCAGGTTTGGATAATACTGACCGAAAACATTAGCTCGTCGGGGTTATCCGTAAGTGGGGTACTCTTTTATCCGTCCAATTCTTTTTAGATTTTCCAAGGGAAAATTGAAGATATATTCCCAAGTGAATTTTAAAGGCTTTGATTGAAAAAACGTCTAGATTAATATCCCATTTGGAATACAAAGATATCAGTCCCATGTTCTATCATTGGTAGTCCACGTCAGACTTTTAGATGCGGAATTATACTCTTCTTTTCCCCTGTCGGACATGTATTCCATCGATCTTATCCTTCTTTTTTTAATACCCAGGTATTGGACTTATCTGTTCGGTTCGATCAAAGTTTGTGATTCGCATGAGACTAAACTCGAAATCATGGTTCGTTCATGGCTTCCCCACATCCCACGAACTAGGATATCGTACCGTCCTTTGTAGCTGCATCCGGCTTCGGACATCACAGGGCGCCTTTTTCTTCGTAAAAATAATCAGACGATGCCTGTGTAGGTCGAGTAGAGCAGAGCTTACCAAAAAACAAGTATAAAAGATGCATGCGCGGTCGTGTAAGGGCTAGAAAATTACCACGCGGCTCAGTTCGAGCTCGCAAATTTTGAGCCGAGCCGAGCCTTCTTCGCGGCTCGCAAAAAAATCAAGCTGAGCTCGAGCCGCTCGCAAGCCGGCTATGGCTCGTGTGTGCGTGCAGCGGCCCACAGTCAAGGACTCAGGAGTCAATTGTGCTGTGTGGCCATCCGATCTTCAACAGACTGCTCGATCGCCTTGGAGACGTTCGGATCGCTCCGAACGTTTTTTCATTCCGTGCTGTTTGATCGATTTTGGATGGTCGATGGCGACGGTGACGTTCGGACAAGGCCGAACATCCCGCCGTTCGATTGACTTAGAGGTGTGATTGCAGGTCAGTCGCCCCTCTTCTTCCACTGCATGTGCCCTCTGTCCGATCGCCATGGAGACGTTTGGACCGCTCCGAACGTTCGTTCGTTCCATGGCGTTCGATCGATTTTGGATGGTCGATGGCGACAGTAACGTTCGGACCAGACTGAATGATCCCGCCGTTGGATTGGCTGCAGACGCTTGCAGCCGTTCGATTGACTTAGAGGTGCGGTTGCGGATGAGTTGATCCCCTAACCTAACCCTAACCCTTCAGTCGCCACGCCCAAATTCCCGATCTGCATTTGATCGATCCCCTTCCACCACGCCGTCCACCACGCCGCTTGCCCCTCCCACCGCGCGGCCCGCCCCAACCACCACGTCGCCTAACCCTCCCACCTTGCCTACGTGCCCCGTCCTCACCTGGCCACGTGCACTCCTCGTTGGCCCGTCCTCGTGCTATCCCCCCGGCCTCGCTGTGCTTCCCCCACTCCTCCGTCCGACTCCCATGCCATGGATTGCCAATCGAGCATGGAGTCTCGTGCGCGAGGGAAGAAGTCAGCCGACTCCAAGGCCTCCGGCTCTACACTAGCAGGCGAGCATGCAACTGATCGACACCTCGTCAGCTCCCAGTCGCCTCCTGAACTCGGCAAACCGGCAGACTCGATGAGGTGTTTTTAATTTTTGTTGATATTTTGTAGTGTAATGTCTCTTATTTTTGTGAATGATTTTGTAGTGTGACATATCATAGCTATCACGTATTCACTGTTTTATGAATGATTTTATGAACTTTTTATCACAGTCATCGAGCGAGGGTGTGGATGTCGGGACCCCAGATTTCCGAATCCGGACCCTCTGTGTATTACAGCACTAGTCTCAGATCAAAGCTAGTGCACACAACAAACAAATGATGATTACATAACCAACAACACTTTATTACAATAATAGAGAGTATGCATCGAAAGGCCTCTTTATTACAACCGAGGTTTCAAGACCTCTCACACACGTAACACGCTGAAGCAAAGATAAATCCAATGGAGACCCATCACCCGCCATGTGCAATTGATCGGGAAGCGTAACCTAGTACTCCGAAATCCTTCGTCGAATCCATACGCCAGTAGTCAAGTTTCCTTCTTGAGCTTCAGATTCATCGGTTATTATTTTGAGTGTAGCATTTGAGTACATAAAGTACTCATAAGTCTTGGAAAATGCAATAGATGCAAGGTTTAACAAAGGAGGGTTATATGGTTCTTTTGCACCAAAGCAATGTTTTAATTCAAATACCATTAGATATTTTTGGAAGGCATCAATTTAAATAAAGTAATTGTTTTAACAGAAACTATCAAATTGCATAGTGAATGTTCCAACCACCAACACTAAATCACTGGCTCTAACCGCCAAGGTTCAAATCAACGGGTTACATCCACCCACACTGGCTACATCCACCAGGACAACTCCGAGAGTTCTAACCACTCTCGGCTCCCAAAATTTTTTTACTTTAAAAACCAAAACCATTGTTCTACCATGTGAATGCATTCCTTGCCCGCCCTTGACCGTGGGCACGGCTATTCGAATAGTTTTACACTCTGCAGAGGTTGTACAACTTTACCCACAAGAGACAAGTTATCTTAATAGCCAACATGCTTTCTTAGGCATGAGACCCAGATAATTCATCACAAAGCCTTTACCTTACTCTAGTCTAGCTAGTCACCACCCGCTAAGGTTTCACTGCTGAAAGGGTTAAATCCACCATATTTAAAAGCCCCCTCTTGCGCCATATGAGTACAGTAAATCCCTGTCCCTCACTGTGAATAACCAGTAAATCCCTGGCACCCACTTTCCACTGGTGGTACCTAATCTAGACTATTGTAATTTATTCAGCTAGGTCGTACCCATATAGACATGTGGTTGTACGGTAATACTCAGTTTGGACAATCACAAGAGTCGGTCCTTAATTGACTAAGACGGAATATACACATTACAAGTTCTCGTGCAAACCGCACCAATCCAATCTTACCATCCGCCTAAGTCTAAACCAACTCTCACATTTTACTTTATTTTAAAGAACAGTGGCAACACTAATCGCCACTAATTTCTGAACAAAAAGTCTAAATCAAAGAAATATTATTTCCCATTCCAAGGTTACCAGAATTATATAGCACGACTATGCATTTTACTACCGTTCTAATAATTAGCAATGAATTAATAAACTCAATACTGAGTCAAAAGAATCCTAAGGTGTCAAAGGTACATGGATGTCAATATCAAATGAGGGCATAACAATTATCGTTTTAACTATTATCCTTACAACATAAATTATCATTTTATGTAGCATAGCAATGCATTAAATTTAAAATAATTAAAACATTTCATAATCATAGGCTCAAAATGTTCAAAGGAGGCTTGCCTTCGTAATGCGGTGTCTAGACTTTCTTCTTTCATGGTCGACAAATTCTTCTTGACGCTTGATTCTACTGTGTGAAAAAGACAAAGCAACAAAAGTGAACGGGTCAAATCGGAGTTAATGATTTGGATAGTTCATGATTTTAGAAAAATTTAGAAATTTGAATGGGTCAAATCGGAGTTAAAATGAGAAAGTTATGGCATCGGGAAGTCTTAATTGAAAGAAAAAGAAAGATTTTCTGATTTATTTTTGTACTGAAAAATCATAATTATGACGTCAGCAAAATTTGAAATTCAAAATTTCGGACATGTGGGCCCGGTCCACCGTGGACCGAGTCCACGGACCGGCGGCCCCGCCGAGGTGGCACGCCCGGTGATCGCTGGCGCCACACCACAAGACACGCGCGCCATGCGGTTGGGGCACCGACGGCGGCGGGCGACGGCAAAGACGGGGTCAGGCGGCGGCAAGACAAAGTGTCGGCATGGCGGTGGCGGTCGGCGGAGGAGGAGAGGAGAATCACGGGGTCACGGGGAGGATCCTGCCTTACAAGCGGCGAGCGGAGGCTACGGCGACGGCGCAAGGCGGCGGGCAAGACGGGACGGCTCTCGAGCTGGGGCTTCGGTGAGGAGGGAAAGGAGCGCGGGTGGAGAGGATGCCGAGAAGCTCCCGGGGTTTTATAGCCAAGAGAGGAGGGGAAGGCCGGTCGGAGAGGAAAGAGGCGAAATTTTCTATGAATGGGAAATTAAGAGGGAAACAAAGGAATTAGTGGAGGAGTGATTAGAGGCTCTCATTGCAATTAATCTGGAGTTAGAGCGGAGGAAACTACGGATTTCAAGCTTCAGGTTCGGCTCTAATGGAGGAGAGAGAGTGAAGAGAGGAAGAAGAAAGGAAGGTGGAAGAAAGAAATGATCGGGTGGGGCCCACCTTGGTCGGAGAGAAGGAGAGTGAAGGGGTTTGGGGGCGGCTTGATGGGCGACACGTGGCACAATCACTACGTTGAAGTGAATGAAGGGTAAGTTGTGATGGAGGGCTAGGATTAGATTAAGAAATGGATGGATTGAATACTGGCGCGACACGTATACCGAGGTTAATTCGGATTAAATTTTCAAAAATGCTAAACAATATAATTGCTTATAAAATAATAAATAATATTTAAAAATTCCAGAAAATTCATAGAATATTTCTGGAGATATTTTAGACTTAATAAAAATAGTTTTAATTTCAGATTTGCTTTTAATATTTTTATAAAATTCCTTTTATCTTTTAAAATTGATTTTTAATTTCAGAAAATTCTCAAAAATTATTTAAAATTTTTGGGAAGGTTAAGAAAAATAAAGTGAACTCTTTTTGGCTTTAATAAAATATTTAAAATACATTTTCTTGTTTTAAAATTTGAAATAAAATCCAGATAAGCACAAGAAATCCAAATAAAATCCAGTTGCTTTAAAATAATTAATTTGAATTTAAAATTTTCAAAACTCAAAATGTTGGGATATTATAGTGGATTGGGAGGATATGGGTATGAGTGATGATGATCACAATGTTGTCCTATGTATTGAGGAGGGGGAACAAAGACATGTTTTGTGGAATCTTCAAGTTCGAATGATGATGAACACACAATTGTGGCTTTAAGAAGATGGTACAGTTTCTCAAGGAAGAACAAAGAGGAGGGCAAAAGGAATATCATGCCTCTTTTCTCGAAGAAGATGATGAGGATGACGTTGAAACCATACTTTTTCCTCAGTGTCGTAGAGAGCAACTAGTGGGTGGTACTACTTCCACTTCTATATCTAATTTCCATGGCATCCCAGTGTACTTATGTATCCTAGTTGTTAGATATTCTTGTATATCCCAGTGTGTTTTATGCAGCTCGCAAGCCGGCTCGAGCCAGCCCGAGCCAAGAAATGAGCCAAGCTAAGCTGGGCTTTTAGCTCGTTTCTGAAATGAGTCGAGCCACAGTTTCGAGCAAGCTTGGTCGAGCCTGGCTCAAGCCGGCTCGGCACGGCTCGTTTCGACCCTACTAAGGCACCCCAACATGGCTACATACATATATACATATACATACATATACACATATACATACATATACACATATACATACATATACACATATATATATATATATATATATATATATATATATATATATATATATATATATATATATATATATGTATATATGTATATATATATATATATATATATATATATATATACATAGATATATATATATATATATATATATATATATATATATATACATATATATATATATATATATATATATATATATATATATATATATATATATATATATATATATATATATATATATATATATATATATATATATATATATATATATATATATATATATATATATATATATATATATATATATATATGCGTGTGTGTGTGTATCTATATGTATATGTGTATGTCTATATGTATATATGTATATGTGTATATGTCTATGTATATATGTATATGTATATGTGTGTGTGTATATATATATGTATGTATATATATATATATATATATATATATATATATATATATATATATATATATATATATATATATATATATATATATATATATGTATGTATGTATGTATATACATATATATTTATATACAAATATATATACATATATACCAATATATACATATATATACCTATATATACATATAGATATAGGAAAATACATTCTACACCGAGTGTAGTTACACCCACCTCTAATATACCACCTAAACAAACTTGAGATACTCCTTTATCACTTTAGGTACATTTGTATACTAATTATAAGATACTCCAATGTGAACCACACGAAAAACTTGTAAAGGAGTTCATAGTTTTAGCGTATTTTGTAAATACCCTTATATCGCAGTATAAAAGGAGTATGTCGAAAAAATATACATACCACTTCGAAAAATTGTTCATACCACCTAGATGGTCTTAAATACTTGTATACTACACGCACATACCCTCCGCTACGCGAGATACTCCCTACATTGAGATACGATATAGGGTGTAACTACACCGGTGTAGAAAAGATGCCTCCTATAGATATATACATATATATATATATATATAGATATATATTTGTATATATATATACATATATATATATATATGGAGATGTATATGTATTCATATGTATATATACATATACATATGTATATATATATATACATAGATATCTATGTATATATATATACACACATAGATATCTATGTATATATACCTATACATATGTATATATGTATACATATGTATACATACATACATATGTATATATAGAGAGAGAGGGGTGAGGTAGTAAGTCGTAGTCGCGGAGATCCTCGAGGTGTGGTGGTAAGCCGGGATGCATAGATCCCGAAGCATCGAGCAGGTAAGCCCAAGTCGTGTTGCCTAGTAAGTCGTCAAGTGAACACAGTAAATGGTGTAAATCATTGATTGGGTAAGCTTGTAAGGGGTATAGGTTGATTGTAATCAAGGGTTCACCCTACCGTTGTTTGGAAACTACCTATCTGAAAGGTTGATTTTATAGTGGAAATTTCCCTGCCATTGACTGGAAAACTACATATTCAACCTCCTTTATCCTCGCATAAGATGCCTTGGTTAGCCAGGTCTCTTGGTGTAACTGACCGTTTGGATGCCTCTTGCAGTAACGATAGGTCTATCAAAACGATGTCGATTAAGAATGCTTCATCTGTTTGCTTTGAGGATATCTGTTTGCTTTGAGGATATAGAAAAATATTGTAAATTGGAAAGTACCTAAGGTCAATATTAAGGATATATATTATATAGGTACATTTCTCTACACTCTGATTATTATATTAAAACTATAGAAAAACTCTTCCTATTAGTTCTTTGCATGAAACATTGCATCTTCTTTTCGAAAAAGAAATCAATCGTATAAAAAATCTTAATATCATTATTTACATTTTGGTTTGGTTCAAGTTGCTATCCGATCTTTAACTCGAAAAGGTTTAAATATTTCTATGTTGGCTTATTTAAGATATTGCAGAAATAAAAGATTTAAGGACTCTTTACTAGGAATGGTTGAAACTAGTCTTAGTAATGGTCTAGTTTTCTTTAACACTTTCCCATACTTTTCTGTATCTCTTTCAGATATAAATATCCATAAGGTTTTGACCTTAAGCTTACAAACATCCGGCTTTGATCTTGAACCTGGAAGTGAAAATATTTCAGTGACATATAGAATCTATTACAAAGCCATGACCACCTTAGCCCCATATGCAAAACAGAATACACCAAAAGGTCTAACCATTCTCTTCCAAGCCAATCCTAGAAATCACATTATCACCCCTAAAACCTTGAAGCGGGATGAGATAACACTTCCTGAGAAGTGGACTCTCCTCCAACAGTAGAACCAAAAGCCACTCAACAAAATAAAGTTGAGTCTTTGACCGAAACACCAGATGGAGATGTTGAGATAACATTCTCATAAAAACTTCAGTCAAGACCCTCTGTTAGTCTAGACAATAGACCACAGTTAAAACCAAATAATATTATCAATGCAACCTATGAGGAAAATCAGTATGAGCCCTCAATCTCAGATTTTGAGATCAATGTTATAGAGGAAGTAGAAGAAGATCATGAGTTTGAAATTGATAAGGATCTCCTTAGAAGAAATCTTGATCTTCCTGAAAACAAGGTTAACTTTGAAAGATTTTACAAAAATGTAGATAATCCTTATATTAAAAGAATAAGAGAAGTTTGGTACAAAGAAATGATAGAACAAAAAAGACATATTTACTTCTTTGACTGGTATGAAAATAGCCAGATCATACACTTGGAAGAATTCTTCAAACTAAAGAGTAAATCAAAAACCAAAACTAAGCCAAAGTCAGATCTAGATGAGTTAAAGTCTAAACTAGACAAACTAAGGTCTAAAATAAATAATCTAGAATCCGATTGAAATAATATAAAGTCTGATGACTTAAGTGTCATCAAAAAGGTCCCAAAAGAATGGAAGACCTCTGGTAGAAAGACTGGAGAATCATCCATCCACCCTTCAAATCTATCCAACTTCTAAATAATGCCCAAGGAGAAAGTTCCAAAGCATCCCCATTAAAAAATATTTCCAAAAGCACTTATGGTGATCCTATAAAAGTGGAACACGAGGACACCTAGTGGAACAACGAAACTTTGCAAACATATCTTTACATTCTCTTGGACAGCAAACGGATCGCATCGAGAATATCCTCTTAGAAGGCTCCAAGTCAGGCAAGACTGAGGTAAAAGTAAATTATCCATTTAATTTTCAATCCAAACATCTAGTACTCAGTCTGTTACTTCTTTGTTTACCCCATAAATAATAAGTCCTAATATAAAACTTGGGATGGAATATAGATGAATACACATAATATCAAATATTTACCCTTTGTCATCAAATGATCATGTATGCTAATGCTTGCATAGCTAGTGGTAACCCAAAAAGAGATGCAGCCTCAATGATTGTTGCTGGATTCTCTGGTCAATTGAGAGGTTGGTGGGATCAGTACATGGATACTGATTAGAAGCAAGAAATTATTGATGTAGTCAAGATAGACAAAAATGGAAGTCCTATAGTCTGGGTAAATGTGCATGGAAACCCTATCGATAACATCTTGAATGCCCTGACTACTCTAGTTTACAATATAGTATATCATTTTACTTGGAAAATATAAAGATATTTGTGAGAGAAATAGAGAACAATTAATAAACTTAAGTTGCAAGACTATGTCAGATTTTAGGTGGTATAAAGATACATTCTTATCAAAATTATACACTCTGCTTGATCGTAATCAAATTTTTGAAAGAAAATATATATCTGGACTACCTCCTTTATTTGCTGAAAAGGTTAGAAACTCTTTAAGAAAAGAAGAAGAAGGTAGTATAATTTATCAATATCTAGACATAGGCAAAATCACCCAAAAGATACAGTTAGTAGGTGCTGAACTGTGTAATGACCTTAAAATTAAAGACCAACTTAAGAAATAAAAGGTCATCGGGAAAAAAGAAATGGGTGATTTTTCTATCAATTTGGATTTCAATATCCACATGAAAGTAGGGATAAAACAAAGTATGCTAAACAATTTAGAAAAAATCATGTTAACAACAAGAAAGAGGCATACTATATTAAGAGAAAGAAACATAGAAAATCTCTTAAGAAAGATAATAAACCAAGCGAAATTGTATGCTACAAATGTGGATTAAAGGGTTATATAGCAAGCAAATGCTTTAAATCAAAAACAGAAAGGAAATCCAAGCCTTGCTAGAATCAGAGTCTGAAGATATCAAAGAAAAGTTAGGAGAAATTCTAAATCATATTGACAATAAATCTAGCTCGCAAAAGAAGATAATCAGAAATAAATTATTGTGAAAATAGTGAATGCTCTTGTTGTGAGCAAGATGTCTCTGAGGATACCTCTGATGAAAATATCCTAGTCCTCACAGACGTAGAACAATTTGTATTAGGCACCTTTGATGCAATGCAAAATCAAGAGAGAGAAAAGTTATCTTGGAAATATTCTTATCAAGAATCAAAACTAACAAAGACAAGTTAGTAAAAGATATCCAACATAAAAAGTATTTCTTCATAGATGAAGTCTTTCAAAGAGTAGAAAATCATAGAAAGACAAAGAAACAGTTGGATCTAAATGACCTCCTTCAAGAACAAAACTATATAAAAGAAGAGCTACGAGATCTCAAAAGAAGAGTTCAAATTTTAAAAATCCAAGAAAAGGAAGAAACTCAAAGTGAGTCTGAAAAACAAAGTGAATCTGAAGAAGAAATAATCCCACAAAATAATCAAGAAGTGGTGAGCTTCATAGAAATATAATTCAAACAAAAATGGTATGTAGAAATCTCATACAAATTTATTGATGGATTTCACTTCAAACATAAAACTTTGATTGACCCAGGAGCAGATGTGAATTGTATTCGAGAAGGAATTATTCCTTTCAAATATTTTGAAAAATCCACTCATAAAATTCATGGTGCTGATGGGAATCTTTTTAAAATAAACTATAAAAGCCCCGAAGTTCACATTTGTATTTCTAGTGTTTACATTAAGACTTCCTTTTTGCTTGTTAAAAATATAAAATAAAGAGTCATTCTGGGAACACCATTCTTATCATTAATTTCTTATTTTCTTGTAACAAAAGATAGTATCAAATTTAAAATCATGAATAAAGAAGTAGAATCAAAATTTTGTTCCATACCCAAAGAAGCCCTATTAAGTCAATTTATAGAAATTGTTTCGGAAAAAGAGAATATTATCAACGAAATATCTTCTAAAGAAGCCTTAACCAAGATTCAAAGTAATAGTAACATAGATTTATTGCAGCAAAAGAATGCTCACCCTTTTCGTACACTTTGGTTTCAAAAGGAGAAGCAAACTATAAACGATGGGATGTCTGTTCAAAAGAAAATATTAAAAGGCCATAGTAGCCACCCTATAAGTTTGCATGATCACTCTATAAGCCTAGTGACTAACAAACCAAATCATAAACGAACATACATGCAAAATAGACAGGTATGCGGTTACCTTTTTAGCCTTGCAAAAATTCTAAAGGCTACCCACTCTTATCCCCTTAGGCTAATACATGCAGAAAAGAAAGGCTATCATGGAATCCTCATGAACCCTATCTTTGCCGGTACTTTTGTATGATGTGCAAACATACTAATCAATATTACCATGTAATTAAATGGGTATTAGTAAATAATAATGAGAGTTATCACCAAACAATCGTAGCTCACAATATTTCTGAGGAAGCGTCATCTAAAAGGGCAAGATACTGGTTGATCTATGCATATTATAGGATGCACCACAGCTATGCATATTATCGGTTGCACTACATGATATCATATCACAATCTTCTCAAAGTATTGATTGAAAGAGACATGATCTTTCATAAAAAAGGCATTCAACATTATATAAGGAAGGTAATGTGTGAATAATTATTTCATGATTATAAACTAACCTAGTTAGTTGTCTCCTTATCACATTACAGGGAAATAATGTCCCAGTTGAGATATGAATGGATCATACAGATGAGCTCTTGGAAATTACCTCAACTATGGGAGAGGAATTATGAGCGCTTAAATCATAATTTTTGTCAATAGAATTGCAACAAGGCTTGCTCAATTTACTCTAGCAAGCAAAGAATAAAAAGGAAAAGGCTCGTTCATTGAATAGGCTAGCTTACTACCTCAATTATATGATGCCTAAAGATACATGGGAAAGATCATCAGATTTATGCCCTCAGAAGAGGCTCCTGAATTAAGATTTCAAGATATTCTTCCCAAAAAGGAAGGAAGACCATTAAAAATATTAAATCTAGGTGCCAGATCACCAAGCAATTCAGACATATTAGATCTGGGTACTAGATCACTGGAATCCTCAAAGATATCAGATATGAATATCAGATCATCAAATGATTCAAAAATATTAGGTCTCCGTATAAGATCACCAAAAGATTCAGAAATATTGGATTTGGGTGCCATACCCCTAGATGATTCAAAAGTATCAGGTTTGAATAAAAAGTCACTATCAAGTGATTCAAAGATATCAGATCTCTATATGAGATCACCAGATTGCTCAAAAATATTGGATCTAGATGCTAGATCACCAAATATTTCAAAAGTATTGAGCTTGGATATAAACTCACCAAACAACGGTTCTAGCCTCAAACAAACATATGCATCCACTACAACTGCATCTTCAGCTTGCATAAATAGCAGAGAACTTCTCATGGCATTCTCACATATAAGAACTATTGCATTATCAAAATTAGATTGCATTGATACAGAACATAAAATTGCATGTAGCCACAAAAGACAAGTGAGAAGAGAGAATTGTAGCCACAAAAATAAAATGAGAAGGGATAGTATAGCCTCAAAAGAACTCTTTAGCCCTTCTACTCATGAGATTCTTATTTCCAGATTGAGTTTTAAAACCAAGCAAACACTATTTTGCCCAAGGTCAGATACCGTAGAATTAATTTGGAAGAAATACTAAGAGAAGAATACTTCATTAACTTGTATGAGGGAGGAAATTAACACTAGTATCTGAATTAATATACATACATTTTCACTCCTCTACTTTGACGACCAAATGATTTTCCAGTCATACCACAAATATATAATATTGAGAGCAGAGATAGATCTCAAATTTTTCCAAAGCTTACAAACATGAACCCACAAAAATTTTCTCTTCAAGGTATCATAGATCAAGGATTAGTCTCTGTCATCTAAGGCACACTGGATCAGGTTCTTCATCTGACCTTGGGATTGCAGTTAAAAAAGCATGCAAGAGACTGACGTCTTCCAGAGGAAGATACAAACTTATCTTCTATTCTACTCCTCCATGGTTCACACCACCAATAAGAACGACAATGCATGATATTTATATTTTTAAAGGATGTTTCAACTTTCTTGATAGAAGAAGGACTAGTGTCTTGACAGAAGAACAAAGGGAACTCTTCTCTTAGAACACGAATCATGATAAGTGGCGATGATTTAAAGAAGTGGCGATGATTTAAAGAAGCCATGGAAATTGAAGAGAGCATTTATCTAGACACCACATATTAGATGATTTTCCAGAACCAAATAATAAACATATGGTGTGGTGGAAATAATGGTTTCTTACATAAAGGTGTTGGACGCCTGATAAAACCAAATTATAAAGAAGACACATTAATATGGAAAGAATATCGCCAACTGCTAGATTGGTATGAATTACTCTAACCATATGAAGGCACAACCTTTGCACCAATGATAGTAGATGACGACAGGGAATGACAATAATTGTTCTCTGAGAATCCTCCTCGACAACAAGAATAATTGCAAGGACAATTATATACTATCTACTATTGTAGATGGAATCTGAACTATTACAGATGGAATAAAGTCTGGTCAAAAGTGTCATCATGGTGAATATTCTCTACGGAGGTCTAAAGCTTCATCATGACTCCCTAAAGTCTAAAGCGTCATCACGAAGAATAATATCGGTGATCAAAAGGCGTCATCACGGGAATCTCTACCCATGCTTATCCTAGGGGTGGCAAACACTATATAAAGGGCACAAAGCCAAGCTTAGAAGCACAACCGCACAACCACCTCATCAAAACACTACCACTTCACCTCCACCACCATTCCATCAAAGTTTCTCCACTACCACTCCACTACTTAGTGTAAATAAGTAGTAACTATCATAAATAGAGAATCGATCCTCGAGTCAGAGTTTGTAAGAGTGTGTAAAATATATGTATGGTTTGTATAATTAAGAACTTGTATCTAGTTTTTGGTGTACTACACAGAAGGATCCACCTTCTGCATATCAAGGTATATGAATGAACACCAGAATGATTTTCTTCTCAAAACTCCTTATGTTTTAAGCTTGTTCATTCTATTTTAAGTTCTTTGTATTACTTATGATCTTTTTATTTTGTTATTTACTTATGTTCTAAGTTCTTTATGTTCTATATGTTATTACGTATGTTCTAATCATTTTGTTCTATGTTTATGTATATATTCTAATCATTCTGTTTATACATATGTTCTATCTTCTATACTATATATGTTCCGATTTATGCATTTGTTCTTATATCTTTTAGTTCTTTGTGTGCTACATATGTTTTAAATACAGTTGTTTACCATTTATGTTCTTATTTACTATTTATGTTCTTGTTCTTATTTACTATTTGTTATTCATGTTCATGTTTTAATATTAATTAAAATAAAAATAAAACATATCATCTTTCCAAGCTGCATCACTCACTCTATCCCATATCCATACACCCGAAGCCATTCTCCACCATACGCCGTAGCGACCGGATCCCTGAGTCGCTGCTATATATATATATATATATATATATATATATATATATATATATATATATATATATATATATATATATATATATATATAATATAATATATATATAATAATAATATATATATATATATATTAAAACAAATATGGATACAAATTCATATTTTTAAACGGATACGAATACGAATCGAATGTCGTAACGAATATAAATATGAATTGGAATCAAATATGTACTTAATTCGGTTCAATGCGAATATCCTAAAACTTTTGTAACAAATCTCGGTAGAACAAATTTATGTAACATGACTACACGTCTACACAAGCTAGCAGTGTAGTGCATAGAGTTGAAAATTATGCAAAGTAATTTTCACTTTTTACTTATGAAGGTTCATTAGAAAATTGCTTCCTACAATCATCCTAGGGATGGAAATGGATCACATACGAATCGAATAGTCTCAAATATAAATACGAACATTCTCGAATACGAATATGAATATTCTCAAATACGAATACGAGCATTCTCGAATACAAATATAAACATTCTCGAATACGGATTTTGTTTACCACATTCATGTTTTCTCGAATACGAATATTGAATAAAACGAATTTGTAACACCCCAGCCTAACATAGGCCTGAAATGCTACTAACTATCCACAATATATCAACAACTAATATAAATTACCTAAAATTTCGGCATGACCTCCTTTGTTTATTAACGTAATAATGATTCGACAAGCATGAATAGCACAAGTTCTAAATAATGAACGGAAAGATAATATCAAAAGGTACTAAGTCTTTATTACATTTAATCTGATGAAATATAAATTGAACCAATTAAGCTATCAAGCCAACAAGATTATCATGACTGTCTTTATTTCTTAATGAAGGAATTGTGCACGTGAATCTGAACTAGCCATTCATGTCCCCATGTATGCCGATCTCACATTGGTACCTAAAATAGACAAACAACAACAAGAGTGAGTCCAACGACTCGAAGTATAATCGTATCAAATGCAAGCATGGACATTAACTCTCAAGTTAAACATATTACATATGAATTTCATGCTATGCATTATGATCAAAAGCTCCTCTTTCTCATCTCTTTCGCATTTTACCAGGTAACGCGGGTGTGCATCCGTCAATGCACACCCATGCCTGTACCCTCCAGTGCACAGAACCAATTGCCCACACTCCGCAAGTGTGGGGACCTCGATGCTTGATCACCACATGACCAAGACTTCTTCAGTTCTCAATATGATGCATATATGTGAATGTATCAACAAGATAACATGCATTCACCATACTACGCATCAACAAATCTCATAAATGCCATAATGTAAACAGAACATAAATTGCATTAACAACTCAGAACATTACTCAAATTCATAAGTAAAGCATTCATAACTCAAACACCACTCATATCATCAAAATCACTCAATCACACAGATTAATCATAGCAAGGTTATACTTGCCTCAACATGAGACAACGAAGAACGAGCGGAAGGCAAAACCCCGAATCCGCTCTCCTCCTGAATAATTAATTAATAATTACTAACATGACAGTAGCGGGTTTCTAGATATAAAATAACAGCAACCCTAATTAACCCAACAATTTATCTCAATTAAATCCCCAACTCCCCTCGGCCAAATCTGCCCAACCACAGACAGCCGACTTCCCAAAATCATAACTTTCAGTACGTAACTCCAAATTAAGCGTTCTTGGACTCTCTGTAAAGCTAATTAAATTATGTACAAAAACTTAGTTGGGGAGACTCTCTGATTCGGCTAGTTACTAACCGATCCAAACCCTTTTCTAAAGCATCCAAATTCACGTCGGACTCTCTGGACAGCGCACTAAAATAGGCATAACTTTCGCCCAGAAACTCGGAATCCAGACTTCTTGACCTTTATGGAAAGATAAGAAAATTATCTAAAACTTTCCTAACATGAAGAATTTCTGATTCGCCCGATTGCCTGTCGCACAAACCGATCTACTAAAATCTGTCCAAAACTACTCCGATCTGCAGAACAGCAGCACTAGAAAATTCATAACCTTTGCTACACAAATCGGAATAACGCGTTCTAGCACTCCCTGGAAAGATAATTAAGTCCTCTACAATTTTCTAGAAGGGGTCCAGACCTGAATCCCGACGAAACTAGATCAAAACCGCCGAGAAACAACTACTGTCCCAGCAGTCCAGAAAACCGACGAATCTAACTCGATTAAAAACCAATCTAGAGACTACCAGGAATTACCCTTGACGACACGATGACGAACACGTCGACAAACACGATGAACACGGCGATGAACATGATGAACACGGCGACGAACACGCCCGCGATCTCCTCCTCTCCTTCCTCCGGATCCACGCGGTACAGCGACGAACGTCGGCGACGGCGCACCGGGGGAGGAGACGACGACGACGAAGACGCAGCGACGACGACGACGCAGCGACGACGACGACGCAGCGACGGCACGTCACCGGAGGGCAGCGGCACCGGCGAGCTGACGCGGCAGCAAAAACGGCGCGCGGCAGCACTGCGGCAGGCCGGCGCGCAGGGCTTGCGCGGCAGATCGGCTGGGCGGCAGCGCTGCAGCGGCCGGTGGCAGGGCGCGGCAGCCCGGCGCGGCAAGGCGACGGCGGCAGCTGCGGCAGGGCGCGGCAAGGGGGAAGCAAGGGGATGGGTGGCGGCTGCTCCAAGGGGAGGGGTGAGGCTAGGTTAAGAGGTGGCCTCCCCCCTCTTGGGCCAAGAAAAACCCACCTGGGTCAAGGCCTAGGCCCAGGTTTGATTAGATTTTCATAAAACCCCTCAAACACTTTTAATTTTTAAATCTTTCTCCCCACGTACCTCTCTTTAATCAAATAAGTAATTACATACAATAATCCGGGGTATTACATTCTACCCCCCTTAAACAGAATTCGACCCAATTCTAACCGCAACCTCAACCGAAAACAAAACAACCAACTAGCAATTAACTAGCACCGACGTGAACAACGCCGGGTATCGCTCACAGCATGCGAGACTCCAACTCCTAAGTTGCTTCTCTCTCGGTCTGCTGCGACCAAAGCACTTTGACATACTAAATATTTTTTTTTCTAATTGCTTGCACCTCGCACATAGGTTCTTGAAGATCCAAGTGGTTTGCCAACCTCCAGATCCTTGCTCCTTACATCTGCATAACTTTTCACCCACTCTGGGCACCAATGATCTCGACTCACCAAGGCCACGCGTTGAACTTACGCCCCTACAACACTTGAATGGTGTAGCTTTAATTCTTGAATGGTGGTGGTCTTACTCGTTGGTCAACGATTTTAATGAACCCACGCCCGGATCTTTCAAGTTCTCTCTCAATACCGGGTCGTACAAAGCGCTGTGTATCCCACACTAGAACCCAAGGTAGTCCTAGTGATACACAAACCCCTAATACTTCGTAATTAATAAAATCGATTAAATACACATCGGGTTATCATTCCCTTTGGTACTAACCCACACAATCTGCACAACACATGCAACTCTTATTCCAACTCTCAATCGATCTTTTACCTTAATAAGGAGCACCCCCTTAAACACGGGCACACCACGTGGCTCAAGGTAAACCCACTCTTTCACAAATAGAATTCAACCGAACATAAAGAATTCTCATCGCAACCACACAAAACCAATTCCCCATAAAAGGGTCAAATCAAAAGAAGAGAAAATGAGGATTCAAGACGAAAAACCTCCCACTTTCCGGTGAGGTAGTTTGCACATAAGCAACCCAAACATAAAGGGAATCACTCAAATATCAAACTGTCCATTTTTTTCTTTTAGGAATAAACTTCCTCTTGAATCACGAGGTTCTAAATCATCCCATACCATACTAGCTCAATTCTCTTAAATTGGCAACATCAACTCTATGTTCAAACCGAGTGCATCCAACACACTTTTGTAGAGGGACTCTACTATTCTCACAATAACATACTCTAGTCAATTCCTCTTCCCACATGTTACTTTAACGAATAATTTCCAATGCACCTCATCGTTATTTTTCACCCACCAACACTTCACCACAAATCTTAAGGACAATCAACATGAATTTCTCACACACCCATTTACTACATCCAAAGGATACTATCAAGGAACATCATAATATTCGAATCCACCTTTCACTATTTTTACCCACATCATTAGCCTCCAAGGTCCTAATATGGAACACCAAACCCAAAAGTTTCGTCTCGGGACTCCTATATATGTACTTTCATATATTCAATACAAAGACTCTTAAATCCGATGACTAAAATTTCCACAATCAACCATATTCAATCCTTCACAACCACATGAAAACATAATCTCAACCAGATTATACGTAGGAAGATTCTAACTCACGGAGGGTTACTTTGAAGCCAAGTCATATATGGCAATAATTTTCAACAATCCTCACTATCCAAAAATTCTGTATCGATTGGGCTTCTTCACAATTATACACTCATTAACTACACCATCATAATTATCCTGCTAATCCTTGCAAATTACCCAATCATAATGCTCCAATAAAATTGATCAAGATTCTCATACTTCTAATAATTCTAATGTTCCATCAAAATGAACGTAACATTCTTGAACCACGCTAGGTTCTTCTAGTTGCAACAATAAAACTATTTAGCCCCAAGGACAACATCTTCTTTAAATCAAATCCTCATCGAGAATTATTCAACAGAACAATTTATCACTCCAAGAATCTCAAGCATCTTGATACCCACAATCTCACCCGGACTAATCACAAAACCACACCAACCGGTTGCCATACACCTCTTAAAGGTCTTTGCAACCCAAAGCTGCGTACCCTTTCTTGGAGAAGCAAAGAAGAAAATTTCAGCACAAGGTCCATCGCAATAAACACAAAACCAAGAAAACAAAGATCTTGGACAACAAAGGATAAGACCACAGCTGAAGGCGCATGCCTCCTCGAGAAGAAAACATCAAATCTCAACCAATACGAATACAATATTGTCATTTGAGCTCCATAAACTCTTAAGCAGCGAAAATAAGAAGTCAAACACACTTCACAAAGATTGCACAACTTGACTTCAACCTTCAAAACTTTTATCAAACTTTTCCTTTTAACAAAGAGAACAACCTTCTTTGAATACAATATCACATTAACAATTCCAACAAAAGAAGAGTTGAAGACCACAACACATTAATTCTTTAAGAACTAATTAAAATCCTCAACACGACACTTTGCTTAAAACAATTTCAGCTACCACATAAGTCATGAGATCAAAAGATCGCGCATGCAACTATCAAAACTTTTGATTTAAATAGTACCATGGAATTTATTCAAATTCTTCTATTTAATGAACATTCAATATTACCATCATAACCACCAATTGACCAACATACTAATATCAGAATAATACATTCTTAACAAGCATCATCATATCCTCAACTCCCTTCATAAACTTTTCCAAAAGAAACATAAGAAATTTCTTCATCATGTTCTAATACTTAAGTAGGAGTGCATCTACTAAGTCTAGGAACCTTGTGCATAAGCCACACCATAGATCAAAGCTCTTAAACAAGATGATACTAGAACATGACAATCTCACAAGACACACTAGCATACATCTCTTACTAGATTTCATATATTCAATTCTTATGGATGCTCAACTTTAATTTTGGCATGATTAATTGTACTCTAGTCACTATCGGCAATAATTGATTATTATTGGGTCATACAACATTTATGATACTAACTCCATTTTACAATCATAAAACCATCATGAGCATAGATTATGTATCCTTCCATACATTCGAAATTAGAGCGGAAATGACTTTATACTTCAATAATACCTTGTAAGACAAGTTTCTACAAATCAATACATCAACCTTCATCTATTTCTTTATACATTTTCAACAATCTAGCATGGTAAAGATAGATGAAACCAGCAATTGTGCATGCTCATAAAGCATCTAAATAAAAGACATGTTAAGGGTCAATATTACCAAGGTAATATTCTAACACCTCCTTACTTAATTATTCCAAGCGGTCGGATTAATTACTAAAGACAAAGATAATTCAATTTGTCCAACATGATAGAAATTCAATAATCATAATAATCATTCTAATTCTTTTTGCACACTCCTCAATAACTCCATGAGTTACGGTCATTAATAGACAACTTCTTAATCGTAGTTCTTCTCAAAACTATTACAAGGCAATATCAAATTAAACCACTACACTTCCAAGGATACTAGTAAAAATTAATTATACACTACGCTATCATATCAACTTAATAATTCAAACCTTATGAATTAGTTTATATGATTACCACCTTCCACTTAAGCATAGCAAAACAATCATAATGGATTTTAACACTCTCTTTCAAAAAGAAGAGGAACAATAAACTTCAACGTTCGAGATAAAGGAATACATAGATCCAAAGCTTTCACATAACACTGAGTTTTGCAACTTCAAAATTTGCATCAACAAGAGAAAATACCAAGCGAACCAATAAGTCATGAATCACAACAAGACAAAAGTCCCACGAAGGAACTAACCTTACAAATCAACAATAAGCACAGGTAGCAAAGTATCTCAAGAGTCAGGAAAGAAACCATAAGCTGTTTCAAGGAACAGTAGAGACCAATTGCATACCCTCAACTGCAAGAACCACAATCTCAAAAGAAATTCATTAATCGCAATCGACCAAGAATTGGCGAATTCAACTTTAAGGATAATAACAACTTTTCTAAGAAACTCACCATAACACACGCAATTAAGTTACCTGAGGTAACTACATTGCTAATCCTCATACTACAAATAATGATATAATCTAGCAATGCCAAGGTAGCACATCACGACATCTACATCATATCATTGACTATTCTCACTCATACTGATCATAGGAGCAAATCATAATCATACAAGATTATCAATAAGCACACAAGATTATCTCATCATGTAAATCATCAATATAACATGTCAAAAGCATAATTACAATGCTTGACCCATCCCATCCTACTGTGCACCAGTGTGTCAATTTAATAGTTTAATTATCACGGACCTAAAGCCCGCTCTGATACCAACTGTAACACCCCAGCCTAACATAGGCCTGAAATGCTACTAACTATCCACAATATATCAACAACTAATATAAATTACTTAAAAATTTCGGCATGACCTCCTTTGTTTATTAACGTAATAACAGTTCCGACAAGCATGAATAGCACAAGTTCTAAATAATGAGCGGAAAGATAATATCAAAAGGTACTAAGTCTTTATTACATTTAATCTGATGAAATATAAACTGAACCAATTAAGCTATCAAGCCAACAAGATTATCATGACTGTCTTTATTTCTTAATGAAGGAATTGTGCACGTGAATCTGAACTAGCCATTCATGTCCCCATGTATGCCGATCTCACATTGGTACCTAAAATAGACAAACAACAACAAGAGTGAGTCCAACGACTCAGCAAGTATAACTGTATCAAATGCAAGCATGGACATTAACTCTCAAGTTAAACATATTACATATGAATTTCATGCTATGCATTATGATCAAAAGCTCCTCTTTCTCATCTCTTTCGCATTTCGGTAATGCGGAGTGTGCATCCGTCAATGCACACCCATGCCTGTACCCTCAGCACGGGGACCAGTGCCGACACTCCGCAAGTGTGGGGACCTCGATGCTTGATCACCACATGACCAAGACTTCAAGATTCTCAATATGATGCATATATGTGAATGTATCAACAAGATAACATGCATTCACCATACTACGCATCAACAAATCTCATAAATGCCATAATGTAAACAGAACATAAATAGCATTAACAACTCAGAACATTACTCAAATTCATAAGTAAAGCATTCATAACTCAAACACCACTCATATCATCAAAATCACTCAATCACACAGATTAATCATAGCAAGGTTATACTTGCCTCAACCATGAGACAACGAAGAACGAGCGAAGGCAAAACCCGAATCCGCTCTCCTCCTGAATAATTAATTAATAATTACTAACATGACAGTAGCGGGTTTCTAGATATAAAATAACAGCAACCCTAATTAACCCAACAATTTATCTCAATTAAATCCCCAACTCCCTCGGCCAAATCTGCCCAACCACAGACAGCCGACTTCCAAAATCATAACTTTCAGTACGTAACTCCAAATTAAGCGTTCTTGGACTCTCTGTAAAGCTAATTAAATTATGTACAAAAACTTAGTTGGGGAGACTCTCTGATTCGGCTAGTTACTAACCGATCCAAACCCTTTTCTAAAGCATCCAAATTCACGTCGGACTCTCTGGACAGCGCACTAAAACAGGCATAACTTTCGCCCAGAAAATTGGAATCCAGACTTCTTGACCTTTATGGAAAGCTAAGAAAAGTATCTAAAACTTTCCTAACATGAAGAATTTCTGATTCGCCCGATTGCCTGTCGCACAAACCGATCTACTAAAATCTGTCCAAAACTACTCCGATCTGCAGAACAGCAGCACTAGAAAATTCATAACCTTTGCTACACAAATCGGAATAACGCGTTCTAGCACTCCCTGGAAAGATAATTAAGTCCTCTACAATTTTCTAGAAGGGGTCCAGACCTGAATCCTGACGAAACTAGATCAAAACTGCCGAGAAACAACTACTGTCCCAGCAGTCCAGAAAACCGACGAATCTAACTCGATTAAAAACCAATCTAGAGACTACCAGGAATTACCCTTGACGACACGATGACGAACACGTCGACAAACACGATGAACACGGCGACGAACATGATGAACACGGCGGCAGATCGGCTGGCGCGGCAGGCGCGCAGCTGCAGCGGCCGGTGGCAGGGCGCGGCAGCCCGGCGCGGCAAGGCGACGGCGGCAGCTGCGGCAGGCGGCAAGGGGAAGCAAGGGATGGGTGGCGGCTGCTCCAAGGGAGGGGTGAGGCTAGGTTAAGAGGTGGCCTCCCCTCTTGGGCCAAGAAAACCCACAGGTCAAGGCCTAGGCCCGGTTTGATTAGATTTTCATAAAACCCTCAAACACTTTTAATTTTAAATCTTTCTCCCACGTACCTCTCTTTAATCAAATAAGTAATTACATACAATAATCCGGGGTATTACAGAATTATCATTTATCGTTTTTCATCCCTAATTATATGGATAAAAGACTTTAACCGGGTTAATTGAACCATTCCTAAACCTATGGGTACTTCATGGGTTAAATCTCTAACCCGTCTCTCCGAACCAAATATATAGCCCAAGAGTTCATTTGACAAGCGGTACTATAAATGCACCCACGAGCAAATAATCTCAATTAACTTTTAAATGGACCTGTTTTATCTAAATTTCTAGGTTACAATTTTGACAACTAAAATTACTTCTATCTCTAAATTACACAGCATTTATATGCCTGGTGCACATTGTGGTCCAAGGAAAAAAATGCCTAGTGCAAATTGCAATTGCACGGGACCAATTCAAGCTAAAACAAACATTCTTGCCAGGTCCACCTGCCGCACAAAATTCAGGTCGCCGTGGGGCACTACGCGGCCCAGTTTGTCCTTTCTTTTTATTTTTACTTCAAGTCGACTCGGTTCCTCAAATGAATGTATGCATTTTTTACTGTAATTTTGTTAGACCATGTGGTTAGATCTAAATTATTTTGATGATGAATAATTGACAATGGTTAATTTATGATGATGAATATTTGATAATATTGTTTATCGATGTTATGCGAGATGTGTTGAGGGGGAGAGATTTGAGACTTATGATTTGAAATGCTTTTTTGGCTTCAGTTCTTCACTTATGTCTGTTTGAAGCTAATTTATCATGCAATCTTGTAGTGTTGTTAATGTATTCATCAAGAAGGAGATTGTTAGACCATGTAGTTAGGTCTAGGTTATTTTGGTGATGAATAATTGACAACGGTTAATTTATGATGATGAATATTTGATAATATTGTTTATCGATGTTATGTGAGGTGTGTTGGCGTGTGTGCGTATGGACTGATGTTGGTCAAGTTGGGGTGAACTTGTGCCGGAAGAATGTTCTTTGGTCTTTGCATGTACAGGTTGAGCATGAAGGCGATCATGGTCGGTGACGAGGAGGACCGGGACTAGGATAGGGAAATCTGAGGTCCAGACGGTCGAGGATGTCATACGAAATATCGGGCTCATGTTTGGGACGCATAGAGATCAGAGATGGATGATACGTGTTGGAGCTACGGAGGTGCGGTCCGGAGGCTATGACACGTGCTGGATGATGTGTGGAGAACTTACGGGAGGTGCGGTCCTAGAGGCTTCGACACGTGACGCGTTAGAAAAGTCGGAAGTGTGAAAAATCTATGTTAGGAAGGGTTTCGGGTCCCTTAAAAATTAGTGGTACAAAAGTTTGTTAAAATAAAAAAGTTTAGATCTAGTTGGATTAGAGTTGAGAGCGGAGACTCAGACTCAATCCGAGTCGTGAGCGGCGGCTGTAACCGGTTTGGATTGTGACACCCTTTCCGTATTAGACGTGACGATGTGAGTATTTAGCTGTTGAGGGGCGGCCGAGAGATGGTGAGCTTCTTGAGATTGAGTAAACAGAAAAAAAGAAAAAGTGTGCGGCTGCGTGACGCGAGAAGAAAAAGGAAAAGAAGGTGCAATGTGCTGATGGATATGTGCTTATGGATGGATGACGTGATTTCTGCGTTTTTCAATTTAAGTTTGTGAGTTTTTTAATTCGCATCTATTATTCTTTTTCTTGGTTTTTTTATTCCTATAGATTCTTCATGCATTGATCTATGTCTAGGTATTTTTGTTGCTTACATACATGAATTAGTTTTAATTAAAAATTGATTGGTAGATTGAGCAAAAACGTGCACGTTTACAATGTTATCTAGTTGCTACAATAACCGTTACAGTGCACGCTACAATACTTTGCTACAGTACGATACAGTAAAATCAGAAAAGGAATTTTATTTTTGTTATTTCTGGTTTTTGCAGTTTTAAAAATTAGAAGACAAAAATTTGAAAAAAAATTTCCACTGTGCGTTGCAATCATTCACCCCCTCTATTGCTATCAACATCCTACATATTTTTTATTTAAAATTTTAGATTTTAGCTGTTTATAATAGAGAATATGAAGAAAGATATCCATATGTAATTTTAACTGATATAGTAAAATATATATTATTTAAAAGCTAGTTATTATAGTATAAACTAAGAGCTATAAGCTCAAATAAACCCAACCCAAATCAAGCTTGTATGCCCAAGTGTCTTGTTGTTCTCTCCTTGTAAAAAAAGTGTCTAGTTGTACGTACGTTCGTCGTTCTCCTTAAAAAATGGTTGTACGTACGTTCTGTTTGTGCATACTTTGGTGTACATACAACATATATATCCCAACTTATTGCTTGCAGGTGACATGTTTTTTTGCCACCACGTATTTTGTAGCTGCCATGCGTATCTTGACCCATGTAAACATCAAAAGGCATGAACCACGAGACGTCGAGACGTACTCTCCCACGGCCTGCACTCTGTCCGGCGGCGACGGACCTGTACGGCTTGCCGTCGGCGAGCCCGGACAGTCAACTGCGGTCGTCGGGAGGTGGCTCCGTTCCTGACCCAAGACATCTATATATCGAGACAAGTAGGATCAACCACCACAAACAACTCAAGTTCTAAAAAATCCTTCTCAACAGTTGAAATGATGGCAGGCACACAGAACGTCATTATTTGGACTCGAGTGGTGCGGAACAACACAAGATTGGAAGGAAAAAAAACATTCAGGGATAACTCTTATGCAAAGTCTGACAACCTATAGGAACATAGGCCAAAAGCTCCATCCTTTACTACGGGATGTTCTTTTTAACTACGACTTATGACTTTTGAGCTGTTTGTACAAGAGATTACAGAGTAATAGAAATCCACGTATGGTTTTTGCAGATATAAATGAAGTCGGTATAATATGTACTATAATTAATTAGTAGATCTTATCCTAAAAAGATATTTCGTTTAAAAGCTAGTTACTATAGAAAAGTTAAAAAATTTAGAAGCCGAAAAGAACAGGATACATTTCAGCAAGATTGAGCTGTAGAGCTGAATCCTGATGCTTCCCAAGTCCAAATTAAGCTCATTTTTATGGGGTTTGCTTGTAAATCAATGGTATTATTTCTTATCTCTTTTTCTAAGGCCATGTGCAGCGTGGCCAGGTATCGTGCATACCCACGGACCAATCTCGTATATATAGAGGTCTCACTTTGTTGGCTTTTTAGGAAGTACATTTATGCGATAATTGATCACATCACACGTGTCTGTAGTAACTCTTCATCCATTCTACTGGTGCATTGGTCGCAGTCAAAGTAAATAGTTCATCCTGACTCAAGTTTATGCGCATGTGCTTCATCATTAATCAGGTTGAATTGCAGTAGTTAGAAATACAAACAGAGCGGATAATTTTCATTCAATCGATTGACCAAAGCCTCGTGGAGTGAATACAGAAAAGATAAATAAGCATCTAGCAATATCTATGCCTGACTTGGACTCTAAGAGAAAAATACAGAATCTGTATGAGATAAGTAATATCTGTTCTATATATCCGTATGTCAAGTGATATAAGAAAATCTATTGTGAGTTCACATAGAAACAAGATAATAGATAGGTGAGTTGCCGTATCTAAATAAGCAGAGAATATTAAATGCTATTTCTTTGACGTCTCGATGATTAGTCTCTCCGTTTTGCTTTGATTGCACATATACTGATCAATGTCCTGTGTAGGGGTGTAAAATAAGCGAACAATTTTCGTCCGACCGATCATTCAAAAACTTGTGGAACGAATATAGAATGGAGA
Organism: Bonia amplexicaulis; assembly: GCA_036346245.1. Taxonomy (NCBI): domain Eukaryota; kingdom Viridiplantae; phylum Streptophyta; class Magnoliopsida; order Poales; family Poaceae; genus Bonia; species Bonia amplexicaulis. The sequence goes on from CM070736.1 coordinate 28,493,537, forward strand.
AATAGATATCTAGTACTATTCGTATTTAACTCCTTCAAAAAAAATACGAGATAACATACAGAATAAACGATATCCATTCATATCCCTCTATTGCACCCTAACTGCAATCAGTCGGTCTGTTTACTAATTCTATATAACTGAGTTGACAAACACCGGGCGCCAAACAAGACAATAGGATCAGGATGGCCGAGACCGAAGGACATCCATGGTGGAGAAGAAGAGTATCTTGCCGTCGCTTCAAGAGTAGAGCTAGCTCATGCCCTCACAGAAGTTAAGTGGGAGAACAGATCTAAAAGTATTTTGCCAATATTTAACTGAATTAGTTTGCTTATTTTTTAACGTGTTGGGACTTATTTTTTACTACATGACATTCTGTCTGCATTGAAAGAAAAGCGTTGTAGGCTAATGGGCAGAAAATAGGAGCACCACGAACAGAAATTGCAGACACGAGCTTAGTATTTAACAAGCCATATGATAGAAATTAAGATGAGATGAAACCAGGCCGTGTGAGAGTGAGACTGCATAAGGACAGTTCACCCGAGATCCTTGCCTGCGCAAGGCTCGATTTGTCTCTCCTGGCTTGCCAAGCTTTTAGTTTTTCCTTGCTTTCGGGAGCAAATGTAATATTTAAAAATAATCTTTTCGAGAACATGTACGTAATTAGAGTAAAGAAATACGAAAAAACGGGAGGCTTTAGAATTTAAAGGGCGAGCCATTTCTCTAAAATGATTCGTATGAAAAGAGTTGTAAACGAAACAAACGTTGTGCCGTGATAAAATGGGAGGCAGGGAGAGGAGGACGAAAGTCCAAAACCTAACCACGTTCGTTTTTCTCTGGCACCATCGTCCCTCAGCTGTCTGCGCTCCAGCCGTTGATACTGTTGAGAAACCGACGCTGGCGACCAGTCCGATCGGGATCTCTGCTTAGAACAAGAACGAATCAATCATAGAATCACAGAATAATAGATGAACACAAAGAGATAGAGAGAACTCCGGTCTGCTTTATTGCTTTCAATCATGTGTGTATACAATGGGGGGTTGGCTCTCTATTTATACTAGGTGGTAGGGTGCCCAATATGTCAGGACTCTCGGCCTACCAGGACTCTGAGTCTGCCAGACTCTATCTGTAGGCCGGTTTCCTAACACTCCCCCTTGGGCACTCACCCAACATGCTCATGCCTCATCAAAACTCCATAAAAACCCAGTGGGAAAAATTTGGAGAAAGAGTACATAATACATGTGTTGCTGCGATGCACGAATTGCCTCATTAAAAACCTTGGTCGAGAAACTTCAGGAAAACTCGTCAAGGGAAAAAGAGTACAATCCACCCAACTTTATTCGGTCTTCGGGACCTTGTTCCTTTGGGTACTCAATCTTCATGATCGAGATTTACTAACGGGCTTGAGAGAATTCTCCCCCTGAATTCTGCACTTCTCTAAGTCTCATCATTCTAATCCTCACACGCATCTTTCAAAGTTAGATGCGGGGTGACTTAGTGAACAAATCATCGATTTTCACAAGACTTAGTATCAAGACCTTTATCTCGTCCATCTTTTGCAATTCATGAGCATAGAAGGACTTGGGGTTGATATGCTTTGTGAGATGACTCTTCACATAGCCCGCTTGCACTTGTACAACATAGCTGAATTATCTTCATGGATAATTGTGGGGTTTACACAATGTTCATCCCACATGACTGCTGGATGTGGTGAACTATTTGGCGGAGCCAAGCGCACTCTCGTGCAGCTTCATACAATGCTATAATTTCTGAGTGGTTCGTCGAAGTAGCTACAAGGCTTTGCTTAGACGATTTTCAGGGAATTGCAGTTCCACCACACATGAATGCATAACATGTTTGTGACCTTGCGGTATGCGGGTTAGACAAGTACCCAGCATCTGCATAGCCAATCAAGTTCAAGTCTTGATTCTTTCTATAGAACAATCCAAGGTGCTTACTTCCTTGGAGATATCGGAAGGTGTCCTTTATGCCCTACCAATGTCTTTTGGTGGGCTCTGCACTGTACCTTGCTAACAAGTACACGACAATTGCAATGTCCGTTCTAGTGCAGTTTACTAAGTACATGGGTGCTACCACTGCACTCAAGTATGGGAATTCCGGTCCCAGGACTTCCTCCCCTCTTCCCTATGTCGGTAAGGTTCTTTTTTCTTGTCAGAAGACCTTCCGATCATCAGTATTCGATGGGTATGCCTTCTCGAAGCCAAACCTTTCTAGCACCTTCTGGGTGTAGGTCGACTGATGTACCAAGATTCCTTCGGGGACATGCTCAAGCTGCAGGTCTGAGCAGAACTTGGTATTGTTCAAATCTTTCATTTCAAACTCTGACTCCAAGTAGGAGCTTGCTTCTTTTATATCTTCTGCTGTCCCGATGATATTCAGATCATCTACATACAAAGAGATTATACAGAATCCATTCTGGGATCGCCGTATAAATACACAAGGACAGTCTTCATTGTTTGTGTAGCCTTTCTTGCAGAGAAAGTAGTTCAAGCGATTATACCACATTCTTCCGAATGCTTCAATCCATCTGATGACTTTTCGAGTTTCATCTTGTCTGATTTCTATTTGCTCTGTCTTGGTTCGGGAGAGGTATTCCTTCAGGGAATTTCGTATAAATCTCCGAATCCAAGTTACCGTAAAGGTATATATTCACAACATCCATTAATTTCATTTCTAAGTTCAAGTTTACTGCCATTAAGATCAAATATCTAAAGGTAATTCTACTCATGACTGGGGAGTAGGTTTCTTCATAATCAACTCCAGGACGTTGAGTGAAACCTTGTGCTACTAGCCTTGCTTTGTATCTCACTACTTCGTTTCTTTCATTTCTCTTTCGAACAAATACCCACTTGTGCCCTACAGGGTGCACATAGAGAGGTGTGCGGCATACGGGCCCAAAAACCTCTCTTTTGTTCAGAGATAGCAATTCAGTTGCTATTGCCTTTTTCCAATCTTCTCAATCTGATCTTTTCTTACATTCAGCGAGCGATGCAGGCTCGGGATCAAGATCGATGATTGTGGCAATTTTCTTTGCGAAGTATATATCGATATTGGCTGTTGTCCTGTTCATGGACTCTCCCGTGTGCACATAGTTTATAGCTATTTCTTCATGAGTCGCTTCTTCTGGAGCGGTTGCTTCTTCTGGAGCTTCATCTTGTACATCGCTTCTTCCAATTGCGGTGGCAAGTCCTTTAGTTTTTCGACTCGATGTGTGCGCACATCCATGTCGATGGGGATATTCGGATCCGGATGCCCTTTTTCAAGGAGTCATACTTGTGCGGTCTCAACCGACTCCCTTCTCATTCTGGGGGACTTTAATGATCGGTTGTGGTAAGTCCTTCTTATCCTTTTTCACCAGACGGCCCCGGTTACTTAGGATTCGAGGAACCGGAGTTCTCGTCCTCTTTTATTTTTCGAGGCCTCGGACGAGATTAGGGATACATTCTGCTTTCTTTGGTATTTCAACCCTCTCCGGTGCAGTGCGTGCAGGCACATGCGACTTAGTCACGCTTTGAAATCACTAAAGTGATCAGGCAGCTGATTTGCTAATGCTTGCAAATCAATTGTCTTCTGGACTTCTATTGTCTTCTGGACTTCTATTTGCTTCACTAGTGCACGGGTCATGTGCATGTATTTCCCGACATTTTCCATCAAGGGGTTGATTTCCTCCCCCTAATGTTGGGAAATTTTCGTGCTGACCCTTGCGCTAGTTGCATAGATGGATGGATGTTGTAGGCCAATGGTCTAGAATTGATGAGATTCATTTGCATGTAGGACTGCATGTCCCCAACATGTAGCTGTCAAGTCACATTTATGCAAAAGGGGGCGGGCAATGAATTTAATTCTCTTGATTAAAGCTTCTGCCAAACCATTCTGGGTATGGACATGCGGTACCGAGTGCTCAACTTCAATCGCCATGCAATAATCATCAAATGCCTTTTAAGTAAATTCTTTGGCATTGTCCATTCTGGTGGACTTGATGTGATGACCAGGGAACACATTTCTGATGTGAATGATCTGCGAGATCAATTTTGCAAAGGCGTGGTTTCTTGTGGACAACAAACCCACACATGATCACTTCGAGGAAGCGTCAATGAGCACTATGAAATACTTAAATGGCCCCGAGATGGGCTAAATGGGACATAAATACTCCCCGCATGCGTTCCAGAATGCAGGATTTCATCCTTCACTTTCGAGTGGAGGGTCTAGTACTTAATTTCGTTGGCACATGCGGGGCACACAAAATCTTGAGGATTCGGAAAATTCTTCACATTAATATTATGCCCTTGTGAATTGTTTATTATGTTTCTCATCATCCTAAGACCTGGGTGGCCTAATCTGTCATGCCAGAGACAGAAGAGTTCAGAGCTTCGAAATACTGTCTTCAGGACAGTGCAGGCTGCAGTTGCCTTAATGTTGGTATAATATAGCCCAGTTTCTAGTGAAGGAAGTTTATCTAATACCCCTTTTTCATTCTATTCGCACTTCGTAATGAGCAGGTATTCCTTACCGTACTCTTCTTCAGTCTCAATGTAGAAACCATTTGCGCGAATATTCTTAAAGCTTAGGAGAGTTCTAGTCGATTCTGGGTACAATAAGGCTTCTTCGATGACCAAACTTGTGCCCATTAAGAGTATAATTGTGGCTCTTCCTGAACCAATTATACATGCATCGCTTCCGGCGATTGTCGTAGAGCTGCTAGTGCTCTTACGGATCGACTAAAAAATACTTAATCTCTCTTAAGATGGTATTCATTGTGCTGCTGCCAGCTAAACACACTTCCTTCATAGGGCGCTACACGTGTTCTAATATAATGTATTTTATTCATATGCATGAGAAGGCAATCAACTCATAAATAAAATACTTCAATATCAGAACATATCATGCCATTATAAACTGAATAAATGAATGAATTCTTCAAATATCATCCAACCATCACGAGAAAATAAATGCTAAAGTACCATCCATGCAAATTCTAACTTGTGTTTTAACACAAAATAAATGACATTGAAAATCTAAATGCATTCTGTGCATCAGAGTTCTTCTGCTATTTTCTCGGGATTGACATTCTCTTCAGGAGAAATCATGGCTTTGACTGCTTCTAGGTCGAAAAGGGGTTGCTGCTATCGTGATGGTTTCAACCTCCATCAGTGCAGACAGCTGCTCAAAACTCTCCCCTCAGCCGATGCAAAGTGGGCTTCATCGCCCTTGCCATCCCGCTTTGGCTTGCTAGCCTTATTCTCATGTGGAGCTTTTAATTTGCCTTTCTGGGCTGCGGTCTTATCATTCCTTCCCCTTCTATTCAATAAGGAATTTCGCACCTTATGGCTCCCAGCGTTGGCTTCAAGGCCAGCGGAGCTTCCAGGTGGCTAAGTGACGTAGTTCTTACGGAGAACTTTGTCCTAAGCCTTCGCAACCTGCATTATATCAATCAATTTGGCATACATTTTATAGCCGTCATGACGATAGTTGCGTGCGGATTGTATTGCATTGGGGTGGAAGCTGGATAGGGTTTTCTCAATCTTCTGCTCGTCTGTGATCTGCTTGCCACGAGTTGAAGATTGGTACAAATCTATGCAAAGCGGAATTGTACTCCCGACCGTCTTGAAGTCGGAAACCTCGCCTAATCCACTCTTGTTCGCTTGAGCAAGAATGATGTACTTTAGCCTCTCAAACCGCTTGAGTGCGGTCCGAGTGCTAAGCGCCTCTTCTCCGCCATATACTCATTCTTGAGAGTGAGACAGATGTTGGTGCCGAAGAAAATGAAGTGCCTGATCATTTTCCTCAGGCGTAGGTTGGACGTCATTCAGTCCGCCAATCCTGATAGCCGCGCGGAGCCGCTCGGCTCAAGCACTATGTTGACATCGGTTGCCCACGCGGATCGTTTTGGCCATGTTGGGCGGCTCCCCGAACCGGGTTCGTGGTGTCATCATCTACATGTGTATATAAGTTTACTTGGGTAAACATGCACGAAAATATTTACTTCAGGTAAATAAATTTCATAGTGGTACAAAAGATTCTCATAATGTTCCAGTATTTTCTATGAATTTTCTATAAATTTACTGCTAATTTCAGTGATTAAAAGCAATTTAAACAATTACAGTATAACCAAAACAGTAAATAAATATAGAAAATAGTAATGGCATAAATAAATAAGTTTCAAATGCTAAAAATAATTCAAAATTTGGATTCTCGAGGCCCTTTTATGCTAGAATATGATTTTTCAAAGAAATTCGCAATTTCAGAGGGTTTCACGCAAATTTTCGATTCGTAGAAAATTAGCGTAATTTCCGGATTTACCGAGGGGTTTTCTGCAAAACTCTGAACCCATACGTAAATCGGAGGACCTATCGGCAATTTTCAGAATTACCGAGACCTTTCTGCAAAATCCGGGACTCAAATGTAAATTTTAGGGGCCTTTCGGTAATTTTGAAACTTCTAGGGCCTTTTATGCAAAAATGCCACCATTTGGCCCATGCCACCGGCCCAAAGGGGTAGGGTAGGGTTTCCCCACCCTGTTCACACGTTGTGTGCGCCGTGAGGCCTTGAGAGCAGAGGGCGCGGCTGCAGGCGCGGGCGGGCGGGCGAGGCGAGGCGGCAGGCAGCGGGCCCAAGGGAGCGGAGGTGGCCGAGTGGCGGCGGCAGCAGCCGCGGCGGGCGAGGAGGCGGCGGGCGCCGAGCGGCGAGCCAAGCCGGGCGCGGCAGGCGCAGCGGCAGCGGGCGGCAGGCGGGCGGGGCTGGAGGCCGGGCAGCGGCGTCTTGGGCGGCAAAGCGCGGTGAGGCCGGCGGCGGGCGGCGGTGGAGGCCGGTGGGTGCCTTCCTCGGGTGGTGCGACGGCGGTTTCGGGCCGCAAGGCGGTGGTGGCGAGCCGGCCACGGTTTCGGCCGGCGCGGTTTGCGTCGGCGGCGGCGCGGTGCGGCCGTGCGGGCGGGCGCGGAGGCCGGGAGGGGCGCTTGGTGTGGGGGGAGCGGCGGGCCGGCGACCTCGTGCGGAGGCGGCTTGTCGGCGGCGAGCAAGGCGGCGCCTCATGCGGAGGCGACGGCCGATGCGATGGCGCGCCATGCGGGCGAAGCGGAGGCGAAGCGGCAGTCAGCGAGGCGGCGCATGCGACAAGCGCGGCGGTCGACGACAGAGGCGGCCGGCGGTCGGCGTTGAACCGCGGCGGCTCGGGTTTTTTTTTCTTTTCGTGATGCGGTCTTGTGAGAGAGAAAACAAGAAAACCCATGCCAAAATTTTCCCGACAATGATCATGCAGAGCGCGTCTAAAACGTTCAATCTGCGATGCAATCGACATCCACCGCTTCGTAATCTACCGATCGACATTGTGCTTGGCGATTTCGATCCGTCGCGGTAGATTTGGGCGGATTTGCATCGTTCTAATCTACATGCAATCGACATCTACCATGTTTCACAATCCACCGATCGGCATTGTGCCGGCGACTTGTGTCCGCTCGGGTAGATTAGGGCGGATTTGCAAGTAGAAAATCAATCTAGAACGCGAAAGAAAATACAGATTCAAAGCGATCTAGAAAATCAATCTAGAACGCGAAAGAAAATACAGATTCAAAGCGATCTAGAAAATCAATCTAGAACGCGAAAGAAAATACAGATTCAAAGCGATCTAGAAAATCAATCGTTTCGATGATTACCTCGCTCACCGGAGCGTAGTCGCGCCGATAACGTGTTGAGAAACCGACGGCGACCATCCGATCGGGATCTACGCTAGAACAAGAACGAATCAACCACGTAATCACGTAATAATAGATGAACACAAAGAGAGATAGAGAGAACTCTCAGTCCGCTTTATTGCTTTCAATCATGTGTGTATACAATGGGGTTGGCTCTCTATTTATACTAGGTGGTAGGGTGCCCAATATGTCGGGACTCTCGGCCTACCAGACTCGAGTCTGCTGTAACTCTATCTGTAGGCCGGTTTCCTAACAGATACTTCGCCAAGACGATCCACCGCCCGCCATGCGCCCCCAATGGTCGCCTCAAGCTGTAGCGTAGCGCGCCACGCCACCCGCTTCATCGCCCACCGCCTGCCATGTAGCCTACCGCCGTCGCCGCTCACAACAAGATGTACATGAGAGAAGCGGCCGCCACGCTGTACCGCATGGCCGATCACATGCCAAGGTTGCCGCAAGCGCAAGCCAGGGATGAAGAGGAAAACAGAGGAGCGATGTACCACAGCCCACGTGCTTATTTTAAAAATAATAGAAAACTAATTTAATTTAAAATAAAAATAAGTGTTATTTAATTACCTGGATTTTAAATTTGTCAGTTTTCAGTTTTTAAAAAGGGATACTCTTTTGAAAAGTAATTTAAGTAATAATAAACAAATTATTAAATAAAAGGAAATTTGAATTATTGTAAGTTTTTAGCTTTTATTTGATTTTATTTTGCCCGCGCTCAACCTCGGAACACAATTCGTACCGTCTATAGGCTTCCAAGCTGTGCGGGCAAGGAGACCGAATTTTAACCAGCAACTTAGATCAAGGGCCAAATTTTCATTTAGCTAAATTTGGCAGGGGCCGCGCGGACGCGTACCTCCTCTATCACAAATTACGACATTCACTCTCCCGCTTGGGGAGATGGTAAGCCAACGCACCCACCGAGTGCAGTGTGGACCATTAACCTAGGCCACGAGCCTTCTTGTTCGCCCGTCGACCCCGTCCAGGTAAGTATGAGACAACGTGGGCAGGGGCGCCGCTTATATAGCCTCCTCCCCTCGTCCAACCTGCTCCATGCAGCAATGTGGTACTAAATATGGCACAGTGCCGCGGCGCGCGCGAGCCGATTAGTTGCCTCCCGGGCTGATTTTCTTTGGAGGGCCCATATGGAGAGCCCATGACGTCCAACCCCGCCCGAAAACTTTTTTGGACCACGAGAGTTTCGTATGAGAGGGAATTGGCAAGAGCGGCAAACCTCTGCATTACAAGGTAACCACATTCCACAGAATTATCCCAGGCTTCAAGATTCGAGGAGGCGACTTCTCGCACGGCGATGGAACGGGTTGCGATCCTACCTATGGCTCAATGTTCCCTGATGAAAACTTTAGGGTCTGTTCTTTTTTGCTGTGGTTTGTGGCTTTTAGCTGCGGCTTGTGATTTTTGAGCTGTTTGCATGAGAGATTACAGAGTAACAGAAATTTACGTGCGATTTTTGCTGATATAAATGAAGTCGAGAAAGTATGTACTACAATTAACTAGTAGACCCTATCTTGAAAAAACTCTATTTAGAAGCTAGCATCGTAGAAAAGCAAAAAAATTTTAGAAATTTGAAAAGAACAGGTCCTTAGGCTCAATCACACCGAACCAGGTGATTAACTGTGTTTCATGAAATCCTAGTTGTAACCAGAAATGCTTTCTGCGAGCAGCAAGCCCTCATGTTTGGTTGACTGGTGGTTGGTGTAGGGATTCTGTCCATGGCCAATATTGGGAAAGATTCAAACGGATCCCAGTTTTTTTTATCACCACGGTGCCACTAAGCCGGTAATCTTTCAGTGTTCCCTCAGCATTAGTCTTTGTATAATCTTTTTGTCGGCCGGAAGTTGTGGCATTCCGGAGACGAGCATCCGAACCGGTCCCATTATTCTCTGTAGTTGCAGTAGCACAATTTCTTCTTTCTACTGAAGATATTGTTTTTCTGAAACTGTGTTGTTGATGATCGGCAGTCTTATAGACAATATATCTGGAATGGATATATTGTCTATAAGATTGAAGCTGAAGGCCGGCAAAGTGGTGTATCACTGTGCAAAGCCATCATAACAGATAGCGGAGGACTGCCGATGTGATGAGCTGAAATGATCTTCTGATGAAAGCTTAATAAGAAGCTGCTACTGTGATTGCTTTCCATTGTACGTCCAACTGTTTATTATTAGTCTGTAGGGGTGCAAACGGATCGGATTCGGACGGATATTGTTGTTACCATATCCTAACCCATATTTTTCTCCGATTCGGTACCAATCGGATTCGGTGCGGATCGGTCGAGATTAACCCGAGCCGCTTGCACCCCTACTTGTTTGTAAGGAATGCATGCAAGACAACAAATGGAGTAGAATGACGTACTGTCAAGAACTTGATGTTACTACTTAATAGCTGATGTGAAAGATTTTATTTTACCATTGCAAAAGAAAATGAAACGTCAAATAGTAGCACTAACCTAAAATCAAACTTGAAGATGTATCGGATTCGGACGGATATTGCTGTTACCATATCCTAACCCATTTTTTTTCTCCGGATTCGGTACCAATCAGATTCGGTACCAATCGGATTCGGTACCAATCGGATTCGGTGCTGAATCGGTCGGGATTAATCCGACCCATTTGCACCCCTATTAGTCTGCTTTTCCGTTTGGTTGACTATAATAACTTGCTTATTTGCTTGTTGTAAACGCCAAGGCACACGCCACCGATTCCATCGCCCACCGCCGCCGCCGTGCGTAGCCTGCCGCCGCCCGCCAACCGCATGCCCGCACAATGCCCAAGTGCATCGCCGCCAACAAGATGCGCGCGACAAGCGGCCGCCACGTTGCAGCCCCATGGCCGACAGTTGGCGCGAAGGTTGTCGTGCGCCAAGCCAGGGGATGAAGAGGAAAACAGAGGAGCAATGTATCACAACCCACAAGCTTATTTTAAAAATAATAGAAAAACTAATTTAATTTAAAATAAAAATAAGTGTTATTTAATTACCTGGATTTTAAATTTTTGTCAGTTTTCAGTTTTTAAAAAGGGATATTCTTTTGAAAAGTAATTTAAGTAAAAATAAACAAATTATTAAATAAAGGGTAATTTGAATTATTGTAAGTTTTTGGCTTTTATTTGCTTTCTCCGAATTTAAAATCCAATTTCAAAGTTAAAAGTATTATATATATATATGGTAATTTGAATTTTGTAAGTTTTGGCTTTTATTTGATTTCCCTGGAATTTAAAATCCAATTTCAAAGTTAATATATATATATATATAACACTTTAAGTTGGAAAATAATTTCTTTAAGTGCAAAATAACCTCTAGGAATTTCTGTGAATTGTTTTGAAATTGTCAGACTTTATTTGGTATTTTCTAAGTCTATTTGGATTTTTCTGCTATATCTTAATTCAAAAATGTATTAAAAATCATAAAATCTTCTTGGGCCAAAACCTTCCCTTGTCCCACTTTCTTTTTCGTGTGGCCCAACTCTCTTGGGCCAGCTTTTTTTTCTTCCTCGTCCCACCTTCTCTCCAGTCTGACCTTTTTTTATTCCGGCCTACAACCTTCCTACGCGTAGCCACGGCTAGCCCACCTGGCCCACTCTCTCTTTCTCTATCTCTTTCTCTTCACCTACGGACCCCACCAGTCAAAGCCTTCTTCTCTCCCTCCTTCCTCCCGACGTCGCCGACTCCACCGCACCATCACCACTGCGACTCTGCTCTAGCCCAGGAAGATATTTCCTTCTCCCGCATGCTGCGCGCTTCGTGTTCCCTCATCTTTCCTTCTAGCGCCGCACCTTCCCTTTTCCTTTTCCTTTTCCTTTCCCCCCTCCCCAATCACCACTCCCACTGTGACTTTCGATGAGTAATCCTGTCCCGTCTCCACCCCTATAAAACCTCCCTCAGCATCTCTCTACCCCGTACCACCATCCTCTTGCCTCTTCCCCCTCTCCCGAGCTCCCGAGCACCCCGCACAGAGCTCCTCTCTCTCTCTGGGTGCTGGAGCACCTTTGGCGAGCAATTGGCGCCGCTCTGGCCACCCTTGAGCCCCACCATCACTGCTAGCAGCTCTGCTACCTTGACAATGTCCTCGCTCACCGCTCCACCGTCCAAGCCCACAACTAGAGCACTATCGCCGTTGCAAGCCGAACACCGCCTTTCACGTTGCCGGTCACCTCCAGTCATCCTCGGGCACCATGTCCAAGTAATTCGGAACCGCCATAGTCTCCTCTCCCTCTCCCACACCTCGCTGTGCATCGCCACTCACTGGATCACCAGTAAACCTTCGGCCATCGCGCGCCACCACGGCCGACAAGACACATCGTGCACGGGCTGACGTGGCACGCACATCAATGCACAACGGCCACACAAGCGCCACGCCAATGCTCGGTCGCCCCGTCAACTCCTCGTGCCACATTAGTGTGCACCACTGATGTGTATGCTACGTGGTGCCATGCACATGCCACGTTAGTGCACAACCGCCCCGTCAGCCAGCCTAGTCAGCACCTAGGTGGTTTTGCCTCATCAGCGCCACCTCATCACCACATGGCTGCCATGTCAGCACAACCAGCCCAGACAGCAGTTGCGTGGCTTGCTGTCAACTTATAAGCCAAGTCAACCATGGATCTTTCCCCTATTCCATGGACACGGTTCACAAAACCGGACCCACATATCAGTCTCTGGATCTATTTTCCTTTAAGAAAATAATTCAACCGAAATTCAAAATCCCTGCGACGTCATCATGACGCATTAATCCCGATTTTCCTTTAGGAAAATAATTCAACCAAAATCAATATTCCTTCCCAATGTCATAATTTCTTTTTCCTATAGAAAATAATTCAAAATTAAGGAAAATGATGAATAGTATTTTCTTTCTCTTTTTCTCGGAATTAAAACTTCCGAGATCTTGTTCTCCTCCATCCTAGTTCCAATTGAACCGATTCTTTTCTAAATTCATAAAAATCCCAATCTATCCCTTTCTGCCATCCTTTTGAATTTTAGAGTTTGTTTAAATTTAATTTATCTTTATTTAGTTTTTGGTTATTTTCACGTGTAGACTGCGACGTTTCCGAGGAGTACTACTTCGACGACTCTCACTAATCCGCGGAGCAAGGCAAATTACACATCTTGACCATGTCAATTCTAGTTTGCAAATAAAATTATGTTGTTTCAAATTGTCCTACATGTACATGTTTTTTCAATGTATTTTAATTCCAGTTTTAAGTACTTAGTTAATACCTACTTGTTATGATACCTTTTGACTTTGTTCAACTTAATACCTTGTCACCCTCGAAAAACTTTGGTTAGTACACCAGTATTAGCTAGAAAATTTTGTAGAAACGCTTAGACACACACTTAGAGATAATTTTAGTCCTAGGATAACCTTTTCACATAAAATGATGAGTTTTAAAATGTATTTTTGACTTTGGTAGTCAAGAAGGATCATGAAATTTTTATACATAGTAAAATATAAAAGTTGGTTTAGACTTAGGCAAATAGTTAGGTGGTGGGTGCTTCCTGGCACACGTTTTTGCTCGGTGGCTCAACGTGGGTGCTTGGCAAAAGGGGTATGTGGAAAGTTCACCTAAGTTAATTAAAGACCGGTCTGTGAGCTATTGCTACAAAACCCTATTGTGCTATCACAAGACTGGTATAGGATAGTCCTGACTTACTAATTTGTAGGTCTAAACTTGATTCTCACTATAAGTTGAATGTGAGAGTGGCGTACGCCGCGAGAAGTCTCATACGGCATAAGAGTGGTCCCAACTTGTGGATTCATGTTGTGGTCAAACCATGGCGTAAGCAGGATTAGGTTGATGACTTTGCATTGTAGAGGCCTTGTTATAATTTTCTCAGTCGCACGCATTCGGAATTGTGTAGTGGCTGACATTATAAGTTAATCATATCTTGTGGGTAAAGTTGCACCACATCTGTAGATTGTATAAACTATCCTAGATAGCCGTGCCCACGATCATGGGCATGCCGAGTAAAGTTTTTCATACACGTGCCCATGATCATGGGCATGCCGAGTAAAGTTTTTCATATATTAGACTTTGTTTTTCTAAATGGTTTATAAAAAGTTTGTGGATGGAATCCATATGAGATCTTTTGGGGAAGATAGTCTGGGTAGGATGCCCATGGATAGGTTAGTATGGGGATGGACCTACACTAATGATATTATTTGAACAAAATATTGTTTTTTACTTACTGTATTAAATTCAACAATTTACATCTACTAACTGTATATGCCTTCACTTGTTGCCCTTACAGCAATATTGCACTTTCTCGTGTAACTTGCAGAGTATATTTTTGTGCTCACCCTTTCTTAATTCTATTACTTAGAGGAGGACTGCTTTGACTACGGTGAGGATCAGGACGAGTAGGACAAATCTTACTGTCAACTACCTGTAGGTAGGCTTATTGGGCTTCTTCTGCTTCAACTTTTCATTTGCTACTTATATTTAAATTTGGCATGTGGGTCATGGATGTAAACTTTGGGCATCAGGCCCATGCTTAGTTAATCGATAAATGTCATTATAGTTGATATTTATCTATATTGTCCACTGTGTCCAACACAATGGCAAGGGGAAAAAACACAGGAGGGAGAAGGGAAGAAAAGGTGAGGAAGGGGTTGTGATCACGGCGTTCTTTACCTGGGTAATGATCTGGACCTTTCATCTCTAGTTTGCGAATTTAGCAGAGATTAAAGTCAGGATTAGAGAGAGGTTTAGCAAGTTTGGCGTCAGAGATTAGATTAGCAGATTAGTTTGTCTGCCATTATTTTCAATTGCGATTTTGGTTATAGCTTTGGCCTAATATGAAAGTGTCATATACTAGATAGTTATACAAAATTTTGTTAGCTTTCTATAGAGTATTTAATTATGTCAATTGATTGGTAAGACTAAGAGTTATGATTTTTTTTTGTAAGAATGCTATCTGGAGTGTTGTCGTGATTTGGCCATATTGTGGTAAATTATAGATTAAAATTACTATATGGACTAATTACGGTTTTTGTTCTACATGAAAGGTGTAGATAATTATATAAGGATTTTGGAGAGTCCAAAATACAAATTTTGATATGGTAGATCAGAAGTTATGGTTTTGGGAAGACTGTTGTCCAGAACCCGGTTGATGCTGGACGTAGTCATGAGAAACTATTAAATTCGCTTGGTAGATGGTAGAATTGAATTTTGGGCTTGACTAAAAAGAGGTAGCTAACTTTCGTTAGTTTTTGAAAATGCTATTATTTAGTATATTTGGATGTGTAATTTAATATATGTGAAATTATTAATCCTGTTGTCCAAAAGATGACAGAACTTTCTTTTGGGTAAAAAGTAGGGGTTAAATGATTTAATCAGGAATTATGGCCAACTAAGAAATTATAGAGATTTTGTGTATATTCTAGAACTAGTGTGGTTCACGAGGCTAGGGATTGGAAGTTGAAAGTTATAATATTTTTAGTACCGGAATAACAAGGGGTGACTCTCCGGTTATGGGTGAGTATTGCGGAATTAGGAAGCATATAGGATCAATGTCGTTTAATTGTTATTGATGTACTGTTGGTGGCTCGTTATTGAGTTTGGATGTTTACTGTAGGAGGAGTAGCACCAGGTTTGTTATCCTCTTTGAATCAACCCGTTCATCATAACTAGAAAAGGCAAGTGATTGTAGAATAGTATTGAAGTGTTTAAATTTATTTTTATGCATAAATAAATACTTTCTATGATGATTCATATTATTATACTTGTTCGTATAATACTCACCTGTTTATGGTAGAATAATGATGATGCTTATGGTAGGGCAATGATAATGATGATTATGGTTAAAATGATGATTATGTATATTGATTAATGTTAAGAATTAACTAATGAAAGATATAATCATTGCATTGCATGAGAGTATTCATGTTGCAAAGAGGTACCCTATGTCCCACTCTAGAGACTACTTTGTGTGGGCAACCCATAGGAATGGATAGACAAATACCTACTTCGCTAGGCACCTTACGGGAGTAGATAAAGACCTATGTAACATCCCATTTTCAGAGTTTTTTTGAAGCTTTTAAAATAAAATTCACTATTTGGATTGTTTAGAAATAATTAGAGCTTAAATTGAATTTTTGCAAATTAAAAAGATTTAGTTAGACTAAATTAAACTTCAACTATTGTTGAAAATATTTTATTTGGGCTCCTTATGCTTCAACGAATTTTTCAAAACTTTTTGGAATTTTTTTAGGTTTATGTTCTACTTTTTAGAGCTCAATTTTATTAAAACCATATTCTAAAACCCTTTGGGGCGAAACCCTAGCCTACCGATCTTCTCTCTAGCCCAGCCCGCTAGCCTCAGCTCGCTGTTGCCACACGTCTCGCATCCGACGCTAATTACCTTGTATATTGCGGCTTGCAGCCTATAAACAAAGATTTCTCCGAGTCCTCCATCAAGCCCTTGAATTTACCAAACTATCTCTCACTATAGTTCCCTTGTACATCACGTATCATCTGATCTAGATATCATAATGCAACATATCCTCATCAAAAGCACAGTCAACAACTGGCATATCGTTGTCTCCCTCGACGGTGTTATAATTACCTTCCTGATAATCTTTTCTTCACTGTGACTAGTCCAACATGTACACCCCTTTTCGAAACCGCTTGAATCAAGTGAGCTTTGATCTGCGATGAGTTGGTAAATATTTTCAGATTATCACAATCAATGCATATACAATGCATATATTACATTCCCTTCTTCAACATATCCTACTCGGCTACTCTTCTAAAAGCAGACACGCCATTAATGTACTCTGCACTCACATGGTTCTCAACGTACATTCAACTTTGGTCCATCTATGCTACGTATGTAATAAATCGTGTCAAATTGGATTATTAAGGCTACTATAGCTAGCTAGCCTAATACTTACACATAATTGACATTCACCTTATAATAAATTATCCATATCTAAATTAAGTAGGTACCTACGTACTATTCATGAAGCAAACTAGGAGTAGTAACCTATTCTTAAATTGGAGTAAACTACCAATTAAGCTAGATTTAAACGTAGCTATCATCTCCCTTTATTACAAAGCATATAATTAGAATCAAATATTAATGTGTAATCACCAAGAACAAATAGATCTACAAACTAGATCTGCAAGTGGTATCTTTTACCAAACTCCCCAAAGCCGACTGCCTCCTTCAATGTAGTGCAATGAAGACTGATCTATCTGAACCCCGCTGGCTAGGCATTTAATAATATGGCATATCCTAGACACATCCAACCGCGAACCGTCTATGATTTGCCACTATCACAGATGGTTCTTATTAATAATCGTCTATGATAATTCACAGACGGTTCTTAAGTAGAACCGTCTGTGATAATGGGAGATTTCACAGACGATTATTATTACGAATTGTTTGTGGTAGATAATTACTTATCACAGATGGTTTGTATTAATAATCGTCTGTGAATATATATCACAGATGGTTCTAAAGTACAACAGTCTGTGATAAATATGGTTCTAAATTTATTCTCATATATATAAATGCAAATTTAGTAATGACTCAGAAGTAAATATGTATTACTTAGTTGCTTTTTACCAGTTAGTAATGCCATCATATCGTTATACATGTGTAGGGCGCCGAAACAGTGTGGCAAGTCGCTTCTTACAAAAGATAACAAAAAAAGTAGAAGCATAACTACTTCGAAGTTTTTTCTAGTGGCGGAGGTAGCATGCAATCTCTATCTTCAACACTTTATAGGCCATGTGGTCGACATCGGATAGTTCGGTATCATCAGCGAACGAAGCCCCAAATGTGTCCACCCGTTGATGCGCTCATTTGAGTGTCTTTTGAACACTCTCCGACTGAACAATCAAGTCGAATTGAGTTTATAGGCTCTCTTCCCATTCTTGAGGGGTCTCGATAAGGTTGACTCGGTCGCCCGCCGTTTTGAGTAAGCACTCCAAGCGATGGCAAGCCTCCTGCAGACATTTAACGTCATTGTGGAGGACCACGTCGATAGCAAGGTTAGCTCACCGGAAGCGGGAGACCAACCGGAAGACACGACGGAGGAGGATGACAAGACGATCGAAGATGGCCTTCAACTGCTTTGGCAAATTCTCGGGCATAGGAGGGAGGACATTGTTGATGCAGTGTCCATCCACAGCATCTGTAATACCCCAAAAGCGATTCGAGAGTTAATCGATTAATTGGAGGGAGGGATCTTATAGAAAAGAATTAAAAATAATTTTTAGAGGGGGATTTCTGAAAAATCCTAGCAACCTGGGCCTAGGCCTTGGCCCAAGTGGAGGCCGACCAAAAAAGGGGGGAGGCGCCCCTACCTCCCAAACCCTAGCCGCCACCCCTATTCCCCTCCTCTCCTCGCCGCCACCCCATCTCCTCCCTACGCCTCCACCTCTCCCCATTGATGTCCCTTGGTGCTAGGAGAAAGCGAGAAGGAAGGAAGAAGGGAGGGAAGGAGGAGAAAGGAAGGAGGAGGAAGAAGACGGGTGATCCCAAGGGGATCCCCTAGGTAACTCTCCCTTATCTCAAATCCCTCTGATTTTGCTGTAACTAGGGTTCTTAGCCCAAGAATTGGTGGAGATTAGCAATTAGATTCTGCCCAAAAGGAAAATTGTAGAGGACGACGAGACCTACCTGCTGTATGTTTTTAAGAATTTTTGGCCGCAGGATTTGGGAGTAGCACGGTTAGGAACCTCGCTGTCTATCAGGGGTGCAGACTGGGGCAGATTGCTGTTCAGGTGTGATTTCTGAGTAGTAGATGATTTTTATGTTTTTGGTCACAATAGAGAAAAATGTAGGGAATTCAGTAATCTAACTAATGTATAAAAATCATAATTTTTAGAGCCTTACACTGTGGTTGGGATGTGTTAGAATCTGGCTGGCCCGATTGCCAGTACAGAGAACGTCTTCTGTTTTGCGTGTTAAGTTACACCTTGATAGTAACAAAATAAAAATAAGTGATCTACATAAAAAGTGAAGGTATTTAAGTGAGAAATCTAGAAATATATCTGTCTTTGTAAATAGTTTAATAATCTTAAAGATACAAAAAAATTAAGCAGTGCTGCAGTGGGAAGAGAGTAGAACCGTTAAGCGGAGAGGGAGTTGCGGGTTTTGGGCGTAGAGACGTTTACTTCTCAGTTGTGAATATTGTATTATGGTTTTGTGCTGAGTGGTGCCTTGTGAATAGGTGGCTTCGCTCCTGATCGTACTTGATCCCTTCGCTCCTTGGTAAAGGCAAGTATAATGATGGTTTATAATGATATTGTGGAATGTCGATGTTTGATTTATATTATGAGCAATTGTGTTCATGGTTGTGATGAAGGCGTAACCAGTAATGTTCATAGTTGTTTGTGAGTCACGGAATTCATGAGTATTCCTTGTGCGAAGTTGATGTGGATGCATGTTTTTATTAAAATGACACCTTCCCACATATGCATCATGTTGGCTTATTGAAGACTTGGTCATGTGATGACCAAGCATTTGCTGAGGTCCCCGTCATGTTGATGACGTGCTAAAGGTCCCCATACTTGCGGAGTATGGGCAATTGGTCCCTGTACCAGATGGTACACGAATGGGTGTGCATCGACGGATGCGCACTTTGCATTATCGGTAAAATGCAAAAGAGAAAAAGATAAAGATATTATTGATCATATTGCATAGCATGTGTTTTGAAATGACAGCTGGATGTTCTTATAGAATGGTGCACATGTATGCATATACGGTGTTGATAAGTAACTGTTGGATGTTTTTATGGAATGAGGTATATGTATGCATAACATGTGTTTATAAGTAACTGTTGGATGTTGTTATGGAATGATGTACATGTATATTGTTGTTACCATTTATTATATTTGCTGGGTCGTTGGACTCACCCTTGTTGTTTGTTGTGTTTTAGGTACCCTTATGAGACCGGCATGCTTGGGGAAAAGGAAGGATTAGTCTTGTTGCACTTTGCACGATCAACCCATAATGAAAAGAAAGGAAGAAATTAAAAAGTTGAAGAATTGAATTACTTTAAGTATCTTTATGATCATTTCATGCTAAAAATTAAACTGTAATGAATTACTAGAGTATTTATGGTGTTCCTGCTCTTTATCTAGATGCTAGTTCTATGAATGTCCTAGTAATCTATAGTCAATTTTGTTTAGTCTTGGTCGAAATACCTGTTGGATATATATTCTTATTAATTTTGCTTGTTGAACCCTCTGGCATAGATAACTATACAGGGAAGGTTCTGCCGAAATTTTGTGAGACGTTTTTAGTTTATCCCTATTACGTTACTAGTTTGGTAACATTCCAGATCATTATTTGGCTGGGGTGTTACAGTTGGTATCAGAGCGAGCATTAGGTCTGTGGTAATTGAATTATTAAATTGACACACTGGTGCACAGTAGGATGGGATTGGTCAAGCATTGCATTTACGCTTACGATACGTTGTATTGATGTTTTATGCTATGAGATGATCTTTTGTGCTTATGATTTGATTATATGATTGTTATGTGTGGTGATAGTTGATGTCGAGAGATAGAGATCATGGTGTGGCCATAGGCATGGCCAGGTTATATCACTATTCATGGTATTGAATTGGTGAAGTATCTTTCTTTGGGCAACTTAGTTTCGGAGGTTAGAAATGAGTCGAATTTGGTCAATTCTTATCCTGTGGTGGAGGATGAATTTATCTTGGGTTCGTGGTTCATTGCAGTTGAGGGTTTTCAATTGGTCTCTACCTGTTCTTCGAAGTAATTGTTATTTTTTGGACTATTGAGATGCTTTTGCTACTTGGGAATATTGTTGATTTGCAAGGTTGGTCCCTTCGTGGGAGTTTTGTCTTGTTGTGAAACATGTCTCATTTGTTCGCTTGGTATTTTTTATTAATAAAAGTTTTATATTGTAAATTTGTTAACATGGGAAAACATTGGATCTTTGTATTTCTTTGGATTATTTTGCGAGTTGAAACTTAATTCATCTCCTTTCTGAAAGAGAGTGTTAAAATCCTTTGTGGAGTTTTGCTATGCTTAAGTGGGAGGTGGTAATCATATATATTAATTCATAAGGTATGAAATTAACAAGTTGAGATGTTAGCGTGGTGCAAAATTAATTTCAACTAGCATCCTCGGAAATGTAGTTGATTAATTTGATGTCGCCTTGTAATAGTTTCTTGAAGAATTGTGATTAAGAGTTTGTCTATACATGATTGGAACTCATGGAGCTACTGAGGAGTGTGCAAAAAAAACAATTGTTATGAATATTATGATTGTTGAAATTTCTATCATGTTGGATAAATTAAAATATTTTTGTCGTCGGTAATTAATCTGACCGTTCAAGATGATTAAGTAAGGCGGTGTTGGAATATTATCTTATTAATATTAACCTTTAATATGTCCTTTATTTAGATACTTAATGAGCATGTACAACTGCTAGGTTCATCTATCTTTCACCATACTAAATTGTTGAAAAATATATAAAGAAATAGATGAAGGCTGATATATTGACTTGTGAAAACCTTGCCCTATAGAGGTTATATTATTGAAGTTTGAAGATATTCTATTCTAGTTGCTGAACATAAGGTGGAATGTTGAATCTATGCTTAGAACTGTTTTTGAGATTGCCATGTTCTAGTGCCAATTTGTTACAAGAGTTTTGTTTCAATATTGTGACTTGTGCACTAGGCTTTTCCTAGATCAACTAGTTGCAATCTTATTTAGATAATAGAATCATGACAAAGTGAATTATTGTGTTCCTTTTGGAAAAGTTTATGAAGGGGTATGAGGATATGAAAATTCTTGTTAAGAGAGTATTATTTTGATGTTAGTATGATTGTCAGTATGTGGCTGTGATGATAACGTTAAATATTCTATAAATAAAAGAATTTGATAACTTCCATGATACTATATAAATCAAAAGCTTTGAGATTTGCGTACGCGATCTTTTGAACCCCATGACTTATGTGGTAGCTGAAATTGTTTTGAGCAAAGTGACACGTTGAGAGGTTTTATTAGTTCTTAAGGGATTAATGTGTTGTGGGCTTCAAAACTCTTTTGTTGGAATTGTCAATGTAATACTGTAGTAAAAGGGAATTGTTCTCTTTGTTAAAGGAAAAGGTGTGGTAAAAACATTTGAGGTTGGAGTGAAGTTGTGTAACTTATAGAGGTGTGCTTGACTTCTTATTTTCATCGCATAGGAGTTGTTGAGTTTAAATAGCAATATTGTATTCTTATTGGTTGAGATTCGATAATAATTTTTTCTTCTTCATCCTGAGAGGCATGTGCCTTCAATTATGATCTTATCTTTTGTTTTCCAAGATCATTGCTATTTTCCTTGGTCTGGTGTCTATTGCGAATGGTAACATCTTTCTATGTGCTGAAATTTACTTCTTTTTGTCTCTTCTAAGAAAGGGGTAACCGATTTGGGTTGCAAGTCCTTTAGGATATATGTATGGAAACTAGTTGGTGTGGTTATGTGATTGATTCTGATGAGATTGTGGGTGTCAAGTTGTTTGAGATTCATGCAGTGATAAATTGATTCTTTGGAATAATTCTCGGTGAGGATTTGATTTAAAGAAGTTGTTTTTATCTTTGGAGTTAACATGTTATATTGTTGCAACTAGAAGAACCTATAATAAATTGTGGTTCAAGAATGTTTCGTTCATTTTGAGGGAACACTAGGATTATCGAAAGTATAAGAATCTTGATCAATTTTATTAGAGTATGGTGATTGGGTACTTCGCAAGGTTTAGTAGGAGGATTATGATGGTGTAGTTAATGAGATTATAATTGTGAAGAAGTCTAACCGTTATGGGAATTATTGGCATAGTAGAGATTGTTGAAATACTACCATGTATGACTTGGCTTCAGTGAGTAACCCTCCGAGAGTTAGAATCTTCCCAAAGATAAGTCGGTTGAGAATATGTTTCCATGTGATTGATAATGATTGAGCATGTCTGATTGTGGGAATTTTAGTCACCGAATTCGAGGGTCTTCATATCAATTATATCGAAGTACATATATAGGAGCCCGGGAGATGAAAAATTTTGGTTTGGTGTTCTATGCTAGAACCTTGGAGGCTAATGATGTTGTGTGAGAATAGTGAAACAAATTGATTCTAAATGGTGTGATGCACCTAGCTTGATAGTATCCTTTGGGTGTAGTAAATGAGTGTGTGCGCTGAGAATTTCAAGTTGATTATCCTTAAAGGATTGTGGTGAAGTGATTGTGGGTGAAAACAATGATGAGCTGTATGGGAAATTATTTATCAAAGTAACCCTGTTGGTAGAGGTGTTGGCTAGAGTTTGTTATTGTGAGGTCAGTAGAGTCTCTCTACAAAGGTGTAGTTGATGCACTCGGTTTGAGCGTAGTGTTGATATTGCCAATTTAAGAGAAATGAGTTAGTATGGTATGGGATGATTGGAATCTCATGATTCACAAGACTTTATTCCTAAAAGAAAAGAAAGTGGAAAGAACATTTTCTCGGGAAGTGAGATGCTCTCTTGATAACTGTTTGAGATATGTGATGATAACATAAGTCTTTTGTGGTTTGAGTTGACTTTATGTTGGCATGTGTGGTTTTTTTGGTTCAGGAAAAACAATGGTAGGGTTTGACATTTGAGTGATTCTCTTTTGACTTATGTGTTGTTTATTTGCAAACTACCTACTTGAAATGTGGAGAGGTTCTCGTGTTGAGTCCTCGTTTTTTTTCTTTTGATTTGACCCTTTTGGTGGGGAGTTGGTGATGTGTGGTTGCGATGAGAATCCTTTATTTTCAGTTGAATTCTATTTGTAAAAGGGTTGGTTTACAATGAGCACTATTGTGCGTTCGTGGCTAAAGGAGGTGCTCCTTGTTAAGGTAAAAATATCGATTGAGTGTTGGAATAAGAGTTACATGTGTTGTGCAGGTAGTGTGGGTTGATACCAAAGGGAATGATAACCCAAGGTATATTCAATCGCTTTTGTTAGTTGCGAAGATTTGGAGGTTGATGTATCACTAGGACCACCTTGGTTCCTAGAGTGGGGTACACAACGTTTTGTACGACCCGGTATCGAGGGAGTGCTTGAAAGATCTGGAGTGTGGGTTGTTATGAAAATGTGAGAAGAAGGGATCTGGACTTTGAGGTGGGGGAATTAGGTGCTTTTGAGAGTATCTCCCACCAAGGGTGTGGTGAGGTTCGGAACCAAAAGGAAGCTTAGGCCGAGGTACGGCAGGCCTTTCATGATCATGGCTCGGATCGGGAAGTTGGCATACCGCTCGGATCTTCCAGAATCTATGCACGGGGTGCAAGCATGGAGGAATAAAATGTTAAAGTATGTCAATGTGCTTTGGTCGCAGCAGACAGAGAGAGAGGCCACATGCGAACTAGAGTCTCGCATGCGTGAGCAATATCCGAAATTATTCACAACAGGTGCGTGTTAATATGGTTAAGTTTTAGCTGTGATTAAAACTTGGTGTAAGTGTCGATAGAATTCGGGGTCGAATTCCATTTAAGGGGGGTAGAATATAATACCCCAAAAGCGATTCGAGAGTTAATCGATTAATTGGAGGGAAAGACCTTATAGAAAGAATTAAACAATAATTTTTAGGGGATTTTGAAAATCCGGCAACTGCACTGGCCTTGGCCCAAGTGGAGGCCGTCCAAAAGGAGGCGCCTCCCCAACCCTAGCCGCCACCCCTATTCCCCTCCTCTCCCCGGCCGTCACTCCCATCTCCTCCTCGCGCCCGCCTCCCTCATTGTCTGTCCATTGGTGCTAGGAGAAAGCGAGAAGGAAGGAAAGAGAAGGGAGGGAAGGAGGAGGAAGAAGGGGAAGAAGACGGGTGATCCCAAGGGGATTGTAACACTCCAGCCAAACATTGGCCTGAAATGCTACTAAACTAACCATAAAACAAATCTAACTAGTTGCTTACTACAAAATTTCTACCGAGTCTCCTTTGTTTATTGACTAAAACTGAGTGCTAACAATTATAATCAAGAGGTATAAATAATCATAAGCATTGTAATTAGTAATAAATAAAACTACTATCAAGCTTAACCAAAGCGGAAGCAATATAAAAGTTCTAAACCTTTATTACATTTTAGACCTAGCAGTCATAAAACAATTACCACTCTAGCAAAAGAATAATTAATGTCGAAAGTTCTCTATTTCTTCTATGGTGGATAATTCGTGAAAGTGCAACAACGTTAATCCTCCTTTATTCCCATGCATGCTGTCCTCATGAAAGTACCTAAAACAATCAACAAACAACAACGACAGCAAGAGTGAGTACAAAGACTCAGCAAATATAATAAGCAGTAACAAGAACAATCATGAACATCATCTCACAAATTTATCCATCAATCATATAATGAAACATGCTACGCAATATGATCAAAAATCTCTTTATCTCTTCTCTTTCGCATTTTACCGGTAATGCGGAGTGTGCATCCGTCAATGCACACCCATGCCTGTACCATCTGGTACAGGGACCAATTGCCCATACTCCACAAGTATGGGGACCTTTAGCCCGTCATGACATCAACATGACGGGACCTCGCGCTTGGTCATCTCGTGACCAAGACTTCAATATATCGGCATGATGCATATATGTGAATGTCTCAATAAAATAAAATTGCATTCACCATATCCATGCATCATAAATTCTCATAATCACTTTCAAATGCAATCGACCATAAACGATATCAACATATCATTATCATATCATGAACACATACACTCACAATTTTGATCAAATATCATCCATTCATCAAACATCAACAATTCATCAAACATCAATAATCCACACCATCAATCATAAACCATCATTATACTTGCCTTAACCACGCGAAAACGGAGGATGAGTAGAAGGTGCAACCCCGGGAATCCGTCCTCCTCCTGAATAATAATTATAATATTTGCTAAGACAACAGTAGTGGGTCTTTAGATAAAAATAACAACACCCTTAAACTAACCCAACATATTTAACTTGACCCAAACTCAAATCTTCCCTCGGCCAACCCCTGACTTCTACAGACAGTCACCTTGAAAACTTCATAACTTTTGATAAAAAGGTTCAAATGAGGCGTTCTCAGATTCTATGGAAAGATAATTAAATTATCTAACTAAACCTATTTGGGGAGCCTTCCAGATTCGGCCATCTTCTACCCGATCCAACCAGTTTTCCTCAATCTGTATTTATCTCGGGACAGCGCACTAAAAACGCCGTAACTTCCACCAAAAAATCGGAATTTGGACTTCTTGACCTTTCTGGAAAGCTAAGAAAATTATCTACAACTTTCCTAATACGAAGATCCTCTGATTAGCCCGTTTACAAATTTCTAAAATCGATCTACCGAAACCCGTCGGGAAACCCTCCGAGATGCAAAACAGTCAACTTAGAAAAATCATAACTTTTGCTACGCAACTCGGAATCACACGTTCTAGGACTTCATGGAAAGATAATTTTGTCCTCTACAATTCTCTAGGAGGGGTCCAGACCTGAATCTCCACGGATCTAACCCAAAACCGCCGTCTACCACATTCTGTCCTAGCAGTCCAGACTGACGAAAATTGCTATCAAGATCAAAGAATATTATTCTAATGGGAAACAAGGATTACCCTTGACGAATGGATGAAGAACACGAAGATCTCCTCCCAAATTTCACCTCTTCTCTTTTCCTCTTTCCTTCTATTCTTCCCTTCCTCCGGATCCAATCGTCGTGCTGCGCTTGATCTCCTTTCTCCGCTCAATCGGTAGCACCGGAATCTTCTTCACCAACAATGGAGGAGAGGGAGGAGGCGCTGCTGGAGGAGGGGCGCAATGAGGGAGGGTGGCGGCTGCCCCAAGGCAAGGGAGGCGCAAGGGGAGGGTGGGAGCAGCTAGGGTTGGGGGGAGGGGTGGGAGCCCTCCCCCTCGTGGCCGAATTCCACCTGGGCCAAAGCCCAGGCCCAGGTTGCCAGAAATTTTCAGAAATCCCCCCCACTAAAACTATTATTTAATTCTTTTCTAAAAGGTCCCTCCCTCCAATTAATAGACTATCTCTCGAATCGTTTTCGGGGTATTACAGGGATCCCCTAAGTAACTCTCTCTTATCTCAAATCTCTCTAATTTTACTGTAATTAGGGTTCTTAGCCTAAGAATTGGTGGGGATTAGCAATTAGATTCTCCGATTAGGAATTCCTGCTGTCTGTCTGTAGATCAATCCGCATAGCGTGATGTTTGTGCAGTTTAGACCCACGAAACTATTTTTTCTGTAGGTCTGCCCAACGGAAAAATTGTAGAGGAAGACGAGACCTACCAACTGTATTTTTTTAAGAATTTTTTGCCGCGGGATTTGGGAGTAGCAGGGTCGGGAACCTCGCTGTCTGTCAGGGGTGCAGACTGGGGCAGATTGCTATTTAGGTGTGATTTAGGAGTAGTAGATGATTTTTATGTTTTTGGTCACAATAGAGAAAAATGTAGGGAATTCAGTAATCTAACTACTGTATAAAAATCATAATTTTTAGAGCCTTACACTGTGGTTGGGATGCGTTAGAATCTGGCTGCCTAGATTGCCAAAACAGAGAACGTCCTCTGTTTTGCGTGTTAAGTTACACCTTGATAGTAACAAAATAAAAATAAGTGATCTAGATGAAAATTGAAGGTATTTAAGTGAGGAATCCAGAAATATATCTGTCTTCGTAAATGGTTTAATAATCTTAAAGATACAAAAAATTAAGCGTATTTGCAAAGAGGGCGAGTGTAGAACCGTTAAGCGGAGAGGGAGTTGCGGATTTTGGGCGTAGAGGCATTTACTTCTCAGTTGTAAATATTGTATTATGGTTTTGTGCTGAGTGGTGCCTTGTGTTCTCTCCTGATCATACTTGATTCCTTCGCTCCTTCGGTAAAGGCAAGTATAATTATGGTTTACATTGATATTGTGGAATGTCGATGTTTGATTTATATTGTGAGCAATTGTATTCATGGTTGTGATGAAGGCGTAAATAGTAATGTTCATGGTTGTTTGTGAGTCATGGAATTAATTAGTATTCCTTGTGCGAAGTTGATATGGATGCATGTTTTTATTAAAATGAGATTCACACATATGCATCATGTTGGCTTATTGAAGACTTGGTCATGTGATGACCAAGTATTTGCTGAGGTCCCCGCATGTTGATAACGGGCTAAAGGTCCCCATACTTGCGGAGTATGGGCAATTGGTCCCTGTACTAGATGGTACACGCATGTGTCCATCGACGGATGCACACTTTGCATTACCGGTAAAATGCAAAAGAGAAAGAGATAAAGATATTATTGATCATATTGCATAGCATGTGTTTTGAAGTGACAGTTGGATGTTCTTATAGAATGGTGCACATGTATGTATATCATGTATTGATAAGTAACTGTTGGATGTTCTTATGGAATGAGGTACATGTATGCATAGCATGTGTTTATAAGTAACTGTTGGATGTTCTTATGGAATGATGTACATGTATGTTGTTGTTACCATTTATTATATTTGCTGAGTCGTTGGATCCTATATAGTGTGAGAGGTTCAGCACTGGGAACTATTAATTAACCTAGCAGTTGCTTCCTCTCCTCTCTCTAGCTGAAAGAGGAGCTTTGATATATATTTTTTAATTCAACCTTTCTTTTGTGTTTTGACTCAATCGTTTTCTTTTGTGTTTTGACTCAATCGTTTTGACTGCTTACGACAGTGGAATTGAAGTATGGGGCACATAGATTTACTAAGGTGTTGTTCGGTTGAACTGAAATAAGCTGATTTATAGTTGAAATTATATTATAGTTGGTTAAAATTGCATTGTGGATATGTTTTTTACGGTTTCTAAAAGTGGCTTTTGGCTTTTGTTACAGTACCTAACTTTTAAATAGAGTATTTTCTTAAGACGGGATCTACAAGTTAATTGTAGCACACGTTAAAAGTCTAACAGCTGTATCAACCAGAATCGCAAGTGGATATCTCTCTCCGCAATCTCTGTCGCAGACAGTCAAAATTCAAAAATTTCAGCCAAAAGCTATAAGCCATGCCAAAAAGAACAAGCCATGTAGCTGATGGTGACTTATTTGGGGTAACTAAATTTAAAAAAATAAAAATAGAAAAACAGGTTAATGCTTCACGAACAGTGCAAACGAATACGGAAAAAAAAGAACAGGCAAAAAGCTCAAAAAAAGCCAAAAAATCAAAAAAGACGAAATTTATAAATAGTAAAAAATAAGCCAGAAGTCATAAGCTTGAGCCGAAACAAGTGGAGCTAGGGCACAATTGTAATTGCTACACAGATTCTAGAGTTGATATAAGTACTGCTGTACTACTCCTAAACTACAATTAGGTGGAAACGGATCGGATACGATCGAATAATCTCAAATACAAATACAAATCCATATTTTTAAATGAATATGAATACGAATATTCTCAAATACGGATACGAATATTCTCGAATACGAATATGGATATTTTTTAATACGGATTTTCTCGGATACGAATATCGGATAAAACGGATTCCTAAAGGTTTTGCCGATTTTTCACCGGTTTTTGACCTATTATTAGTTTTAAACCGCATAAATTCAAAATTTGAATCACAAAATTTGTACGAATTTTTCATGGGTTCTAGAAACGGATCGCATACGAATCGAATAGTCTCGAATACGAATACGGATACGAATATTCTCGAATACGAATGCGAATATGAATATTATTGAATACGAATACGCACGTTTTTTAATACAGATTTTTTACCACATTTACGTTTTCTAGCTGATACGAATATTAGATAAAACGAATTATCCGTTACCATTTTCTACCCCTGACTACAATAGCATTTCTTGGAAGGCTACCATGTTCTGGCACCGATCTCATGAAGCCACCAGCTTGCTTGTATCCTACAGCTCCCGCCATGCACATTTGAGGACGTCTTACATGCATGATGCATGTCTCTAGCAATCCTCGCCATCCTGTGCTGCTCAGAGCCACTGCACTACAAGCAAAATATGAAAGGGAGAGAAGATTTAATTTGAGAATTGGTATCATATCTTTTTTTTAGGACATATGAAATGACAGCTATTTTGTGAGGAAGCAGACAATCTCAGATTTGCTCGGACCTATCGAATAATCATTCACTCACCAGCTATATAGTTATTCTTCGAAAAGGCTCCTTAGCCAGCTTATTAAAAGTAGTTCAATTACCTCTTGGCAATTTAATTGAATATGTACATGAATTTGAAAGTTCTATTGATGTATGCATACTAATATTCTCGATATGCCAGAGGGTAAAGTCCCATAGATAGGAGATCGGGCACAAGCTCAAGCCTCGCAGCATCGGCAAATTCGTGTAGTGAGGAGGGAAGAAGCAAGAACAAGATGCGAGGTGCATGGCAGTAGGCAGCCCTCCTTTAGTCCTCTTCTAAACGGTCAGAGAGTCGGTGACCCTCTCCCTCCATTGGCACGTACGATATTTTACACAGTGAATATTGTTACCTTTTTTGTTTTTTGAAATACGAGTACAAAAGGATGTACTTATAAACATATATCATATCACACATACTCACGTACTCACACACTTATCTACATAGGTGCGTACAATGCACACTAAGACAGGATAAAGATTCTAAAATCTTATGAAATACAAATACACGCTTTAACTACTGAATATATCCACATGCATATAAAAATAAGATGTCATGAGCTTAAATCCGAGCTGGTCAGCTGCACGCTACCGAGCTAGGCTGAATAATGCCCCCTAAAAATAAGATGTCATGAGCTAAGTCCGAGCGGGTGGGCTGCACGCTACCGAGCTAGGCTCGGTCCTCAACATTGTTACCTACTGACTTATAGCAATAGTTGAATTCCCCCTGCCTCCTGAGCCTAGTTGGCCACGTGTTTTGTTGGCAGATCCATTTTGTTGCTTCATAGTGAATTCAATCGTGCAAGGATGGGATCAGGGGCGGACTCAGGGCCCGGCGACCCGGGGCCCCTGCCCAGGCTCATCTTCTAATGTGCACCGCATTTTTAAAGATTGTCAAGCAAAATTAGCTACATCATTCTTACACCAGAACTCAATTCATATAGTTGTATTCTCTTGCTAACTAAATTAGCTACAGCATTAACGGAAACAAAATGTTCATATAGTCGATCGTTGCAGCTTCATTATATGTATGAAACTACTTGATATTTTAGAAACCGAAAAAGCTAGTTATTTAGACTTTATTCTTCGTCCAGGCTCGTCAAATTCTTTGGGTCCGCCACTGGATGGGATCAAGGTGGTACTCACCTCTGCACATATATACAGGAGATGTAGAGGACTGAAGCAAGTTGCATACCTCTAAAATTCATGAATTTATTGTATGAAATACTTAACCACATGTCCTTGTCATGCCTTTTCACATGGCTTCCTCCATTGCTGCTATATGACAAATTAAAGAATATATGTACTGTGTACCAGCACCATATAGTTGTTAGGATATCCTCATATGAGCAATTGCAAAACTGCAGCATGCGAGACAGCTAGGACAAAGTTTTGTTTGGATTTCACAAGTTCCTGTTGTTGTCCTCGTTATGTAAATAAAGACAACTCATTTATCTTAATGGAATATTTCCTTTACGTAAAAAAAAATCAACCCATGATATGAACATAGAGGAGAAACTAGGAGGCTTCAAATTTTTGTTTGGTATTCAATATTTCTCGGATGCGTATCTGTCTTCAATCTTCAATGCACGATGGATGATGCACTTTCGGTCTCCCAACAATACCTATAGATAATATTCCAGTGTCGGTTCTGAATTTAGCCAATCCAAAATCCTCTATAAAACAACTGCACTATTTTCTGGATCAGTAGATAGTGCTCACAGATACATCACTGAAACATTTCATACATGACGTAAACCATACTATTTATTAATAATATAAATCAAAGTTTAAATGGACTGCATTGGGTCAAATTTACAATAAGACCATCTATACCAAATGGATATATTACAAAATGCGAAAGCAGAAACGAAAGAAAAAGGGGAGGGCACATCTTGCTACGGGCAAGCGACTGGGGTATAATATGTGCACCAAGAGCTTGGATAATATCGGTGCACTCAAACACCAACTTAGTTAGCATGACTGAGATAATACCTAGATTATTAAAGACTATCCTAATCTTCTATATCTTCTTCACCATCAACTCTTAAGGCATCGTAGTACGCGTAGTATCCTTGGTCCACAAGTTCTGAGAGACTTTGTGAGCGAGGGTGAGCACAAACAACTATGCTCCGTGAGCCAACACACAAAATACAATAGTATACATGTAAGGATTTAACAAAGGTATATTCTTTTATTTGCTAAAGGCTTCGATTGAAATTACCATAAGTAGAAATTTCTATTACTTAGCATTTTGACTAAACTAAGTTTTGATTAAAGAGAGTAAAAGTGTGCAATATTTATAATGGTGCAGGTTTCATCCACTTGTTTCATGGTTTCATCCACTATATGCTAGTTTTTGTTACTAGAATTACATCCACATATTACCACCACTGGGTTACATCCACCTAGGGCAAACCAAAATCAGGATTACATCCATCCATCGAATTTTCATCCTATCCACAAAGTTTTAGAAATAGATACTACTCGAATAAGTTTCCATGCTCACTTTTAACTGTGGGCATGGTTGTTCAAACAGTTTATACTCTACAGAGATTGTATACTTTACCCACAAGAGATAATCAATTTGTTATGCTTCACACATTTTCTTAGACATGTAAATCAAGAATATCACCACAAGGCCTTTACAATGCATCACCCAGTGTTAGTTACACCTACTATGATTTCATTTTAGTGAGGTTACGTCCACCATACCAAGACCCCCTCGTGTGCCACAGGCGGCTTACACCAGCTACACGACCCGTGTCTGCAATGGCTTAAAACTGGCGACACAACTCATGAGTCACTCCAATAGTGAAACCTGTACTAGTGGATGCAAATTAATTGGTCAGGTCATACCCATTATATACTTGTGGTCGTACTATTTTAGATTAGGAGGTCATCACAATTATCTAGGCGATGCTACCACAAACCACAATTTATCGTGCTACATCCGCACCAACCACCTTACCATCCACTTAGGTATGATAATAGCAAGTTTTAAGGTTTTGAGAAGTACAAAACTAAGTTATCTCGAATATACTAGTCATTTTCCTTCAATAATTGTCCAAAACAAGTTTCATGATTAAAAGATGATGAGAGGGCAATTTAATGCCCTTGTATTTAAGGAAGACTAGCATGACGTTTAAGTACAACTTATAGCTAGTAATGTTACCATTATAGTTTCTAGGGTGACAAGGATTATATGATTTAAGTGTCCAAAGGATGGTGTAATAATAATACAATGTTAAGTAGGCATGTACATGTTAAATAGATGGGCTAGTCAGTCACATCTAACTCTTAGTAGATACAATTTACTTAGTACAATGAAGAAACCCAATAATCTCACACACATGTTTTAACTCATTCATTACACTTATGCATGTTCTTCAAAGTACATAAGTCCGAATCTGCTAAATCCTAAGTTTTAATATATCTTCATCATACCAGCTTTTCTATGACCCAAACCGCCTTCCAGCGCCACTCACGCATCACGGTTTTCTTCCAAAGCCATTTTTGGTATTTTGGTCAAACTATCAAAATATCCTTCCTTGACCCCAGTCATCTCCTTCTATTGCAAGAAATCGTCATGCTTGCCACGGTAGATGCACCATTGGCTTACCACGCGTCGGTAAGTCTCTCCCGTTCCGGTTCTACCGGACCACGCCTCACTTAGACCAACCAAGCTACATAGTGTAAATTTACCGTTCGAACTTTCCTTCAATATTTTTCACCTTTCTCGTGCCATACTTGAGCTCACTATCTCACCTAGTATCCTTGATCGTTTTGGATCTCGGCTCCTCCATGAGCGTAGCCCGAACTCCATTGACCATAGTTAACTCTAAGCGACCCTGCACATCTAAAGGCAAATAAATTATTTTCGGATACAAGTTCATAATTTGACCCATATTAGCAATAGCGTGTCTCATACAACTTATAACCAATAACCTAGGTTATCAAATCATTCTATGTCTCAAAATTCCTAAAATCATCCATTTCTTTATTCTGTCTAGAAAAATCCGTAACTTTATATATTTCATATTTTCAGTTTTTAAAATAATAATAATTTATCACAATAAAATCATGGACCTTCGCACTTGTTTCTCCACAGACATTCTTCCTGAATGTGTGGCAAGGACGAACAAACACTGCACGGACGTCCAATTCGTATCCCAAGAAAGGCTGGCAGTCCAACAGCAAAGACGAGTATCAGATGTTGAGATTGACTACTTGCGTCTGGGATTACCGGGTAGAGATGGATCCCGACGCCTCCCAGGCCTAAAGGGAAGTCTATCTTTTTTGGTTTTCACTGGCAAATCCCACATGGCTACATGCCTCTTGGGCTATGCAATGCAGTGATGGATGGCATGCCATCGGCCACGCTTCCTTTATATGTAGGCGTTGCTTCTTTTTCTTTGGTAGGGAAGGCACTGTACATCTATCGTTCATATTCGGTATGTATTGTCTATGGCCTGTGCTCAATGATTCCATACTGATGCAGTTCCGAGGGCCTCTCTTTGATTGAAAATTAACACTCCATAAAATTTATGAAATAACACGACCATTTAACTGTGGATCAGAAGTAATTAATGTTTGTGAAGTGTGCATCGTAAAACTTCTTAACTTAAAATGGCTGGTATTTTAACGTCAAATAAATGGCCGGTATCTTATTCATGAGAGTAGAATCTTTTGTTCAGACGATTACCATTTTAAGGGGATTGTTCGTGATACGAAATCTCGCTTTGCACCGAAGGTCAAGATCGTCCTGTTGATACATTCTCGCGAATTCATCGTCACATTAATTTCTAAGATAAAAATGCAAGCGAGCAGGGGAGTGACTCCTACACATTGTAAAAAAGCACATAAGTACATAACCATCCTGTCCAGTAGGGATGATTCTTTTTGTGATCCATCGCTGCAATAAATCATGTAATTTAATTAGAGCTTAACCACGTAGGGGGAGAATTGTAAGAGCCTAAGTAAGACACAACTGATCTTTCCGCAGGTTTAGAGGATGTGTACTGCTATGCCTCCGGTCAGCTTTGAATGATGCAGGGAAACCGAGAGTTGCTGCCCTGCAAGGCAACCGTTGCCAGCAAGAAGAACAGCATTCTTGCCGCCGCAGCATTGCTGCTGGTCGAAATACTACAAGCCCAAATTAGAGAAAGGGGATAAAATTAGAGAAAGGTGAGTGAGTTCTATTTTCTTAGGACGTATGTACAATTCATGATGAACAGGATTTAAATTGTGAAGATGGTATTCTACCCCACTGGGCATGCCGGCACGGTTGATTACTTACCTATTCAGCATTGCAACAGTTGAACTCCGCATGCCTCCCAAGCCTAAGATGATCTCATGCTCCGTGTTGAATCCATTTGGTTGCTCCACACAGAATTCATTTGTGCATGGATGTATATGAGTTGGCGCTCACTTCCTCGCACATGCATGTGTAGACGCACACGAATTGGGGGGCCAGAGGCACATGAGCAGCTTTACTTTGTCGCACATACATGTGTAGTTATCCAGAACAAGGACGATCCGAATCATTCTTTGTCATCGAGTTTTAGGCCCTAATTAAGAATATGTCAATCATGTGCGATCGATGTGAATGAAAAATACCATGAACTCACGTAGGTACTTGGGCATGGCTAAAATCAGATATATGGATGAAGCGTGGAGGAGAGTCAAAATAGCCTCTCGTCAAGATTACTTGTATACTAAAGATAGAACAGAAGAGCTTTAACTTATATTATTGACGGATTAAGGAATTGTAATTGTAAAAATGTGTGACAGAGTTTCTGAAGAAGAAGAATTGATTCGGCTCATCACCGAACGAAAGCTTTGTGTGCTTTATATAATATTGTCATACAGTAGTTACAATATCTTCTAAAAAGTAGCAAGATACACAGAGGTGGAGAGCGAGTCTACAGGTGGTGATTCGGTTGTGCTAAGAATAGACAAACTAACTCCTGAAGAATAGGACAACATTACGAATCAGTCTGTTGCTAACTATCTAATGCTTTTAACATCCTCCCGCAATCTCAACCGGTATCAACCAGATTGAGATTGTGTTGAAATTCTGAAAACAACCTTGTTGGAAGAGGCTTGGTGAGTACATCAGCAACTTGGTCCTTTGATGATATAAACCTGATGTCCAGTAGCTTCTGTGCAACCCTTTCTCGCACAAAATGGAAATCAACTTCTATATGTTTAGTCCTTGCGTGAAAAACTGGGTTTGCGGACAGGTATGTAGCTCCTATATTGTCACACCACAGACTTGGTGGTCTGTTCTGAGACACCCCCAATTCTTTGAGTAGAGACTGTACCCAAATTATTTCAGCAGTAGCATTAGCCAATGCTTTGTATTCAGATTCCGTGCTGGAGCGGGAGACTGTAGGTTGTTTCTTTGAGCACCAAGAGATCAGATTTCCTCCGAGCAAAACCACTTGTTGATCACCGGTCATCACTGCATCATGCCCAGTCAGCGTCACTAAAAGCACTAAGCAAACAAGATGCTGACTTCCTTATTTTTAGACCTCTTGATAGACTATGTTTCAGGAAACGAAGAATCCGCTTGACTGCAGTCATATGAGAACTTGTAGGGTTATGCAAAAATTGGCAAGCTTTATTGACAGAAAAGGCAATGTCTGGTCTAGTAAGGGTTAAATACTGAAGACCACCAACTATGCTTCTGTATTCTGTGCTTTCCTCATTTGACAAAGCTTCACCACTGTCTTTAGTTAGCTTCTCAGAAGTACTCATTGGTGTTGTGACTGGTTTGCAATTATGCATGTTGGTACGACAAAGAAGATCATGAATATACCTTTGTTGTGACAGTACAATACCATCTTGTATCTGCTTGACTTCTATGCCCAGGAAGTAGCGCAAATCACCAAGGTCTTTAACTGCAAAATCCTTCTGCAGTTCAGATAGTAGTCGTTCTGTTTCCTGCACAGCCGAACTAACCACAATAATATCATCCACGTAGATGAGGAAGCATATGGTAATGCCATTTTTCTGGTTGTTATAAATGAACAATGAAGTATCTGACCGGGATGGTACAAAACCTACTTCTTGTAGCTTGGAACTTAGCCTATGATACCAAGCACGTGGTGCTTGTTTAAGCCCATATAGTGCTTTATCCAGTTTGCAAAGATGATGAGGAAACTCTTGACTCTCATATCTAGGGGCTGGCACATGTAGACGTCCTCCTCTAGTATGCCGTGCAGAAAAGCATTTTGAACATCCAATTGCCGGAGATGCCATCCTTTGGACACAGCAAGAGAGAGTATCAAACGGACTGTCACGGGCTTGACCACTGGACTGAAGGTGTCCTCATAATCAAGACCATAACGTTGTTTGAATCCTTTGGCCACCAAACGAGCCTTGTAACGTGCAACCGTACCGTCAGCTCTTCGTTTGATCTTGAATACCCATTTGCTGTCAATAATATTCACTCCCGGCCTATCTGGTACAAGATGCTAGGTTTTATTCTTGAGCAGTGCAGAAAATTCGTCATCCATGGCTCGGACCCATTCAGAGTGATGCATTGCTTCCTTGTGATCTGATGGTTCTGTACAGAGTAGAAAAGCCTGATGATGATGAGTGTTGTTCTTATAGAACACAGTGCCATCAGTGAGTACACGGGGTACTCTAATGTTGTTCCTGGCCCGAGTTCTTACACCATCAGGCTGCGGTACTGCTCCTGAGATACTGGGATGACTACCAGGAACAGCAACAGAAGGTGAGAAAGCACCGTCGTCACCTGGAGCTGGAGTAAAATCACTTGTAGCACCTGGAGCAGATTCGCTATGCTGGGAATCAGCTGCAGTAAACAGGTGAGAGCAAGAGGAACAAGTGGTATGTCTATGAGCATTATGATCATTCTGATTGTGTAAAGATGGCAGGAGAATGGAAGTCGGAGTTATTGTTGGACGTGAAACAGTGGCTGAATTATCGGCAAAAGGGAATACATGTTCATCAAACCGAACATCTCTGGAGATACATACCCGACCGGTGGAGGTGTCTAAACATTTTGTAACCTTTGTGAGAGGTACTATAGCCGAGAAAAACACAGCATTTGGACCGGAAGGAAAGTTTGTGCTGATTATAAGGTCGCATGTTTGGCCAACAAGCGCAACCGAATATCTTGAGAAAATGGTAGTCAGGCTTAGTACCAAAAAGGCGTTGCAGAGGAGTTTCCATGTTAATGGTTCGACTAGGTACTCGATTGATCAAAAAACAAGCAGTGAGGAAAGCTTCATCCCAAAATCGGAGTGGCATAGAAGCTTGAGCAAGGAGGGTCAGACCTACATTCACAATGTGTTGGTGTTTGCGCTCAGCGGCGCCATTTTGTTGGTGGGTGTATGGACATGAAATTCGATGTACTATGCCAATTTCTTTGAAAAATTTATTCAGTCGCTGATATTCTCCCCGGTCTGATTGCACAGACAGAATCTTGCGATTTAGTTGACGTTCAACATTCTTTTGGAAATGTAAAAAGACAGTAAAAACATCAGTTTTACATTTTAGCAAGTAGATCCAAGTGTGCTTACTATAATCATCAATGAAGCTAACATAATACTTGAATCCATTTATTGATGAATGAGCAGGACCCCAAACATCAGAAAATATTAAGTCTAAAGGAGATGAAGACAGACTGTTAGAGGTGGAAAAGGGAAGCTGTTTGCTCTTTGCTTGATGACAGG
Source organism: Bonia amplexicaulis (assembly GCA_036346245.1). Lineage (NCBI taxonomy): Eukaryota > Viridiplantae > Streptophyta > Magnoliopsida > Poales > Poaceae > Bonia > Bonia amplexicaulis. The sequence continues at coordinate 28,532,059 of CM070736.1, forward strand.
CATTACAGAGGGAATGTTCTGACAGCAGAGAGGAAACAGTTAGATTGTTATTTTGCAGAACATGTTGAACAACAGCTGGAGCTGGGTGTCCGAGTCTGCAATGCTAGTCTTCAGTGGAAACCTTTGTACTGGACAGGGCCTTCATGTGAGGACCGAACTGATTGGATCTAGAACGAGTGAAGTTTGGCTTTATTGGATATAGTCCTCCTCTGCATTCACCGTGAAGAAGAGGCATCTTCGTGGTTTGATCCTTCACAACAAAATGTTTTGGATGGAATTCAATAAAAATGTTATTATCAGTAGTGAGTTTGTGAACAGAGAGGAGATTTTTAGATGCCTTTGGAACATGCAGTACATTGTGTAAATGGAGAGGTCGAATAGGAGTCTTAATTTCAGAATGACCATAATGTAAAATAGACAAACCTGATCCTCCTGCAGTTTGAACCTGATCTTGGCCGAAATACTTCTCCTTGACTGCCATTTTGTCAAGATCAGCAGTGATATGATCAGTAGCACCACTGTCAGTGTACCAATTGTTGTCGACGACATAAGATGGAGCTCCAGTCATTGCTGACATTGCTGAGAACCTTCCTTCCTCAGCCTGATAAGAGTGATCGAACCTATGGTAGCAACGAAGTGCCACATGGCCGGTCTTCCCACATACTTGACAAACAAGTCTGCTATTGCTGGTGCGAGTATCAGTAAAATTGTTCCTTGATGGTGCACCAAAACGACCACGTCCACGATTTCTGCCTCGACCACGACCATGATTATATGGTTGGTTGCGTGAGGAGAAGTTCACTGTGGAACCTGCGACCTGGATGGTACTGGAGATGTGTTCTTGTCTCATTTCATAGCTTAAGAGATGGGCATAGAAGTCACTAAGTGACATAGGAACTGATCTTGTTGTAACAGAAGTAATAAGGGCATCAAAATCATGATCAAGACCAGTGAGCATGTAAGTGATTATCTCTTGTTCTTTAAGAGGTTCCCCTACTGCAGCTAGATTATCGGCTAGGAGTTTCATTTGATTGAAATAATCTATGGCAGAAAGATCTTTCTTGCGGAAGTTGGAAAGTTGGAATCTAAGCTGCATAATTCTAGCCTGAGAATTGGAGGAAAACATGCGCTCTAAAGTAGTCCAGACTTCTCTGGAGGTGGGAAGAAACATGACTTGAGCAAGAACGGATTCAGAGAGGGAAGAGAGTATAGCACTGAGTACCATTTGACCCTGTAGGAGCCAGGTCTGATATACCGGGTTTGGAATTTGTGAAGCGCCTTCTGTCGAGGTGCTGGTGATTGAAGCTGGAGAAGCCACCATGGATCCATCAACATACCCCAGCAATTGTTGGCCGCGGAGGTAGGGCATGAACTGAGCCTTCCAGAGAAGGTAATTGCTGCCGGTTAACTTCACATTGATTAGATGCGAAAAGGAGGAGTAGGAAAGAGTCCTGCCGTGGATGTAGCAGTAACCATGGATGGTATGGAGTTTTGTGATCCTGCTGTAGACATCTCGTGAGAGATTATAATGGCTCTGATACCATGTAATAATGTGTGACAGAGTTTCTGAAGAAGAAGAATTGATTCGGCTCATCACCGAACGAAAGCTTTGTGTGCTTTATATAATATTGTCATACAGTAGTTACAATATCTTCTGAAAAGTAGCAAGATACACAGAGGTGGAGAGCGAGTCTACAGGTGGTGATTCGGTTGTGCTAAGAATAGACAAACTAACTCCTGAAGAATAGGACAGCATTACGAATCAGTCTGTTGCTAACTATCTAATGCTTTTAACAGTAATCTTGTATCTATTGGTGTTTAACTACTTAACTAGTAAGCATGAGAGAAGCGAACAATGATTCTGATTTTAACTCCGCCGTGTGGGGAATGTGTAACACTTTAGGGTCCAAATCGGTTTAGGTCTAACCCCATTCCGGATATGTCACGCACACGTAGCAAAACGGTTAACCGGGGGTGCTACCATTAGAACTCCTAGCCTTATATGTAAGTGCTTCTCAAGGTAAGTTAGCAAGGTGAGACTAATCCAGAAATTCATGTACACATACATGGACCAACATGGGCCGGGGTGTCACATACACCCCCTTAAAGGACCCGGCGTCCTCGTCGGACCAACATACCCACACCGGGGCAAATGATAAGGATCTCCCCTCTTGGCACATGTCCGTGCGTTCAGTGCCAGCACATATGCCATGCCATGTGTCCACTCCGGGCCCACACGCGCCATATGCCCGCGCCCCTGACCCGCACGCGCCTATGTAATCGCGAGAGTCGGCTCTGATACCATTTGTAACACCCTAGGGTCCAAACCGGTTTAGGTCTAACCCCATTCTGGATAGGCCACGCACACGTAGCAACCCGCTTGCGCTTTCATCCTCGCTTCGGTCAAAATGGTTAACCGAGGGTGCTACCATTGGAACTCCTATGCTTATATGTAAGTGCTTCTCAAGGTAAACTAGCAAGGTAGGACTAACCCAAAAATTCATATGCACATGACCAACATGGATCGAGGTGTCACAAAACGAAAGGCCAAAACGACACACCTCAACGTTCGTGAAACCTATACCATTTTCCGGTGCGTATTTGTGCCCTTTTTTTCAATTATGACATGGATCTCCAACACTTTCATTACATCACAAAAAAGTAAGAACGACCTCTTTGTAATGAGATAACCCATGATTGAAGTTCTTGGAAATTAATGGGATACACTTCAAGGTAAAAAAAATCGATTATTAGTTACTTTCTTTATTTGTTTTCTCTTTTCATTCACTGTTACACACCCAAATTACATATTATTTCGTTCAACTTTACATATCAAGGGCTTCCAACATGAAGGACGGTGAGCTCGGACGCACTGTAAGCTGTGGCATGGAGGACGGTGACCAGCTCGTAGGGGCACGCGGCGTGTCTAGTTGCTGACAGGGTTGTTCTGCCAGTCTTCTCTTCCGCTCCAGAGTTTAACCATGCAGGAGAGGCTGGAGCGCGTATGTTTGATCGGCAGGAATGCATGTTTTGCCTTGCCCTGGCAGGCTGGATTTTCCGATGAGCTCAGTCGTGGTGATCTGGAGCTGCCTCTCTCGGTTAGGAGAGGGAAAAACTTGTCCAAGATCCAAACGTACCCTGCGTGAACAGAAAATCGAATTATTAAACACTTTGCAATTGTCCAAGATCTTCTTGTTTTTTTTTTTTTTGATAGAGACATGACCGGTTCTCACGTATTAGCAATTGGCAATAATTAAACTCCCGGTGCCTCCTGAACCTAAGACGATCATGTGTTCCGTGAGCAAATCCATTTAATTGCTTTGAAGTGATTCATGTAGTGCACGCAAGAATTGCGATCAAGACTCACTTGCTGTCTTATATATATACAAAGACAAACAATGGAATATTAAAATTCCACACCTCCAAAAGGTACATGCATGATTTCATTCCGCCATTTAGTTGACCATGTACGTCTGCACATGATGAAAGAACGTTTTTAAGGTAGCATATATAGTTGTTGAGATCCATATCCTCTCCATTGAAGTCACAAAGCGCTCAACTCACCAGAAGAACCACAGTCTATATCATTATCATGAGTTTACTTCGAACAACTCTTATTCAGCCATCAATTTTTTGTAGCTGATTTCCTATAGCTGGTGAAGACATGATGGCAAATTTCCACTAGCCACTCAAAGGAATAGCAGTCCAGCAACTTGCACTACTACAGAAAGACTCATTACAGACGATTTTTGAACCATCTGAATTTATATGTCTGTGATAATATGTAGTTATCACAAATGGCTCTCAAACCGTCTGTAATTCGAAAACCGTCTGTGATATATCAAGTATCACAAACGGTTCTTTAATATAGCCGTCTGTGATATATCAAGTATCACAGACGATTTTTTCTGTGATATATCAAGTATCACAGATGGCTAATACCAAAAACTGTCTGTGATATGGCATATATCACAGATAATTCTCGGATATAGCCGCATGTGATATCTTAGATATCACAGATGGCTAATACTAAAAACCGCATGTGATAGCTATTTAAATAGTTATATTATTTCCTATTTTTCGGCTAGCCTCAAGAGATGCTACATTAAGCCCCATTCAAAGCGGCATTTACTGATGACTTTTGGCTGCAGTTGTTAACTTTAGGGTAAATGAGCACTGTAGCGGCTATTTAGCTTTTGGCTGAGGCATCCAATTAAACGAAAATAAAGAAAAAAGGGGGAATAAAAAAAAGTTATATCTTAATGGACAATTGAAAGAAAAAAGGAAAAAGCACGTTAAAAAAACCAATAGGTTTAGAACGATGTTCGGCTTTAGAAAACTAGAAGACAAAAGCTAAAAACCGTTTTAAAACGAAGCCTGAGTGATGCTCCTAATTTTGAGAATATCATTTTTAGGATAGAGACAAATGATCCTCGCCACTACTCAACTAGCCATAATTAAACTCTCGATGTTGCCACGCTCTTACTGGCTCATGGCTTAAGTTTCTGGCTGTGGTTTTTGGCTAAAATTATATTATACCGGCTATTAACTTTTTCTAAAAATAGAAAAATAAGAAAAAAATATTATATCGTCACAGACAATGCAAGGAAATAAGAGGGAAACGGATAAAAAAAAAGCCAAAATAACTAAAAAAAACCAACATTATTGTTGATTTCTGGATCTACCAAACTGCCACTACATATCATAGTGGTAAAATATGTGATATGTTTCTTAATGATTGGAAAGTAACAACATTGCCAAAAACAAAATTGATTAGACAATAATATCTAAGAGACTAGGACCTAGTGAAATAAATAAAACGGTGCATCGGCAACAATCTGGTGCAAATGGACTATTGAGTGGTACTACGCAAACAACAACCAGAGACATCGGATCTTGGCCGTGTCACCTTGATGTAGGCAGGTAGAACCCACATGGTCACATCGATGTGATTTCATGTTTGGTATTGAGATTCCAAGCAGTCTCAATTAGGGCTATAAAAAGAACCAAGGCCCGGCGACAAGCTATTTCGAGCTTGGCTCGATTAGACTCGAATATAGATGTATGTTCTATAATATATCAATGTATATCATTTTTAAGTTTTTATCAAGCCAAGCTAGCGCTTATAAGGCTATAATATACTCATATGTGTTTTTACAAAGTTCCCGAGCCAAGTCCACTTCACCTTCTATGGGTTTAGTGGAAAGTTCTAACGGATAAAATGTATTTCAAGCCAAGTCCACTTCACGTAATTCATCTCGGAGATGGCGTCAAACTAAAGTTTGTAATCATCAAAAGTACTATATCACCTGTTAGAGACATCATGGTTTGTATCAAGTATCAACAAAAGACCATCATCTTTTATACTCGATGTTCGGAGTGCTGGAGGCACGGTGTTGTAAATATACATGCTTGCCTCCTTAGAAGTTAGAACTAGACTAAATTATGTTAGAGCTTCCTAAACTTGTATGATTGTCTCAGTTACCTTCTTGAACTTGTATTTTACTGTATAGCCCCTCTAAACTTACTTATGTTTGCACTCGAATATCGCCTTTGTTGTTTCCTACAAATTTTCACTAAGGTGGACGACGACATGGCAATAACACCTGTCAGCACGGAAATAATATATAGGTCATATGTCTTCTTCCACCTCTATCATCCAAACCCTGTTATCCCTGTCTCTCATGTCGCCAACCACATAGCCGTCCCCAGTGGCCTCTATGCTTGCCCAAAGAGTTATCTTGCCATGTCCTACTCGGCCGTGCTCCCCTTCCTCTGGCCACCTGCTAGCTCCCACCATCCCTCTCCCTTATCCATGTTCCCTATCTCCATTTCTCTCTCTTAACACTGTGTCTCTGTCCCAATCAATGAGCAATATGTTACGGATCCCCACCCTTTCCCCGTTGAGCATAGAGACGATGAGGGAGAGAAGAAGACTCGGGGAAGAAGTGTTTTGATTGATCCGTTGAATGGATGGATAGATGAAGCCATATGTGCATCCACGCCAAACCGTGTTGGCAAGTTGATTGGACGCCATGGCAACATATTCCATCAGCAAACAACGCTGGTGACCTGTGGTGCAAATGAACACAAATTAGTGAATAGACAAAGTAAAATGCAAACTGATGGTGCCAGACGAGACAACCACGTAAATTTAAAGAGCTCTAATGTAAACTGTATCTAACTATTGGAGAGCCACCGTCATCAACATAGTTCTGGCCATGTAATTACCATTGCCATCAACAGGTTGGAGCTATAATCTTGTTTAGTTTAGTTTGCAATTAGTTTGGATGAAGAGACGGCACGCCAAGAAGCCACGACTGCAATGTTTCTGCCCATGGGAATTTTCTATTCTAGTTCAATTTGTACGAGTCCGGTTATGATTCCTCGTGCTAAGGGAGGCATTTGTCTATATATATAAGCAGTGTACTTTTGTGCAATAAGTTAGTGTATCTGAGATCTTGGTGCTAATTCAGGCTTTTTAAGCTTTACATTATAGCTATTTTTTATACTGTAGTTACTGGTAATTTTTTCAGCATAATTAAATTTAAAAAATTAAAAATTATATCATCACGAGCAATGTAAAGAAATAAAAGAAAATATAAAAAATCCTACAAACTAAAAATATCAGAAAAAACGAAATTAAGAAGATATAAGCTAAAAGCTTAAGGGCATGTTCTTTTAAATTTGCGAACATGGCTTTAATTGAAATTTTGAATTTTGGTATTTTACAGACAGATTACGGAGAGACAGATACTCACTTGTGATTTTGACAGTACAAATGTTGGGTTTTAACGTGTAGATCGTTTAACCTGTAGACTCTATCTTGAGAAAATACTCCGTTTAAAAGTTAGGTACTGTAGTAAAAACCAAAAATCGTCGGCTTCGAAAGAAAAAAAACAGGCTAAGTCGGAAAAAACAGTACCTTTGCTCGAGACACAAGACTAGACTAGCAGAGGATTCGCCCGTTCAATCTCAAGCACGGTGAGCAGAGAGCAGAGAACCACTGAGCAACACAAATCAAAGATCCCGAGGATAGAATCCGAAGACCTACTCTCCGTGCGCTCCGGCCCACAGATCCCCCCGCCCGCGTGCCCGCGCGTCCCGCACGTCAGACGTAAGACTCGCGCACACAAACCCACCACGTCTCCCTCGCTCCCTTGCCTAGTTGCCTTACTCCACACACAACCATAGCCCTCCAACCATGGAGATCTCCGCCGCCACAGCCACCGCCGCGTCCTCCCCACCCTCCAAGCCACTCCTCCTCCGGCCCCTCGCCTCCTCCACCACCATCCGCCGCCGCCCTCCGCCTCCGCCACCGCCACCGTCCGCCGCCGCGCGCGCCCGCCCCGCCCCGCCGCTCCAAGCCCCTCCGACGGGGAGAATCCTTCTCCAGCGACGACGGCGATGGCCCCTTCGGCCCCGGCCGCGGCGGGGGCGGCGGTGGCGGCGGCGGGTGGAACCACGGCTTCGGGTCCGGATCTGGGTCCGGGCCCGATTGGGACTCTTCGGAGCCCGACGTCCCCGCGCCCAGGAGGTCCGCAGCGGAGGCGGCGCTGGGGGTGGTGTACGAGCTCATGTGCCTCATCGCGTTCTCCAACTGCACCCAGTTCGCCGTGCGGAGGCTCGCGGGGCTCCTTGCCGCGCGCGTCGCTGCGCTGCGCTTCGTCCCCACCGTCTGCTGAGGTGGGGACCGGATCGGACGGTTCGGTCTCGTCCTGCCCCGTCTCTGGTGATGTCGGATCGATTCCTCTACCTGAAATCCGCTTCTGTATATAGGTGCGCACCTGTGATTTTAGGGTTGGGGAGATCGGGATCTTTGTTCCCTGGTGGTTGCTTCTGGCGATCCGTGGAACAGCAACAAATTCGTCGAATTGAAATGGAAGAACAAATGAACAGGACCTTTTATTTTCGTTTGTTGGACTCAGCATTGCTTGCTGAATGCAAATTATATTAGGAACTAGAGTGGTGGAATATGATGCTTGTATAAATTAGTTTGCTACAATCGTCATTCTTGCTACTGCTATTTGATGTCTAATTACTCTTCTGTTGTGACTTCCACCAGAATGTTTTTTTATTGTGAGTCTGTGATTTCCAGTAGACTCGGCCTTGTTGCTAATTTGCATCCTCATGTAGGATGATATTACTTTTTGGGTTATAGTTTTGTTATGAGGCACCGGTTAGATTATGACTGGCACTTAGGTTATAGTGCTATGCTTCCATATAGCAATAGACATCCCTTGTGTGGAACATATCAATAGAAGATCCTGGAAGGAAAAATTCTAATTGATGGGTTAGCTTCTTGGTGGAGTAACAGTGCTCATTAGTGGAGCCATATAGTAGTGACTGTAGGAAAGGAAAAAGAATAAACAGGGAATTTAAGTTTTCTTATCTTGTGAAGTTATTTAAACTCTTGAAATGATAACTTGTTAATTTTGGAGATAGGTAGTCATGATGGGGTAAGATCATTCATTTATCTAGATGTAAACTACCGTTTCATGTAGATATTCTTTGTCAACAGTTTGATACAGATTTTGAGTTCATATAAGATGTATGACATTAAGGTCAGAAAATGTGTTTAGCCAGTGTTCGCAAAGCTAGGATGCTACTGAATATGCTACCTGCTGATTCTTGCCTATTGTTTACTTGTTAGCATTGGAAAGGCTAGGATTGAACATTGAATGGAGCCAACTGAATGCATGTATGATCCCTCTGTGGACTGTTTAGGTCTTGTTGTCAATCCCAAATCTGTTAACATCAGTTCTTAGTTCTTACCGTTTGGTGTGCCAACGAGATTTTTGATGTCGTAGCTGCAAACTTCTTTGGGCTTTCTATTTTTAGCACCTGATATTTCTGTAGGATATGAGAACAGAGGCATTCTCTCTTGTATTCACATTCGATGGCTGTGGGACCAATATCTAAAAATATGTCAAAATGGTATATGTTTTGGTTCTAGGGCCTCTGGTTCATGTGCAAACAGTCCACATGTCTATGGGCAATATCTGTTACCTTTTACTCTTTTGTTAAATGTTCAAAATATACCTTTTAACTTTCTAATGGTGGTGTAAATTTTTGTAATGTGTATGATGTACATGTACCTTTTTCCTGTTGATAGATATTGTATGAAATAATCATGTTTAATTTTGTTGACAATTATTTATTCGCAGTAGCAAATCTATAAATATACAGTTATTTCTGTTTTGTTCAACACTAAAATGTTATGCATAAGTACGCTCAACATTTGGAATTCCAGGCAGCAATAAATTTATTATTGTTCTTAACATTATCCGTGCCATATTTGTAACTACAATTTCGTTTTTATCCATATTCATTATGTATCTGAATCTAGGGAAAATGTGGGGATATGAAAGCAATATACACTCCACTTGTATTCAACCCATTTGCACCCCTGTTTTGACATATTAGTGAATGTTGTTAACATCAGTGATATAAAAGAAAAATGATTGCAGAATAGAAGTAGCACGCTAGCAATATATGAGAAAGGAATGTCTCAATGTAAACTAAGGATGATAATATGGTAGTTCTTTGAAGGGCAATATGCATGTTACTCTAGCGTTATGTTGTAATGAAATTGGTAATTGTCAGGGAGCCCACAATTATGTATTCTATACCAATGGACCCAAAAGTCCCATCTGGGCTGAAATATACATGATATTCCACTCTTTGGGCCAAATTCTTCTATATAATTTACTACTCTCTTATATGGAACATCTACATGGGCCTTACGGGTTGAATTCAGATTAGGATAGGGTATTGCTTAGAAGGCCACATGAGCCTTGTATGACTCCCGATAAACACACCCCCACCGTAGCCATTAGAAGAGAGAGCTCTCATTAGACACTCTTGGTCTCTCCCATTTTTCTTGTTCTGATATCTGTTACTCTCTTCGGGAGAACAACTCTTGAAGGGCCCAAAAACATCTTTCTGGTTTTTTTTCTTGCCACAACAGTACTTGCGAAGCTATGTATAAATTGCTTGACATGTTTTGTTATGAACCTTAGTTCGTATGGGGTAAACACCGTCGAGAGGATGACCGGACGATGTCGGCGTAGAGGGAGAGAGAGATTATAGATGAGAATGACTTTGTTATTTCTTACTTCCAATAGCATGCGGTAGCTCCCTTATATAGATGGGCTCCCCCTAACAGATAGAATCTAATCTTAATCATATATCTAACAAATAGAAACTAATATCATATCTCTAATCATATCTCTAACAAATAGAAACTAATATCTAACTTCCTAATAATGAACCGTTGGCCCCAAGGCCTATGCCTATGACATTACATCTCTCCCGAACATGCAGCTCATCCTCGAGCTGCTAGGCGGTGGCCGTGGTTGCAATTCCACATCAACAAAGTGTAGCGCTTTCGGCTAAATGGTGCCTGCAAAAGGAGATAATTTTTTCTTTTTTAACAAGCCACTGTCGGTTACAAAATCGACCAACCGGATCACACCAAAGAGGCCGAGACTTGACCGAAGAAAAAGGGGCGGTGGCTTTGGTGGCTTCGGCGGCGGTGGCTCCGACGACTGGTGGGTGGCGGCTTCGGCTCCGGCGGCTTGACTTTGGCGACTCGTCAATCGGAGCGACGACCCATAGCGGCAGTGCCCCGCCTCAGGTCGGGCGGAGCCGCACGGTCCAGAGCAGCGGCGGCGACGATAGGCAGAGAGCTCCGATGGTGACCGGCTCCAGAGCAGATCGGGAGGCGGCGGCCTTACGGGCGAGTAGGGTAGAGGGCCACGGCGGCGGCGGCGGAGAGCCTATGATGGCGGCAGTGAGCGGAGAGCCCGATAGTGATCTTGCTACCTGTTAACTCGACAGCAGAAGTCATGGTGTTGGCTCTGATACCAAATTGTTATGAACTTTATTTTATAAGCGGTAACACCGCCGAGAGGATGGCCGGGTGTCGTCAGCGTAGAGGGAGGGACTACTAGATGGGAATGACTTTGTTATTTCTTGCTTGCTTCCAATAGCATGCGACAGCTCCTTTATATCGATGGGCTTCCCCCAACAGATATAATCTAATCTTAATCATATCTCTAACAAATAGAAACTAACATCATATCTCTAATCATATATCTAACAAATAGGAACTAATCTCTAACTTCCTAATGATGAACTGGTTGGGCCCAAGGCCTACACCCATGACATGTTTGCATTTTAGCTTGACAATTTTGCTTAATGAAAATTGAAAAACTTTGGACGAAAATATTGGCAATCCTTTGCTACCAAGTAATATGGAGGCCCACCTACAAGGGCCATTCTTGCCATTCAAAAACATTCAGTTGAAATTAGAGAGGTTTTACTACCCTTTCCTACAAAATGCATGCGAGAACCTTTAAATTCTATGTTGGTCTGTATCAAATACTAAGAGAACGTTTCATCCTAGCATCCTCGAACATTGATTTTATATCAGAGGATCCATATATGCGCCATAGATTGTTACACCTATCACACATACCCTTGCATTCTATTGTTGCATGCATATAGAGGTTCAAGAGGAGAGATTATTGAAATTGTAGTTCTCGTTGAAGTTCATGTGTATCCACTAACTTTGTTGCATAATTCTTTAGATTGGTCGCATGGAAATGTTGTGTAGATATGCTAAAAAGTTTCCATAATATTATAATTTCAACTTTTAATAACATAACTAGTCATAGGCCCCCATGTTGTGATCCACTGTAAAAATGACTTTAGTGATCTAAGATAAGATGAAGAGTTACACGGGAATTTGCTGGAGGTTTTGTCATGAGGTATCTGTTGAGACTTTGTTTGGAGAGGGGTTCTGTTTCTGCTTTTTAGCAGTTTTATGTTGGAGGTGGGAGGGGGAGGGAGAGGGGTAAATGCATGATTTCTTCTGGTTTTTTCTTAAGAGGTTCACCTCCCCAAAGAAACCCTAAGAAATAACAAAAAAGACTGCCCCTCCCCTCCCACCTTCCACATAAAACAGCTAAAACTAGATAAATCCCTTCACCAAATAAACTCCCAACACACTTCTTAGGATAAAATCCATGTCCTGATCTCTATATCGTATCCTATATCTCTAAAATTGACCTTTTATGGTAGATTGCCATAATGTGCGGATGCCTGGCTAGTATTTAACACAATATGGTAAGAGCCAGGTGTTAAAGCTGTATCTTCGAGATTATGAAGGTTAAAACTTAAAAAGCGAACATCTATTTAGACTGAAGGGACGTGAAAATTTTCTTTGAGAGCATAATGGAAAAATAGTTTTTTGACCTAAAGCCTAAAAGTTAACTTATTTCACTTATTTGATGAAAAAGGAGATAACTATATATATTGATAGTGAAAGTAGTGTTTCTTTGCATGTGGTAAGCAATAATGACCTATTGTTCCCACTCTTGTTTTTTCAATTCTTTCAAGTGAATTAGTACTATTACTTACAGACCTATAGAATTCACCTTGCCTAAAAATCTGTTAGATCAAAACAAATTAATTTCAGTTGTTTGGGCTTACTAAGTGTTTTATATCCTAATTTTGGGCTGGTGAACCCCAGATGACTGGGCCCTGCATAACAAAGGTGAACCCCAGATGACTGGGCCCTGCATAACAAAAGGTAACTCATACTGTACTGTTGAATATAATATCTGATTTGTTTTCCCATCATCTCAACCCTTGTCTAGCCTTGCAAGCAATGCACATCCTTTGCCTTCATTGCTGCCTTTTCTACAAAGTACTGCATTTCTTGTAAGCTTTTTCTTAAAATGAATCTTTTTCAGTAACAGCCCAATTGAGACAATGCAGAGAACGCTCTGCATGAGCAAATCAGCAAACTCTAGTCTTTGCCTAATATTTCTTGACTCTTTCACTGGGTTGCATTTACCTTCATTTCCACCTTCTCTAGAAAGGGCATCATTTCTTGTAAGCTATTATAAAAAATGGAAATATTTTTTTTGGAACAGCCACAATCTGCATGAGCGAACTCCAGTCTTGTGTAACTGTAAGTGCTTCCCTCTGTTGCTACAGTTCAGCAGACATTGTAAAGTGCTCCCCTATGCTGGTACCTAATTCTTCAGCAATATTAGTGTGTTAAATCATGAACTTAACTTTACTCAGGTGTTAAGTGTTCCCCTATGTTGGCACAGTTCAGCAGTCTTTGAAAAGTGATGTCTTCTGAATAGAGGAGTTTTTAGCAAAAAATTAATATTCAGAATGCTCATGCAAGAGATGGAAAGTGAAGTGCGCAACTTCCAGGGACAATGGATTGGGAATTGGGGTGAGCAGGGGTTATAACCTAGTGCAGAAGAGAGTGAAAAAAGAGGAATTTGCAAAGTTATATATAAACTAGTGCGGGACATATATATGGGTGAATATCATATTCATTATTGCTCTAGGGTTTGCTAATCCCACATTAGATATAGAAATACTCATAAATATGTAAATTGTCCAAATATCCTTTTAGGCTTGGCATAGGTTCGGTAATGCTCCCACATTAGATCAGCATTACTGCATTAGTGTATAGAATAAAGTGAAATTGTTCAATGTCCCAATTTTGTTGTAGAATTTAATTGTGATTTTTAATGTTACAAAATACTGGAATCAAATTTAGGCACACTATGTCAAACTTTATTGGTATTTGGTAGATCCTTTAGAATACCATGGACATATCACATAAAAGTTAGCAGGTGCATCTGAAACAGGTGCACAGCTAATTGTTCGCAGATGCGATAAGAAATTAAGGGCAAAACCAAGGAGGCTAAATGGCAATAGCTTAGCTGTTTCAGTGCATATCTACCAAAAGAAATTCTTCCAAGTGTTCGTAGTATCGTGGTGGACTTCCTACTATCTCTAAGCACATCTATAGCATTCTGTCTCCATGATTCTAAATAACGAGGTGTCATCCTGCGCATTTGTGCACTTCCTGCATGAGCGAACTCCAGTCTTGTGGAAGTGCTTGAACACAAACAGTTAAACCATAGCTTCTTTAGTTATGCCAATCACTTCTCAAACTCTGGTCTAGTAGCATTTGTGCACTTGTAACTTAATTTCATACTTTACCCGATGAAGTACCATTACTGAGATTTTTCTTCAATTCTGCGTTTTGATTCTCAAAGCATTGAAGGTATGTAAGCAACCACTGTTGCAAGCTGTTTATAGAAGCTTTCTTGCTGATGATTACCAATGTTTTAATCATAATATATTTTGCATTGCCAATAGGTCCTGAGATTGTGCTTTGCAAGGTTCGATCGTAGCAGTAGAACAAAAGTGAATGTGTAGATTTTTGCCTTATGATGGGTTAGCTATTGTGTGGGTAAGTGTTTCATTAAGCTTTAAGAACTGGTACTGGTCAAATCATCTGCAACCCAGGCAACCTGCCTTTTGCCTTTTTAGACTTGCAGTTCGTTTAGTATGACTGTGATCTCACATATAGTAATGCAACCGGTAGCATTGCGTATTCAGCTTCTCTAATAAATCATTTTGTTACCAACTTCAGTTTTTGTTTGCTTCTAGTTCTTTTGAGAAGTTATTGAGATTTGAGAGTACTCATCCTCCATAAAGGAGGGCAAAGCTGAATGAACTTGTGGATGCCAAGCTATTGGAGAAAATTGTTACATCATTTCTACGAAATGTGTTCCTGGTGATCAGATTGCCCACTCAGTTGCATGCAAGAATACCCTCCATATGAGATCATATCTTTGGTGTTCAGGATATGATAATATATTATATAGATACTCTGTTATTTCGCGATCGCATCAATCAGCTCAGTGGTTTGTATAAGCAGATATCAATTGCTATCCAAAATGTTGATAGTTCTTATTTGCTGGCTTTACCAAATCATAGGGGTCTCTTAACGTGCACAGTTCCTCAAATCAGCCACCGTTTTGGTACTGAATTCCGCAGCACAGATGGGAAATGGTGCGTTGAGCACAAACATTTATTGAAGGAATAACACTTATGCAAGAAATCGATGATACTACCCTGTTTAGACCATTTTAAATTTGCTCTTTGTTTGTCAGCTTTAGCTTCAAATCGAACAAATTGGGCAGTATTTTTTTTTCTAGCCTGGCTCGTGCAGGCTAAATGGAATAAGAAGAGACAGTGGTCTGGCACTGCAGATGTTTTGGCAACAGTCCTGCTTATTGGACTAGTTTCATTTGTCCGAGAGCACCAGCGACGGTTAGTCCGTAGTTGGTAGCCTTGAGCAAAACAGCTGTAGTACTGATTACAACCTAGAACATCTTTGATACATATGTCGTAAAATTTGTCATCCAATATACTTTGTCGGGGTCAAGAGTGTTGCCATCCTAAATGGAAAAAATGTCAAAACAGTAACACTGGACAATGGAAAAGAAATGAAACTTACAAAGAAAGGAGTTTTGTACAGAAATAGAAGACTGGATCTCCAGTGCTCGCAATGGTTTAGATCACAACTGCATTCATGTGCTCATACCGAAAACTGATCACATCCAGCAACTGTATACAAATAAGCACATAAGATGGAAAACTCCAGGATCCTGTGGTGTGCCCAACTAATCCAAGCCAACTAGGCTGTTGCTACGAAAGTATTCCTTCACCAGGCCGCAGAAACACAATTAAAATTATAAAGGTAACCGCCATTGCCATTAGCTTGACGGTT
Organism: Bonia amplexicaulis; assembly: GCA_036346245.1. Lineage (NCBI taxonomy): Eukaryota > Viridiplantae > Streptophyta > Magnoliopsida > Poales > Poaceae > Bonia > Bonia amplexicaulis. Next base: position 28,547,678 of record CM070736.1, read on the forward strand.
ACAAATGCAGGCATTGACGTGGGATACCCGATCTTCTCGACGTAGGATCTTAAATAGATCATGCAACTTAATGAGTCTAGCATTTGGATAACTCATGCAACTTAATAAGTCTAGTGTGACCAACCGCTGCCCGTGCAATGACCAATGATATATGAACTTACCCAACCGTACGCTTGATGTTTCTTTCACCCGACCACGTGGAAGTAAAAGATTTAGCCTGCAATTACCGAAGGAAGAGAAAGAACCAGGAGATGTCCAATTCTAAAGAGTATAGCAGTTGTTCGCAACCCTAAAAACGGCAGTGAAGCAATCATATATTTCTTTGATTAAACGTGGTCTAAGCCAAAAAGGCATAAATACATGACTACATATGACCTCTAGGATCGGCCACAAGGTGTCTAAACCACCTCCAACTTATTCCTATATGTATTGGATTTAAACTCACACAAAAAAGAAAATCTAAATTTATAGCCTTTTTTGGTCTGCATATCATTGCACAAGTACACATGAAAATTCTATGATGCAAACTTTACATCTAAAATCAGACAAAATAACAGAAACACATGTTCATAGTACTACTACAACAAAATATATTCTACGCTGCATACCTTACATCGGAAACCACACAAAATAACACGAACACATGTTCATAGTACTACCTCAACAAAAGATTTTCCATGCTGCAAATCTACATCTGAAATCCAACAAAATAATGAACACATTTTCATAGTACTACCGCAACAAAAGATATCTAAGGGCCAACGATTTGATTACCCGTCCGAAAAAATTATAAGTGATTCATTATCGTCATCCATAATACTTAATTACTTAGCACTAACTCTAGTCTTAACCATAACTAATTACCACTACAGTAATTATGACTGCTTAATTACACACTACTATCAATAACAAATTATGTGTACCTTACGTACACAAAAATAGTAAAAACTATCTCTAAATTACTACGACCTACTTACTTCATAATACAAACTATATTAATTACGACTAACTAAATAACACTAATTAACTAGAGCTACGTGAATAACGTCGGAAGCATGTGACAAAAATTTACCTATCTTTCGGGAGAAGCAATCAACATTGCCACATCCTCTTGACGGGTCCTTAATGAGCTACGCACTGGCTTCTTAAATTAATTAGCTATGCATTCTTAATTTTGAGCGACAATTGCGAGAATGAACTTCTGCGACGATGGACTGAGATGATCGATGACCAACTGCGAGAGGTTCATATTTATGGCCGAGCGAAAAGGGAACCCGATGCCCTCACCCTTAAGGACTCATTGTCGATATGTAGTACTTTGGGCGAGGGGAACGGCATGGTAACACTGACAAATGTGGAGACGAGGGAGCGAGCGAGGGGGGACGACACAGACATAATAACATCAGTGCGGATGAGGAAGTGCGCGAGGGGGGATGACACGAACAGAGTGACACTTGTGCGAAGGACGCAACAGAAAAAGAAACATAGCATCAAAGGGTCGATATATGTGCAAAGGATAGAGATCACGCACTGCAATGATGCATGCATATCGCTAATTACGATTAAACTAACATAAATTAACATGGTTAATTTGAAGAACATGAAATTCCCATAAAATTACACAATTAGGTGGACTGTGTCGGGAGGCTTCACATAAAATTTTATAATTTTTGGAGCTCGTTTGCTATATGTAACAACTCCTGCAAATAACTCAATACTACGATTTTTTGAGCAAAATTCAGATTGGATAAATTTATCAAAAAAATATACAATAAAGTACATTGTGTCAAAAAGCTACACATAAAATTTTAGAATTTTTTGAGATCCGGTGGCCAAGTGGCGTAGACCAAAATTTCTTCTCAAGAAATGAAATGCTAAATTTGCCCTACAAATATACGTGAGAACTCTGCTTCGAGTATATCAGATACTCTCGTTAACAAATTAAGGTGCTAACATTATCAATTGGATTAACATCAAATCGAAACGTTAGCATACTTGTTATCGTTTATGATCTCTAAAGTAATCTAATCACACTGAGCTATTTACCCGTGTTAATTCATATAAATTAACTAGTATTCCAGATTAGCGTTCCTGTGAAAAATGGAAGCTCGCTCGCGCGAGAGGAAATCTACCAAGGTGCCTTGGGTTGATCTGGTGTTGGACTTTCCATTCCTGTCTCTCTAAATAGCAGAAATTGAAAGCGTAGCCCCTACGAAGCCTCGTCCAACGGTCGGAAGACAGGCGGCGCCTTTGCATCCAACGGTCGGAAGAATCATCCAAATAGCAGCCAAGAGGCACTTCTGTTTCTTCCATTTCCATCTCAATCCCGGCTTCTCCCCAATCTCTCCTGTTTTCCCTCTTCCTCGTTGCTTTACTCCGACGAGGCGAGCAGGCAGCGGCGGAGTCCTCGGCGGCGACGAGGACGGCAGGAGCCTCCTCCTTCGATTTGATCCCAAGCTCGTGCGGGGGGTCTGAGGCCTCCGCATTAGGCGCAAGCCCTCCTCTCGGCGTCGACGGAAACGAGGAAGACGAGGGGAGGCGCCGAGGCGGTGGCGCCTCGTGCGTTTCCATGGTCCCCTCTTCGGCTTCCTCCAGCATCGCCTGCGTCCCAATGGCCATGAGCTCGTGGGTTGAGGAGGCGGCGACGGTGGAGGGGCGCACGTGGCCGGTGGCCGCCCAATGCAGCCGCGGTGGTGTTGGTTTGGGCGGAGCACGCGAGCAGTCCGCAGGACCGCCAGCCCTCTGTCTCCTCGGAAGCGACGACGGAAGCAACATCGCCGACGAGCGCCAGCAGAAGTGGGAGGCGCTGGTGCGTGGTGCCTCGTCTCTCTCCGGTTCCCCTCCTCCTATTCTGTTGGCGTTGCTCGCCTGATCGTCTCGCCGTGGCCATTAAAGGGAGGGGGCGAGGATGTGACTGCGGCGGGGAGGATGGAAGTGGAGAAGATGCCGGTGAGAGGTGGAGCAGAGTTGGAGCAGGATCTCCATGTTCGTGGCCAAGTGTAAGTAATGAGGACCTATTTAGTTTATTGTTTCGATTTTGGTAGTTTTATGGCTCAATGCTCTGTAGCTTGCCAAGATTCCGTAGTAGCCAACATATTGTGTTGAACAGTGAATGGTTAATTAGTTTTGGAAGACTTAAAAGAGTGCTTAGTTTGTTTCTTGACACAATTCCGGCAGTTTTATGGTGATTCATTGTGGCAAATCAAAATTACATAGGAGCTGGCATTCTGTTTTGAACGGTCAAAGATTGCACATTTGGGTGCCAGTTCCCTGATGGCTAGCCATTGGCCCTGAAGAGTTTGCTGAGTGAATGGGTAGGTGCTGCAGAGTGATAACCAAGAGAAGATGTTGTGCCATAGTTGCTTGGCGACTGGACAACTGACAAGGAGGTAAGTGACCAGTAAGTTTTCATTACTCTATGTTCCATGTTTTGCAGTCTATTGCCCCGGATCTCTAATACTGACAGTTTAGCATCAATTTTTCTTTTATACTTCTTCCTGTGCTCACTTTGTCCTTTATTAGCCTCTGGGCATTGTCACTTTTAATGCGTCATCCATGGTGCTGCTAATATGTTAAATGAATAATAAATCTCTCAGTAAAAACCAATTGAATAATAGGTCATATAAGGTTATATGCCATTGTCAGGATGATCCGTAGCGAAAGTGTAGTAAAACATGCAGATAGCATTTATATACAATTTCCAGGTCCATTCTATTGTCATGTGTTCTCATCTTTATTGAATACAAGCTTAGAAATATTGAACTTTCATTGGCACCTGCTTCAGTTGCAGTAGGGTGTTTGTGAAGCACTTGCTTTCTGATACATTTTTTTGGTCAATTTATGTGGTGCTTTTCCTTAGTTTTTTTTTGTTTCAAGGCTTTACATGATGCTATACTTACTGCATTTGCCTTATTTCCATATATGTTCTTATCCTAAGGGATGTTCATACATATACACAGCTTTTGGTAATGAAAATTGGGAGATTGTAGATTGAACTTTGCTATTTTGGTAATAACTCTTACCTCTTTTTTATTTAATGCGTGGGAAATTATTTAATTTTTGCTGTTAAATAACATATCGGTGCCCTACTTTAGGAAAAAATTGTGCACAACTACTTACCTTCTTTATTTCACTTGTGTGTGCAGTTTTGTGCACAGAAATTTCCTCAGATTGGTAACATAGGTTGGTGGGTTGGGGTGTGTTCACAAAATCACAATCCCAACATAGCCTAGATGGCCATGAAGTGCTTTTTTATTTTTGAGTTGAAATCTTACAAGACCACGCAGACTTACTCTTCTATCTTTGTACATCATGATCCATTAGAAACAAAACATGATCTAGGTATCTTCATGGAGTCAACACTGTATGATTTTCAAATTAGATTTAGGTGTATGTTATCCATGTTAATACATATCTCATTGTTAGAGGAATCTGCGCATTTGAATACCATCTCCTTGTTTAGGTAGATCAGCCTTAGTGCTCACAATAAAATATGTTCTTTTATATGTTCAATATCAACCAATCTATACTGCTCTGCTTGTTTCTGATCAGTTATATATTTTATAGTTTGGCACATTTTATTGCTGGTACATATGTGCAAATAGCTAAAAAAATTCAAAATTAGTGTTCTTTTCCTCTGTATTTTGTTGTCTGCTTAGATGCTCTTTGATTTCATGCTTAGGTTCATCGACTTTCCCTTCTTATCAGTATCTTGTAATCCTTAAGTGAAACTTCTTGACTTACAGATGCCGGTATTTGGTTCATGCAACTCTTCCTGTCTCTCTTTCTTTCTATCAAATTGGTGTTTTTTAGGGGAATCAAATTGGTAATCGTGTCTTTTTTTGTAAATCTTATAGCTTGCTTATGTCGCAATTCTGGCAATTTATATATTGACATTTATGAGTATAGGCAAGGATGGAGCTTCCTGTATGCTTGATCAGCACACCTCAGAATGAACATGGAGGAGCTTCTTTTTGTTATTAGTTTGCAAGTTGGTGCCACCGTATATATAAAAAGGTACAATTTTCTTCTTTGCTAAAAAATTGCTTATTTACTATGAATGGTGTGACATGATTGTTGTTTATAATTGCTCTGTTTATGTAACATACCACCTCTTTTTGGAACTTGATGACATGATTATTGTTGCTAATTGCACTGTTAGATATTATTCCGCCTCTTTTTGCTACTTCAGAGCTCTGATTAGGATAGGTATCTTTTAGAAACAGTATTCATAATGTGTGCCTAGCTATGTCAATAGGTTCCTTCTTTTCTCAGTTGGAGCTTCAGATTCCAAAACATCGTTGTCCTTTTTTGTCTCCTATGCCAACTTGTTGTTTGGCAGTAGAACTCCCTTCATCTTCATCCACATTCTTAACCTTCACTCATTGTTTTGTTGATAATCTTCCCAAGATGTGCCTCCTTGTAGACACAATGTATCTTCTAACAATAAGAGAGATGAAGGAAAAGAAAGACAGAAAAAAACAGCATTACCCTCCATCTAATTTTCTCTCATCTCTCTTAAGCACTTGTGTCACTGACCAGTTGGGCCCCTTCTCAGTGAAATGTGTTATGAATAGCGCTTGTATTCATATGAGGCCAACGGGCCGGTATATATACACGAGTACAGAATGGCAAATATGGAAAGAATACATATAAGGAAAGAGTGCATGTATGGAAAGAATCTAAACTATCCTAATACAATGCAATCAGTATCTCTAATCATATCTCTAACACCCCCCCTCAAACTCATGGTGGATCAACAACACTGAGTTTGGAGAGGTAGAAGCCATCTTTGTCGCGGTGCGAGCCTTCGTGAAGAAATCCGCTATCTGAAGCTCAAGGCACGTCTTGAAGAGCAACCATCGATCATGCACACGGGACCTCATGAAGGAAGCATCAACACCAATATGCTTGGTGAGTTCATGCTTCACGGGATCACGAGCAATCTTGATAGCACTGATTGTCGACAAGAGAGGAGTCGGTGTAGTGACAGAAACACCAAAATCCTCAAGTAACCACCGTAGCCAAGTAATCTCTGCTGACAAGAGAGCCATAGCTCGCAACTCACCTCTGCACTCGAGCGGGACCTTGCGATGCATTTCTTCGTCTTCCGGGCAATAAGCGAACCACCAAGAAAACACGATGGCGAGATAGACCCGCGATCGGATGGATCATCGCCCAAGTAGCATCCGAATAAGCTCAAGCGCAAAGAGCCGGGCGTGGAAAGAAGAGACGACGAGAGATAGTCCACGAAGGTATCGCGAGAACTCGAAGAAGGTGGGTAGTAGTGGACCCGAGTGGGGCGAAACAAACCGACTCGAATGTGAGCTGGATAAGTGATATCAGGACGAGTAATGACAAGGTAGACAAGACTCCCAACAAGATGACGATAGCGAGTCGGATCAGAAAGAGGCTCGCCATCAGAGGGTCGGAGATGAACATTAAGCTCCATGGGGTCTCAGCGATCTGTCGATCGGTGAGGAAGCGCGATCAAGAAGATCACGAATATACTTCTCTTGGGACATAAAGAAACCATCCGGTGGACGTAACCTCAATCCCAAGGAAGTAACGAAGAGGACCAAGATCCGACATAAGGCGCTCACTAAGACGAGCCTTGACAAAGGCAATGTACTCGAGAATCATCTCCGAATGATCATATCATCAACATAGAGAAGAAGAAGAGTCCACCACGAGGCGAAGTGTGGACAAAGAGCGCATGATCATGATCACTCATTGAAAAACCAGCAGTGACCACGAAGAGAAGCGCTCAAACCAAGCACGAGGGCTTGCTTAAGGCCATAGAGAGGCGGCGAAGGCGACGGTCCATGCCCTCGTGAGCAGAATACCCGGTGGCGGATGCATGTAGACCTCCTCACGCAACTCGCCATTAAGAAAGGCATTCTTGACATCAAGGCGAGAAGCAGACCGGTGGCGACAGGCGCCACCGAAAGAAGAATGCGGACGGTGGTCATGTGAGCCACAGAGCAAAAGTCTCGTCGTAGTCACGACCATGCTCTTCTTTGAAACCACGGGCAACAAGACGCGCCTTATAGCGCTCAAGAGAACCATCGAGCGAGTCTTAATCTTATAGACCCACTTACACGTGATGGGACGAGAGTGAGATGGAAAGGAACAAGATCCCAAGTACCGATGACGCTCAAGAGCAAAGCAATCTCCTCGGCCATGGCATCGCCACTCGGGGTGAGTAGCGACATCCCGAAGAAACAGGCTCACGAGTAGTCTTGCACCAAAAGCAAAGGCAAAGCGGGGGGTCAAGCGGTGGCGATCGCGGAGGCGTGGCGAGGAGGAGAAGATGACCCATTGGGGAAGATGGTGCATCGAAGATGAATCATCGAAGAAGATGGCTCATCGGAAGATCCTCAACACGAGGTCGACGAGTGTAGACTAGTGTAGTGGGGGAGCACGAGGAGCCGCGGGAGGCGACAACGGCGGAGAGGCCACAGGAGAAATATATGGGGACTCGGTGGGACGGGTGGACTCGGTGGGACGGGTGGACAAGGGCAAGGCAGAGATAGGTGTATCTGGAAAGGTCAAAAAAGACAGAGACTCACAGAGGAAGTCGAAGGAGAGGTAGGGCGTGGGTAGAAGGGACGAGACTCGTCGAAAGTCACATCCCGAGAGATCCGCATCCGTCGACCAGCAGGATCCCAAAGACCGATAGCCCTTGTGCTCAAGACCGTATCCCGAAAAACACACTCAACAGATCGAGAGTTAGTTTGGTGCGTTCAGAGGCGAGAAGAACATAGCAAACGACCAAGCAGACGAAGGCGAGTAGTCGAAGTAGACCACAGAGACGCTCAGCGTGTATTGCACCACGAAGAGCGGAAGAATTTGGATGTTGACGAGATAGGTGGCGGTGGAAGCGACCTCGGCCCAAAAGTGAGGTGGAATAGGCGGCAATCATCGAGTGCAGCCGACTCAAGGAGGTGACGATGCTTGCGCTCGGCAACACCATTACGAGCATGAGCACCGGGACAAGAGAGGCGGCGAGGTGCCACCTCGGCCAAGGAAGGCTGCGCGGTGATGAGAGGTACTCGCCCAGAGTCGACCACGAAGACACGAATAGGGTGGAGGCGAGTGCGAACCATAGTGGCAAGCTGTTTATAGATAGACAAGGCCTCACCACGAGAAGACATGAAATATATCCAAGTGTGGCGAGAGAAATCATCTATAAATATGATATAGTATCGATGACCTCCTTCGAAACAAAGGGTGGACCCCAAACATCGAATGAACAAGATCGAAAGGACGCCGAGATCTTGACTCACTATGAGGATAAGGAAGTGAATCTGTTTGCCTAACTTACGTACGACAATCTAAAGACACGTCTCTGAGGCAGACCCCGAAGGCCACGATGAACTAGAGATGACAACCGAGATCCACACGGATGGCCAAGGCGATGATGCCCTTCGCTGGAAAGAGCCGGTGAGCGAGTGGAAGAAGCGGAGAGCCGGCTGGCGGACGGTGGGCGGAAGGAAGGTGAAGCAGTCAAGCTCCCAAAGGCGTTGTGAGTCAAGGCAGAGGGCGAGAACCAATCGGGGCTCCGTGCGGTGGTCTGAACACAACAAGAGTCGAATCGAGAATGACTCGACAACCAAGATCGATGTCGACCAAGAAAGAAGCGCATGGTAAGGCGAGGAACATGAGCAACAGAGGGAACATGAAAAGATGAGTTGCTAAGAGGTCCTCGACCAGAGACAGAGAGAGAGGTACCATCGCAGTAAGTACAGCAGGGAGAATCAAGAGGTGTAATGAAGGATAGAGTGGAAGAATCGAGTCATATGAAAAGATGCTCCGAATCAAGAATCCACGGGAGGTGCTGATCGTGGAGGTGGTGGTTTCGCGATGCTGAAGAATCGATGTGTAACCGACAAAGCACAGCCGAGGAGGCTGGAAGTAGCAGCGATCGTCGAGTCGACTATCTCACCCGGTGAGAGAAGGCTGCTGAAGGAGTCGATGTAGCGTCAATGTAGGAGCTGCGAGAACACGCCGAGGGAGAACAGGCGGCAAGCAAGCGTCGAAGTCTGGCTATCTCCTGCTTAGTGAGAGAAGCTGCTGAAGGAGTTGATGCAGACGTCGATGGAGAAGCACCAGTGCGGTGCTAGTAGAAGAACGTCGTGAAGCGAGATGGAGGCGGCCACCACCACCGTGGCGGCGGCGGAGGTGGCGATGGCGTGGAAGCGATCGGTGTAGCGGTGGACAAGCGGCGAGCACGAGAGGAAGTGGTAGCAGACCGGCACCACTCGGTGACGAAACCATCGGTGGCGGCGGGGCGGCGGCGACCAAGGTAACAAGGTCGAGCAGCGGCCGGATGGCGGCGGAAGTGGTAGTAGAACCGGCACCGCTCGAGTGACGAAAACCATCGGTGGCGGTCTTTGGGCAACACGGCGACCAAAGGAACAAGTCTAACAAAGCGGCTACCGGCGGCAGCGGTTAGATCGACGTTTTGGTTTTAAAAAGCGGCCACGACGAGAGAGAATCGAGAGGGAACCTAGGGTTCCCCGGTGGCGGCGGCGGCGTTTCGGGCGGCGGCGGCGGGCGATCGCCGGCGATGGCGGGGGGGCCGGGCGGGCGGAGCGCAGCCGGGCGGGCGGGCGGGCGGCGGCGGCGGCGGCGGCGAATCCGGTGGGCGGCGTCGGCCGGCCGGTCGGCCGGAGGAGGCCATGAGTCAGTCGGCAGCAGCGGTGCATGGCGGAGTCGGCAGCGGCAGACTCCACGCGGCCGGCGGCAATGGAGGCGGCCGGGCATCACACATGCTGTGAGCCAGTCGGCGGCAGCGTGGGCTGCTGCAGTGTCGGCGACAGGTGGGGCCGTGACAGGATGGCGGGAGGGAGCTGTGGTGAGTCGGTCAGCAGAGTCAAGGCTGTGAGCCAATACCGGAAGGCTGAAGGAGGCCGCGGAGGCGGCCGTCGAGTCGAGACAGAGGCCGTGAGGCCGAGAGTCTGAAGGAGGCCGACGAGCGGCCGGCAGAGTCGGCGGCGGACGGCCGACGGAGATGACCGACAATGGCGACTTCAGTTCGATCGGGAGATGACGACGTCGTGTGCAAGCGAGGCGAACCTAGGTGAGCTCGATACCATGTTATGAATAGCGCTTGTATTCATATGAGGCCAACGGGCGGTATATATACACGAGCACGAATGGCAAATATGGAAAGAATACATATAAGGAAAGAGTGCATGTATGGAAAGAATCTAAACTATCCTAATACAATGCAATCAGTATCTCTAATCATATCTCTAACAAAATGAACGCTTAAAAGAGATGACAACAAATTGGGTGGAGGACACTACTGTTCTTTATTTCTTTCTTTTCCTAAACTTCTCCTATTCTACCATAGCCATTACTTACTCCAAAGTTTGAGGATATAAAGAACAGTAGATACCAAGCCTCTGGTTTCATTTCTGTTCTCTTGTCTCTTCTCACTCTCCGCTCTCTGAGCTGACCTTGAGGATATTCTCTCCTTCGATTTATTTACTTACTCCAAAGTTTGAGGCTTGGTATTTCTGTTGTTTGTTTAGGTGGGGATGAATTTTTAGTTCTTCCTACTAAAGTTGTTTTTTATCTACTTTTTTACACAGAATCTTAGTAATAAGATATTTGTTTTCTAATATTTCTGTTGTTTGTTGAATGTTGAAGCATATGATCACCAGGGTATTGTAGCCTTTTGTTTTGTGTTTTTACTGAAAGGCTGAGGCATATTGTTTGTGTTCTTATTTGTTGGTTGCTGAGGCATATGATTTTGTTGGTTGTATTGATTATAGCATCAGCTGTAGATGTTACATCTAAGGACTATTTCTGTAGAAATCAAATAGCAAAATAGAAATTAGAATCGAATGAGAGCCGCTGAGCTGGTTCCTCTTAACATAACAAAGAAAAGAAATACCTGTACTATACGTTAGAATCTCCAACATTAAGTACGTCATGTAACAGAGTTTCTTTTGGGCTCTTGAGAAGAATTACTGTATACAACCTCTCTCTACCACGCCCTTAGTATTCTAGGCAAGATGCAATGATCCTTCGGTCTTTGGTATTAGAAGACTTTGGGGTAGGATTAGATCTCTAGAGATATGGGAGGAGAAGACTTTCGAGAGGAAGACTTTAGGAGCGAAAGAATAATTCATCCTTTTCTTGCCAACTTACAAAACACTCATCCTTTTCTAGAGGACGGACTCTGTTAGATGTGTATTACTATTTATACGCAAAACGGTTTCTTATGGAAACCATATCCAAAAGTTCTCGGTACCTTGTGGTGATGGCGACGGCTCCCGGCGGCGACTGGCTGGAGAATGGCAAGCGCGGTGGAGATGGCAAAGCCAGGCAGCGGCTAGAAGATGAACTAGCGGCGGCTAGAAGATGAACCAGCGTCGGCTTGACGGGAAACCCTAGGTGGGCTCTGGTACCATGTAATGGATAGTGCTTATATTCATCATGACGTTAATGGGGTAATATATATGCAAGTAGAGGTATGGCGTAAATGCAGAAAACTCCCTATACAACAGGAAAAATGCACAGCTAGTAATACACGTCTAATTGATTATATCTGTTGTCGGTACGAATCTGGAAAGTAAACTTTGAAGCAACCCCGGTCGGATACGGAGACCGCCGAGGATGCGAAGGGACTAAACGAGAAGCACACAACCACCAAATGTATCCAATATGAGTGTTTAGGGTTACAAGAATGGCCTTCCCCTCCCATCACAAGAGGTCCTATTTATAAGGGGGAGAGGGAGATGTGTGAAGTTACAAATTTGCTCTCGGAGCCTAGCTTACTCCTGGAGGTATCTAAGTCATTTGCCCCGTGTTGGCCCCACAACATCTGGGACTCTGAGATTGGTTCGTGGCTGGCCCTGGACCCCTCTGGGGTTAGTCTTGCATACCTCGCCTGGGGTTAGCCCCGATCCCCTTTGGGGTGGGTCTTGCGTACCTCGCCCTGGATTGGCCTCAGACCCCTTTGGGGTGAGTCTTGCGTACCTTGCCCGGGGTTGGCCTCGCGAGCCTCGCCGAGGTTGGCCTTGGGAACCTCACCAAGGTTGACTTGGGGACTTGACTCAGGGTAGACCTTCACGGGTCCCTTCGCTCCGAGGTGGTCGTGGGCCTGAGGTGGTGCGGGGACCCTTCCCCAATAGTAGCCCTTCACCGATTTGGGTGGTTGTCAACTGCTCGCCCAGGCCGGCGCACCGACTTGGTCGGCGTGCTGCCTCAGGTCAACGATCCCACTGGTAGCCTGCAATGCATTCCGACATGTTTAAATACCTTAGCCCTCGTGCGAACTTCAGATGAAAGGTCATGCCCGCGCCTCCGAGTTGGGTTCCGCGTGTGTTCTCTAAAAGGCCGTTGATCCGCTTGGCCGATTTTGGGTCGTATTGGGGAATTCACTGTTGCATAGGACATAGGGTCATGACTCATGAATAGTTAAGGAGTCAAGCGTCGACCGCCCAGACGCTGAAGTTATGCGAAGGCACTGGGTTAGGATTTAGCCCAAAGAAGTGCCCCGTGAAGTCAGTACTCGACCTATGGCGTTGAGAGGCAAAGGTATGCGCGGGGGCGCCAAGCTCGATTTGCTTGGGCATAGCCATAGAAGGACGACAGAATCCAAGGGTGCGAAAGTTTGACCCATGTGAACATGCTAGAAATAAGCGCCTAACTTGCCAGTTCAAGACACGCGGAGTTCTTGGGTAAACGGGTCATTGCATGAACTCATTGGGATGGATGCGGGTATGCCGCCCAAGGTGCGATGGAGCTTCAAGGCACATGAAGCCGACTGGGGCATACACATCCCTATGTTGAGCTCGACAGGCGATGCTGAGTTGGACATCTTGAGGCGTGATTGGTTGATGCATGCCAACATACCGAGATGATCAAGGTCGGTGAGCATACCCGAGACTAGCCATATGAGGTCTGACCTTCAAGGTGAGGGGATACACACTAAACTATTTTCTACTCGACCCGTCGAGGCACGACGCTAGAAGTTTGGAAGTGTGTCACGCTCTCGGCTCACAGAGACGTGGCCCATGAAGCAAGGAGTGCCCGACACAAAGCTACGCTCTATCGATGGCCCTTAAGGCTAATCACACTTGCCGAGATGTTCAAGGTCGGTGAGCGTACCCAAGACTAGCCTGACGATGTGCAACCTTCAAGGTGAGGGGATACATGCTAAGCTGTTGTCTGCTCGGCCTGTCGAGGCACGACGCTAGAAGCTTGGAAGCGTGCCACGCGCTCGGCTCACGGAGGCGTGGCCCATGAAGCAAGGAGTGCCTGATGCGAAGCTACGCTTTGTTGAGGGATGGCCCTCAAGGTTAATCACACCGCGCTGAGGCGACGTGTTGGCACTTCGCTGTAAAGCAATCAACCTAACGGACGTGCCTAACTGAGGAGATGTCGATAGATCGAACTGAGCTTGGCCGAGGGAATACCCTGCATGCCGAGTCATCACATAGAGGTTAAGCCATTGTGGAGTGTTACCCCTTGCTAGGCAAACTAATCTGACGACTTGGAGCGCATTGGGGTGCGAACACGTTGAGCGCGTTGAGCTTCGTCAATGGGTTGGATGGGCCGTGGCAGTGGGCATAGTGAGCCTCCTCGGGAGTGACGTCGACCTTGTCTTTGGCGCATCGTGGACCTGGTCTGGGGAATGCTTATGCATTCTCCATATTAAGCCTTGAAGAGGACTCGAACCTCCACGCTCTTTAGCACGAGATTTTGAGTCTCGCATGTCTACCATTTCACCATCAAGGCATCTTGAAAGTGAATCGTATTCCATGAATATAATATCTATCTAATGTGATATATTCCATATATGACAAAGGTGGAGTCTTGGGGTCGGGTCAAGCCTAAACAATAGTAGTGACGGTGGAGTCGATCTGAGCCCAGATGGTGGCGCGCGGCGAACATCTCCCATCAGGAAAAACTTGGCGTTTGGGACTCATTTTTGCGCGGGGAGTAATGCTGGCTCATGCGCTGACTGGTGCGGCGCGAAGCTGGGATACCCAAAATTTATCCTGCGACTACCTGGCCTTCTCTGTCAAGAATGTAAAGGGGTTGTAACTGCCCTTGTTCCTTTCACACGGCCTGCACCGTTGTTGCTTGCATAATATCAAAATAAAGTTTGCTTGTTGCTCTTTACTAGGGGTATCCTATTGCTCTTTACGAGAGGCATCCCGCTACCCCGTCCCCATTGGAAAAAACTTGGCGCTCGGGACAAAGCTCACGAGCGGCACTTTACTTTGGGGAGACGAGAACGTTATCGTCTCTTATCAAAAAAACTTGGCGCTCGGGATGAATTGTCGTAAGCTCGACCCTGGAGGGGAGTGGTCATCGATTTTGACCCTGAAGGGTGAGTGTAGGGCGGTGGAGACGACCCCGGAAAGGGGGATATCCCCAACTCGACCCGAAGAGGGGATATCGCCAACTCGACCCCAAAGAGGGGGATATCGCCAACTCGATCCTGAAGAGGGGGATATCGTCAACTCGACCCCAGAGGGGGATTATGTCCACGTCGAGGCCAAGCCATCGAGCCTTGTTGGAGTCCGTTGAACTAGGGGGTGCCCCTAGTCGAGGAAGCGTCATCAAGGCAAAGCGAGGTTCGGCAGAGGCAGAAGTCGTCGAGGCCAAAGTGAACCACGCTAAGGCCAAGCCATCGAGGCGTGTTGGAGCATAGCAAGGTGAGTTTGTTTAACTAGGGGGCGACCCTAGTCAAGAAGATGTCATCGAGGCGAAGCGAGATTCGGCTGATGCGAAAGCCATCGAGGCCGAAGTGAACCATGCTAAGGCCAAGCCATCAAGGTGTGTTGGAGCTCGCCGAGGTGGGTCCGTTGAACTAGGGGGCACCCCTAGTCAATAAGACTTCATTGAGGCGAAGCGAGGTTCGGCCGAGGCGAAAGCCGTCGAGGCCGAAGTGAACCACGCTGAGGTCAAGCCATCGAGGCGTTGGAACTCACTGAGGCGAGTCCGTCGAACTTGGGGGCGCCCTTAGTCTAGGAGACGTCATCGAGGCAAAGCGAGATTCGGCCGAAGCGAAAGCCGTTGAGGCCAAAGTGAACCACGTTGAGACCAAGCCATCGTGGCATGTTGGTGCTCGCCGGGGTGAGTCTGTCGAACTAGGGGGTGCCGGGCGAAGTGAGGTTCGGCGGAGGCAAAAACTGTCGAGGCCGAAGTGAGCCACACCGAGGCCAAGCCATCGAGATGTTGGAGCTTGCCGAGGTGGGTCTGTCAAACTAGGGGGTTCCCATAGTCGAGGAGATGCCGACCGAGGCAAAACCATCGAGGCCGAGTTGAACCACGTCGAGGCCAAGCCATCGAGGCGTGTTGGAGATCAACAAGGTGAATCCTTCAAGCTAGGGGGCCCTACCCTAGTCAAGGAGACGTTGTTGAGGCGAAGCTAGTTTGGCCGAGGCAAAGCCATCGAGATAGGGGGAGCCATCCAAATATCCTTTTAGGCTTGGCATAGGTTCGGTAATGCTCCCACATTAGATCAACATTACTGCATTAGTGTATAGAATAAAGTGAAATTGTTCAATGTCCCAATTTTGTTGTAGAATTTAATTGTGATTTTTAATGTTACAAAATACTGGAATCAAATTTAGGCACAATATGTCAAACTTTATTGGTATTTGGTAGATCCTTTAGAATACCATGGACATATCACATAAAAGTTAGCGGTGCATATGAAACAGTGCCTGACTAATTGTTCGCAGATGCGATAAGAAATTAAGGGCAAAACCAAGGGAGGCTAAATGGCAATAGCTTATTTGTTTGGTGCATATCTACCAAAAGAAATTCTTCCAAGTGTTCGTAGTATCGTGGTGGACTTCCTACTATCTCTAAGCACATCTATAGCATTCATCTCCATGATTCTAAATAACGAGGTGTCATCTGCGCATTTGTGCACTTCTGCATGAGCGAACTCCGTCTTGTGGAAGTGCTTGAACACAAACAGTTAAACCATAGCTTCTTTAGTTATGCCAATCACTTCTCAAACTCTGGTCTAGTAGCATTTGTGCACTTGTAACTTAATTTCATACTTTACCCGATGAAGTACCATTATCGAGATTTTTCTTCAATTCGTGTTTTGATTCTCAAAGCATTGAAGGTATGTAAGCAACCATTGTTGCAATTTGTTTATAAAGCTTTCTTCTTGATGATTACCAATGTTTTAATCATAATATATTTTGCATTGCCAATAGGTCCACGAGATTGTGCTTTGCAAGGTTCGATCGTGTGATGAGAACAAAAGTGAATGTGTAGATTTTTGCCTTATGATGGGTTAGCTATTGTGTGGGTAAGTGTTTCATTAAGCTTTAAGAACTAGTACTGGTCAAATCATCTGCAACCCAGGCAACCAATTAGTACTATAACAGCTATAAAATATATACGTTGCAGTATTGTCATTCCCATACCGTCATTTCTTTTGGCTGACAAACCAACTCCTATGCTGCCAAGGATGAATTCTTTGCATTCATTCGACCTCTCCATAGACATTGTCTTTATGGTGTATCAATTTGGTTGATGACTCGACCGAGAGTTTCAATGTGCACATATAGAATATTAGTCTTGATGAGAGCATCGAGTTGATCATTGTCAGGCGACCGCCATATGATAGAAATGATGTACAATAATTAATATCAGCATATTGTATTACAGGAAATCCAATAATTCTTCCATTGGTATGGGCTGTGCTATCACATTTCTTCTGAGGGCTTCATTTAGAACTGTTTGTAGTAAGTCAGTAGCTAGCACAAAAAGTAATGGCAATAGGGGGTTGCCTTGTTGAACTCCTCTTTTGCATTGTAAATATTTTTCTCGTACTCCATTTAATGTAATGTTGATGTTCCAGAAGACAAGATTTGTGAACTCAATTGCACTGGTTTGTGTTAAAATCCTTAGTGTCGGATAACTGAGAGAATAGTATTATTCTCTAGTTTGTTGAAAGCCTTCTCAAAATCTTCAAGACAATTATTTGTAACTTATATGTACTGCTGATTTTTTTTCAGTATTTCTTTCTTTTCAGCCAGTGAGATTCTTTCTGCTATTTATGTTCTTTCCTCAAAAGATCATCAATTTGATTTGTCAGTATCACTAATATTTCTTTTATTTCCATGTGAGATTCTTTCTGCTATTTATGTTCTTTCCTCAAAAGATCTATCAACTGATTTGGCTGTATCACTAATATTTCTTTTATTTCCATGTAGAAAAGGATAAACTTTTATATGACATCATTGACTTCAAAATCCGATCCACATCTCATTTGGTAAGTTGATTTTGTTTTGCATTTTCGTGCATGATTTGTTTAGTGCGAGTTATTCATGTTATTGCATATAGAGATAAGGCATATATGGAATAGAATCCAAGTCATATAAGGAAATATATAAGAGTCCTTATCTATTTCCTAATCTTATCCTTAACACCCCCTCTCAAATGCAAGGCGTATGCAATAGCATTGCATTTGGAAAAGAGTTGACACTAAAATAAGATAAATCCGAAGTCCGAGTCTTGATGAGGTCGTGGTTGCGTCACCTTGGAATAAACTGTCAAATCGAGTCAAGAGGAATAGATAGAAGCATGACTGCGCAGATCGAAGCCAAGAGGCGGCTGCTGCACAAGGTGCGGAAGACGCAGTGACCTTAAAGCTCGGGCGGCGGCTAGAGAAGCGGCGGCATCATGACGACTTCTCCAATCTGCACGCGGCTCAGATAGTAGAGCGGTGGCTGCTGTCAAGCAAAATAAAAATCCTACACTTCTATGACTGACAATAAATTTGTGGACTCGCACGGCTTAGACGAACTAAAAAAAACTACGGATTTTGGATGGACGCAACGGAAAACTTACGAAAAAGAAGAAAAAAAAACTTACGGATTTTGCCTGTGCTCGTCGGATCTCTCGAGGGTGTCGGGATGTTTGTGGGGACGTTGCGGCTAGATAATAGCTTGGTTTGGTTCGCTGGTGGTGATCGGATCTTCGGTTTTGCTTTGTCATGGTTCGTGACGTGCTTAGATCCTTGCATAGAGCGCTTTTGATGTACGGACGCTTTTGTCATGCAATCTGATGGGTGATTTAATAGTTAGGGGATGAAACCACTATGTTTTATTGTTGTGATGCATTTGTTGATGTGCATGCATGCGTATATGACATTTATAGAATAGAATTGCCTAGCAAAAAAAAATCTGGGAAGAAAGCACCTAGAAGAAAGAAGTCTGGGAAGGATCCAGACCAGTGTTTCCCAGAGGGGACCACCACATTAACAGAGCAACCAGACCTCCTCGCGGACCTCCTTGAGGTTACCCTTGGTGAAGATGAGACCAAAACTTTTCCGATCCATTCCCGATCTCCACCCCATAACCCACAGCGGCGCAGCCGCCGACGCCGTCGCAGCAGAGCGGCGATGGTGGAGGCGGAGAGAGATTCAGAGGTGGGAGAGTCCCCGCGGAGAAGATGTTGTCATTGAAGAAGCCGTCCACCTCCCGCCTGGCGGCGGCTCCGAGGTCGTCGAGTAAGGGTGAGCTCACGGGATCGTTACTGCGTTAGCCGAGGCGCGCCATGCGATCGTCGTCGAGCAGAATCCACAGTCTTGGCTCGCCAAACGAGATGCCCGTGACGTGTCCTCGTCGGGCGGTAGAAGCACGTCGGCGGAGAAAGAGGAGAAGCCGACGACGTGTCCTCCTCTCTGGCCGGCGAGACGGCCGATGAGGCCGCCGCTGAGTGGTCGCGGCTCTCTGGCGCGGCGGCATGGGCGGGATCTGGACTATGGAATCGAGGACGCCGAGGGACGGGCGCCGCCTGCGACCGCAACGCCGCTCGCCGCCGTCGCCGTCGGCGCGCGGCATCGCTGCCGCTGGTTCGGCGGCGTGTGCATCAAGATCACGGCGCTTTGTCCGATCGTACTGCTTTGGAGAAAGCGGCGACTGCTGCGGTGGCGGCAGAAGCACCTGCATTGCACACCGCCATGGAAGGTGCACTCGTTCCGATCTGTCAGACTCGACCACTGTACCTCGCCTCGGCGGCGAGCACGGAGATGGCCACCCCGGAGCATGAGATTGATCCTCCGGGCGGCGGACGGAGGATGGACAAAGGTTAGGATTTGAACATTTGCTCTGTTACCATGTTATGAATATTGTGTGTATTGGTATGAGACCCAAGGGTCATATATATAGGAGAGTACAAGAGGATATGCTATATAGAGATAAGGCATATATGGAATAGAATCGAAGCCATATAAGGAAATATATAAGAGTTCTTATCTATTTTCTAATCTTATCCTTAACAAGTGTGATCGCGCCGGTCTGACCGTTTGATTTCTTGTAGTATGAACGATCACCGAGAAATAGTATAGACTGTACTGCATACGATTTAAGAGTTAACTTCTAAACCACTGATCCAAATGTACTGAAACTTGGCATAAGCCCTTCTTAGGATGTCAGAACCTATTCCAATCATGAATTGTAATCATGAATTGTGAAGATCGATGCTAAAGTTCCGACCTTTATCCAAAATAAGAAAAGTTGTACCAAAATTAAGGGGACCCTAGGCATTGAATACCTGAAAACTTCGTATGTGTACTATGCTAGTCCACACAATATTGAGATCGCAGTCATACATATTTTATATATTTAATTTATAACAAAAGAGTCAAATATATAAGTGTTGCATAATAAATCACAAGGGCATTTGACGGAGCAAAGCGTCGCTGCCGTTACTGCAAGGGCGAGGTGGCAGCTTATGAGGTAGCAAAAAGGGAAAGGATGGGCGGTTGCGCTAGAGCGTTAACAGAGCTAGCGCTTAGTCAAGTCTTTGTTTTTTCAGAAAGATGGCACCCATCCGATTAGAAAGCAATCCGATGACAGGGCAATGGTGAAATCTGTAAGTGTGAAAATGTTGTGGCGTAGATCAAAATTTCTTCTCTAGAAATGAGCTTACGTGAAAACTTTGCCTCGAGTATATCAGATATTGTCGTAAACAAATTGAGGTGCTAACGTTATCAATTGGATCAACAACAACTAATCGGAACCTTAATTTATTATCATCCATGATCTCTAAAGTAATCTAATTATACAGAGCTATTTACCCGTGTTAATCCATATAAACAAACTACTATTCCTGATTAGTGTTCATGTGAAAATTGGAAGGTCCCTCGCGGCAGAAAAGAATGGCATGTTTTTTAGCTTATAGCTTATGTAAGCTTATTGTTTATGATTTCTCTCGAATAAAGAAATAGAACAACTTTTTCATCATCGTTTGGAAGCGGTTTATCGGGATAATATTTTACAAGCGGTTTATCGATTTTTATTGAGATCAAAAGTCATAAACTACAGTCATAAATCATAAGGCACAGTTAGAATAGGCATGAAATCTACCAAGGTGTTGTAGGTTGATCTGTGAGTTCTGGGCTTTCCATTCCTGTCTCTCCAAATAGCATAGGTTGATCTGGAGTTGGACTTTCCGTTAATCTCTCTCAAAATAACAGAAATCCAACGGTCATATCGGAGAGAGGCGGTGTCCTTGCATCCAATGGTCGGAAAGAATAAACCAAATAGCCAAGAGACCCTTCTGTTTCTTCCATTTCCATCTCAACTCCCTTGTTTTCCCCTTCCTCGTTGCTTACTCCGAAGAGGCGAGCAGGCATCGGTCGAGTCCTCGATGGCGACGAGGACGGCAGGAGCCTGCTCCTTCGATTTGATCCCAAGCTCGTGCGGGGGGCATGAGGCCTCCGCATTGGGTGCAATGCCTCCTCTCGGCATCGACGGAAATGAGGAAGACGAGGGGAGGCACCGAGGCGGTGGCGCCTCGTGCGTTCCATGGTTCCTCTTCGCTTCCTCCAAGATCGCCTCGCCCCAATGGCCGAAGTCGGTGGATTGAGGAGGAGGCGACGATGGAGGCGCACGTGGTCGGTGGTCGGTGGTCGCCCAATGCAGCCGCGGTGGTGTTGGCTTGGGCGGAGCACGCGAGATGTCCGCATGACCGCAAGCCCTCTGTTTCCTCGGAAGCGACGACGGAAGCAACATCGCTGATGAGCGCAAGCAGAAGTGGGAGGCGGTGGTGCATGGTGCCTCGTCTCTCTCCGGTTCCCTCCTATTCTCATTGGCGTTGCTCTTTGATCGTCTCGCCATGGCCATTAAAGCGAGGCGAGGATGCGGTGCTGGCGGGGGTGGACTAAGAGGAGAAGATCTTGGGTGAGAGGTGGAGCGAGTTGGAGCTCTATCTCCATGTTCATGGCCAAGTGTAAGTCTCCCATTCATTTAATGGTGCTTCATTGTGGCAAATAAAAATACATAGGAGCGGCATTACATTTTGAATTGTCAAAGATCGCACATTTCTTGTAGTTATTTGGTTTTAGATTACTTGATTGAATGCCTATCGTTTTCTTGCTCAATCCTTGAAGTTTAGATGGGTTTATTCTGTGTGTCCTGTCCTGTCAAAAATTATATAGGTTCAGTGTATTAGTGGACATATTTTGTTTTGGAGAACTTATGTGAGGACCTACTTGATTTCATGTCTTCTATTCTTGCAGATTTATGGTTCTCTTGTCATCGGCTATCATAATTAGGTAGGACGGTCATAATAGATAGGCATGTGTTTTTTGCAAGTTCGTTGGTGACAAGCAATCTACTAATCTAACCCGAACTTACAATGCACAGTTAATCCTTATTTGCATATTGCTATCTCATGTGTTGGATTCTGACTCAAGCGAGCCTAGAAGATTGTTGCTGGTTTTACGAGAATAATTTGCTCGCCTTGAGAAGTTTTCGTTACTCTATGTTCCATGTTTTGCGATCTATTGCCGCGGATCTCTGATACCGACGGTTTAGCATCAATTTTTCTCTTATACTTCTTCGTGTGCTCATTTTGCCCTTTACTAGCCGGTTGGTTCTAGATTTCGCTCAACGTGGGCGTATACTTCTCGAATGACCTCCGACCACGGTCAAATTACTCGAGCGCCGCTCGGTGGCTTCCGACCACGGCCAAAGTGGTCGAAGGCGCCAACGTGGTCGTAAGCGACAGAGACTTCCGATCCGCCAAACCGGTCGTGCGCATGTTTTTCGACCCGACCGACTCAATGTGGTCGTATAGCCCGGTTGACTTGGACCATGGCCAAAACAGTCGTACTCCTTACGGTGCCCTTCGACCACGCCCAAAGTGGTCCTATATCATTTAAAGTGGTGCAGGCCATTTCTCAAAGCTTGCGACTTTGCAAAGATAGCTCAAACCTCAAAATCAAACTCAATCTTTCTAGATCAAGAGTCAATTACTCATCACAACCATGGGGTGACCTCCACATGGTCTCACAATCTCCCTTGATGAGTATATTGACAAACACGAAAAAGGCATGAAGATGAGTTTGTTTTGAAAAGAAGAAAAGAAGGAGATGCAAAAGTCACACATAGTCTAAAGAATGAAGATGGAACTCATGACCATGTTGACACGAGAATGAAATGGGCAGCAGAGAGAGCTCAAAATTTCTCTGAAACTCCAAATCACACAGAAAGTCCAATCTTGCTCATGGTCCAAAAGCGGATGCTCACATGACCATTGTCATAGCAAGATGACCAAACATTCTCCCCTTAATGCCTTTTATCCTTCTCCCATCCCTTGATGCATTCTCCCATTTAATGCCTTTTGCACCCCTTAATGCCTTTTTCTCTATCCTTCTCCCCCTTTTGGCAATAAAGTCATCAAGATGCAAGGAAGAAACATAGAGCATGAATGAAATGGGTGACTACAATTAATTCATTTTAAGCAAAGGGAGCCATGAAATTATCGAAAGTGACTTCACGAGAAAATTATATCAAGCCATAAAGGTGACAATGCTATCTAGATCATAACAAACTATGTATTGCCAAGCTCAAGCCAAATAAGTTATGATCTTTAAATTAAATGGTTTGATTAGCATGTCGAGTCACTCAAGATTATAGTCTAGAAGAAGGTATCAAGCGTGAGTCAAGCCATGTCAATATTCTAAGTGGAACCACGAAGCTATAGTTGAGTCAATTTTAGAGTGCTATAAGTTCAAAAATGAGACACTTTGTTCAAGCACTAGATATCACAAGTAATTCACTACTTGTAGTACTTTGGATACCACTTGTAGAATACTTGTGGTGAGCAAAATTAGCACAATTGGCTTTTATCGAGAAATTCATGGTTGGTTTCAACCATTTTCACAAGAATTTTTGTTTTCATAGCCATGTGCTAGATCTCAAGCCTTATCGATCACTCCAAGCAATAAGCTTAAAGAGGTGATCTTGGTCATCAAAACTCCCCGAGTTCATGCCGAGTGCAATGGCAAGCCGTCTCATGAGAAAGAATTGGTGAGATCGGTTTTTCGCATAAAAGAGATCTTTTTGCATTTACTTGAATTAGTTCATGAACAAAGAGTTAAGACTTAACTCATGCATCACTAATGAACTAACTTAGCTCAATCTAAATCTCAAAAGCAGTTCAAGGCTCAACTTAGCCTATTCGACATGGCACGAATCAAAGAGGATCACTAAAGCGGACTATTCACAAGATTGAACAAGACATGATTTGATTCAAGTTGTTCACATTTAATTAAGCTAGTATGGCAAGAGCTAAGCAACACATAGAAGGGCATGATAAATCAAGCTATCACAAGATATGGCAAGATATAAATCATGATATCATGTCACATAAAGATAATATTCAGGGCTCCAAAGACTATACAGGCATTCAAGTGAATGTTACGCACTATGGAACAAAAGAATGCACACGAGATGAACTCCCCCTGAAAAATAGCCCGATCAGACATAAAGGCTCCAACCCCCTAGAGAAGGCAAAAGAGAAGAACCAGAAATTTGACACAAAATCCAAAAAGAAGGTTCTAGCTCAAAGAGGTGATTCCCAACACATCCTATCCTCATGGTCTCTAGTCTATAACCTCATACCACGGGCAAAAAGCACACTATGTCAATGCAAAAGACTCTAGTGGCCAAGAAAAGTTCAACCTAGGTAGAAGAGAATCCTAGAGAACCAAAGCCCAAACTAGGTAGTAAATAATCCTAGAGAACCATTTGGATGAGAGGTGTGAATGAGACAACATCACCTAGAGTTGTTCTGTCTAACCAATCGGACCCTTCCTCCCGCTAGAAGCAGTTATACTATGCAAAGCCAAGTGGAGGAAGCAAAACACTAAAGATCACAGGAGCAAACCTCGATTCTGTTGCTCGGGAGGTTGTTGTAGTGGTCGAGGTCGAATATGTGTCCGGGCGAGGTCGTAGGCGAGTCACGGACATGGTCATCATGTGTTCGAGACCTACATCAGCGATCGAAGTCATGTCTTGGGCGTTGTCGAGTCCGAGTTCACCATGGTCGTGAGATGAATCCAAATTGAGTCCGGACCATAGTTGAGATGATTCAGGGTCGCGATTGATCCGGGTCTGGGACCGTGGTCATGACGAGTCTCGAGAATAGTCGGAGTCGTGTTCGGTGTGGTCGAACTCGCGTCGAGGATCGGTTGTAGTTGAGTCCAGTCGGGCCGGTTGAGTCAGGATCATAGTCGTGTATGGGTTCGGTAGAGTCCATCTTGTGGTCGTAGAAACTACGGCGTGGTCATAAAGACCAGGGAGGCGGTCAGAAGCAATTGCCACTCTCCCTCATTCATAACTGCGGATTAAACATAGGGGAGCAGTGGTGTCCTAGTCTTGGGGTAAATAATACGAGGCATGGATCCGATCTTGAGACAAATGACCACAATCGGTAGCATTACAAATGTGTGAGAACACGCACGCCACAAGCTCAATCTAGCCCTCATCAAAAGCATCTAGAGCAGCAAGCCTAGAGCCACCTAATACTAGAAGAAGCTTGTGACCTAACCACAAATCTCATGATATCTAAGCATAAGCACGGACTAATGCTACCAAGATGTCATACAATTTATTTCATGCCATAACATCAATAAGATCAAAGTATACAAGCATCACAATAAATCACAACCATACATAGCGGATGACGAGAGCGATCACGAAGCATATGCTAGCATGGATAAAAGCATGTATACTAGAAAAGATACAAAGGCATGAATAAACGCACCATCATGACACGAGAAACTATCCAAGATATACTCAAGCTCATCTTGTCCATACATGTCGTACATCATGTAGACATACAACATGGCAAATCAACATCATGAAAGGTATGCTAACATGTATAAATAATGATGAATGAACATAAGGAGCAAGATGTGAACCATGATAGATACTACGAGCACAAGGTCATGATGATACTTGACTTCAATGCACACATTCTACTTAGCTCATGAAGTCAAGTCAAAGCTTAAGCATCTAACAAATACAACAAGGTGCATGGATACTTAGCGACATACACATAAAGGCATGACATGAAAGCATTGAGAGAAAAACATGCCAGTATGGTACAAGTGAGCACATGAACAAGCACAACATGCCAATATGGTCAAACATGAGTATAAGGGCATGAGGGTATAGAGTAGCTCACAAAGTAGGTGTGGACGCTAACGTGAGAGCATATGCCTCTTGGAGGCCATCAATTGGAGAGCCAATGAATGTTCTGGTCACATGATGAAGCAAAAGACCAAAACCCAATCAAATCCATGTTCTCCAACTCGCGTCTGGATACCTACGAATGACAAGAACAAAGTGCCCAAGTCTTGGATCCCGAAGGTTAGTAAGCAAATGCTTGGGCTTCCAAGACTTGACACACGATCACTCGGCAGAAAAGGAGTGGTCGTTACGTTGCTCGACTACGGTCGAGAAGAAATGAGCGTGGTCATAGCACGAGAGGCGTAGTCTTGAATGACTATAGCCGAGAGATGTGGTCATTGGTCGTTACAACCACGGCTGGGAATCGCAGGTGTGGTCGTAAGTCAATTATGACCACGACAATCGGCGACGGCCTCGAGAACCAGCGATCGTGATCGTAGGGACTTTCGACCACGGTAACAAGCGGAAGTGTCGCCCGGCAGACATGGTCGTATGCGCCTACGACTATGTCGAGAAGTCAAGTTGTGGTCGTAAGGCATTACGACTATAACGACGACACGCGAGAGGAACTCGGTTTACTACACTCTAGTAAGCTCACACTCCTCTACACAAGTGCGATGAGTCAAAGTTTTAATTTCTCATTTGCATATTTTAACATTCAAGTAGAAATTAAATTTTCACGAATCTCAGAGAAAGACTCACAACCTACACATGAGAAATGAGATTTCAACCTAGCAAGAACAATCTAGCAATTTATAATCTAGGCACCTCACAATATCTCGAAGAGCAAGTATATTCATCTTGGACAAGGCCAAGGTCATAATAAGTTTTTACCTTGCTCATGATAAGTCGACGCTCGTCCTTATCATTATCATCCGTGTGTTCTCCAAGGCTTTCTCCTTCACGGCACTTGATTAACCAAAGGACAAGAATGTACCACAAAGCTCACACTTGTGGTTTCTTGCAAATAAAATCATCCTCAGCCGAAATCAAGCCTCTTGTCTCAAAGGACATCATTGGCAAAACCACCCCAAGAAGATTCAAAGAAAAGTTCACAACATTTCCTACTAGTTGCCAAGCTCCGATCGGTTAAGATCAAATCTGAGCCAACCTTGCTCGATACCAATTGTAGGACCGGATGAGGCAACAGAGGGGGGGTGAATGGTGCCCATAAATTTTTCCTCTAAATATTCACATATTCCTTATTCTCCAATAGCTACAAAGCTATGAAGATCCAAGATATGAGATCTAGTAGAAGACAGAGGAATTGGACTATCTAATGACCAAATCGAGCCTTGTGTGGTTAGATTACGATCACTGGCGGAAGCTCAAGCGTAGTCGAATACATCCACTCCGAGAGGCAGGTCGCGGTAGCAGCGACGTTTGTTGGGAAGACAACGTGGTCTCAGACCGACACCATGGTCGAAACCGACAACTTGGTTGATAGCACATGCGGTGGTCGAACTTTGACCACTCGATCGAAGAGCATCTTGGTAGGCAATCGATGATCAAGCGAATTCAATGAAGTCGATAGCCACCAAAACAAGACCGACAAGATCGAAAGATGAGTCCGGTTGGAACCGTCGTGATCGTAAGCCAATGGCATGGTCGTACGATCAACATGGTCGAAGACCGACTTGCACCTATAACCGACTGCGGTCGCAGACACCTCATGAGACCGTGGGGGCACACGACTACGAGATCTACGACCATCAAGCACTCGGAAACCAGTGCAAAAGAAAGCAGATGATCTATGTCTTGGCTGGTCGAAAATCAGAGAAGAGCAGAAGGCCAAGACTTCGTGATCGCAAGCTGTGGTCAAATCTCCAAAGGAAAACCAGTCGACCGATGAAACCCGAGAAGACCGGTGACTTCACACTAAGTCTTTTCCATGATCGATACCGACCGGGACCGAGTCACTTGACAATGAGAGCAGAAAATAGAATCGGTCGTGAGGTCTTAGCCGTGGCCGATCGCCAACTTGTGGTCGATAACCAAAGCCGAGAAGATATCTGCGGTCGAATCCGACCGCCGCCGACTACACAACCGAAAGACTCGATTCAACGACCTTGGTCGTAAAACCAGAAAAGCGGATGACGAGCGGTGAATACTCTATTTTGTCGGTATGCGGTACAGAGAGCAAAATTTGAGGAATCTTTTTGCACAGAGGTCGAAACCAACTGAGACTTGAACTCTAACTTGTATATGATCTCTAGAAGTGAATTTACCAAGAAAAAGGAAAGTCTTTGTTTCGGCCAAAGAAAATTGATGCAGTCGAAAAATAGAACAGAGACTCACTGGCGGCAGACCGAAAGACACAGGGATTTTTCCAAATCAACTTCCGCTCTCGGGAATGAACCGCCAACTAGCCTTGAGGCAGATTCGGTTCGAGCAAAACAAATATAAGCCAACTCTCAAAGGAAATACTGAAGGAACTAAGAATGAAGAGATGACAAATAAATCAATGAAAACATCTCAAGAACGACCTCTCAACCCGGATCACAAACACAGACCCATCTCATAGATAAACTCTAACAAGTACGAGAGAGATGAGTCCTCTCAAATCATAACACGGAGGTTTCGCAACCACTCCCACAGGAGGACAAGCTCTAGCCCTAGAGCACACACACAGATACACTCCCAAGGGAGGGAGGCGGTGCCTCCAAGGCCCAGCCGACCAACTCACTCGTAACACTTGCCTCCCTCTCCCTTTTATAGCCTCACACTGAGACTAACCCTAATGGATCCATCCATTAGTCCATCTGGGATAACGAAAACCCCATCTAACACCGGGTTTTAACACTCACTTTGCCCGCTAACTCAAATGCTTTGCTCGCTATCCCAACAGACCCGCACTTTGCCCGTTAAGCGCCAGCAGAATCCACTTCTTTTCTCGTGTGCTTTACGGAGGGATGACTTCCCATGACTTTGACATTTCTCCAAAATGCCCCTCCGCCGCCTTCCGTGAAGCTTCCTCCACCGCTTTGTTGTCGACCCCTTTGGCACGACACGTCCTCTTCTTTTCCATGTCGTTCGGACCTCAACAACTCCTTGTCTAGTCCCGACCACCCCAAGCCTCACTAAGACTTGTCTTCAAGATCATGCAACCGAGCCGATCGGACCT
Organism: Bonia amplexicaulis; assembly: GCA_036346245.1. Lineage (NCBI taxonomy): Eukaryota > Viridiplantae > Streptophyta > Magnoliopsida > Poales > Poaceae > Bonia > Bonia amplexicaulis. The sequence goes on from CM070736.1 coordinate 28,576,286, forward strand.
CAGGCTCCTCCAGTCTAGTCTCGGTCTATTCCGCCGACTGCACCGCACTCCAACCTCCCGTGCGGACCTTAGCTCCTCCACGAGCCTAGTCCCGGTCCTCCTCGTTGTTGCCCGTCGTGCTCGGCTCTGCAGTTCAGCTCAGTTCCTCATCTCCGGCCGCAACCACCTCACCACCTCGATCATCTTGGCGTCTCGGACCGTCGGACCTCAACACCTCCCGTGCCTAGTCCCGGTCCTCCCACGCCTCACCATGAAATAGCTCAAGTCCTGCTGACTACGGACAAGCAAACCGTCACATAGCACCGCACAATACACTGGACCATCAATCGGCACAAGTATCACAAGACAACACCGGTCGAAATCCCATACGACCACTCAAATGCACACCTCAAGAAGTGGTGAAGCCTTGGAAGACTTCCGCTTCCTTCGACCACACAAAGACGTCGTCACGACCACCTCAAAGCTTGTTACGACTGCAGACACAAGCTACGACTATCGCTAGCTACGACCACACCGTGTTTGCTACGATCACCGCTCAAACAGAGAAACCAAACTCGCACCGCTCAACCCGAGCTCAAGTCTTTTGCACGTAAATTAGACTTGTCAAAATCTTTGTCAAAATGATGAACTAGTCCACAAGGTCCATGACAGTACAAACCCGCACGACAAAACCCAGTGAAATCGACCACTTCCGGAGGTCATACGACCGGTTCAAAGATCGCCAATCGACCACGGCCGTCACAGCCGATAACGTGGTCGAACTCCGTTCCGACCATGGCCATTTCTCGCGATAACGTGATCGTGTCGGGCACTGGCGTGGTCAATAACAGGGCGTTACAACGTGGTCAAAGCACCCAATCGCAAAGTGGTCGAACGCCGGGCGATACAACGTGGTCGAGACCCAAGTCACGATCGCCGACCACGTTCAAACCCGTGCTAACGTGGTCGATGATGCGATCACACAACGTGGTCGAAGACCCTAGCGCCCAACGTGGTTGATACTCCAACCGGCATAACGTGGTCGACCGGCGACGCGGTCGAGGCTCGATCCCACAACGTGGTCGTATTTCTGGCGATGGTCGAACCACCGAGTACCCGGCTCGCGCCAGCGTGGTCGATGCCGAATGTCACAATCGTGGTCGAGCTTGAGCGCCTGGCGTGGTCGACTTACCGAAGCCGACCACCGACCACGACCAACGGGTCGAAACTTCACAACGTGGTCGTAAATGACCACGAGGCCTCCGACCATGGCCAACGTGGCCGTAGACTCCACAACGTGGTCGACGCTACCGGTTGGTTCTAGATTTCGCTCAACGTGGGCGTATGCTTCTCGAATGACCTCCGACCACGGTCAAATTACTCGAACGCCGCTCGGTGGCTTCCGACCACGGCCAAAGTGGTCGAAGACGCCACAGCGTGGTCGTAAGCGACAGAGACTTCCGATCAACGCCAAACCGGTCGACGCATGTTTTTCGACCGACCGACTCCAATGTGGTCGATAGCCCGGTTGACTTGGACCATGGCCAAAACATCGTGTCTCCCTTCGGTGCCCTTCGACCACGCCCAAAGTGGTCCTATCATATAAAGTGGTCTCACGGCCATTTCTCAAAGCTTGCGACTTTGCAAAGATAGCTCAAACCTCAAAATCAAACTCAATCTTTCTAGATCAAGAGTCAATTACTCATCACAACCATGGGGTGACCTCCACATGGTCTCACAATTTTGTTGTGTGATTAGATGCTCTTTGACTTCATGCTTAGGTTCATCAACTTTCCTTTCTTATCGGTGTCTTGTAATCATTAATCGAAACTTCTTGACTTACGATGCCCGTATTTGGTTCGCACCATTCTTCCCGCTCTCTTTCTTTGCATCAAATTGGTGTTTTTTGGGGCATCAAATTGGTAATCGTGTCATCGTGTCTTTTCTTTGTAAATCATATAGCTTGCTTATCTCGCACTCGCAATTTATATATTGGCATTTATGAGCACGAACAAGGATGGAGCTTCTCGTATCTTTGGATCAACACACCTCGTAATGAACATGGTGGAGCTTCTTCTTGTTATTAGTTTGCATGTTTGTGCATCGATATATATAAAAAGGTACATTTTTCTTCTTTGCTAAAAATTGCTTATTTCTTGTGAATGGTGTGACATGATTGTTGTTTATAATTGCCTTGCTTATATAACATGCAACCTCTGTTTGGAACTTGATGACATGATTATTGTTGCTAATTGCATCGTTAGATATTATTCAGCCTCTTTTGCTACTTAGAACTCGATTAGGATAGGTGAATAGCCTCATTGTCTCCTATAGTTAATGTAAAGAACGAGAGGATTGGAGTAATCACCGCACACACCAAACGTGGGCGGGGGTGGCTTTATATAGTCGACCAATGCCGGGTTTAGAAGGTTACAAGATCCACAATTAGTGGAGATAAACAAGGTAAGTTACAACCGCGATCTACAAAATCATATCGCTAATACCCGCCCGCAATCGCATCGGGAGGATTCCGGACGCAAAGACTGGACCGAAATTCGGAGAACAACTGGACCGGCAGGCCTTTAGTCATGATGTCTGCGAATTGATGTGAAGAAGGCACGTGAAGGACTCGAACATGCCCAAGAGAGACCTTTTCACGGACGAAGTGTATATCGATCTCAATGTGTTTGGTGCGCCGATGTTGGGTGGATTGGTCGATGTGTAGACAAAGACCGACATTGTCACAAGACACAACGGTCGCGAAGCAAGCGAGATATGCAACTCTCAAGTAATTGGCGCAACCAACAAAGACTCGGCTACTACATGGGCAATCGCTCGGTACTAAACCTCGCTACCGAGCGAGATCGTGGTCCGGGCGCTGAGGACCAAGACACGAGATTGTCGCCGAGGTAGACGCAATAGCCCGAGGTGGAGCGTCGAGAATCGGGCACCGCCTAACTGCATCGTAGTAGGCGTGAGGGAAGTCACCGGAGAGGTCCGATGTGCGTGCCAACGCCGAGGTTCCTTTCACATATCTCGAATGCGTTTGATCAACGCAAGATGAGGTTCCCGCGATCATGCATGAAGAGACAAGCTTGCCGAACCGCATAAGCCGATCGGGACGAGTGAGAGTCAACATCGAGTGCTCCGCCGAGGTGCGGCAGAGGCGGATCTGACCGCTACTGGGGACCTCGCAGCGAGAGCTTGGCATGGGTGTCCACCGGTGTCGGCGGAGTGACACTCACCATGCCCAACAAGTAACTCCATAGCATCTTGGCGACGTAGAGAGGAACAGCCGGTAGTGAGCGCTTGACGGAGATGCCGAGGAAGAGGTGAAGATCACCAAGGTCCATCATCGCGAACTCGAGTGAAGCATGTCGATGAGGCGCCGAGCAAGTCGCTCGAAGAGGCAGTGAGCACGATGTCGTCGACGTAGAGCAGCAAGTAAGCCAGGTGGGCGTCGTCTCGGAGAACGAAGAGAGACGTGTCGGATGTAGAGGCGATGAAGCCAAGTCGACGAATGTACGTGGCGAATCGCTGATACCAAGCTCGGGGAGCCTGCTTCAGACCATAGAGAGACTTCTGTAAAAGACACACATGGTCAGAGTGAGCAAGGTCGACAATGGGAGGGTCTGGCGAGAGCGGTCTCATTAAGAGTGCCATGCAAGAAGGCATTCTTGACGTCAAGTCGATGTATGGGCCGTGAGCGAGACACGGCGATGGAGTGGGCGGTCCGGATGGTAGCCGGCTTGACCACCGGGTGAACGTCTCATCGTAGTCGATGCCTTGTTGCCTTTGAGTACCCACGAATGACCCAACGAGCTTTGTAGCGCGAAGACCGCCGTTGAGTGGTACTTGTGCTTGAAAATCCACTTGCCGGTGATTTACGTTGGCCCGGCGGATGGGCCTTGACGAGGCGCCAAGTGTCGTTGTCGAGCGAGCCTTATACTCCTCGGTCATCGCGGCGCCAATTTGATCGGAGAGCACCGCGATAGGTCGATGGTATGGCGAGACCGAGGAGTGGATGGCGAGGCGTCAAGCGGTCGACCGGTTTCACAATACCCAAGACGAGCTCGTGTGACCATCGGATGAAGCGGTGGGGGCCTCTAAGACAGCCCGCCAGCGGCAGACGGGTCGCTGCTGTGGGTGCCGTCACCATCTGCAGGCGGGTCTGCGGGGCCTACCGACGCAACCGAGACGCACCGCTGGGGGCAGAGGGCAAGCGCGCCGCTGGAGTAGACCAGGGGTCGAGTGGGCGGTGTGTGGCAAGGCGAGGCATCTTGCTAGGTAGTGCACCGGGTCGGCGTGGGCACTGCCGTGCTCAACGCCGCCGAGCGGCGGAGCCGACGAGGAGCACGATCGCCGACACCGGGGTGGAGTGGCGCACTGAACCTGCGGGGTGCCGGTCAAAGAATGCTAGACACCAAGCATGGCGGGGTCATCGAGAAAATTCGGTCATGACGGGGTTTAATGTAATGAGGTTGGTTACCGGAGGCGAAGCGGAAAAGTGCTCTCATCAAAGATAACGTGGCGAGAGATGATGACACGTTTCGTGGCGAGGTTCGAATAACGATATCCTTTATGAGAGGAAGGATAGCCGAGAAAACACAAAGCCGCGGGCGTGGAGCAAGTTTGTTGGGAGCGATGGCGGACATGTTGGGATAGCAAAGACACCAAGACACGGAGGTGGCTATCTTGGGCGGGATCGATGGAGCAGCTTGTAGGGTATGGAGTTATGGACGGACGAGGGCGGGCGTCGGTTCGAGAGATAGGTGCACATGCAGCGCCTCTACCAATACTTGGGCGACATGTGCGCATGGAGCGAGTGTCTGGACCGCATTGTTTAGAGTGCGGATGGCTCGCTCGGCCTGCTTAGCTTTGGCGAGGTGTACTGACAAGAGAGGCGCAGGATGATGCCGTGGGAAGTGAAAAAGGTGGTGGATGTGTGATTTACGATTCGGCACCGTTGTCGCCTCGAATGGATTTTAGAGGGTGCCAAACGTGTATTAGCAAAGGTGGCAAAATCTACAATGTGTTGGTGAACGTCCGACTTCTTTTGAGGGAAAAGTCCAACAAAATGAGAGAAATCATCGAGAATCACCAAATAATAAAGATTGCCTGATATGTTAGCAACAGGTGATGTCCATACATCACAATGAACAAGCTCAAAAGGAGCAGAGGTAGTGCGAGGTGGAACTAGTAAAGGGTAGACGCACATGTTTGCCGAGTTGACATGAGTGGCATAAGGAGCGATCTACTTTATTACAAGAAATGAGCGAGTTTTTATTAAGAGTATCAAGGACGACATGGCCGGGGTGACCAAGACGTTGGTGCCAAAGCGAAGACGAGGTGGCGAGGTGGGCGCTGGCAGCAGTGGGGACGGCGGCTGGTATGGTGTAGAGATCACCGCACTATTGCGTGAAGGATAACTCGCGGGTCCGAGGGTCCTTGATGAGAAAAACCGAACGTCAAATTTATAGAACGCTTATTATCACGAGTAAACCGTCGAATGTAAAGAAGGTTACGGATTATAGAGGAACGACTAGGACATCGTTAAGCATGAATTTAGAAGATGGTGTGTGGAGGAACGAGTGACCACGGAGGTAACAGGATGAGAGCCATTACCAACAAAGGACGATCGAATGAGAAGGGGTTTTGGGGGAGAGAATTATACCATCGTTCGATGCCATGTGGGAGGTGGCGCCGCTGTCCATCACCAGTGCCGTTTCCACAGACTGAAGTCGGTTCATGGCGGTGATGAGACCCTTGCCGCCGCGTTTGAAGTCACGGCCACCGCCGGTTTGTGGCGAAACCGATGGCATGCTTGGGGTCGACACGACGACCCGCCTCCCCGCAAGGAGAAGGGGATGCGACGTGATGAGGCGGTGTCGAGGCAACCTTGACTTCATTGGCCAGCCCCAGTTCCTTGAGAGCGAGCATGGAGCGTGCCTTGGAGAAGGAAGGGAATGGGGTGGCATTGGCGATGTCGTCAGCGGTGTTGGAGAAGCGGGGATTGAGGCCGCGTAGCATGTTGAGGACGAGCTGAGAGTCAGAGACGGAGTGGCCGACGTCACAGGAATCACCAAAGATTTTGAGGCGCTGGTGTATTCCGAGACGAGAGATCCCTTGAACCGATGAATGGAATTGGTTGTCGAGGAAGATGGCACGAGATTCCTTGTTGTCGCAAAACAAGGTCTCGATGGCGACCAGGTGACGAGTCAGTCGATCGGGCTCCATTGTGACGCCGAGAATGTCGTCGGCGATAGAGCAGAGAGCCACTCAAGGCCGAGTAGTCCGCTTGGAGCCGGAGGGGTCTGGGGAGTTGCCGGAGCCGAGCCGTCGATGTGGGAGAGGAGCCCGAACTTGCCACACATGGTCTTGAAGAAGGAGGACCACTTGTGATAGTTTGGGATCTTGAGGTCGAGGAGGACAGGGACATGCGTCCGGACAACAGCAGTGGAGTAGGGGTTGACGATGGTCGGGCACAACAGCGCGAGGGCGTCGATGGGGCGCCTGTGGTAGACATGGCACAGTAGGGAAGGCGTTGAGGCGGGGCCGTGAGGAGGTGGGGAGTTGGGGCTCCGTGAGGCGGTGGCGGCGCACAGGCGCAGCTTGGGTTTGCGGCGGTGGCGCTGGTGGGAGATCTTGTTGGGGCGCAGTTGGGATGGCGTGAAAGGTGGGAGATGCTTGCTGGTGGGGAGATGCTGGTGGGTGTTTAGGCGTGAAGAGGCCGTAAAAAGCGATACCATGTAAAGAACGAGAGGATTGGAGTAATCACCGCACACACCAAGCGCAAGGTGGGTGGCTTTATATACCGACCAATGCCGGGTTTAGAAGGTTACAAGATCCACAATTAGTGGAGATAAACAAGGTAAGTTACAACTGCAGATCTACAAAATCATATCGCTAATAGTTAACGCTAAGGACTTCAAAAAATGGTAGTTCAATTTCCTAATTGGAAGGGCATTCAAAGATTTGGAATAGAAGAGGGACTGGCATAAGCATAACCCCGCACACAATGGACCAATGTAGAATCAAGGGAGTGAAAATATAGGAAAAGCAATACTCCCATGCACAAGGTTATAGGTATAGGACCGGTGATTTTATCTTAGTTTCTTAACTTTCATTGTAACTTTTTCCTTGAAAAGGTAATGATGAGGGAGGTCCCAACGTTTGAAAGTTACAATGGAAGTTAAAGAGTATGTACAAGAGAGAGAGAGAGGGAGGAAGAGAAAATAATATACAAACCTTTAAGGGTTGCAATTACTGATTTTCTAATCAATCAAAGATAGTCTAGATCGTTCTTTCACCCCATCCGCACTAGGGTGACATCATTCATAAAAGCTCTCTTCCAAGCCTAGATGGATGGCGTGATGTTTTAAAAACTTTCACATTTCACCGCTTGCAAATATTCGAGCTCCCATATAAAATTTCCATGAAGTACAAGAGGAATGTAACCTGTTTAGCTTCTTCAACTCTTCCGGTATTGAGATTTTGTTTCTCCATTGGATTCCCAACATATTCCAACATTTTTTTCTTGAAGTTGCATTTGAAGAATAGATGATCTAGTGTTTCTTTCATTCTTCGATTGCAAAGCACACATAGATTAGCGTCAATATTAAAGTGCTTAGCCATGTGAAAACCTTGTTTCATGGTGCATTTGCATTTCCATAACCATACAAAGGTCTTTGGTGGTGGGGTTGTTGCCCATAAATAGTTGATACACCTTTTTCGTATGGAATTGACCATTTCCTCAAATGTTTAACCATAATTGTTGTCAACCACCGCACTTGATAATTCACTATGAGAGATTTTGAAATTCTTGATATGCTTCTTCCGACAAAGGGATATTGAATAGTCATTGTATTGAGAAATCCAAAACAAAGATCTCGCATCGAAATGTTTTTATCTTTTGCAAATGAATGTAGCCTAAAATACTTCAATGAAAATATGTGCTTATCCCATATATTGATCCGTAAAAGAGTCGATAAGTAGTTACTAAGCGTGCAATCGATGTCTGCACGAACTTGGTAATCGGTTTAAGAACGTCTCTCCACGAATGAGCCACAAATCTTTAGTCGCATGTGGAACTTTTGTCAATAATGTTCATTCGGATCATTTTTACCAAAGGAAATCCATATGATTGTAGAATTTGTGGAGATTCTTAAGAAGTAAAGCTTCATTTTAGGCTTGCGATTAATAATTCGATACCTCAATTTCTTTTGCCGACCAACCAACTCCCATGTCGCCAAGGATGAATTCTTTGCATTCTTGTGCGAGCCTCTCCAGACATTGTCTTTCGTGTCTATCAATTTGGATGATGGTGACCGGAGTTTCAATGTGCACATATAGAATATTGGTACCGATGAGAGCACTTTGTTGATCATTGTCGGCGACCACCATATGATAGAAATGATGTACAATAATTAATATTAGCATATTGTATTACGGAAATTCAATAATTCTTCCATTGGTATGGTGTGTTATCACATATCTTCCGAGTGCTTCTTTTAAACCGAGTGTAGTAAGTCGGTGACTAGCACAAGAAAGTAATGGCGATAGGGGGTTGCCTTGTTGAAGTCCTATTTTGCATTTAAAATATTTCTGGTACTCCATTTAAAGTAATGCTGATGTTCCAGAAGACAAGATTTGTGAACTCAATTGCAGGAGTTTGTGTTAAAACCTTTGTGGCGGATAACTGAGAGAATAGTATTATTCTCTAGTTTGTCGAAAGCCTTCTCAAAATCTTCAAGACAATTGTTTGTAACTGATATGTACTTCTGTTTTTTTTTCAATATTTCTTTCTTTTCACCAGGTGACTTGGGGGCATTTTCGAAGGGTTGCTGAAACAAATATTGCAAAAACTTTAGAAGTATGTGAGATTCTTTCTGCTACGTATGTCCTTTCCTCAATAGATCTGTTAACAGATTTGACTGTATCACTAATATTTGTTTTATCGAAAATCCTTGTTTCTGCGCATGCGTTCTTTGGTTCATCGTCGCGCACACCTCAGCGAGTCGTCAAATCGGGAGTAGGCCATCTGGAATGCTCACCTCAGGGAGCATACCGCGTTGACGGTCGAAGCTTGCGTGCAAGGCTGGCTAAGTAGAGGGATGGTAGGCCCTACTTATTTATTTAGTCTCACTTCCCCTTCTCATATCTCTCTCAGCCTCACTGTCTCTGGTATTTCTCTTTGCATGGAAAAATAGTAGCCACCTTCCGCCACTACTACTCAGCTCCAAGCAACCTCTCTTGAATTTGCTCTCAGAATTATGCTGATTTGATCTCAAACTTGGCCGGAATTTCCTTTTGATTTTTATATTGATTTGCTCTTAGAATTATCCTAAGTTTTGCTTTCAAAAATATCTTGAATTTGCTCTCGGAATTATGCTACTTTGCTCTAAAATTTATTTTAAATTTTGCTCTATGAATTATTCTGATTTGCTCTCAAACCTATACTGATTTGCTCTAAACATTATCATGAATTTGCTTTTAAATTTTTATTTATTTGCTCTCAAGATTATGTTGACTTTGCTTTCAAACTATCTTAAATTTTCTTGCATATGTTAGTTTTTGTTTACTATGTAAGTGAGCCTTGGTGTTAGGGTTGGGGCAGCGCAGTGCACTCGCGCATTGGATAAATGGAGTGCCTGTAAGGAGCATGGTTGTCACGGCGTCGCCTAGGCGTCGCCTAAGCGACATCAAGTTGTCTGGCCGGGGAGGAGTCGCCGGGAGGATCGCCTCGCCTTGGCCCGAACCCTAGGCTGCGCCTCCTCGGCCCGGCCATGCCGCTCCTCAGATCATGCCGCCTTCTTCCCTCCATGGCTGTCTCCTCCCGTGCTCGGCCACCTACCTCCAGCTGCTCCCGCCACCGAGGGAGGAGGCGACGAGTGAGGCGGCAGGAGAGGCGTCGGGGAGGAGTCGGGAGGCGGAGTGGGAGCCGACGGGAGGCGGGCAGGGAGGAAGAAGGCGGCGGGGAGGAGATCGGCGGGGGAGACGGGAGTCGGGGGAGGCAGCGACGCGAGAGAGTCGCGAGAGAGGCGGAAGAAAGAGACGCGACGCGACGCGAGAGAGTCGTGAGAGAGATCTACGCGATAGAGGAGGCGCAGACTAGAAATATCTGAGAGAGCTCCATCCGTCGGATATCGCGAGAGAGAGAGAGCGCAGCCCATCCGTCGACGTCTTGCCGTCGCCAGGCGCATGGGGCCCTCGCCTAGGCGCCGCCTGGGCGCCCAGCGCCTCTCGCTCGCGTGGTCGCCGACTCACCGTGACAACCATGGTAAGGAGCGACATGGAGTTTTTTTCTGAGCTATTTTGTCATTTAGCTCTTTATGGGGTGTGTGTGTGGAACAACCAACAGACGGTAAGTAGTCACCTCCTTTTATTTCCATGTAGAAAAGGATAAACTTTTATATGATATTGACTTCAAAATCCGATCGACATATGATTCGGTAAGTTGTTATTTTGGTTTTGTATTTTCTTGCAAGATTTTCTTAGTGCGAGTTATTCATGTTATTGCAGCCCATGTAAAATGTGGAATCTAAAGATCTCCTGATTACATAGTTATGACGCTACAAATGAAAACAGGATATTTGACATTTAGGACAGGCATCACATTTCACTCCTGGTTGGATTCATGTAAGTTCAATCCGCATCATCCTCCTCTTCAAGAAAAACCTTCCTCGGCTGAAATTGTATTAAACAAATAATGCAACTTGTGTGTGTGTATATATACACACATATATATACATACATATACACATATATATATACATATATATACATATATGTATACATACACACACATATGTCATCGACACCTCCTTTTAGCACTTCATAAACACCTGAAGACACAGTAAATAAAAAGAATAACACATATGTATGGTATATGTATGAATTAATTATTGTGTTATTCCTGTTGTTTTGCACGAACCAATTAGTACTATAACAGCTATAAAATATATACGTTGCAGTATTGTCATTCCCATACCGTCATTTCTTTTGGCCGACAAACCAACTCCCATGCTGCCAAGGATGAATTCTTTGCATTCATTCTGACCCTCTCCATAGACATTGTCTTTATGGTGTATCAATTTGGTTGATGACTCTGACCGAGAGTTTCAATGTGCACATATAGAATATTAGTACTGATGAGAGCACTGAGTTGATCATTGTCAGGCGACCGCCATATGATAGAAATGATGTACAATAATTAATATCAGCATATTGTATTACAGGAAATCCAATAATTCTTCCATTGGTATGGGCTGTGCTATCACATTTCTTCTGAGGGCTTCATTTAGAACTGATTGTAGTAAGTCAGTAGCTAGCACAAAAAGTAATGGCAATAGGGGGTTGCCTTGTCGAACTCCTCTTTTGCATTGTAAATATTTTTCTCGTACTCCATTTAATGTAATGTTGATGTTCCAGAAGACAAGATTTGTGAACTCAATTGCACTGGTTTGTGTTAAAATCCTTAGTGTCGGATAACTGAGAGAATAGTATTATTCTCTAGTTTGTTGAAAGCCTTCTCAAAATCTTCAAGACAATTATTTGTAACTGATATGTACTGCTGATTTTTTTTCAGTATTTCTTTCTTTTCAGCCAGTGAGATTCTTTCTGCTATTTATGTTCTTTCCTCAAAAGATCTGTCAACAGATTTGGCTGTATCACTAATATTTCTTTTATTTCCATGTAGAAAAGGATAAACTTTTATATGACATCATTGACTTCAAAATCCGATCCACATCTCATTTGGTAAGTTGATTTTGTTTTGCATTTTCGTGCATGATTTCTTTAGTGCGAGTTATTCATGTTATTGCAGTCCACGTAAAATGCAGCATCTCAAGATCTCCTGAATACATAGTTATGACACTACAACTGAAGACAGGATATTTGGTATTTAGGACAAGGCATCACTTTTCACTCCTAGTTGGATTCATGTAAGTTCAGTTTAATTAGACTTTCCATAGGTTTGGTACAGCGAGTCATGGGGGTAGAGGGTGAATGGCTCTTTCAAAAATTTTCCCTAGGTATTAACAACTCTACGTAATGGAAAAACAAACTCACAACCTTACTAAAACGAAGAGTCAAGGATCACAAAGATCATCTGAGACTTCTTTCTCAACCGATCTGACTGTCGGCCTGGAAGTGGTTGGACAGTGTGATCGCGCCGGTCTGACCGTTTGATTTCTTGTAGTATGAACGATCACCGAGAAATAGTATAGACTGTACTGCATACGATTTAAGAGTTAACTTCTAAACCACTGATCCAAATGTACTGAAGCTTGGCACTCAAGTATTATCTTGGAATTGAGGTAACCCAAAATGCGGTGGCATCACTATTAGGCAACCGCCTATGCCGATGAATCTTGGAGAAAGCAGGACTTAGGGGGTGCAACCCAAGTCAAACTCCAATGGAGGTACGTTTGAAATTGAGCAAAGACTCGATTCTCCATTGACAGACGTAACTCAATATCGCAGCTTGGTTGGAAGCCTACGATATCTCGTCAACACCCGACCCGATCTGGCGTATTCAGTTGGATACGTCAGTCGCTTCATGGAAGCCCCCAGGGAAGAACACATTTCTGCTGTTCGGCGCATTTTGCGTTATGTTGCAGGTACCACGCATTGGGGTATCCATTACACAGCTAAAGAAATGATGCACCCGTATCTACTCGGATACAGTGATAGCGATATGGCGGGCGACATCAACGATCGACGAAGCACCTCAGGCCCGATTTTCTTCATCAATGGAGGACCTGTCACCTGGCAATCATCGAAGCAGAAAGTAGTAGCTTTGTCGTCCTGCGAAGCTGAATATATTGCGGCAGCGGCTGCGACATGCCAAGGAGTATGGTTGGCACGGCTATTAGCTGAAGTGCTAGGCAGCAATTCAGTCACGCCAACCTTATTGGTGGACAATCAGTCCACAATATCACTCGTGAAAAATCCTGTACATCATGATCGGACAAAACATATTGATGTCAAATATCACTATATCCGGGAGTGCGCAGAAAAGAAGCTGATCAAAATCAAGTTCGTAGGCACAGCTGAGCAACTTGGAGACATCTTCACAAAATCGCTGGGCAGAATCAGGTTCCATGAACTTTGCTCTAAGATCGGCATTATTAATCTTAGTACCAGCAGTAAGACTTAGGGGGTGATTTGTTAGAATAACTCTAGCTGCTGAGTAGAATAAGTCTTTCCTGTATTTTCGTTGTTAGTTTGTCACTTGGTCAAGTGCATGACTCAGTCCAGCTTGACGCATGCTACGTTCGCGCGGAGCCAGTAGTGTCGTGTAAGTTCAGCCCTGGATTGTAGGACAGAACGAAGTGGCAAAGGGTACTAGACGCACACATTCAGGAGTTAGTTATTTAGACTGTTATGTCTTTTATATATAGCACAATGAAGAGATAGAAAAGCTGTGAGTTGTTAGCAGCACAAAGCATTGCAGTCTTTGTTCATTCTGCTATTGCCATATTTGCTACAGCTCATCCCAAATCTAACACGCTCTGCATGAGCAAATCAGCAAACTCTAGTCTTTACCTAATATTTCTTGACTCTTTCACTGGGTTGCATTTACCTTCATTTCCACCTTCTCTAGAAAGGGCATCATTTTTTGTAAGCTATTATAAAAAATGGAAATATTTTTTTGGAACAGCCACAATCTGCATGAGCGAACTCCAGTCTTGTGTAACTGTAAGTGCTTCCCTATGTTGGTACAGTTCAGCAGACATTGTAAAGTGCTCCCCTATGCTGGTACCTAATTCTACAGCAATATTAGTGTGTTAAATCATGAACTTAACTTTACTCAGGTGTTAAGTGTTCCCCTATGTTGGCACAGTTCAGCAGTCTTTGAAAAGTGATGTCTTCTGAATAGAGGAGTTTTTAGCAAAAAATTAATATTCAGAATGCTTATGCAAGAGATGGAAAGCGAAGTGCGCAACTTCCAGGGACAATGGATTGGGAATTGGGGTGAGCAGGGGTTATAACCTAGTGCAGAAGAGAGTGAAAAAGGAGGAATTTGCAAAGTTATATATAAACTAGTGCGAGACATATATATGGGTGAATATCATATTCATTATTGCTCTAGGGTTTGCTAATCCCACATTAGATATAGAAATACTCATAAATCTGTAAATTGTCCAAATATCCTTTTAGGCTTGGCATAGGTTCGGTAATGCTCCCACATTAGATCAGCATTACTGCATTAGTGTATAGAATAAAGTGAAATTGTTCAATGTCCCAATTTTGTTGTAGAATTTAATTGTGATTTTTAATGTTACAAAATACTGGAATCAAATTTAGGCACAATATGTCAAACTTTATTGGTATTTGGTAGATCCTTTAGAATACCATGGACATATCACATAAAAGTTAGCAGGTGCATCTGAAACAGGTGCACAGCTAATTGTTCGCAGATGCGATAAGAAATTAAGGGCAAAACCAAGGGAGGCTAAATGGCAATAGCTTAGCTGTTTCAGTGCATATCTACCAAAAGAAATTCTTCCAAGTGTTCGTAGTATCGTGGTGGACTTCCTACTATCTCTAAGCACATCTATAGCATTCTGTCTCCATGATTCTAAATAACGAGGTGTCATCCTGCGCATTTGTGCACTTCCTGCATGAGCGAACTCCAGTCTTGTGGAAGTGCTTGAACACAAACAGTTAAATCATAGCTTCTTTTGTTATGCCAATCACTTCTCAAACTCTGGTCTAGTAGCATTTGTGCACTTGTAACTTAATTTCATACTTTACCCGATGAAGTACCATTACTGAGATTTTTCTTCAATTCTGTGTTTTGATTCTCAAAGCATTGAAGGTATGTAAGCAACCACTGTTGCAAGCTGTTTATAGAAGCTTTCTTGCTGATGATTACCAATGTTTTAATCATAATATATTTTGCATTGCCAATAGGTCCTGAGATTGTGCTTTGCAAGGTTCGATCGTAGCAGTAGAACAAAAGTGAATGTGTAGATTTTTGCCTTATGATGGGTTAGCTATTGTGTGGGTAAGTGTTTCATTAAGCTTTAAGAACTAGTACTGGTCAAATCATCTGCAACCCAGGCAACCTGCCTTTTGCCTTTTTAGACTTGCAGTTCGTTTAGTATGACTGTGATCTCACATATAGTAATGCAACCGGTAGCATTGCCTTTTTAGATTTTTGCCTTATGATGGGTTTGCTTCTAGTTCTTTTGAGAAGTTATTGAGATTTGAGAGTACTCATCCTCCATAAAGGAGGGCAAAGCTGAATGAACTTGTGGATGCCAAGCTATTGGAGAAAATTGTTACATCATTTCTACGAAATGTGTTCCTGGTGATCAGATTGCCCACTCAGTTGCATGCAAGAATACCCTCCATATGAGATCATATCTTTGGTGTTCAGTATATGATAATATATTATATAGATACTCTGTTATTTCGCGATCGCATCAATCAGCTCAGTGGTTTGTATAAGCAGATATCAATTGCTATCCAAAATGTTGATAGTTCTTATTTGCTGGCTTTACCAAATCATAGGGGTCTTTTAACGTGCACAGTTCCTCAAATCAGCCACTGTTTTGGTACTGAATTCCGCAGCACAGATGGGAAATGGTGCGTTGAGCACTTTTGAGCACAAACATTTATTGAAGGAATAACACTTATGCAAGAAATCGATGATACTACCCTGTTTAGACCATTTTAAATTTGCTCTTTGTTTGTCAGCTTCAGCTTCAAATCGAACAAATTGGGCAGTATTTTTTTTTCTAGCCTGGCTCGTGCAGGCTAAATGGAATAAGAAGAGACAGTGGTCTGGCACTGCAGATGTTTTGGCAACAGTCCTGCTTATTGGACTAGTTTCATTTGTCCGAGAGCACCAGCGACGGTTAGTCCGTAGTTGGTAGCCTTGAGCAAAACAGTCTATTTCAGTTTTCCATTTAGGATGGCAACACTCTTGACCCCGACAAAGTATATTGGATGACAACGACAATGGAAAAGAAATGAAACTTACAAAGAAAGGAGTTTTGTACAGAAATAGAAGACTGGATCTCCAGTGCTCGCAATGGTTTAGATCACAACTGCATTCATGTGCTCATACCGAAAACTGATCACATCCAGCAACTGTATACAAATAAGCACATAAGATGGAAAACTCCAGGATCCTGTGGTGTACCCAGCTAATGCAAGCCACTGCAGTTGGCTGTTGCTACGAAAGTATTCCTTCACCAGGCGATACCCAATCTTCTCGACGTAGGATCTTAGATAGCTCATGCAACTTAATAAATCTAGCGTGACCAACCGCTGCCCGTGCAATGACCAACGATATATGAACTCACCCAACCGTACGTTTGATGTTTCTTTCACCCGACCATGAGGAAGTAAAAGATTTATCCCGCAATTGCCAAAGGAAGGGCAAGAATCAGGGGATAGAGAATGCCCAATTCTAAGGAGTATAGCAGCTGTGCGCAACCCTAAAAAGGCAGTAAAGCAATAATCTATTTCTTTGATTAAACGTGGTCTAAGCCAAAAAGTCACGAATACATGAGTACATATGACCTCTAGGATCGGCCAAAAGGTATTTAAACCACCTCCAACTCATCCCTATATATATTAGACTTAAACTCACACAAAAAGAAAATCTAAATTTATAGCCGTTTTTTGGTCTGCATAGCATTGCACAAGTACACATGAAAATTCCATGATGCAAATCTTACATCTAAAATCAGACAAAATACAGAAACACATGTTCATAGTACTACTACAACAAAATATATTCTACGCTGCAAACCTTACATCGGAAACCACACAAAATAACATGAACACATGTTCGTAGTACTACCGCAACAAAAGATTTTCCATGCTGCAAATCTACATCTGAAATCCGACAAAATAACATGAACACATTTTCATAGTACTACCGCAACAAAAGATATCTAAGGGCCAACGATTCCTTCAACTTGGTTACATATCCAATGTTCTTTCTCCCCTTCCTGTGTCATGGTACCGGGTTATTAGTTAAGCTCATTATTGATTAAACAAAAGTATTTATAATTAATAAATAATAAAATCCAAACAATAAAATAAATATCACCAAACTTCCACTTACCACCGCCTCAAATCATGGGCAGCTGCAATATCCGGATCAAAGTGCACCCTACTAAAGACTGTAGTAACTACAAACTATGGTCTAAATAAGAGACACAACAATCACACATTAGATAATTCTATCAATTATATGGTACATTAACACATAATGAATAAAGTGACACATGAACTTACCAACATTACGCTTTGCTCACATGTTTGTTAAATAGTTGCTAACTAATGTCCTTGACAACTAACATCACACGTTGAAAGCTACAAAAAAATAAACATCTCTTAAGAAATATAGAAGAATTCCAAATTAAAATAAATAATAGTAGTCAAGAGCAACACAGGCAAGAGTGGAGGGAGGCAGCTGTGCCTCTCATGTTACTCACATTTCCCGTGTTCGTTGACCGATGGGGGGCGAGGGAAAATGGAGGTGGTGGCGCATTACTCCCTTTCCCTCCGCATGGAAGGCAGCAAGGAGGGCAAGGCGAGGCGGGAGGGCGCTGAGGCATTGGCGCCTCATGCCTCCCCGGTGCCCTCCTCTTCCGCTTCCACATAGCCGTGGTGGGTCATCCGATGGGCAGAGGAGGTGGCAACAATGGTTGGTACAGGCGCATGTGGTCGCCCAGTGCAGGTGTCTAGCTGTTGTGGAGTTGGCTTCGTCATGCGGCAGAGCGAGCGTTGCCTGCCTAGCTACCTCGTCGTGGCCATTAATGCGAGGGAAAGGTAGTGGCTTAACAGATGGCCATTAACGCGAGCGTTAGTGCCGCTAACGAGCTATTGGACTTTTTTGGCATATATAACATATTTTATATCTATATTTATAAAAATAGTTGTATACATATAAAAATAACAAAAATAATACTTATAATATCACCGAACGACATCGGTCTATAGGCGACACAGCGTTCCGGATGTCTGCCATCCGTCCACCGGACGGCAGGTGGCTACCGCCCCATCACAATATGGTAGGTAATTAAGCAGCTAATTAGCCGGCTTAATTACCTATTAGCCGACTTAATTACATGCCTAAATACTATTTTATTTGTCATATTTGTTTAGATTTTTAAATATAGCAAATAAGCTTGAAAATTTCCAAAATTTTATGTGCAGCTTTCTGATACAACATACGTCATTGTGTAATTTTCTGACAATTTTATCTACTCTGAATGTTGCACAAAAATTTGTAATATTGAGATATTTGCGGGAGTTTTACATATAGCAAATGAGCTCCAAAAATTATGAAATTTTATGTGAAGCCCCTCGACACAGTCCACCTAATTGTGGAATGTTATGGAAATTTTATGTGCTCTAAATTTATCATATTAATTAATATTAATTTAATCGTAATTAGTGATATGTAATGCATCTTTTGCGTGTGTGGCATCTATCCTTCGCACATATGTCGGCCCATTGTTGCTATGTTTCATTTCCCGCTGCATCCTTCGCATAATTGTCACTCTGTCTGTGTCGTCTCCCTCATGCGCTCCCTCATCCGCACTGATGTCGTTTTGTCTGTGCCATCCCCCTCGCCCACACAAATATCAGTCTACCCATGTCGTCCCGCCTCGCCCGCTCCTTCATGCGCATATATGACAGTCTTACCATAACGTCCCCCCGTTGCCCACGGTGCTGCGTGTCGACAACGTGTCCGTAATTTCTGGTGGCAATACACCGGGTTCCCTTTTCTCTCAGCTTCAAATATGGTACTCTTGCAATCGCTCATCACTCATGTAAACTATGTTTCGTTTCTTGTAGGAAGAAGAACCTTCTTCGTTATGCAGTAACATAGCATGGTAGCCGAGAGGCCAGACGAAGCGGGGTCACCAAAAGAAGACATTTTACTGTAAAGGTGGGAGGACTTCGGGCCTAACTATCGTTTGATGCCAAACAGACGGGCTCAACCCGTATGGCCAAAATGCAGACACGGAGAGAATGCGATCGTGCAGGTCGTTGTAGGCCATTTCGATGGAGGGCAACGTTTCTTCCGATGCCCACACTCTGGGTACAATTAGCTAATAGTTTATTTTATATTACTGCTAATAAAGCTCCCATGTTAACCCTCCTTTCTAGCAGATGGAGAAATGCGACTTCGTCCGCTAGATCAATCCTCCCCATGAACGCTATGTTGTGAGGTACGTGGATACATTGTAGGAGCGAATATTAGAGATGGAGATGCGGATTGATAGTATCAATGAGGGGTAACGAGGAGGTCATCAACATAAGAGGTTCTTCTGATCCCACATGTTGTTGCGCAAACCCTAACTGCATATGTACGTGCCACTACAACGACGACCAGCCACGTCTGAGACGCCCTCCACTACAACACTCTATGTGGGTAGCGTGAGGCACGTTCTACTAGTAGGCACGCACAGAGAAGCTTGTTGCATGATACTCTCCCTTGTAGTTCGTGGTTATGTTCAATGTTATAAAGTATGTAATTAAATGGTGTATGCGTCATTGCGGTTGGTATTTATTGAGTGGACTATTCAAACGTTACGTCGCGTGCATTCAGTGGTATCGTCTTGAAGCTCCACCTGTGGTTCCTCGAGTGTCGAGGGGACGGGCTTATCACCGTTTTCTAACACCCGACGCACGAAACTAAGGTACACCATCGGCCTCCTGTAAATGGCCGCCTCGGACTGGGAGGCAGTTTTCATGTCCCGCCTCCATGCTTCGGTGCCATTCACCTTCATAAGCTCTCACACGCCATTCGTACAGGTGATCTCCTCGATCACAAGTTTCATCAACATTGCCTTCATGGCAAACTCCCTCCAAATGCAGCTTCGTAGCTCCTTGTATTGGCATATCGATAGGTCCAACCCATCAGGTCCAGCCCGTACAAGACTATCGCCGTAGAACATTGTCAAGTGTTCTATGTCTGCGTCTACTTGAAGTCACAACAACCAGATCCGCAGTAAGCGTTACAACAAAAAATTATGACAAGCAGAATGCAAGTTAGTGATTACATGTGTATAACTACATACGAATAATTCATTAATTATCAACAATTTGATTACCCGTCCAAAAAATTATGAGTGATTCATTATCGTCGTCCATAGCACTTAATTACTTAGGAATAACTCATTATTTAACCATAACTAATTACCACTACAATAATTTGAACCGCTTAATTACACACTACCATACAATAACAAATTATGGGTAGCTTACGTACACAAAAATAATAAAACTATCTCTAAATTACTACGACCTACTTACTTCATAATACAAACTATATTAATTACGACTAACTAAATAACACTAATTAACTAGGACTACATGAATAACGTCGGAAGTATGCGACAAAAATTTACCGGTCTTTCGAGAGAAGCAATCAGTACTGCCACAACCTTCTGTTGCGTCCTTAATGAGCTACGCACTGGCTTTTTAAATTAATTAGCTATGCACTCTTAATTTTGAACGACGATTGCGAGAATGAACTTCTGCGACGAGGGATTGAGATGACTGATGACCAACTGCGAGAGCTTCGTATTTATGGCCGGGCGAAAAGGGAATCGGTGCACTCGCCCTATAAATTAAGGACTCATTGTCGATATGTAGTACCTCGTATGAGGGGACGGCATGGTAGCACTGACAAATATGGAGACGAGGGAGCGGACGAGGGGGGACAACACAGACATAATAACATCAGTGCGGATTAGGAAGCACACGATGGGGGATGGCACGAACAGAATGACAATTGTGCGAAGGACGCAACAAAAAAGAAAACATAGCATCAAAGGGTCAACATATGTGCAAAGAATAGAGGTCACGCACTGCAATGATGCATGCATATCGCTAATTACGATTAAATTAACATGGTAAATTTAAAGCACATGAAATTCCCATAAAATTACACAATTAGGTGGACCGTGTAGGAAGGCTTCACATAATTTTTTTTAATTTTTGGGACTCGTTTGCTATATGTAACAACTCTTGCAAATAACTAAATAGTACGAATTTTTGAGCAAAATTCAGAAAGGATAAAATTATCAAAAAATTATACAATAAAACACATTGTGTCAAAAAGCTGCATATAAAATTTTAGAATTTTTCGAGACCATTAGCTATATTTAAAAATTAAAAATTGTAACACATAAAATAATATTTAGACAAGGTAGTTAAGCCGGCTAATTATCTGCTGTATTGTGGTGGGGCGACAGGCCCCCTGCTGTCTGGTGGCCAGGTGGCAGATGCCCGGAACGCCACATGTTGCCTGCAGGCCGCTGTCGTCCGGTGATCGGACGACAGAAGTACCATTTTTGCTATTTTTATATGCATACGACTACTTTTATAAATACGAATGTAAAACGTGTTATATATGCCAAAAATACCGAGCTACTGCCACCGTATTAGTCACGTCTTTGTTTTTGCAGAAAGATGGACCAATCCAATTACAGAGCAATCCGATGACAAAGCAATGGTAAAATACAAAAGTGTGAAATATTGTGACGTAGACCAAAATTTCTTCCTAGAAATGAAATGCTAAATTTTGCCCTGCAAAATTACGTGAGAACTCTGCTTTGAGTATATCAGATACTCTCGTTAACAAATTAAGGTGCTAACGTTATCAATTGGATTAACAACAAATCGAAACGTTAGCATACTTAATATCGTTTATGATCTCTAAAGTAATCTAATCACTGAGCTAATTTAGGGTCTGTTTGGCTGCGGCTATGGCTTATGGCTTTTAGCTGAAATTTTTGAATTTTGACTGTTAACGGTATTGATTACAGAGAGGCAGATACTCACTTGAACCTCATCTTAAGAAAATACTCCGTTCGAAAGTTAGATACTATAGTCAAAACCAAAAGCTATTGACTTCGAAGAAAAAGAACATGCCTTATTTACCCGTGTTAATCCATATAAATTAACTAGTATTCCAGATTAGCGTTCCTGTGAAAATTGGAAGGTCGCTCGCGCGAGAGGAAATCGACCAAGGTGCCTCGGGTTGATCTGGAGTTGGACTTTCCATTCCTGTCTCTCTAAATAGCAGAAATTGAAAACGTAGCCCCTACGAAGCCTTTGCATCCAACGGTCGGAAGAATCATCCAAATAGCAGCCAAGAGGCCCTTCTGTTTCTTCCGTTTCCATCTCAACCCCCGCTTCTCCCCAATCTCTCCCGTTTTCCCCTTCCTCCGTTCCTCGTTGCTTTACTCCGACGAGGCGAGCAGGCAGCGGCGGAGTCGTCGGCGGCGACGAGGACGGCAGGAGCCTCCTCCTTCGATTTGATCCCAAGCTCGTGCGGGGGGCCTGAGGCCTCCGCATTGGGCGCAAGCCCTCCTCTCGGCATCGACGGAAACGAGGAAGACGAGGGGAGGCGCCGAGGCGGTGGCGCCTCGTGCGTTTCCATGGTCCCCTCTTCGGCTTCCTCCAGCATCGCCTGCGTCCCAATGGCCATGAGCTGGTGGGTTGAGGAGGCGGCGACGGTGGAGGGACGCACGTGGCCGGTGGCCGCCCAATGCAGCCGCGGTGGTGTTGGCTTGTGCGGAGCACGCGAGCAGACCGCAGGCCCGCAAGCCCTCCGTCTCCTCGGAAGCGACGACGGAAGCAACATCGCCGACGAGCGCTAGCAGAAGTGGGAGGCGCTGGTGCGTGGTGTCTCGTCTCTCTCCGGTTTCCCTCCTATTCTGTTAGTGTTGCTCGCCTGATCGTCTCGCCGTGGCCATTAAAGGGAGGGGGCGAGGATGTGGCTGCGGCGGGGGAGGACGGAAGAGGAGAAGATGCCGGTGAGAGGTGGAGCAGAGTTGGAGCTCGATCTCCATGTTCGTGGCCAAGTGTAAGTCTCCCTGTTCGCCGATGGCATTAGATGAGGACCTATTTAGTTTATTGTTTCGATTTTGGTAGTTTTATGGTTCAATGCTCTGTAGCTTGCCAAGATTCCGCAGTAGCCAACATATTGTGTTGAACAGTGAATGGTTCGATAATTGTTGTGGTTAATTAGTTTTGGAAGACTTAAAAGAGTGCTTAGTTTGTTTCTTGACACAATTCCGGCAGTTCTATGGTGCTTCATTGTGGCAAATCAAAATTACATAGGAGCTGGCATTCTGTTTTGAACGGTCAAAGATTGCACATTTCTTGGAGTTATTTGGTTTTAGATTACTTGGGTGAAGGCCTATTGTTTTCTTGCTAAATCCTTGCAGTTTTATATGAGTTTATTCTCTGTGTCCTGTCAAAAATCATATAGGTTCAGTGTATTATTAGACATATTTTGTTTTGGATAACATATGTGAGGACCTACATGCTTTCTGATACGATGGCTTTACATGATGCTATATTTACTGCATTTGCCTTATTTCCATATATGTTCTTATCCTAAGGGATGTTCATACAGATACACAGCTTTTGGTAGTGAAAATCAGGAGATTGTAGATTCAACTTTGCTATTTTGGTAATAACTCTTACCTCTTTTTTATTTAATGCGTGGGAAATTGTTTAATTTTTGCTGTTAAATAACATATCGGTGCCCTGCTTAAGGAAAAAATTGTGCACAACTACTTACCTTCTTCATTTCACTTGTGTGTGCAGTTTTGTGGATAGAAATTTCTTCAGATAGGTAACATAGGTTGGTGGGTTGGGGTGTGTTCACAATCCCAACAGAGCCTAGAAGGCCACGAAGTGCTTTTTATTTTTGAACTGAAATCTTACAAGACCACGCAGACTTACACTTCTGTCTTTGTACATCATGATCCATTAGAAACAGAACATGATCTGGTTCTTTGTAGTGTCTGGCAGCGTAGAGTGAATTGCTCATCTTTTACTCAATGTTTCAATTTAGCTTTGGGTGTATGTTATCCATGTTAATACATATCTCATTGTTAGAGGAATCTGCGCATTTGAATACCATTTACTTGTTTAGATGGATCAGCCTTAGTGCTCACAATAAAATATGCTCTTTTATATGTTCAATGTCAACCAATCTATACTGCTCTCTTGATTCTGATCAGTTAGTTATTTTACAATTTGGTGCATTTCATTGCTGGTACAGATGTGCAAATAGCTAAAAAAATACAAAAGAAGTGTTCTTTTCCTCTGTATTTTGTTGTGTGATTAGTTGCTCTTTGACTTCATGCTTAGGTTCATCAACTTTCCTTTCTTATCAGTATCTTGTAATCATTAACTGAAACTTCTTGACTTACAGATGCCTGTATTTGGTTCATACCATTCTTCCTGTCTCTCTTTCTTTGCATCAAATTGGTGTTTTTTTAGGGGCATCAAATTGGTAATCGTGTCATCGTGTCTTTTCTTTGTAAATCATATAGCTTGCTTATCTATTCTGGCAATTTGTATATTGGCATTTATGAGCACAGACAAGGATGGAGCTTCCTGTATGCTGGATTGAATGAACATGGAGGAGCTTCTTCTTGTTATTAGTTTGCATGTTTGTGCCACTGTATATATATAAAAGGTACATTTTCTTCTTTGCTAAAAATTGCTTATTTATTGTGAATGGTGTGACATAATTGTTGTTTATAATTGCACTGTTTATATAACATGCAACCTCTTTTTGGAACTTGATGACATGATTATTGTTGCTAATTGCACTGTTAGATATTATTCCGCCTCTTTTTGCTACTTAGAACTCTGATTAGGATAGGTGAATAGCCTCATTGTCTCCTATAGTTAACGCTAAGGACTTCAAAAAATGGTAGTTGAATTTCCTAATTGGAAGGGCATTCATGCACAAGATTTGGAATAGAAGAGGGACTGGCGTAAGCATAACCCCGCACACAATGGACCAATGTAGAATCAAGGAGTGAAAATATAGGAAAAGCAATACTCCCATGCACAAGGTTATAGGTACAGGACTGGTGATTTTATATTAGTTTCTTAACTTTCATTGTAACTTTTTCCTTGAAAAGGTAACAGTAGGGGAGGTCCCAACGTTTGAAAGTTACAATGGAAGTTAAAGAGTATGTACAGGAGAGAGAGAGAGAATGGGGAGGAAGAGAAAATAATATACAAACCTTTAAGGGTTGCAATTACAGATTTTCTAATCAATCAAAGATAGTCTAGACTGTTCTTTCACCCCATCCGCAGCTAGGGTGACATCATTCATAAAAGCTCTCTTCCAAGCCTAGATGGATGGCGTGATGTTTTAAAAAACTTTCACATTTCACTGCTTGCAAATATTCCAGGCTCCCATGTAAAAATTTCCATGAAGTACAAGAGGGATGTAACCTGTTTAGCTTCTTCAACTCTTCCAGGTATTGAGCTTTTGTTTCTCCATTGGATTCCCAACATATTCCAACATTTGTTTTACTGAAGATGCATTTGAAGAATATATGATCTAGTGTTTCTTTCATTCTTCGATTGCAAAGCACACATAGATTAGCAGCGTCAATATTAAAGTGCTTAGCCATGTGAAAACCTTGTTTCATGGTGCATTTGCATTTCCATAACCATACAAAGGCTGCTGGTGTTGGGGTTGTTGCCCATAAATAGTTGATACACCTTTTCGTATGGAATTGACCATTTCCTCAAATGTTTAACCATAATTGTTGTCAACCAGCTGCACTTCAGTAATTCACTATGAGAGATTTTGAAATTCTTGATATGCTTCTTCTGACAAAGGGATATTGAATAGCTGTTGTATTGAGAAATCCAAAACAGCATCTCGTCCTGAAATGTTTTTATCTTTTGCAAATGAATGTAGCCTAAAATACTTCAATGAAAATAGGTGCTTATCCCATATATTGATCCAGAAAAGAGCTGATAAGGCCGTTACTAACTGTGCAATCTGATGTACCGCTGAACTTGGTAATCAGTTTAAGAACGTCTCTCCACCAGAATGAGCCACAAATCTTTAGCTGCATGTGGAACTTTTGTCAATAATGTTCATTCAGATCATTTTACCAAAGGGAAATCCATATGATTGTAGAATTTGTGGAGATTCTTAAGAAGTAAAGCTTCATTTTAGGCTTGCAGATTAATAATTCCCATACCTCAATTTCTTTTTGCCGACCAACCAACTCCCATGCTGCCAAGGATGAATTCTTTGCATTCATGTCTGAGCCTCTCCGTAGACATTGTCTTTGAGGTCTATCAATTTGGTTGATGACTCTGACCGGGAGTTTCAATGTGCACATATAGAATGTTGGTACTGATGAGAGCACTTTGTTGATCATTGTCAGGCGACCACCATATGATAGAAATGATGTACAATAATTAATATTAGCATATTGTATTACAGGAAATTCAATAATTCTTCCATTGGTATGGGCTGTGTTATCACATATCTTCTGAGTGCTTCATTTAAAACTGAGTGTAGTAAGTCGGCAGCTAGCACAAGAAAGTAATGGCGATAGGGGGTTGCCTTGTTGAAGTCCTCTTTTGCATTGAAAATATTTCTGGTACTCCATTTAAAGTAATGCTGATGTTCCAGAAGACAAGATTTGTGAACTCAATTGCAGCAGTTTGTGTTAAAACCTTTGTGGCGGATAACTGAGAGAATAGTATTATTCTCTAGTTTGTCGAAAACGTTTCTTGGAGTTATTTGGTTTTAGATTACTTGGGTGAAGGCCTATTGTTTTCTTGCTAAATCCTTGCAGTTTTATATGGGTTTATTCTCTATGTCCTGTCAAAAATCATATAGGTTCAGTGTATTATTAGACATATTTTGTTTTGGATAACATATGTGAGGACCTACTTGATTCCCTGTCTTCTATTCTTGCAGATTTATGGTTCTATTGTCATCCGCTGTCATAATTAGGTAGGACAGTCATATTAGATAGGCATGTGTTTTTCGCAATAAGTAGTCTACTAATCTAACTTCGAACTTACAATGCACCAGTTAATCCTTCTTTGCATACTGCTTTCTCATGTGCCAGATTTACAGCTCCAACCGAGCCTAGAAGATTGTTGCTGGTTTTACCTGAATAATTTGCTCAGCCAGTAAATTTTCGTTACTCTATGTTCCATGTTTTGCAGTCTATTGCCGCGGATCTCTAATACTGACGGTTTAGCATCAATTTTTCTCGTGTACTTCTTCCTGTGCTCCTTTTGTCCTTTATCAGCCTCTGGGCATTGTCACTTTTAACGCTTCATCCATGGTGCTACTAATATGTTAAATGAATAATAAATCTCTCAGTAAAAACCAATTGAATAATAGGTCATATAAGGATATAAGCCATTGTCAGGATGACCCGTAGTGAAAGTATGGCAAAACATGTAGATAACTTTTATATACAGTTTCCGGGTCCATTCATTTGTCATGTGTTCTCATCTTTGTTGAATACAAGCTTAGAAATATTGAACTTTCATTGGCACCTGCTTCAGTTGCAGTAGGGTGTTTGTGAAGCACTTGCTTTCTGATACATTATTTAGGTCAATTTATGTGGTGCTTTTCCTTAGTTTTCTTGTTTCAAGGCTTTACATGATGCTATATTTACTGCATTTGCCTTATTTCCATATATGTTCTTATCCTAAGGGATGTTCATACAGATACACAGCTTTTGGTACTGAAAATCGGGAGATTGTAGATTCAACTTTGCTATTTTGGTAATAACTCTTACCTCATTTTTATTTAATCGTGGGAAATTGTTTAATTTTTGCTGTTAAATAACATATCGGTGCCCTGCTTAAGGAAAAAATTGTGCCCAACTACTTACCTTCTTCATTTCACTTGTGTGTGCAGTTTTGTGGATAGAAATTTCTTCAGATAGGTAACATAGGTTGGTGGGTTGGGGTGTGTTCACAATCCCAACAGAGCCTAGAAGGCCACGAAGTGCTTTTTATTTTTGAACTGAAATCTTACAAGACCACGCAGACTTACACTTCTGTCTTTGTACATCATGATCCATTAGAAACAGAACATGATCTGGTTCTTTGTAGTGTCTGGCAGCGTAGAGTGAATTGCTCATCTTTTACTCAATGTTTCAATTTAGCTTTGGGTGTATGTTATCCATGTTAATACATATCTCATTGTTAGAGGAATCTGCGCATTTGAATACCATTTACTTGTTTATATGGATCAGCCTTAGTGCTCACAATAAAATATGCTCTTTATATGTTCAATGTCAACCAATATATACTGCTCTCTTGATTCTGATCAGTTAGTTATTTTACAATTTGGCGCATTTCATTGCTGGTACAGATGTGCAAATAGCTAAAAAAATACAAAAGAAGTGTTGTTTTCCTCTGTATTTTGTTGTGTGATTAGATGCTCTTTGACTTCATGCTTAGGTTCATCAACTTTCCTTTCTTATCTGTATCTTGTAATCATTAACTGAAACTTCTTGACTTACAGATGCCTGTATTTGGTTCATACCATTCTTCCTGTCTCTCTTTCTTTGCATCAAATTGGTGTTTTTAGGGAATCAAATTGGTAATCGTGTCATCGTGTCTTTTTTGTAAATCATATAGCTTGCTTATCTCGCAATTCTGGCAATTTATATATTGGCATTTATGAGCATAGACAAGGATGGATCTTCCTGTATGCTGGATCAGCACACCTCAGAATGAACATGGAGGAGCTTCTTCTTGTTATTAGTTGGCATGTTTGTGCCACTGTATATATATAAAAGGTACATTTTCTTCTTTGCTAAAAATTGCTTATTTACTGTGAATGGTGTGACATGATTGTTGTTTATAATTGCACTGTTTATATAACATGCAACCTCTTTTTGGGACTTGATGACATGATTATTGTTGCTAATTGCACTGTTAGATATTATTCCGCCTATTTTTGCTACTTAGAACTCTGATTAGGATAGGTGAATAGCCTCATTGTCTCCTATAGTTAACGCTAAGGACTTCAAAAAATGGTAGTTCAATTTCCTAATTGGAAGGGCATTCATGCACAAGATTTGGAATAGAAGAGGGACTGGCGTAAGCATAACCCCGCACACAATGGACCAATGTAGAATCAAGGGAGTGAAAATATAGGAAAAGCAATCCTCCCATGCACAAGGTTATAGGTACAGGACTGGTGATTTTATCTTAGTTTCTTAACTTTCATTGTAACTTTTTCCTTGAAAAGGTAACAGTAGGGGAGGTCCCAACGTTTGAAAGTTACAATGGAAGTTAAAGAATATGTACAGGAGAGAGAGGGAGAATGGGGAGGAAGAGAAAATAATATACAAACCTTTAAGGGTTGCAATTACAGATTTTCTAATCAATCAAAGATAGTCTAGACTGTTCTTTCACCCCATCCGCAGCTAGGGTGACATCATTCATAAAAGCTCTCTTCCAAGCCTAGATGGATGGCGTGATGTTTTAAAAAACTTTCACATTTCACTGCTTGCAAATATTCCAGGCTCCCATATAAAAATTTCCATGAAGTACAAGA
This sequence comes from Bonia amplexicaulis, assembly GCA_036346245.1. Lineage (NCBI taxonomy): Eukaryota > Viridiplantae > Streptophyta > Magnoliopsida > Poales > Poaceae > Bonia > Bonia amplexicaulis. The sequence continues at coordinate 28,605,630 of CM070736.1, forward strand.
GGGGTGTAACCTGTGTAGCTTCTTCAACTCTTCCAGGTATTGAGCTTTTGTTTCTCCATTGGATTCCCAACATATTCCAACATTTTTTTTTTCTGAAGTTGCATTTAAAGAATAGATGATCTAGTGTTTCTTTCATTCTTCGATTGCAAAGCACACATAGATTAGCAGCGTCAATAATAAAGTGCTTAGCCATGTGAAAACCTTGTTTCATGGTGCATTTGCATTTCCATAACCATACAAAGGCTGCTGGTGTTGGGGTTGTTGCCCATAAATAGTTGATACACCTTTTCGTATGGAATTGACCATTTCCTCAAATGTTTAACCATAATTGTTGTCAACCAGCTGCACTTCAGTAATTCACTATGAGAGATTTTGAAATTCTTGATATGCTTCTTCTGACAAAGGGATATTGAATAGCTGTTGTATTGAGAAATCCAAAACAGCATCTCGTCCTGAAATGTTTTTATCTTTTGCAAATGAATGTAGCCTAAAATACTTCAATGCAAATAGGTGCTTATCCCATATATTGATCCAGAAAAGTGCTGATAAGGCCGTTACTAACTGTGCAATCTGATGTACCGCTGAACTTGGTAATCAGTTTAAGAACGTCTCTCCACCAGAATGAGCCACAAATCTTTAGCTGCATGTGGAACTTTTTGTCAATAATGTTCATTCCAGATCATTTTTACCAAAGGGAAATCCATATGATTGTAGAATTTGTGGAGATTCTTAAGAAGTAAAGCTTCATTTTAGGCTTGCAGATTAATAATTCCCATACCTCAATTTCTTTTTGCCGACCAACCAACTCCCATGCTGCCAAGGATGAATTCTTTGCATTCATGTCTGAGCCTCTCCGTAGACATTGTCTTTGAGGTCTATCAATTTGGTTGATGACTCTGACCGGGAGTTTCAATGTGCACATATAGAATGTTGGTACTGATGAGAGCACTTTGTTGATCATTGTCAGGCGACCACCATATGATAGAAATGATGTACAATAATTAATATTAGCATATTGTATTACAGGAAATTCAATAATTCTTCCATTGGTATGGGCTGTGTTATCACATATCTTCTGAGTGCTTCATTTAAAACTGAGTGTAGTAAGTCGGCAGCTAGCACAAGAAAGTAATGGCGATAGGGGGTTGCCTTGTTGAAGTCCTCTTTTGCATTGAAAATATTTCTGGTACTCCATTTAAAGTAATGCTGACGTTCCAGAAGACAAGATTTGTGAACTCAATTGCAGCAGTTTGTGTTAAAACCTTTGTGGCGGATAACTGAGAGAATAGTATTATTCTCTAGTTTGTCGAAAACGTTTCTTGGAGTTATTTGGTTTTAGATTACTTGGGTGAAGGCCTATTGTTTTCTTGCTAAATCCTTGCAGTTTTATATGGGTTTATTCTCTATGTCCTGTCAAAAATCATATAGGTTCAGTGTATTATTAGACATATTTTGTTTTGGATAACATATGTGAGGACCTACTTGATTCCCTGTCTTCTATTCTTGCAGAGTTGTTGTTCTATTGTCATCCGGCTGTCATAATTACGTAGGACAGTCACATTAGATAGGCATGTGTTTTTCGCAATAAGTAGTCTACTAATCTAACGTCGAACTTACAATGCACCAGTTAATCCTTCTTTGCATACTGCTTTCTCATGTGCCAGATTTACAGCTCCAACCGAGCCTAGAAGATTGTTGCTGGTTTTACCTGAATAATTTGCTCAGCCAGTAAATTTTCGTTACTCTATGTTCCATGTTTTGCAGTCTATTGCCGCGGATCTCTAATACTGACGGTTTAGCATCAATTTTTCTCGTGTACTTCTTCCTGTTCTCCTTTTGTCCTTTATCAGCCTCTGGGCATTGTCACTTTTAACGCTTCATCCATGGTGCTACTAATATGTTAAATGAATAATAAATCTCTCAGTAAAAACCAATTGAATAATAGGTCATATAAGGTTATAAGCCATTGTCAGGATGACCCGTAGTGAAAGTATAGCAAAACATGCAGATAACATTTATATACAGTTTCCAGGTCCATTCATTTGTCATGTGTTCTCATCTTTATTGAATACAAGCTTAGAAATATTGAACTTTCATTGGCACCTGCTTCAGTTGCAGTAGGGTGTTTGTGAAGCACTTGCTTTCTGATACATTATTTAGGTTAATTTATGTGGTGCTTTTCCTTAGTTTTCTTGTTTCAAGGCTTTACATGATGCTATATTTCAATTGGTTAGAGGAATCTGCGCATTTGAATACCATTTACTTGTTTAGATGGATCAGCCTTAGTGCTCACAATAAAATATGCTCTTTTATATGTTCAATGTCAACCAATCTATACTGCTCTCTTGATTTTGATCAGTTAGTTATTTTACAATTTGGCGCATTTCATTGCTGGTATAGATGTGCAAATAGCTAAAAAAATACAGAAGAAGTGTTCTTTTCCTCTGTATTTTGTTGTGTGATTAGATGCTCTTTGACTTCATGCTTAGGTTCATCAACTTTCCTTTCTTATCAGTATCTTGTAATCATTAACTGAAACTTCTTGACTTACAGATGCCTGTATTTGGTTCATACCATTCTTCCTGTCTCTCTTTCTTTGCATCAAATTGGTGTTTTTTTAGGGGCATCAAATTGGTAATCGTGTCATCGTGTCTTTTCTTTGTAAATCATATAGCTTGCTTATCTCGCAATTCTGGCAATTTATATATTGGCATTTATGAGCACAGACAAGGATGGAGCTTCCTGTATGCTGGATCAGCACACCTCAGAATGAACATGGTGGAGCTTCTTCTTGTTATTAGTTTGCATGTTTGTGCCACTGTATATATATAAAAAGGTACATTTTTCTTCTTTGCTAAAAAATTGCTTATTTACTGTGAATGGTGTGACATGATTGTTGTTTATAATTGCACTGTTTATATAACATGCAACCTCTGTTTGGAACTTGATGACATGATTATTGTTGCTAATTGCACTGTTAGATATTGTTCCGCCTCTTTTTGCTACTTAGAACTCTGATTAGGATAGGTGAATAGCCTCATTGTCAGGGGCGGAACCACATGGTATACCGGGTGGGCCACGGCATACCACAGGGCCGCCAATCCAGTCGACGGTTCGCTTTGCCGCCGCGACTGCGCCTCCTCCTCGGCGGCATGGTGGAGTGCTACTGCGGCGGCGAACATGACGTCCTCCGCGGCTCCGCCGGGGGTGGAATCTGCAGCCTTCGTCGCTAACCGCTCCGTTGTCCTCCTCCTCCGACGACGAGAGGGCGCTGCAGCCGTACTGCCCAGCGCAGCCGTTGTACTTGTAGCCTTCCACGGCGAAGCAGCTCGACTCACCGCTGTGGTTGGTGCCATCGGCGACATCGAGGCCGGCGAAGCCGATCCTATGCAGCAAATGGCTTAGCTCCTGCTCCCAGCGGGTACGGATCGCCCTCAACCTCAAAGGTAGGGGTATTTATTTTAGCCTTGGTTCTTGATTATGCATGTTCGGTTGTCAAAGCTCCCAGCTTTGTCGATTAGGGACGAAGAGCTTTTCTTGCGTGCTAGCCCTCTGTGTTTCTTGAACTAATGATGTACAAATTCAGCAAAAAAAGGTCCGGAATTTGGAGGGCCTAAGTTTGTAAGATTCGTATAGTAGTTAACATTTGCTGTTGTATGGACTGATTATGTTGTTTTCACCGTGATGAAGGTGTGGATTATGAGTGCAGGGCGGTCAGCCTTTTGACAGATCCAGGTATGCAGCTAAATCTCTCTGCCTTTGTGAATCACCATTAGAATAATAATGTGGCCAATGATTTCCTAATGGTGAATCACCAGCTACGATATTCAGGCTACTCTTATATGCATAGCTTCCCTGCTCTGGTATTCCTGGATAAAAGTAGCAAGTTAGTGTGCTAGTTTTGGTTATGAAATCATTTATATGGAGGTTGAAATGGATATGCGTCTAGTATTCAGTTCTTGCCTCTTCAGTACCAAGATTATCACGTTGCCACCAAGGGTCATGGCAAAGCACTCTTTCTTTCAATTTGTGCAAGTTCATGAAGTATTTTGGCCATCCTCACTGCTTCCTTTTTGTAGATTATGAAAAAATCAATCCCATTAAATATGTCCCAGCATTACTAGATGGGGATTTCGTTGTTTCTGACTCTTTCGCAATCATATTGGTGAGTTGTAAGTTGTAACTCTTAACTGAAACTTTTTTTTTAGATTTTAAATTTTGCTCAACATATGTGCAGTGATATGTTACAAATTAACAGACTTGCTTTGTATTGAGCAGTATCTGGAAGATAAATATCCTCAGTGTCCTCTCTTACCTCAAGATCTCCAAAAAAAGCTCTTAATTTGCAGGTACATGTCTGAATAAAGCTATGTTTCTTTGTTGTCTAGACATTTCTGGTCACGAATTGCATGACACTGGAAGCATTTTAAAGTGTAGCAATAAGTTTTGGTGAGATATGTTGAATAAAACTTGTCATAAGTTAGCAATCTTATGGTCAGGCGAGGCACCACTTGATGGTATCTGTAACCGTCTTGTGTGGGTGTAGTTGTTACTTCTCTTTACTCGTTTTTAGTATACATGCTTCACTTGTTTTCGAGAAAAAAAGTATACATGCTTCCGTCTACAACTACATATGGATCAGGATGTTTGTTCCTTCAAACAGATTGCAAGCATAGTGTGTTCAAGCATTCAGCCTCTTCAGAGCCATGCCGTCATCGTGAGTACTTATAAAATCTTACGTTTTCGTTTCAATTTTACTGTGATGTTCTGTATGTAGACTTTACATGATTATTTTGTAGGGTTCGTTTATGGGTACAATGGACGCCAGTGAGAGCCTTCAGATGGTTCAGCATTATATTGACAAGGGCTTCAGAGGTATGACTTCTGCTACTCTGTCTGTCTTGCCAAACAGTTACCTATCAATATATTTCAGTAACAGGACATACAAACATGTACTAGTTGGCTGTTACTTCTTTCCTTTTTCTCGTGTTCTTCCTTGCCTACAGATTAGATGTTGATTTTCAAGTTACCCTCACTAACTTTGTTTCAGCAATCGAAAAACTTTTGGAAGGATTGACAGTAAATACGCTACTGGAGATGAAGTCCAAATGGTTTGTGCTTCAAACCCAGGCTTGTTCTTTGATACATGTTTACTGACTTCAAAAAATTACGTCAAGATGACACAATGTGCCACTATTTCTGTTAACTCTGTTAATGTAACATGAGTCGAGCACCACGGCGCTGCTGTTGCTGTCGTTGGTGGCGCCACTGCTGAGGAGGTCTTCTTTGGGCTGTTGCTGAGCGGGCGGTGCTACCGCCGTGGCGCCTGCGGTGCAGCCCGTGGCTGACGCGGCGGTTTGTTCGTCCGGCTGGTCGACCTCCTGCGCCTCTGTGGTCATTGCCAATGGGGACGTCTCCTTGCCTTGCAGCTTCTCGGTCAGTGAGGTCACCTGTTAATTACATGCATTATTCATTATTAATTGTGATCATGGTGATCAATCATTTAGCCGGCATTGTGATCTGATCCGCTGGGTACTTGCATGCTCAAAAAAGAGAAAATATACTAATTTGTAGGGTTATTTCTTACCGAATTGGCAAATGGTTTTACCGAATTGCATATGAAATTTTTTGTGCGGCATACCCTTTGGTAAAATTCTGGATCCGCCACTGCTCATTGTCTCCTATAGTTAAAATGGCAGTTCAATTTCCTAATTGGAATGGCATTCATGCACAAGATTTGGAATAGAAGAGGGACTGGCGTAAGCATAACCCCGCACACAATGGACCAATGTAGAATCAAGGGAGTGAAAATATAGGAAAAGCAATACTCCCATGCACAAGGTTATAGGTACAGGACTGGTGATTTTATCTTAGTTTCTTAACTTTCATTGTAACTTTTTCCTTGAAAAGGTAACAGTAGGGGAGGTCCCAACGTTTGAAAGTTACAATGGAAGTTAAAGAGTATGTACAGGAGAGAGAGAGAGAGAGAATGGGGAGGAAGAGAAAATAATATACAAACCTTTAAGGGTTGCAATTACAGATTTTCTAATCAATCAAAGATAGTCTAGACTGTTCTTTCACCCCATCCGCAGCTAGGGTGACATCATTCATAAAAGCTCTCTTCCAAGCCTAGATGGATGGCGTGATGTTTTAAAAAACTTTCACATTTCACTGCTTGCAAATATTCCAGGCTCCCATGTAAAAATTTCCATGAAGTACAAGAGGGATGTAACCTGTTTAGCTTCTTCAACTCTTCCAGGTATTGAGCTTTTGTTTCTCCATTGGATTCCCAACATATTCCAACATTTGTTTTACTGAAGATGCATTTGAAGAATATATGATCTAGTGTTTCTTTCATTCTTCGATTGCAAAGCACACATAGATTAGCAGCGTCAATATTAAAGTGCTTAGCCATGTGAAAACCTTGTTTCATGGTGCATTTGCATTTCCATAACCATACAAAGGCTGCTGGTGTTGGGGTTGTTGCCCATAAATAGTTGATACACCTTTTTCGTATGGAATTGACCATTTCCTCAAATGTTTAACCATAATTGTTGTCAACCAGCTGCACTTCAGTAATTCACTATGAGAGATTTTGAAATTCTTGATATGCTTCTTCTGACAAAGGGATATTGAATAGCTGTTGTATTGAGAAATCCAAAACAGCATCTCGTCCTGAAATGTTTTTATCTTTTGCAAATGAATGTAGCCTAAAATACTTCAATGAAAATAGGTGCTTATCCCATATATTGATCCAGAAAAGAGCTGATAAGGCCGTTACTAACTGTGCAATCTGATGTACCGCTGAACTTGGTAATCAGTTTAAGAACGTCTCTCCACCAGAATGAGCCACAAATCTTTAGCTGCATGTGGAACTTTTTGTCAATAATGTTCATTCCAGATCATTTTTACCAAAGGGAAATCCATATGATTGTAGAATTTGTGGAGATTCTTAAGAAGTAAAGCTTCATTTTAGGCTTGCAGATTAATAATTCCCATACCTCAATTTCTTTTGCCGACCAACCAACTCCCATGCTGCCAAGGATGAATTCTTTGCATTCATGTCTGAGCCTCTCCGTAGACATTGTCTTTGAGGTCTATCAATTACAATTAGGTGGATGAGTGTAGAAGGCTTCACATAATTTTTTTAATTTTGGGACTCGTTTGCTATATGTAACAACTCTTGCAAATAACTAAATAGTACAATTTTGAGCAAAATTCGAAGGATAAAATTATCAAAAATTATACAATAAAACATTGTGTCAAAAACGCATATAAAATTTTAGAATTTTCGAGACCATTAGCTATATTTAAAAATTAAAAATTGTAACACATAAATAATATTTAGACAAGGTAGTTAAGCCGGCTAATTATCTATTTGTGTTGTGGTGGGTGACAGGCCCCCTGTTGTCTGGTGGCCGGTGGAGATGCGGGAGCATACATGTTGCTCAGGTATTTGTCGTCCGATCGGACGACAATCTTTGCCATTTTTATATGCATACGACTACTTTTATAAATACGAATGTAAAGCGTGTTATATATGCCAAAATACCTCTTACCCAGTATTAGTCACGTCTTTGTTTTTGAAAGATGGACCAATCCAATTGAGCAATCCGATGACAAAGCAATGGTAAAATACAAAAGTGTGAAATATTGTGGCGTAGACCAAAATTTCTTAGAAAATGAAATGCTAAATTTGCCCTGCAAAATTACGTGAAAACTCTGCTTTGAGTATATCAGATACTCGTTAACAAATTAAGGTGCTAACGTTATCAATTGGATTAACAACAAATCGAAGCGTTAGCATACTTAATATCGTTTATGATCTCTAAGTAATCTAATCACCGAGCTAATTTAGGTTACATTTTGGTATGCGTGGCTTTTAACAGCTGAAATTTTGAATTTTGATGATAGCGGTGATTACTGGAATCTCGCTTGACCTCATCTTAAGAAATACCCGGTTCGAGTTGAATACTATAGTCAAAACCAAAAGCTATTGACTTGAAGAAAAGAACATGCCTTATTTACCCGTGTTAATCCATATAAATTAACTAGTATTCCAGATTAGCGTTCCTGTGAAAATTGGAAGGTCGCTCGCGCGAGAGGAAATCGACCAAGGTGCCTCGGGTTGATCTGAGTTGGACTTTCCATTCCTGTCTCTCTAAATAGCAGAAATTGAAAACGTAGCCCCTACGAAGCCTTTGCATCCAACGGTCGGAAGAATCATCCAAATAGCAGCCAAGAGGCCCTTCTGTTTCTTCCGTTTCCATCTCAACCCCGCTTCTCCCCAATCTCTCCGTTTTCCCTTCCTCCGTTCCTCGTTGCTTTACTCCGACGAGGCGAGCAGGCAGCGGCGGGTCGTCGGCGGCGACGAGGACGGCAGGACCTCCTCCTTCGATTTGATCCCAAGCTCGTGCGGGGGCTGAGGCCTCCGCATTGGGCGCAAGCCCTCCTCTCGGCATCGACGGAAACGAGGAAGACGAGGGGGCGCCGAGGCGGTGGCGCCTCGTGCGTTTCCATGGTCCCCTCTTCGGCTTCCTCCAGCATCGCCTGCGTCCCAATGGCCATGAGCTGGTGGGTTGAGGAGGCGGCGACGGTGGAGGGACGCACGTGGCCGGTGGCCGCCCAATGCAGCCGCGGTGGTGTTGGCTTGTGCGGAGCACGCGAGCAGACCGCAGGCCCGCAAGCCCTCCGTCTCCTCGGAAGCGACGACGGAAGCAACATCGCCGACGAGCGCTAGCAGAAGTGGGAGGCGCTGGTGCGTGGTGTCTCGTCTCTCTCCGGTTTCCCTCCTATTCTGTTAGTGTTGCTCGCCTGATCGTCTCGCCGTGGCCATTAAAGGGAGGGGGCGAGGATGTGGCTGCGGCGGGGGAGGACGGAAGGGAGAAGATGCCGGTGAGAGGTGGAGCAGAGTTGGAGCTCGATCTCCATGTTCGTGGCCAAGTGTAAGTCTCCCTGTTCGCCGATGGCATTAGATGAGGACCTATTTAGTTTATTGTTTCGATTTTGGTTTTATGGTTCAATGCTCTGTAGCTTGCCAAGATTCCGCAGTAGCCATATTGTGTTGAACAGTGAATGGTTCGATAATTGTTGTGGTTAATTAGTTTTGGAAGACTTAAAAGAGTGCTTAGTTTGTTTCTTGACACAATTCCGGCAGTTCTATGGTGCTTCATTGTGGCAAATCAAAATTACATAGGAGCTGGCATTCTGTTTTGAACGGTCAAAGATTGCACATTTCTTGGAGTTATTTGGTTTTAGATTACTTGGGTGAAGGCCTATTGTTTTCTAAATCCTTGCAGTTTTATGAGTTTATTCTCTGTGTCCTGTCAAAATCATATAGGTTCAGTGTATTATTAGACATATTTTGTTTTGGATAACATGTGAGGACCTACATGCTTTCTGATACGATGGCTTTACATGATGCTATATTTACTGCATTTGCCTTATTTCCATATGTTCTTATCCTAAGGGATGTTCATACAGATACACAGCTTTTGGTAGTGAAAATCAGGAGATTGTAGATTCAACTTTGCTATTTTGGTAATAACTCTTACCTCTTTTTTATTTAATGCGTGGAAATTGTTTAATTTTTGCTGTTAAATAACATATCGGTGCCCTGCTTAAGGAAAAAATTGTGCACAACTACTTACCTTCTTCATTTCACTTGTGTGTGCAGTTTTGTGGCTAGAAATTTCTTCAGATAGGTAACATAGGTTGGTGGGTTGGGGTGTGTTCACAATCCCAACAGAGCCTAGAAGGCCACAGTGCTTTTATTTTGAACTGAAATCTTACAAGACCACGCAGACTTACACTTCTGTCTTTGTACATCATGATCCATTAGAAACAGAACATGATCTGGTTCTTTGTAGTGTCTGGCAGCGTAGAGTGAATTGCTCATCTTTTACTCAATGTTTCAATTTAGCTTTGGGTGTATGTTATCCATGTTAATACATATCTCATTGTTAGAGGAATCTGCATTTGAATACCATTTACTTGTTTAGATGGATCAGCCTTAGTGCTCACAATAAAATATGCTCTTTTATATGTTCAATGTCAACCAATCTATACTGCTCTCTTGATTCTGATCAGTTAGTTATTTTACAATTTGGCGCATTTCATTGCTGGTACAGATGTGCAAATAGCTAAAAAAATACAAAAGAAGTGTTCTTTTCCTCTGTATTTTGTTGTGTGATTAGTTGCTCTTTGACTTCATGCTTAGGTTCATCAACTTTCCTTTCTTATCGGTATCTTGTAATCATTAACTGAAACTTCTTGACTTACGAGATGCACGTATTTGGTTCATACCATTCTTCCTGTCTCTCTTTCTTTGCATCAAATTGGTGTTTTTTTAGGGGAATCAAATTGGTAATCGTGTCATCGTGTCTTTTCTTTGTAAATCATATAGCTTGCTTATCTCGCAATTCTGGCAATTTGTATATTGGCATTTATGAGCACAGACAAGGATGGAGCTTCCTGTATGCTGGATCAGCACACCTCAGAATGAACATGGAGGAGCTTCTTCTTGTTATTAGTTTGCATGTTTGTGCCACTGTATATATATAAAAAGGTACATTTTTCTTCTTTGCTAAAAAATTGCTTATTTATTGTGAATGGTGTGACATAATTGTTGTTTATAATTGCACTGTTTATATAACATGCAACCTCTTTTGGAACTTTGACATGATTATTGTTGCTAATTGCACTGTTAGATATTATTCCGCCTCTTTTTGCTACTTAGAACTCTGATTAGGATAGGTGAATAGCCTCATTGTCTCCTATAGTTAACGCTAAGGACTTCAAAAAATGGTAGTTCAATTTCCTAATTGGAAGGGCATTCATGCACAAGATTTGGAATAGAAGAGGGACTGGCGTAAGCATAACCCCGCACACAATGGACCAATGTAGAATCAAGGGAGTGAAAATATAGGAAAAGCAATACTCCCATGCACAAGGTTATAGGTACAGGACTGGTGATTTTATATTAGTTTCTTAACTTTCATTGTAACTTTTTCCTTGAAAAGGTAGCAGTGAGGAGGAGGTCCCAACGTTTGAAAGTTACAATGGAAGTTAAAGAGTATGTACAGGAGAGAGAGAGAGAGAAATGGGAGAGGAAGAAAATAATATACAAACCTTTAAGGGTTGCAATTACAGATTTTCTAATCAATCAAAGATAGTCTAGACTGTTCTTTCACCCCATCCGCAGCTAGGGTGACATCATTCATAAAAGCTCTCTTCCAAGCCTAGATGGATAGCGTGATGTTTTAAAAACTTTCACATTTCACTGCTTGCAAATATTCCAGGCTCCCATGTAAAAATTTCCATGAAGTACAAGAGGGATGTAACCTGTTTAGCTTCTTCAACTCTTCCAGGTATTGAGCTTTTGTTTCTCCATTGGATTCCCAACATATTCCAACATTTGTTTTACTGAAGATGCATTTGAAGAATATATGATCTAGTGTTTCTTTCATTCTTAGATTGCAAAGCACACATAGATGTAGCAGTCAATATTAAAGTGCTTAGCCATGTGAAAACCTTGTTTCATGGTGCATTTGCATTTCCATAACCATACAAAGGCTCTTTGGTGTTGGGGTTGTTGCCCATAAATAGTTGATACACCTTTTCGTATGGAATTGACCATTTCCTCAAATGTTTAACCATAATTGTTGTCAACCAGCTGCACTTCAGTAATTCACTATGAGAGATTTTGAAATTCTTGATATGCTTCTTGACAAAGGGATATTGAATAGCTGTTGTATTGAGAAATCCAAAACAGCATCTCGTCCTGAAATGTTTTATCTTTTGCAAATGAATGTAGCCTAAAATACTTCAATGAAAAATAGGTGCTTATCCCATATATTGATCCAGAAAAAGAGCTGATAAGGCCGTTACTAACTGTGCAATCTGATGTACCGCTGAACTTGGTAATCAGTTTAAAACGTCTCTCCACCAGAATGAGCCACAAATCTTTAGCTGCATGTGGAACTTTTTGTCAATAATGTTCATTCCAGATCATTTTTACCAAAGGGAAATCCATATGATTGTAGAATTTGTGGAGATTCTTAAGAAGTAAAGCTTCATTTTAGGCTTGCAGATTAATAATTCCCATACCTCAATTTCTTTTGCCGACCAACCAACTCCCATGCTGCCAAGGATAGAATTCTTTGCATTCATGTCTGAGCCTCTCCGTGAACATTGTCTTTGAGGTCTATCAATTTGGTTGATGACTCGACCGGGAGTTTCAATGTGCACATATAGAATGTTGAGTACTGATGAGAGCACTTTGTTGATCATTGTCGGGCGACCACCATATGATAGAAATGATGTACAATAATTAATATTAGCATATTGTATTACAGGAAATTCAATAATTCTTCCATTGGTATGGGCTGTGTTATCACATATCTTCGAGTGCTTCATTTAAAACTGAGTGTAGTAAGTCGAAAGCTAGCACAGAAAGTAATGGCGATAGGGGTTGCCTTGTTGAAGTCCTCTTTGCATTGAAAATATTTCGGTACTCCATTTAAAGTAATCTTTGATGTTCGAGAAGACAAGATTTGTGAACTCAATTGCAGCTGTTTGTGTTAAAACCTTTGTGGCGGATAAGCGAGAGAATAGTATTATTATTCTGGTTTGTCAACGTTTCTTGGAGTTATTTGGTTTTAGATTACTTGGTGAAGGCCTATTGTTTTCTTGCTAAATCCTTGCGTTTTATATGGGTTTATTCTCTATGTCCCGTCAAAAATCATATAGGTTCGGTGTTATTAGACATATTTTGTTTTGGATAACATATGTGAGGACCTACTTGATTCCACGTCTTCTATTCTTGCGAGTTGTTGTTCTATTGTCATCGGGCATCATAATTGCGACTCAAGGTTATTAGAGTCGTAAAGTCGAGTCAGTCGTGATGCTAAAAGCTTGGAGATTAGTCGTGACTAATCGAGACTAGTCGTAAACTAATCTACTACTACTTGCTTTGTTTCTACTACTAAGCATCTTCTATCACCACTACTAGCTTGTTGCTTCTACTACTAAGCGCATTCTATCACCACTACTACTTGCTACGCTGCCGGGCTCGGAGTGGAAGAATACTCGGATCTTGCTCTAGAAGAAAGCATCGGCGAGTCTAAAGCAGAAAAAAAACTAGAATCAAGATGCGAAGCAGAGCGACAAAATAAGGAAGAAGATTGGAGTAAGTGGAAGAACAAAGCGTCAAGCGGATGAGGATCGAGCAAGATCCAATTGAGCGTTCGACCTCGCCGTTGGCGACTAGTCGCGACTGAGTCGCGACTAGTCGGCGAACTAGTCGACAGAAGTCGAACGACTAAGCGCAACTAGTCGGTCGATGGCACTAGTGCGGTTGCTGTGTGCCGACTAGTCGACTAATCGACGATTAGTCGCGACTAGTCGCGCGACTTAATAACAAAGAATTACGTGAGGCGGTCACATTAGATAGGCATGTGTTTTCGCAATAAGTAGTCTACTAATCTAACCCGAACTTACAATGCACCGTTAATCCTTCTTTGCATCTGCTTTCTCATGTGCGATTCTGAGCTCAACCGAGCCTAGAAGATTGTTGCTGGTTTTACACGAATAATTTGCTCGACCGAGAAATTTTCGTTACTCTATGTTCCATGTTTTGCGATCTATTGCCGCGGATCTCTAATCTTGACGGTTTAGCATCAATTTTCTCGTGTACTTCTTCCCGTGCTCCTTTTGTCCTTTATCGACCTCTCTGGGCATTGTCACTTTTAACGCTTCATCCATGGTGCTACTAATATGTTAAATGAATAATAAATCTCTCAGTAAAAACCAATTGAATAATAGGTCATATAAGGATATAAGCCATTGTCAGGATGACCCGTAGTGAAAGTATGGCAAAACATGTAGATAACTTTTATATACAGTTTCCGGGTCCATTCATTTGTCATGTGTTCTCATCTTTATTGAATACAAGCTTAGAAATATTGAACTTTCATTGGCACCTGCTTCAGTTGCAGTAGGGTGTTTGTGAAGCACTTGCTTTACGATACATTATTTAGGTCAATTTATGTGGTGCTTTTCCTTAGTTTTCTTGTTTCAAGGCTTTACATGATGCTATATTTACTGCATTTGCCTTATTTCCATATATGTTCTTATCCTAAGGGATGTTCATACAGATACACAGCTTTTGGTACTGAAAATCGGGAGATTGTAGATTCAACTTTGCTATTTTGGTAATAACTCTTACCTCATTTTTATTTAATGCGTGGGAAATTGTTTAATTTTTGCTGTTAAATAACATATCGGTGCCCTGCTTTAGGAAAAAATTGTGCCCAACTACTTACCTTCTTCATTTCACTTGTGTGTGCAGTTTTGTGGATAGAAATTTCTTCAGATAGGTAACATAGGTTGGTGGGTTGGGGTGTGTTCACAATCCCAACAAAGCCTAGAAGGCCACAAAGTGCTTTTTATTTTTGAACTGAAATCTTACAAGACCACGCAGACTTACACTTCTGTCTTTGTACATCATGATCCATTAGAAACAGAACATGATCTGGTTCTTTGTAGTGTCTGGCAGCGTAGAGTGAATTGCTCATCTTTTACTCAATGTTTCAATTTAGCTTTGGGTGTATGTTATCCATGTTAATACATATCTCATTGTTAGAGGAATCTGCGCATTTGAATACCATTTACTTGTTTATATGGATCAGCCTTAGTGCTCACAATAAAATATGCTCTTTTATATGTTCAATGTCAACCAATATATACTGCTCTCTTGATTCTGATCAGTTAGTTATTTTACAATTTGGCGCATTTCATTGCTGGTACAGATGTGCAAATAGCTAAAAAAATACAAAAGAAGTGTTGTTTTCCTCTGTATTTTGTTGTGTGATTAGATGCTCTTTGACTTCATGCTTAGGTTCATCAACTTTCCTTTCTTATCTGTATCTTGTAATCATTAACTGAAACTTCTTGACTTACAGATGCCTGTATTTGGTTCATACCATTCTTCCTGTCTCTCTTTCTTTGCATCAAATTGGTGTTTTTTAGGGGAATCAAATTGGTAATCGTGTCATCGTGTCTTTTTTTGTAAATCATATAGCTTGCTTATCTCGCAATTCTGGCAATTTATATATTGGCATTTATGAGCATAGACAAGGATGGATCTTCCTGTATGCTGGATCAGCACACCTCAGAATGAACATGGAGGAGCTTCTTCTTGTTATTAGTTGGCATGTTTGTGCCACTGTATATATATAAAAAGGTACATTTTTCTTCTTTGCTAAAAAATTGCTTATTTACTGTGAATGGTGTGACATGATTGTTGTTTATAATTGCACTGTTTATATAACATGCAACCTCTTTTTGGAACTTGATGACATGATTATTGTTGCTAATTGCACTGTTAGATATTATTCCGCCTCTTTTTGCTACTTAGAACTCTGATTAGGATAGGTGAATAGCCTCATTGTCTCCTATAGTTAACGCTAAGGACTTCAAAAAATGGTAGTTCAATTTCCTAATTGGAAGGGCATTCATGCACAAGATTTGGAATAGAAGAGGGACTGGCGTAAGCATAACCCCGCACACAATGGACCAATGTAGAATCAAGGGAGTGAAAATATAGGAAAAGCAATCCTCCCATGCACAAGGTTATAGGTACAGGACTGGTGATTTTATCTTAGTTTCTTAACTTTCATTGTAACTTTTTCCTTGAAAAGGTAACAGTAGGGAGGTCCCAACGTTTGAAAGTTACAATGGAAGTTAAAGAATATGTACAGGAGAGAGGGAGAATGGGAGGAAGAAAATAATATACAAACCTTTAAGGGTTGCAATTACAGATTTTCTAATCAATCAAAGATAGTCTAGACTGTTCTTTCACCCCATCCGCAGCTAGGGTGACATCATTCATAAAAGCTCTCTTCCAAGCCTAGATGGATGCGTGATGTTTTAAAAAACTTTCACATTTCACTGCTTGCAAATATTCCAGGCTCCCATATAAAAATTTCCATGAAGTACAAGAGGGATGTAACCTGTGTAGCTTCTTCAACTCTTCCAGGTATTGGGCTTTTGTTTCTCCATTGGGTTCCCAACATATTCCAACATTTTTTTTCTGAAGTTGCATTTGAAGAATAGATGATCTAGTGTTTCTTTCATTGTTCGATTGCAAAGCACACATAGATTAGCAGCGTCAATAATAAAGTGCTTAGCCATGTGAAAACCTTGTTTCATGGTGCATTTGCATTTCCATAACCATACAAAGGCTGCTGGTGTTGGGGTTGTTGCCCATAAATAGTTGATACACCTTTTTCGTATGGAATTGACCATTTCCTCAAATGTTTAACCATAATTGTTGTCAACCAGCTGCACTTCAGTAATTCACTATGAGAGATTTTGAAATTCTTGATATGCTTCTTCTGACAAAGGGATATTGAATAGCTGTTGTATTGAGAATCCAAAACAGCATCTCGTCCTGAAATGTTTTTATCTTTTGCAAATGAATGTAGCCTAAAATACTTCAATGAAAATAGGTGCTTATCCCATATATTGATCCAGAAAAGTGCTGATAAGGCCGTTACTAACTGTGCAATCTGATGTACCGCAGAACTTGGTAATCAGTTTCATAACGTCTCCACCAGAATGAGCCACAAATCTTTAGCTGCATGTGGAACTTTTTGTCAATAATGTTCATTCCAGATCATTTTTACCAAAGGGAAATCCATATGATTGTAGAATTTGTGGAGATTCTTAAGAAGTAAAGCTTCATTTAGGCTTGCAGATTAATAATTCCCATACCTCAATTTCTATTTGCCGACCAACCAACTCCCATGCTGCCAAGGATGAATTCTTTGCATTCATGTCTGAGCCTCTCCGTAGACATTGTCTTTGAGGTCTATCAATTTGGTTGATGACTCTGACCGGGAGTTTCAATGTGCATATATAGAATGTTGGTACTGATGAGAGCATTTTGTTGATCATTGTCAGGCGACCACCATATGATAGAAATGATGTAGAATAATTAATATTAGCATATTGTATTACAGGAAATTCAATAATTCTTCCATTGGTATGGGCTGTGTTATCACATATCTTCTGAGTGCTTCATTTAAAACTGAGTGTAGTATGTCGGCAGCTAGCACAAGAAAGTAATGGCGATAGGGGTTGCCTTGTTGGCGCATTGGGAGACCTTGCCTCATGTAGCGGCGGCGGGCGGCGATGGTGATCCTGCAGTAAAGGAGACCGTGTCGGGCTTATAGGCGCCGGCAGGATCGTGAAGGTGTCAGTTTGCTCGGCAAAGGAAAGGAGGACTGTCAAAGATCACGTGGCGGAGATGATGATCTTGTTGGAGTTGATGTCTAAACAATGGTATCCTTTATGATGAGCGGAGTAGCCAAGGAAGACACGAAGCGGAGCGGAGCGAGTTGTGGGCGGCGATGGCGGACAAGTTGGGGTAACATCGACAACCGAAGACGCGCAGATGGTCATATGCAGGCGGAGAGCCGAGCAAGGCTTCATGGGGCGTACGGGAGGGCAGCGTTTTGGTTGGTAGTATGTTGAGGAGAGTGGTGGCGGTGGTCAGTGCCTCGACCCAATACCGAGGTGGGAGACATGCTTGGAAGAGGAGAGACCGAACCATATTGTTGAGAGAGCGGATGGCGCGCTCAGCCTTCCCATTTTGAGCAGAGGTGTAAGGGCACGACATGCGAAGGTGAGTGCCGTGGGTGAGGAAGAATTTGCGGGTGCTGGAGTTGTCAAACTCGCGCCCATTGTCGCATTGGACAAACTTGATGGTGCGGCCAAATTGGGTGGAAACAAGAGCGAAAAAATTAGCTAGAGTGAGAAAAGTGTCAGACTTGAGGCGTAAAGGAAATGTCCATATAAAGTGTGAACAATCATCGAGAATAACCAAATAATATTTGAAACCCGAGATACTAGGAACTGGTGAGGTCCATAAATCACAGTGTATGAGGTCAAAATTGTGGGAGGCACGCGATGTTGACACAGGAAAAGGAAGGCGAACATGTCGCCCGAGCTGACAAGCATGACATATAGAGGGGCTGATATTTTTATTACAAGCCATGAGTGTCGACAAAGTCGCAAATCCAGGATGACCAAGACGACGATGCCATAGAGTGGACGCGGCGGTGGTGGCGAGGTGTGCAGCAGGAGGAGATGACGCGCCAGAAGGGCGAAGAGGGTACAACGGTGGGAACTATTGCACCGGTGATCACTCTCCGGAATGCGCATCCTTCACGTAAGAACAACCAGGTCAAATTCAATGTAACAATTGTTGTCAAGTGAATTGACGACGGAAATGAGGTTCTTAATAAGACCCGGAGAAACCAGGACATTGTGAAGACATAAAGAATCGGGAAGATGAGCTGTGCCAGTGGAGGTGACGGGAAGTAAAGCTCCGTTACCGACAATAATAGAAGATGGAATAGGATATCGCTGGGAAGAGGTGTGAGAAAGAGTACCGGCGTCAGAGGTCATATGCGAGGTGGCGCCGGTGTCGAAGATCCAGTCGTGGTGCGGAGGCGGAGTCCGCGACACGGTGTTGAAGGAGGAAGCTGACCCACGCGTCCCTGTGATGGCATGCCGTACGGGGTAGTACTAGCCGGGAGGCGATCCATCGCCACAGGTGCCGGTAACGGAGGCTCGCTACCGAGGTGCAGGAGTTGGCAGCGGAGAACGAGGAGCCGGCAGCGAAGCCAAGGGAGGGCGATTGCCCGGCCACATGCTGATGGAGCCGGTCCATGGCTTGTAGAAGTTGGGCCATGGTCCGCTCGGTGGAGCCGGCACGGTGTGCTGCTGGTGAGGAGCACCAGACTGCCGCCATTTGCCTTTGCCTCTGCCGGAGGTTCTGTGGTTGTTGCCAGGAGAGCTATTGGTTTGGAAGCGGTTTATCGGGATAATATTTTACAAGCGGTTTATCGATTTTTATTGAGATCAAAAGTCATAAACTACAGTCATAAATCATAAGGCACAGTTAGAATAGGCATGAAATCTACCAAGGTGCCGTAGGTTGATCTGTGAGTTCTGGGCTTTCCATTCCTGTCTCTCCAAATAGCACCAAGGTGCTGTAGGTTGATCTGTGAGTTCTGGGCTTTCCATTCCTGTCTCTCCAAATAGCATAGGTTGATCTGGAGTTGGACTTTCCGTTAATCTATCTCAAAATAGCAGAAATCCAACGGTCATATCGGAGAGAGGCGGTGGCCTTGCATCCAACGGCCGGAAAGAATAAACCAAATAGCCAAGAGACCCTTCTGTTTCTTCCATTTCCATATCAACTCTCTTGTTTTCCCCCTTCCTCGTTGCTTACTCCGAAGAGGCGAGCAGGCATCGGTCGAGTCCTCGACGGCGACGAGGACGGCAGGAGCCTACTCCTTCGATTTGATCCCAAGCTCGTGCGGGGGGGCATGAGGCCTCCGCATTGGGTGCAATGCCTCCTCTCGGCATCGACGGAAATGAGGAAGACGAGGGGAGGCACCGAGGCGGTGGCGCCTCGTGCGTTTCCATGGTCCCCTCTTCGGCTTCCTCCAGCATCGCCTGCACCCCAATGGCCGTAAGCTGGTGGATTGAGGAGGCGACGGTGGAGGAGCGCACGTGGCCGGTGGTTGCCCAATGTAGCCGCGGTGGTGTTGGCTTGGGCTGAGCACGCGAGCTGTCCGCATGACCGCAAGCCCTCTGTTTCCTCGGATGCGACGACGGAAGCAACATCGCTGATGAGCGCAAGCAGAAGTGGGAGGCACTGGTGCATGGTGCCTTGTCTCTCTCCGGTTCCCCTCCTATTCTGTTGGCGTTGCTCGCCTGATCGTCTCGCCATGGCCATTAAAGGGAGGGGGCAAGGATGCGGCTGCGGCGGGGGTGGACGGAAGAGGAGAAGATGCCGGTGAGAGGTGGAGCAGAGTTGGAGCTCGATCTCCATGTTCATGGCCAAGTGTAAGTCTCCCATTCTGTTTAATGGTGCTTCATTGTGGCAAATCAAAATTACATAGGAGCTGGTATTCTGTTTTGAATGGTCAAAGATCGCACATTTCTTGTAGTTATTTGGTTTTAGATTACTTGATTGAAGGCCTATTGTTTTCTTGCTCAATCCTTGAAGTTTAGATGGGTTTATTCTGTGTGTCCTGTCAAAAATTATATAGGTTCAGTGTATTAGTGGACATATTTTGTTTTGGAGAACTTATGTGAGGACCTACTTGATTTCATGTCTTCTATTCTTGCAGATTTATGGTTCTACTGTCATCTGGCTATCATAATTAGGTAGGACAGTCATATTAGATAGGCATGTGTTTTTCGCAAGTTCGTTGGCTGACAAGTAATCTACTAATCTAACTTCGAACTTACAATGCACCAGTTAATCCTTATTTGCATACTGCTATCTCATGTGCCGGATTTACTGCTCCAACTGAGCCTAGAAGATTGTTGCTGGTTTTGCCAGAATAATTTGCTCAGCCAGTAAGTTTTCGTTACTCTATGTTCCATGTTTTGCTGGTAACATTGGTTGGTGGGTTAGGGGAATCAAATTGGTAATCGTGTCATCGTGTCTTTTTTTTGTAAATCATATAGCTTGCTTATCTCGCAATTCTGGCAATTTATATATTGGCATTTATGAGCACAGACAAGGATGGATCAGCACACCTCAGAATGAACGTGGAGGAGCTTCTTGTTATTAGTTTGCATGTTTGTGCTACTGTATATATATAAAAAGGTACATTTTTCTTCTTTGCTAAAAAATTGGTTATTTACTGTGAATGGTGTGACATGATTGTTGTTTATAATTGCACTGTTTATATAACATGCAACCTCTTTTTGGAACTTGATGACATGATTATTGTTGCTAATTGCACTGTTAGATATTATTCCGCCTCTTTTTGCTACTTAGAACTCTGATTCGGATAGGTATCTTTTAGAAACAATAATCATAATGTGTGCCTAGCTATGTCATAGGTTCCCCCTTTTCTCAGTTGGAGCTTCAGATTCCAAAACATCCTTGTCCTTCTTTATTGTCTCCTATGCCAACTTGTTGCTTGGCAGTAGAACTCCTTTCATCTTCATCCTTCTTTATTGTCTCCTATGCCAACTTGTTGCTTGGCAGTAGAACTCCTTTTATCTTCATCTTCATACACATTCTTAACCTTCACTCAATTGTTTTGTTGATAATCTTCCCAAGATGTGCCTCCTTGTAGACACAATGTATCTTCTAACAATAAGAGAGATGAAGGAAAAGAAAGAAAGAAAAAACAGCATTACCTTCCATCTAATTTTCTCTCATCTCTCTTAAGCACTTGTGTCACTGACCAGTTGGGCCCCTTCTCAGTGAAATGAACGCTTAAAAGAGATGACAACAAATTGGGTGGAGGACACTACTGTTCTTTATTTCTTTCTTTTCCTAAACTTCTCCTATTCTACCGTATCCCTTACTTTGGTTTCATTTCTGTTCTCTTGTCTCCTCACTCTCTGCTCTCTGACCTGACCTTGAGGATATTCTCTCCATCGATTTATTTACTTACTCCAAAGTTTGAGGCTTGGTATTTCTGTTGTTTGCTTAGGTGGGGATGAATTTTTAGTTCTTCCTACTAAAGTTGTTTTTGATCTACTTTTTTACACAATCTTAGTAATAAGATATTTGTTTTTTAATATTTCTGTTTGTTGAATGTTGAGGCATATGATCACCAGGGTATTATTGCCTTTTGTTTTGTGTTTTTACTGAAAAGCTGAGGCATATAGTTTGTGTTCCTATTTGTTGGTTGCTGAGACATACAATTTTGTTAGTTGTATTGATTATAGCATCAGCTGTGGATGTTACATCCAAGGTTCCAAAACCCGGTACTAGCCTAAATCCCAGTGGGGGGGCGGTACTGGTTCCCGACCGGTAACCAGAAAAACCGGGGAAAACCCGGTCAAATTTCAACCGCTAAAAAACCGGAAAACCCCCTAAAAAACGGAAACACAAGAAGAAAATTGAATTTGGGATGTTTCGAAGCATATTTACCTCATACAATAGGTAATCTAGTACAAAAAAGGTTTAAATCAACCTAGGAGGTACATTACGTAGTCACAAATGACTCACAAATATAAATATACTTCAGAAAAACCCGGCCGGTTTTTTATTTCTTGGTACCATCGAAATCCGGTTCTGCGTGATTCTTGGCCCAGAATCACCGGTTTTCGAACCTCGTTACATCTAAGGACTATTTTTGTAGAAATCAAATAGCAAAATACAAATTAGAGTCGAATGAGCAGCTGAGCTGCTTCCTCTAATATAACAGAGAAAAGAAATACATGAACTGTACCTTAGAATCTCCAACATTAAGTACGTCATGTAACAGTGTTTCTTTTGGGCTCTTGAGAAGAATTATTGTATACAACGTCTCTCTACCATGCCCTTACTATTCTAGGCAGGATGCAATGATCCTTCGGTCTTTGGTATTAGAAGAATTGGGGATAGGGTTAGATCTCTAGAGATATGGGAGAAGAAGACTCTCGAGTGGGATGACTTTAGGAGTGAAAGAATAATTCATCCTTTTCTTGCCAACTCACACAACACTCATCCTTTTCTAGAGGATGGACTCTGTTAGATGTGTATTACTATTTACATGCGATACAGTTTCCTCCAAAAGTTCTCGGCACCTTGTGGCGACGGCAGCGGCTCCCTGGCGGCGACTGGCTGGAGAATGGCAAGCGCAGTGGAGATGGCAAAGCCAGGCGGCAGCTGGAAGATCAACCAGCGGTGGCTTGACAAGAAACCCTAGGTGGGCTCGGATACCATGTATTGAATAATGCTTGTACATGTATGACATATATGCATGAAACCCGCTATACAATAGGAAAAAAAATACAAAGCTAGTAATACACATCTATACAACAAGGAAAATACACAGCTAACAGACCCATCTTAGGAAACTAATATGATATTTTTAGGAGCTGTTATGGTTACATACCAAATAGTAAACGAAGAGAGCTACCGGGGAGGCCTCAAAGGGGCTGCTCAGAGCCTTACCAGTCATGGAGACCTTGCTAGAAGTTTGTGCTACCTGAGCTTGGCTAAAAAAGAGAGTGTTTGGTCCCCATAGTGCCTAAGACACCTATTTATAGCCATGGGGGCTGGTTACATAAATACTTCTATTGGGTCTATACTGGGGCAAGCATGCTATTTCCTCCACTGGAGTTACACAAATATCCCTATATGGCCCTACACACTACACATATAGGGGTAGACACGCCATTTTCTGGTTCTCGCTCCCGCCGAAAGGTCGGTTGTTTCTTGGCGCAAAGGGCCAACAGGGTCAAGGTGGGGGCCACTCCGCCAATAATAGCCTCTTATGGTTGAGGTGCCCTACTTTTTGTAAGCCAAGACCATGCCTGGTGCTCATAGGCACCCTCTGTCCCTTCAGCCCATTGGAAAGCCGCCACTTGAACTCCCGCCAAGGTGGTGCCGACTAGGTCAGTGCAGGTAACCCCCGAGACAGGGTTGATCATGGCGACGACGGCCAGTCCACACATGGCGACGATGGCCAGTCCACACATGGCGACATTTGGTTTCTCGTTTGTGCAAGACGAGGCGTCGCGTTGGTCCGGGCGTGGTGCATGCCTCCTTGATTCTCGTGCTCGCTACCCATGCAGTAAATGGCGCTATCACATCATCTTAAGCGTGCGGATGACGCCCTTTACCCCTATTTGCTTCTTGCTTCCCTTTGTCATTTTCTTTCTGTTGCTTGCCAGTGTTTGTTGTCTATTTCCCTCGCTCTCCCTGCCGTTTGCGCTCTTGGTGCACGCTAGTGATTGCCGTGGCCGCAGCGCCGTGTCAGTTCCGTCGAGTTGCCGGGCTGGTGGAGACGACTGTATGGAGATGGCCATCAAGAAGCGATGGAAGGCGTCGAGGAAATCCGGTAGCATGCTTGTGAACACTGGATTCGTTGATCGCTGCGAAGGAGCTGGTGAACTCCCTCGCGCGCGACTGCAAGGTCGTGTCTTGTGAAGGCATGCGCCTTCCTGGAGACGAGGAGGTCGAGCGGCGACCGCGCGAGGGCGAGATGGTCATGTTTGTCGCGTACTTTGATGCCGAGCTTCGTATCCCGATCGCGCGCTTCGTTGGTGACTTTCTACACCTGCATGAACTGGTGCTCCAGCAGTTGACGCCGAACGCCATCACGTGCCTGGCCGTCTACTCCTGCGTGGTCTGTTCGGAGGGCACCCAACCCCCACATGGTGGTCTTCGCGTCTCTTCATGACATAGCTGCCAGCCGAAGCGCCTTAGGCCTGGCGAGTTCTCCAACCTATGCAGCATTTGCTTGCAACCCCGCGGCACTACCTCGAGGGGATTCCCTTCGAATTCAACATGGACGAAGTGGGACGTTGGATGGAGTGGTGGTTTTACCACAAAATGTAACATGACCGTAGCCTCTACTTCACTGGTCGCCTCAAGTCGCCCCCATGGTGCTCGACCAAGATGATGAGATGCGGCTTCGGTGGCTCCGCGCCGTCGCCCTTCGGCTAAACATGCGGGATTGTGTTGAAGAGTTCTGCATGGGTGCGGACAGGCCCTGCCCAGGTGGATGGCGTCCGCCCCTCGCTAACAACGCTGGTGAAGCCTGCGGGTCCCGATAAGCCGCTATGTGCCCTGGCGATTTCGTCGGTCTGCGTTGTCCTTGCTCCGCATAATCCCGTGTGTTTGCAGTGCTGTCGCTAGTAGAGGCGGAGCGCGTCACGTGCGTGTTTCTTGGACCGTACATCCTTAAGGAGCACGGCCTTCGAGCTTCGACGACCGCAGGGGGTCCATGCATCAACCGTGTGTGCGATGTCCTAGGGATTGCCGTGCCTAAGCCCCAGCAACGGTCGTGGGCATGGTGCGGAAGATTGGAGGCTGGCACACTACCACCACATCCATCTGGCTCTGCAGTGCTTCGAGCGGCGATGCCCCCTAGGAGGAGCCTTTAGAGCTCTTTTTGTTCTCGAGACTTCGCGTGGCTGTCTCCGCAATGCTCGACTTTATCGCCTTTGTCAGTAGTTCCCCCTTTTTTGGTGACGGAGCATCGGTGCTTGGCGAAGAGGAGGCTTGTGGGCTCGAGGCCCACCTCGACACGAAGGACGGCTCGCGCAAGGAGACGATGGAGGTGGCTTCCCGCGATGGTCTGGTCATAGGCGTTGAGGCATAGCCTAGAAGGCTCTCATTGGGCGATTTCATCCTCGCTCGACACGCTCGGTCCTCTAGACCATCGTGGATTGTCTAGACATCGGCCTTGATCGGAGCGCCCTACTGTCTTGCGGCGTGGACCTTTTTGGGGCGCTGGAGGCGACTGAAGCGAGGGCATGTCTAATATCTCGGAGGGGACCTTCTCCTTTGTTATTTCCTTCTCTGCTCTTTTTATGAGCGTGATGTACTGTGCTTCACAGGCTGTTGCCCTGGGGCAGGTAGCACAAATGGCGACGCTCTGGGAGGTGTCGGGTCAATGGGAGCAGCTGAGCGCATCCTGAGCCGAGGCTGGTGCACTTCGCCAGTCCTTAGAGTGCGAGGGCTGTGTTTGGTTCCTCGAGGCCGAGGTAGCGAAAGTGTTGTCTGCTGCGACTTAAAGCGAACGCTGCAAGAATGGAGTAGAGGAGAACTTCCTTGCAGTGGTGGCGGCTGGCAGGAAGGACCTACTGTGGTCCGAGGTTGTGGAGGGTCACCAACTTTGTGATCAGTGCTTCGTGGCGGCATGGGAGGCCATGTAGAGACTGGAGGCGACCCTAATGGACCTTGCGGTCGAAGTCCCTCCACATTCGCATGGCCCGGGGGATCTGTGGGGAAGCATACAATGCATAAGGGATGGCTCGCCGCTTTCCTTGTGGGCGACTCATGCTTACGGGGACCACTACTCATATGTCACCACGCAGATACTCGGTCTGTTACACATCCGAGGGTGTCCACATGTGGGCGAGCTAGTAGACCCAACTCTGGACCTTCCTCCCGAGAATACTACGATGCTACATGCGATTCATGCGACATGGCACCGCTCCGCTCATGCCTTCCGCCAGCATCTTTGGGAATACTTGGGTGAAGCTACTGGAAGGTGTCCTCAGCGCGCCTCGTGGTGGCTACGGACTTGGGGGCGTGGCTAAGGGAAGTGGTCCTTCGACACTCTTTTGGCGTGGGGTCCGTGGAGGCCGCCCCGTTTGCTTGTATAGTGCAGTCTGTAGTACTTGTCATGGCGGGGCCTCTGCAGACGGAATTCGCGCTCGTCGATCCTTTTATATTTCTTCTGTAACGTGGGGGCTAGTACTGCTTCACTGCTTTGTGCTATCTATTATGGTGAATGTCTGTATCTATAGTTGGGGTGGCTCCCACCTGAGCCCATTCGACCTGTTAGAGAATTGTGAGGCTCAATATGATATATGTAATGACACATATACCCTTATGGAAGGCATATAGTCGTAAGGGCAAGAATGGAATTGCGATTCATGTCGAAATATATACACGCCCTGGATATGGAGAAGGGGGGCATTGTTCATCCATCACAACCACTGCACTACTACTTTACTATTTGGTTAGTAGCCACAACTGTTGGCGCCGTCCGTGGGGACGACAGAGAGCCACCGTGAGTTTCAAAAGTAATGGCACCCAAAAAGCTTCATCGGCAAGAAAGAGGAAGCGGTCGCGAACGACAGGCCTCGGTTGGTGGCCCGCTGCGTCGACATCGGGGACCTTCGGCGAAGGTGACGTCGGTATGGCGAATGCCGACGTCGGCATTCGCGGCGGTACGGACGGTCATCATGAGGATCGTCGTGGCGCAGGGGTCGGCCCCGCGGATGGTGCAGCGGCTGGCCTCGTCAGCGACGCCCGGTCGGAGTCCGGTGTCAACGCTCATACCGGCATGCCCAAATGACACAGGATCGGTAGCTGGAGCAACCGGCGGCCGGCCGCATTGGTCTCATCGTCGATCATGGGACTCATCGTGTCGGGCGGCCGCGTCTCGATCGGCCAGCGATGAGTCGCCAACAACCCGCAACACGCACTTGCCGCCGGTGCAACCACCTCAACGGTGGAGAACGCCTTGCTGGCGGCCCTCGGCACGCTGCAACGTGAGCTAGCAGACCTCTGAGGGGCGGTGGGAAATGAAAGAGGCTCAGAGCCAGTAGGAGGCTCGGAGCCAACAAACGCCGCCGGCAGCGGTGGTGGAAGCCACACCTGACCGGGCGGACAGCCGCGACGCCCCCATCTCCGGTCGCGCTGCACTTCGACGTGTGGATCCAGAGTCCCCGCTCTCTCCGCTGGCTTGCAGCAGTCGGTGTGGCGAGAGGACTTAAAGTTCCCTACCATATAGACGTACAAGGGCGACACGGACCCTAGGGAGTTCGTTCGCGTGTACGAGACGACCATGGAGGCCGCCGGCAGGGATGACTCCACTAAGGCAAAGGTGCTGCTGCTCGCGCTGTAGGGAGTGGCGCTCTCCTGGTTCTTTACAATAGAGCCAAACTCCATCGCGCCAACATTCGACTGCCAGCTCCGCTGCCGCCCCTTCGAAAGGTTAGGGACGGAGCGCGTGCGCACGCGCGCCTACATTCGGCCGCCAGCTCCGCTGCCGCCCTTCCAAAGGTTAGGGACGGAGCGGCGCGCTGCCGTTCGGCCTTGACTCACCGCCGCCCTTCGAAAGGTTAGGGACGGAGCGCGCTTGCCTACTTCGTTCGGCCGCCAGCTTTGCCGCCCATTCGAAAGGTTAGAGACGGAGCGCGTGCGCGTCTACTTTATCGCAAGATGAAGGGGCCTGTGTCGACCCTTCGTCCCAACCTTCTCACATATTACCGGAGGGCATAACCCACGGCACTTGTCTCGCACCCGAAGTCCTACTTATTGATGACCTCTCTGAGAACTTCGCCGTGCCAATTGTTATCGGAAGACGAACACGCTCACAAAAGGGATACGGGGCACAAATTATTTGCCTTGAGCAATAATTCAATATAATGTGCGAAGGATAGCGTTTACAGGTACATTTGTTCGGACTTGTTCGGAGGCACTACTCGTCCGACTCGTCCTCTACTTTAACATACTCTCGCCGAGGTCTCTCCCGTCGAACTCCGTTCCTCCCAAAAACGCAGAGAATCGTCCGCCCAGGCCAGTGTCGAAGGCGCCGTCGGACCATAAGGTCCGAAACTAGTAAGCACCTATCAAGCACCTGCTCACCACAAGCACCAAGTATGAGAACAAAGATTGAAAATGTTCATTGCATAGCCAAGAGGGCGGGCCATATAGCGCCGTTTTACATAACAATCACACAAGATACATAGCGGGCTACATGCGCGGGCGTGGGGCTTCGGCATCACACTGTGGATCGGCGCCGTGCTCGGAGCCGACGGCACCACCTTCGTCACAACGTGGGACTTCATCAAGCCAGGCCCGAGGTCACCACCACCTTGCAGGCCCCACCTCATGGCTACCTTCGCCACGGCCTTGCCGATGTAGTCCCAGATGCGTTGGTGGAAGGCACGGGCCAAACTTTGGATTGCATGCACGGGCCAAACAGTGGGTGTAGGTACCTTGATCTCCACGGCGTCCAAAGCACTTTCCAGGAGCTTAGACTCGCATGACGACAGCGTTCGCCGGTCCAAACCAGCGTTGCACAATTCGTGGTCCCTTGCAAAGCTCGCAGCACCTCCGGCCGAGGGATGAAATCTACCAATGCGGGCGCCGAGCCTCCGTGCGCCGGTCCCCGTTGCCGCTTCCGTCGCTCGAGCCCTATGCGTGCCCCGGAGACCGTGGGCCCGCTGATGCTAATGACGGTGTCAGCGAGCGGATCGGGGAAAGTCTCGCGAAGTCGTGAGAGGAGATGAGGTGTTTATACCTGCGTCGCGAAGGGGTGAATATCGTCGTGAAGCCGCCGCGCTTGTGTCCGTAGGAGGGGCAACTTCGGGGGCGTCACCAGCATGCCACACGACAAACTCCACTTCAGGCCCCGCTGCTTTTGCCTCGAGTTGGACTCCTTCGAGAGTGTCGCCACCGCCACTTGAAGCGCGCACCGGCCCCCATGGGTGAAGCTACTCAAGCGCGCTTCGTGATCCGCATTTCCGGAGGCGCCTTGTCGGCCCCCGCAGCCAGTGTAGGCGATGAAGCCTCACATTCGCCGACGTCCTCGTCACCTCCATGGCGGCCATCGCCCCCGTCGCCCGTATCGCTCGCAGGCCCCTTGTCACCGGTCACATCATGGTCCGCCTCCGCCTCTAGGTCGGAGTTAGCGTACCCCGCCAAGTCGGAGCCAGTAGCCGTAGTGGCCTCAGCCTCGGTGGGTCCCTCAGGTAGAATGGCCGCCGAGCTTGGCGGTAGGCCGTAGGCGATCGGGCCCTACGGCGAGAAGGATTGGCCTCCCCCTTGTCATCGCTAGTAGTTAGCATGGCACGCTCTGGCACGGGGATGCCGAGAGCTTCGCACACGCAGTTTATCCAGCCGACATTCGTCGTTACCGCTTCCCGGAGACTGCTACTGGCCACATACGGCCCAAGGAACACCGTCGCAGCACGTTCCACATCTTTGAGGAGCAGCTCTGCCAATAAAGATAGTTAAAATGACCTACAAGATAGCCGCTTCATCCTCAACAGGTGTGGTTGAAGACTTACTTGGTTCGGCGGACCTCGGCAAATATTGTCGTCGCAGCGGCCCGGCCGCACGTGCTAGGCGGCCCAATGAGCCCATCGAATATCAAAACTCTGTGTGGTCCCGCATGTTGAACCGGATGGCGACCCCCACCAGCCTCTATGCCCGGTGTTCATCGTCGCGGTCGAGGGCCACCGAAGGGGAAGTGTCCACCTCAAAATGCTGCCGCCCTCCACGCGGTGGTAGAACTACCGCCGCATCCAATTCGATTCCCACTTCACCCAGTTGCATTTGCCGGGAACAGTTTCGTGCGTACCGGACGCAACACGAAGTTGGTGCTCCCGAAGTTGGAATATTCCCCTTGTCTAGCTTTTTCGGCTAGCTGCGGGCGTTGTGGAGAAACGCGAACAGCGCGGCGCTAGGCCACATCGTCTCCGTCCATGAAGCCCGGTGGGCGGTCAGCGGACCAGCGCATTCGGTCAAAGCGCCGGCTCAACCCGTACACCCACAAAGACCGCCCGGCGAGCGGTGCGGATGGAAATCGGATCCCAGCCTCATGGTACGCGACGAAGACCGTAGCCTCTAACTCCGTGGGGGGTAGACGAACCGCATTGCGGTCCGAAAGCTTCCTTTCACGCAAAAGAGACCATCCTTGGTCACCAGGTTCTGCCCTAGTACGTTCGAGTAGACGCTGAGCTTCCTCGCCACTCTCCAGCGCTTGTTCGCCAGCGAGGGGTTGCGCACCACCAGTTCATACTCTATCTCCGTCGCCGATGAACTACGCCGGCTAGAAGAGCCAGCGCGGCTCGACGACGCGACACCGCTCGGCCGGCAAGAACGGTCATCACTGCGGGCCATTAAACACAATTACCTCACACAACGGCGGGTGGCGGGCGACAGCGGGCTTCCGGCTCGGCCTCTTACAGCACCGACTACCAAATGGCGCAGGCGAAAGGAAGAGGTACGGTGGCGGAGGACGGCGGCAACCAGCGGCGTAGGTGGTGGCAGTGCGCACGGGAGCAGTGGTGGAAAAAGCAAGGCAGTTGCAATAGTCAAGTGTGAAGGACAGTGACGCGACGGCGACTGCAACTTTAAAGCTTGCTCAACTGCCCCACAATCGGGAATTCTAACCGGCGAAAACTGACGCCGCACGGCCCGCCAACCACGCGCGAACACGTGTCGAAGTCGTCCTCTGACCAAACACTAACCTAACCACGGGCATCCCACCCGAACCATCTTTTCCAAAAACATATCGTATGGATTCCATCCATCCACACGTTTCCAACCACTCATGGATTCCATCCATCCATAAGCTTCTCGAAAACCATTTTTGAAAAACAAAGTCTAATCCATGAAAAACCTTTACTCGGCATACCCATGACCGTAGGCACGGCTATCTAATAGATTATACACTCTGTAGAGGTTGTACAGTTTTACCCACAAGACATCATCCCATATTGCCACCGGATAAACACACTTCCTTTGGTGTGCGATGAGGAGATCATGATAAGGCCTTTACAATGCAAAGCCTTCAACCTGGCCATGCCAACTCTAAAGTTTCACTCCAGTAAGGAATGCACCAGACCGGGACCACCTCTTGAGTCGAGTGAAACTTCTCATGGCCTACGCCACGCTCACTTTCAGCCTACGACATGACTCAGGTTGGGATACTCAAATTAATCAGCAAGGACTGTCCCATACCAGCCATGTGGTAATACGATAGGGAATAGTCTCTGATCAAGGTTCCCAATTTACCTCGCATTTCTGGGCTAGTCTTCATGATGACCTTGGAACCCACTTAGCTTTTAGCATGGCATATCACCCCCAAACTAATGGACAAACAGAAAGGGTGAACCAAATCCTTAAAGACATGCTTTGGACTTGTGCATTGCAGTTTACCGTGAATTTGGAGAAATGATGAATTCTCCTACAATAACATTTATCAGTTTTGTCTGAAGATGTCCTCATTTGAAGCCCTTTATAGCAAAAAGTGTAGAACCCCTCTACATTGGTCATTAGCAGGAGAAGGTTATATCTTTGGGCCAAATACAGCAGGCAGAAGAGAAAGTCCACCTGGTCAGAGACTTGACTACAAACTGCCCAATCTAGACAGAAGAGCTAATCGACGTAGGGAATTGACCTTTGAAGTTGGAGACCATGTCTATCTCGAGGTGTCACCTCTTCGAGGAATTTGGAGGTTTAAATTTAAGGGCAAGCTCGCCCCAAGATATATAGGCCCACATCCAATCACTGCCAAACTGGAGAAGTAGCCTACAAGCTGGAATTACCCATAAGCCAGGAAGTCCACAACGTGTTCCACGTCTTGCAACTCACAAAGTGCCTTAGAGTGCTTGAAGACTAAGCCCTGATGGAGACCCCCAATGGAGACCATCAAGCTCTAGAAAGATCCTTGACGTCCTGGAAAAGCAAACTAGGTTTTAGAACATCCATCTTTGCAAAGTCCACTAAAGCAACCACATAGAGAGAGGCCACCTGGGAATGCGAAGATTAGTTGAGGATAAACCACCCGTATCCATTCTCGAGTAGCTAGAATCTCAACCCCAAGATTCTGATTAAGGTGGTAGGATCTGTAACATCCCATTTTTGGGAGCTCAAAAAGTGCTTCATATAAAAAATTGAATTTGAATTCAAATCAAAGTGCAAGATCAAATTTCAAACCAAGTTCTTCAAAATCCAAACGCAAACCTTGCCTGGGCTGTGAGACCAACCCATTCCCCGGCTCACCAGACCGCTGGCCTGGGCTAGCCCAGCCTGAGACACCCTCCCATACCCCGTGTGTGCTTCGTGCCCCTGTGCCGTAGCAGTACGCTGCCTCCCTTCCCTGTGTGCTATCATGCCCGCCAGTGCTTGCTAGCTCAGCGATGACCTCACCTAGACCCTCTCGCCTCTCCCTGTTCTCTCTATTGCACACGCCACCATGGTTGTGCCTGCCACTCCCGCATCGTGTCTGCGTCGCGTGCCTAGAACCTTCATGCCTAACCATTGCGGTCTCCTTTCCTCGCCTTAACTCCTCTCCGCGCCGCACGTTGACTCCGCCCTCTTGCGCTTTGCTGTGCCCCACGATGGCGATGTTGTACTTGGCCTTCGCACAGCATTAATGCGGCCAACGGCCATTTCCTCTCGCTTCGGCTATAAAACCCCTGAGCCATCTCCCCTTGCCCCCAACTGCATTCCCACCACTCCAATCGCCATCGAGAGCTCTCCGCACCCCTTCTTCGGCTCTTGTCAACCGAACCGCCACCAACGCCATCGCCAATTCAAAAGTTTAATGAAACTTGTTTCTAAATTTAGTGAAACTTATTTCTAAATTTTCTAAATTCAAGATCTATCTAAGGGCAGTGGAATAACCCAATTTGGAATTCATTTGAATATATTTGTTTGTTTGCATATTTATTTGCTTTTCGGATCATTCGAGTAGAGTCAATGCTTTGATCATATTGAACCTATATTTCTATGCAAATTGTATTTTGTTTAAATTATTAAATTGCATGCTTTTTTTGTTATTCAAATTTCTGTTCTCTTAATATTATAGATACATGCCTATTCAACATTGTATTATTATACCCCATCCCTTGGACAATTGAATCACATCATCTGTCACCTTAGAATCTTATTGGTAATCAGACTAGCTATAAGTTGTATTTAAGCATCATGCTTAGTCTTACTTAAATACCGGGGTATTAAATTGCCCTATCATCATCTTTCAATAATGAAACTATATTTTAGCCACCATTGGAGGGAAATGGCTAGTGTGTTGAGATAACTTAGTTTTGTGCTTCTCAAATCCCTAAAACTTGCTTTACATATCTGGGTCGATGGTAAAGAGGGTGCGGATGTAGCACGACAAATTGTGGTTTGTGGTAGCACCGCCTAGATAACTCTAAAGACTGAATCCTGTAATGACCTTCCAATGTAAAACAGTACAACCATAAGTCTATAATAGGTATGGCCTAACTAACATACATCCACTAGTGTAGGTTTCACCACTGGAATGACCCATGGGTCGTGTCACTGGTTTTAAACCGCTGTAGGCACGATTCATGTCGCTGGATTTAAGCTGTTGTGTGGCGCAAGAGGGTGTCTTAGTGTGGAGATGTAACCTCACTAGGATGAAACCATAGCGAGTGTAATCTACACTAGGTGATGCATTGTAAAAGCCTTGTGGTGATCTTTTTTATTCATATGTCCAAGGAAATATGTGAACCATGACAGTTGATTATCTGTTGTGGGTAAAGTGTACGATCTTTGTAGAGTAAAAACTGTTCGAACAGCCGTGCCCACAGTCATAGGTGGGCATGGGAACTTACTTGAGTTAGTGTCTATTTCTAAACGCTTTGTGGGTGGATGAAAACTCGTTGGGTGGATGTAAGCTTGATTTTGATTTGGCCCAGGTGGATGTAACCCAGTAAGTATAATGGGTGAATGTAACCTTAGTATCAAAAACTAATATATGGTGCATAGAACTATGTAACAGGTGAATGAAACCTACACCATTATTAATAGGCATAATCACAGGAGATTACAACCCTCAATTAGAGGAGCTATTCTAGGCTAGTGTAGCAATAGAAGAAAATGTATACTATTAATTGTAATAGAAATGATTCAGTGATGTATCTGTGAGCACTATATGCTAATCTAGGGAATAGTGTAGTAGTTTCACTGAGGATTCTGGATTGATTCGATAGTCAGACCGCCATGACAAGGCCGGTTAGATAGCTTTGCTCGGTCATACCGCAATTCCAAAGCCAGCACTACCGTACCAGGTCACAACCCATATCCTCCAGAAGACCTGTGAAAAATAGCTACCGTCACCACGAGTGGACTATCAAGACGTCGGGCCGACCGCACTCAAGGGTCGGTCGATCACCGGCAATGTAAAGCAATAGGTAAAATTGCAATACTCAAAGTCAAACAAACATGAAGTTACCTCCACACGGTCTCACAATCTCCCCCTTGATTTGTAATTTAACAAACACAAAAGGCAAGGATTTGAGTTTCAATTTTGGACAATTAAATCAAACAAATTGCATGAGCCACTAATTGTACATTTTCAAGAGAAAGAAGAAACATGACCACAATGGAAAGATGTGGAATGGTGCAAAGACCAAGAAAGAGTAAATTTTCAACAAAAGCTCCAATCTGTACCTAAATCTCCTCAAATAGCAAGTGCCTCTGAGTTCATACCAAGTGCATGGCAAGCAGTCTCATGAAGAAGAATTGTTGAGATGCCACTTTGTAAAAATTCATGATTTTGCACAAAAGAGATCATTTTATCAAGTTAGGTACTAGTTCAATGAGCAAGACATAATTTACCAAATACTAGCAAAGCACTAAATAAAGCTCAACATAAGACTCAAGATTCAATAAAGCATTTTTGACATAGCATGTATTATAAAAGGATCAATAGAATGCAACTAGTCAAAAAATTCATCCTTACAAACTTAAAAGATACCAATTACGGAAATTGATACACTTGTAATATTATCTTCAGGTTGGCAAGTTAAGCTAGCATGACAAAGATTTAATCATACATACAAAACTATGACAAAACTAGTTAAGTAGACAACATGGCAATGAACAATATCAAATTAGAATTAGTTCATAATTAAGTAATAGTCAAAAGCTCATATCTAAATACATGTCTTACAATGCAATGCCATATATGCATGATGCAAAAGAAAGCAAGAACATAACACTCCCCCTAACTACAAGAACCACTTGCAAAAGGGAGGCAAGGGCTAAAAGCAAGGAAAACATACTACTAAGGTGCAAATCAACCTAGTAAGAGATCCTAGATAACCTAGTAGATAAAAGAAGTGCGTAAGAAAGACACAAGACAGAAGGTGTGAACACCCTAAATTGACCTAAAAACCCTTACACTCCCAAATGTTATGTAGTGAATATGGAAGTAGGGAATTGACAAATTTCAAGCATTGAACCTGTCACACCACTTGGCTATGAGATGTAGTTGTAGCTGGAGCAAACTGCATCCTGAGAAGTGAAATCCATCACCGGTTGCCCAAAGTGAGGTAGGAGACCCAACGAGGCTGACATGATCCACATGATCTATTCCTCACCTAAAAAGGCTATATTAAAGAGACAAAGAAGCATGTGCCTCGGTGCTGGGGTTAGTGAAATATGATCTAGGAATCCAGTACTGAGATACTACCACTAGGTCTAAATAAACTAATATGTGGGTTAGCATGATGCACATGAAAGTTAAAGCGAGAAGATCTAACAACAAGCTTGGAGGCATGCCGCGTGGGGACAACTCATGAAGAAAACGAGTGCCATCTCTAGAAAAGTGATGAATTTCATTCTTAAAATATCCATGTTGTAGATCAACAAAAGCACCAAAGGAACTCATATGTCCTCGCCATGCGTGCGCACCTTGATGGAGAAAACACGTTCTACCACTTGAGAAATGGCAGAAATCCTTCCTCCGGGCAGCACGTGGACCAAATTAAATTCATGAAAAACAAGTCCACAACGCGTCCAAAGCTACTAGAAGGTGGATCGAAGAAGCCATCAACAAAACGAGTCATTGGGCTAGGCACTTTAATGACCATATTATGAGAAAGGCTATGAACCCTAGAGACTTAAAAGCATGGGATCAACGCATGTGTTTGGCACGCCTGAAGCAAAACTCCATAAGATGTCCATTCTTCTCACAAAATGAGCTATGGTACAAAGGTCTAGAGGTAGACATGGTCCTGAAGGACAAAGTCCCTCCACATTCGCATGGCCCGGGGGATCTGTGGGGAAGCATACAATGCATAAGGGATGGCTCGCCGCTTTCCTTGTGGGCGACTCATGCTTACGGGGACCACTACTCATATGTCACCACGCAGATACTCGGTCTGTTGCACATCCGAGGGTGTCCACATGTGGGCGAGCTAGTAGACCCAACTCTGGACCTTCCTCCCGAGAATACTACGATGCTACATGCGATTCATGCGACACGGCATCGCTTCGCTCATGCCTTCCGCCAGCATCTTTGGGAATACTTGGGTGAAGCTGCGTCGAAGGTGTCCCTGTAGAGCGCCCTCGGGGCGGCTACGGACTTGGGGGCGTGGCTAAGGGAAGTGGTCCTTCGGCACTCTTTTGGCGTGGGGTCCGCGGAGGCCGCCCCGTTTGCTTGTATAGTGCAGTCTGTAGTACTTGTCATGGCGGGGCCTCCGTACGGGAATTCCGCTCGTCGATCCTTTTATATTTCTTCTGTAACGTGGGGGCTAGTACTGCTTCACTGCTTTACTTTGTGCTATCTATTATGGTGAATGTCTGTATCTATAGTTGGGGTGGCTCCCACCTGAGCCCATTCGACCTGTTAGAGAATTGTGAGGCTCAATATGATATATGTAATGACACATGTACCCTTATGGAAGGCATATAGTCGTAAGGGCAAGAATGGAATTGTGCTTCATGTGGAAATATATACATGCCCTGGATATGGAGAAGGGGGCATTGTTCATCCATCACAACCACTGCACTACTCTCCTACTTTACTGTTTGGTTAGTAGTCACAACAGTTGGCGCCGTCCGTGGGGACGACAGAGAGCCAGCCGTGAGTTTCGAGAAGTAATGGCACCCAAGAAAGCTTCATCGACGGCAAAGAGGAAGCGGTCGCGAACGACAGGGCCTCGGTTGGTGGTCCACCTGCGTCGACATCGGGGACCTTCACTGAAGGTGACGTCGGTATGGCGAATGCCGACGTCGGCATTCGCGGCGGTACGGACGGTCATCATGAGGATCGCCGTGGCGCAGGGGTCGGCCCCACGGATGGTGCGTGGTGGCCTCGTCGGCGACGCCGGTCGGCCGGAGTATCGGTGTCAACGCAGACTGGCATGGCATGCCCAGATGGAGCAACCGGCGGCCGGCCGCATTGGTCTCATCGTCGATCATGGGACTCATCGTGTCGGCGCGCCGAACAGCACCGGTCAGCAAGCACGAATGCCGACGTCGGCATTCGCGGC
The DNA here is from genome assembly GCA_036346245.1 of Bonia amplexicaulis. Lineage (NCBI taxonomy): Eukaryota > Viridiplantae > Streptophyta > Magnoliopsida > Poales > Poaceae > Bonia > Bonia amplexicaulis. Next base: position 28,643,172 of record CM070736.1, read on the forward strand.
GGTACGGACGGTCATCATGAGGATCGCCGTGGCGCAGGGGTTGGCCCCGCGGATGGTGCAGCGGCTGGCCTCGTTAGCGACGCCTGGGTCAGCGGGAGTATCGGTGTCAACGCTCGCTCGTGAGTCCTAGATGATTTAGATAGCCTTAGATGGGTTCTCACAAGTCATAGTAAGCTAGATCACAACATGAATTCAAGCCAACAAGGGCAAAACCCCAAAATCGCCTCTCTTGAGGAAAATTAGGCAAACTCGAGAACTTGCTCAAGATGATGCCTAGATGGATGGGATCTGACCTCCATGAGAGATCTCCACCTCTTACATATCCTCACTAGGAAAGATTAAGAAGAGAAAAATCTAAACAAGAAAGCCAAACAAATCAAAAGCACAAGGGTTCATGACACAACTCACTTGGGTAAACTTTGAATGTTCATTTCACTTGAAGAGAGATGTTTTACAGCTACTCCTTCAGGATGGCAAAGCTCTAATCCTAAGCACACACAAGGCTCCACACAAATGAAACCCTAATCTCTCTTGTAGAGTTGATCTATCAATCAACACGCACAAGGGCTTATATAATAGAGGCTCGCATCTCCCACTTAACCCTAGCAACTAGCAACACTTAGTAGATACAACTACTTACACATGGGTAAATCAAGTAACCTACACACAAATAGGTTTTACATTCAACACACTTGCATGCTTTTCAAAATGCGATTTCTACATGGCTCCAATAGCCTGATAAGACAATATCCTTAGAGACGTGACCTAAACCACTTATGCCAACGTTGTGGTTTTGCGAACCGCCACTCCACCCGGTATTGGATAATTTCCTTAATTGGCACCCAGCGGTCTTCTTGAAGATGTAATGCCCAATGTCTTGTCACCAAGATCGTACGCCTACTCCAAGACCATTACCACTTAAAACGCTTGAATCCTATGGCACGCCACATCACACTATAGTTCGTGATACCCAATTACTTGCTGCCAAGACGTTCGCCTGCTCCAAGAATCGTCACCACTTGAAACACACATGCAATTGGCATACCACATATATGCACTTATCTCTTCATGATCCTTATCTTTCTCCCATGCTTCTCCGCTTGAGATGATGCTCCATCTAAACTTACGCAACACGCCATAGCTACTAAGTCTCGGTCTTGCCGCTAACCACAATAATCATCAAGCACCTGCACATCAAGGAACAAACAATCGATCCAAGCACAAGTGATATGCACTTGACTCTCATTAGCAAAACATGCATGGACATCCATGACTAACACTTGCATGGATATCGTCATGACTCAACCAAAACCAACTTAACTTGGCACGGGGACTGGTCTGACTAGGCAACCGTGCTGGTCAAACCACCCAAACCCCACCGGTTAGACTGCCATGACAAGGCCAGTTAGACCGCTCTCCTCCGGTCATACTGCAATTCCAAAGCCAGTACTATCGCACCAGGTCACAACTCAAAACCTCCAAAAAATCTTATCTAGAAAATAGCTACTGCCAACTACAGGTAGGTACTACCGCAGGTCGATCAGGCTGCCGCCATAGCCGGTCAGACCGCCACTCAGAGGCCAATCAGACTGCTGGCAACAGAAAGCAATTGGTAAAATTGCAATTACTCAAAATCAAACTTAAACAACAATAGCAAAGCATAAGCAAAGTTGAATACTCATCACAAACATGGAGTCATCTTCACATGGTCTCACACTTTCACACATTTGAATCTTTTTTATTGTTTGATTAAGTCAGCAAGCCATTTATTTGATTGGATCTTGAGTTTGGGGTGTACCTTCCCTAAGGTACATGTAAATTGTAATACATCTAAGAATTACATTTGATGAACATGCTAACTTCTTTCCTCCACCTTCGCAATTCTTCACATAGCAAACCATTAAAGACATCCAAGCTCCTGCATGTCTAACTGCATACTCTGCTTATTATAATTTCAAACTTTCTCTCTCACTATTAAGTATTTTGGAAAGCCTATTGGTACATGGCTGCATGCACATCACAGAAATTTAAGGGAGTCTTAATTAGTGCATGTCTATAGTTGATGATCCTGTTATCAGGTTAAGGTTGTCCAGAATGCATTTGGTTAATATCAGCATTTGTTTTTTTTCTGTTAATACATCTGTAATTGGAACAATATAGGGATATAATTTGTTGATGTACTTGCTAGGAAGCAATATTTTTTAGCTACATTAAACTTTTGAGGCTTCCTCCACTTCAAAAATATTTCACTCCTCTCCTCACTTGTTGGATGGGTGACGAAGGGTGGAAAAGGTGGATTAGGAGGAGGAGCAGACGAAGGATATCCTTACCTCTGCCACATCCAATTTCTCCAAGTTATTTTTAGGTATTCTTTCTCTACCTCAGTTGTAGTTTTTCGTGGCTGGCATCACCTCTCTGCATTGTTCTACTCAAAGATATCTGCCAAGGAGAACCAGGAGGTCCTTCCTGCTTTTCTGTTCAGCCTTTCAGAACAAACTCTTGTTTAATTCTTCTACACAGTTAGCATTGTAAATTATATAATGTTATTAGCTTTATTCACCTATTTGTGTCCCATAATGCTTAACAGTGAAATTTTGACAACTGGTTATGTCCTTTGGGATCATTTTTCTGGAATTTCTATATTTCTTAGTTTTTTTAAATATTTCTTGGAATTTACTGGTACTACGTTTTTAAGTCAATTCTTTTCTTCTTTTGATCCCTTCATACTTTTCTTCGTAGGGAAGGGCACTGCCGCACTGCTATGTGCTATCACTTCGTGCGAATTTCTTGGACGGACGCGGGCAGAGCAGTGGTGCCCAGAATTGACTAGAGCTAGCGAATTTCTCCCTGTGCGTCAGCTTGGTCTCCTGCGTCGGGACCGTGTTCATCATGCTCATTGTCACAGAGGTCCTGCATATCGTGCTGGTTATTGCCATCTTGTCTCTTTATGTTGCTGACCCGTCACGGCTGCCAATGTTACTTCTTTCTGTGATCACTTGTGTGTTGCAGCTACTGCCAGTCCGTTTCACAACTATGATGGGAGCGAAGGCTCTCAAATGATTTTATGGTTGCCAGTGTGGATGCTGCGCTTTTACTGAAGTAAAACAATAAGAAAACACACAATCTTTGCTATTGTTAGTTTGACTATCCCATATACACGGTTCCTGTGCGGAGAGAGACTGACTGGCCATAGATTGCTATGCATGATGTAGTCTGAAGTCTGAAAATTCTTTGGATGATTGGAATGCTGTGTCATGCTGCTCATGTACGACCCAGCATATACTGAACACTCAGCACGTGAGACGAAGAAGAAAATTCTTTCCACACAAATTAGAATTGCACGAAGGAAGATGCACTTGGAGGAGGAATTTTGGACATTTTGCTACAAAAAAACATCATGAAAAGAGAACATGTGGTAGGTTACCAACATCAATTGTTCTACCCCATATATACTACTTTTGTTGCAAATGATTCTGACAATTCCTCGATATACAGCAATGCCACCAACAACTATTCCCCTGCCCTCTCAGCTAAATTATCAATTGGTGAAACGTGTCAACGTAGCCTTTTAGAAATTTGGCAAGTGTAGCAACCATTGGTTCGTGCAGACCAAGCCGGACAGCAGCCAGAGACACAAGTACTAGTAACGCAGCCGCCGCTACCAGCAAAGCAATTGCCCAAAACTCGAGTAGCTGAACAGCCTCCTTCAAAGATGCAGTAGCCGTGCCAGCTTGTCCCGGCCACTGACGTAGCAGGAACATAACATAGTAGACTAGAAGTCCTGAGACGCCACAAGACACCAAGGCCATCGTGCACCTGGAGAGCCCGGACTCATCCATGGAGGCCGCTAGGTACGCGAAAACAGGTGCTACCACTGCACCGACAACGATGAGCCATTTTTTGTACGACGATTTGACGGTGTCGACGCTGATGATAGAGCTGCCACGGTCGAGGTGAACGCTGAACCACAGCAGCACCGGAACGAGCTCCGGAAGGCAGAGCATCACCACGTCCTCGCCCAGCAGCTCCGCGGCCACCGTGTGCACGGTCACCAGAAGCGCTACAAGCGAGGCCTTGCGGAGCAAGTCCGACGCCGGTGCTAAGCCGGGAGTGACTCCGGTGGGCGCCAGCCGTGCCAACATCAGCGTTAGCGCCCCAAGCGTGGAGCTGAGGAAGAGAAGGAACTGGGAAATGGCGAATTTTTCGGCCTCGTGAAACTGTCGCAGGACTCCCATCTCGCATAGCACCCAGTACGGCAGCACCGCTGTTACCTTGAGCTCCGGCCGGGCTTTCGTCTTCTTCTCCTCGTCGTTCTCTGCGGTACCAGTACTGCTCGCGCCGCTGCTGTGCTGCCGCGTACTGCTCTGACCGCCGAGCTCCAGTTTGCACAGCGCAACGATGAAGGCGAGCGCGACCAAGGGAAAGACGGCGAGCCAGATGTAGCTCAAGTTGATATCAAGCAACGAGACATAAGCCATCAGCACGATGACGGCTGTGTCGATGTAGATCCTGATGTTAGCATGGCGTGTACTGCGGCCAAGAAAGTCGATCCACCGCTTGAACCGCGGCAGTGCCAGGCCCAGCAAACGATACATGAGCTTGAACTGCGGCAGTGGCTGACCCAGCAGATCGTACGTCAACTTGCTCACGAATGAGTAGTAAATTAGGAGCAGAATTATACCGGTGAAATACAGCTGGTATTCTTTGTAGGCCTTTATCAATGGTACCGCTGGTACCAAAGGTAGCTGGTACATATACACCAGCTCTGGCTCCATGAGCAAGACTGAAGAACACAAACGACAACAGATCAGCACATACTTCCATGTCAACGCGGAAATTTGCATTGGTATATATATCTAAAATCCATAAAACTCTGTCGATGTTTCGTACCAGAGTCCATCGTATATACAGGCCCTCTTACCTGTAATTTCTCTGAACACCTCGCAATATTTGAACTGATTTCAGAATAAAACCGCCAAGACAAACACAGCGCGGTAAATAAAGATTATTATTATTATTTAGGAACAAAGAGACTTCCTTCGACTTTCTTGGGATACTTGGATATACATGAGCAAAAAGATCCAAACAATGAAATCAAGCTAGCAAATAAGCACGGCTCACGAACAGTACAGTAGGCCTCAACGTACCGTGTCAGATGATGCTCTTCGGTTCTCCTCAGAAGAAGAGCTGCCAATTTGTCAGGAAGCATGCTTGCCAAGGTTCTCTTCGGGATGAGTGCGCCTACTGCGATGAGAGGAAAGAAGACGCCCAGTCGCTGTTGGCGACGTAAGGCATCTCAGTTTCGTCGAGTGGTTGGTCCATTTGTCCTTGTCTTTTCCATTGTCTAATCGATTTGGGTAGTGCTTGTTCCTTTCTTCAGTAGAGAAAACTACAATTATTGGTATTCGTAGGGTACCGTTTGTAACTATCGATCTCGAGGGAATGCAGCATGGCTATTGGCACAGTTTAAAGGGAGTACCATTCTTTAGTACTGTGAACTCGTGCTTAGCTAGTTAGCTACGCCTGCACTAACTCAATTATAGACGACAATGATAGACTCAGTTTAAAGGGAGTACCTTTGTTTAGCCCGGCCGGTTCGAGGTTGGTTCAATTCAGCTATATATCTAGCTCGACAATGAGCTCAGCATGTTTTGGGCTAGAGACGAGCTAATCTAGTAGCTACGAGCCTTGAGTTTCCTTAAATTCATGGACTCTGTCTTAACCATTGACTCGACTAAATTGAAGTCTTTTTCTTATAAGGACCCTCCGATTTATGTTAATAGCTTTTTGATCAAGTACTCAAGCTCTCAACTTCTACATTGAAGATTCCACACAAATACCACTAGTTCTTTGAGTCGATGATCACGGCAATGAAAAGTAGATTCCTTTCCCTTTTCTTTAATTGCCCTAACCATTGACTTCATCGAATGGAAGTCCGCTGCACCTTCGTCGCAGTGTTCTTCTCCGCGTGCATTGCTTTCCCGTTCAGTTTTAAATATTTCTTGTGCTGCAACTGCACCGAAGTGCCTGGCAAGCGACTTCAACTCTGAAGGCTCAAGCAGAGTAAGCTCCGTTCTTGGCCTCCCTTGTTTCTCTTTCTACGCATTCCTTTCTTTTCTTTTGTACTTGTGTATGTTTTTGGCGATACATTGAATCCGTTGTGTGTATCTTCTGTAGAAACTTAACTCTGACTGACGTCTTCCTTGGGGACCCAAACTTCACCGAGTTTTCTCTGATTGTTTCCAGAGGTTTTGAGATGGTAAGCAGCCTCTATCCCAGGATCTGACTGCTTCTTTTCTTGGTATTTTGGATGCCAGCACCTGTATCCTTTCCAAAGGCAAAAGGTTCCTCTCATAACAGAACACAGTGAAAACTATGTTCTCAACCAACTCAAAGTGGGATCCCAGATCCTCAATTAAGATCCAAAATTATTGTCCAATTGAATTAAACCAAAAAAATACTCTAAAATTGAACTCTGAGTATTAATTTTTTTTGGTATATTGTACTAATAACTGAAAAATCATTCATACCTACAAATTGGAATCTAATAGTATCACTATGTCACTGAAAACATACATTGTTAGTTAAAATATACAAAATTTGTTGAAAAAATTAAAAAAAACTCATTGGAGGGAGCATATGTCTAGGTTACGGTAGAGTAGGCATCAAATAAACTTCGCTCACTTATGTGCAGCTATGCATGTCAACGAGCCGAGCTCGATGATTCAAGCTTGAGACTCTGCTCGAGCTCGGTTTCAAAATGTATATATATAACAAACCTACTCGATCAGCCTTGGTCACTCTATAAACACACACAAACACAAACACACACACACATATATATAGGACGTTGAAATAGGGCACCATGTTGTCTAAGCATCAAGCCTCTCTGCCTTTAGATTGCTTTTAGATACATGCAAGTGCAATGATATATACTATATCAGGCAAACCCGTTAACATTCATTAATTCGAAAAAGTATTGATTTGGAAATGAAGTCACTGATTTAGCTTGCTGAATCAATCATGGACGGAAAGTCTTAATCATAAATGAAAAGTCTTAATCATGGATGAAAAGTCTCAATCACACTAGCATGTATCTAAAAGCAATCCAAAGACAGAGAGGTTTAGTGCCCAGACACCATAGTACCTCTGTTATGTATAATACACACACTACAACACAGTATGCCATCGGGAGGCATCCCGATGGCATACCTCCGCTTGCGCCGCCCCTCCCCTCTCCCTCTCCTTTCAAAGCGCCACCGCTCCCCTCCCCCCTCTTCTCCTGCTCCGGCACAGCCGTCGCCCCTCCACTCCCTCTCTCTTCTCTGAGCCCGCTGCCCTCCACACCTTTTTTCCAGCGTCGGCCATAGCTCCACGCTCCTCCTCTGCCCCCTTCTCCCACAGCCTCGCCGCGCCGTTCCCATCCCACCCAACCTAAACTTTACCACGCCGCCGCCTCGCTGTGCCGCACTCTGCCGCCATCCACCATTCTCAGTCGCTACCTACCGCCAGACCACCACCTCTCTGGCCTCCCTCTACGTCCGGGAGAGCCACGGTGAACCCGTCGAGAGGGTTAGCGCCGAAGCTGAAGGACGGTGGCGCCGGCGGTGGAGAAGAGAGGGGATCAGTATGCCGTCGGAACGGCATACCGTTCCTTAGTATTTCTCTCTCTATATGTATGTATGTATATGCGTATACTGTAAGCTTGAGCTTGGCAGTTTGAGGGAGCGAACCAACAAAAAAAGAGTATAGGTGCTCGATTGAGCACAATTCAATAATGCAAGGGCTTATAATGTAATTTTGCCAGATTCTACTCTTTTTTTTTTAATCAACAATTTATATAGAGATTTAACAGTAAAACCACCGCACCATAGGCTCTATATGCGTCGAAATTATTGCGAAATGGGAACTGTTCTTTCTAAATCCTAATGCATAGATCACTATTTGTTAAACTAGGATGCACTGATGAACCGTTTCCGTGCTTTCGCCGAAGGACTGGTGGTTATGGTATGCCCGGTGCTTCTTGCACTCGCTCTCAAGAAGGTAAACTTGACGAGCGAGGAACAAGGATCCGTCATTCCAGTCAGCATTCTCGTAGTTGCAGCCATTACTCTAACAGCCGGCGTATGGCCCTTCCTGATCTGCTGTTTGTCCAAAAGATTCTGGGAGCCAGGTGCAAGACTCCCGTGTGACATCACCAAGTGTCTGACAATATTATCCAGTACATGCCTCGTCGTCCTCGCCTGCTTGATCATACATCTCATCCTCACTGACAACTGGGTTTACCCCACCATTGGCGCTGCGTTTGGGCTCTTCATTGCTATTCGCAGTGTCTGCTACTTCTGTGCACAGGATGCTCTACAACCTGATCCCATGGGAACTGAAGAGCACCACAGTAAGCTCGAGAACTCACTTGATTTCTTGTCCGGTGTCACTGCACTTCTGTTTCTGGGATTGGAAAGCTTGGCGTTGGAGGGGCAGAGCAATGGCGCCCAAGGAATACAGCATCACCTTACCGCACCCATGGGCGCAAGTTTCATCGCCTGCGTTCTTGGTGTGTGCCTTATGATAGTCGAGACGATTCCCCTTGTTAACAGACAGGACAATGTGATCGACTACGGCGACACCATAAGCAATCTTACAGTGATCTTTGACATCATCATGGCATTTGCTATCGCCGCAGCCATCTTCTTCATTATGTACGCACTCGTCAAACTACGAGCGCTGCTGCTGATAGCACCTCCATTCTTGATTCTCGTGATGCACGCATTCCATCTCGCTGTCAACGATGATGAGGGGTCTGGTGTCAACGGTGAAGAGTCTAAAACGGCATCGCTGGAGCTGACCAAAGTCACGTTTACCGGATTCTTGGCCGTGTCGATACCAACCATCAGCAGTGGCTCACTCAACAAGTACACCGACTCTTTCCTACTCCTAGCAGCTGCAGCTGTTGTTTCAGGTCTCATATGGAGGCTCCTCACGCACACCAAGTCGCAGACCGTGGTGGCAACCGCCAGTGTTGCTTCCTTCTGCACCCATTTCTGCATTGCAATTGCTACAATCCCATTCACGGTCATGGCCGGAAGGCACTCTCTTGATCTTGTAGTATGCAGCAACTGATGGTGTTGAATGATCACCCAGTCTTCTATATCTGTTTTATGTCCTACAACAATTATTGTATCCCACAAATCTTGCTTCATTTATAAAATTTGATATTCCAAAGCCATTGAATTCCAAAGTACATATAAAATCAAAATCGTCTTTAATCTCAAAACCTCTTTGCAGGCTGCATTCATGCTGGCCCCCACTTCCCCTCGTGGCCGAATCCTCGGAGCCAGCCCACATTGCATCCTCCCTTTGCCCTTTGGGTCACCGGCTGAGCTCCCCTGCCCGCCTCGCCCTGGCCCAACCCTGTGAGGCCATTAATATAAACTTTGACCAGAAGGTCACAATTCAGAATTTAAATAATATTCTCAGGCCATTAATGTAAACTTTGAAAGTAAGGTCGCAATTCATAATTTAAATAATATTTTCTACTTTCTTAGTTAATTGTATGTATGGTTGATATTTTATCGAAGTTGTAACTATGCGCTAGTGTGATGTGATTCGACTAGCATAAAATACACATAGGATTCAGATTTGCAAATGTGGATTCTGACAATGCTCCTTTGTTATAAAGCATAATTTGGGATAATCTGCAGCAATGGGAACTAAAACCCCAAAAACTGCAACTCTGATTTACAACCATCAATCCAGCTTAATCTAAATTTTGGAAGTAAGATCAACAGCATGTATGGATAGCCGAGTGTACATTGTTGTGTCACAGTTCAGTAGCGGCCATAACTATTGCAAATTTGTAATTGTTTCGGGTAGCATGACCTGTTAATACCAATATGCCAAACATTTAAAAATAATGAATTTTCCTCAACAGATTCTGTTAAATACAAATCGTGATGCAGAAACTACATATTTAATTGTGACAACGGAAGTATGGCAACACAAGTACTATGGTAGCCAGTTTTCAACATTACCTGATACGACTAATAACTATGAATGACATGAGAAGTTAAAAGAGCTGATCAAAGTTGTAAAACTTACAGCTAAGGTTGTTTAAGAGTCTGTTCTTTTCCTCCCAAGCTGGTGGTTTTTGGCTTTTGCTACAGTACCTAACTTTCAAACGGAGTATTTTCTCAAGACAGGGTCTACAATTTAAACGATGTACACGTTAAAAACCCAACATATGTACCATCTAAAATCGCAAGTAAGTATCTCTCTCCGTAATCTGTACCGTAAACAGCCAAAATTCAAAAATTTCAACAAAAAACCATAAACCGCAGCCATTGTCAAACATGCCCTAAACCGGTTTTGCTCAACCCGGTCGCTTGAAGCTGCAGGCTAAACCAATCATCCTTCCATGACTCGTTGTCCGACCCAATCTTCCTTCCATGCTGTATGAACGGTTAGGCCAACCCGTCTGAACCGGGTTTTGTACGACACTACTTGCAGCTAATGAGTATCCACGTTTGTTTGATTGGATGAAGTGCTCGTGTTGTGAACTAGTGTGTTCATATAGAGATTTCAAAAGCAAAAGGTAATGCAAACGGCTAATTGTGAGACCATGTGGAGGTCACCCCATGGTTGTGATGAGTAATTGACTCTTGATCTAGAAAGATTGAGTTTGGTTTTGAGGTTTGGTGACTCGCAAAGTCGTAAGCCTTAACAATTGTCGCCAGACCGCTTACGACTCACGTTGTCCTTAGTTGAAACCGAGTGAGGCATTGAGCGAGTGGTGGAAGGCTATACGACCACGCTGTGGAGATCTACGATCACGTTGTGGCCTTCTCGACAAGTTTAGCCGTGGTCGAAAGTCTCTCGGGTGGAGTACGACCACGTTGCGGAGCCCTCGAATTTTGGCCATGATCGAAGGTCACCCGGCCATTTACGACCACGTTTGGTCGTGGTGAAACCCTTCGAGTGTTGTGCGACCACGTTGGTCGTGATCGGAAGGGTATACGACCACGTTGAGCGAAATCAAGAACCGATCGGTAGCGCACGACCACGTTGTGGAGTCTCACGACTACGTTGGCGTGGTCGGAGGCCACGGGGCGATTCGACCACGTTGCAGCATCCTCGGTGAATTTGGACGTGATCGGAAGTCGGTCGGACTGCGTAGGACCACGCGGTATCTTACTCAGCGAAAATAACCGTGGTCGGAGGTCTCTAGGGCCATCTACGACCACGTTGTGAAGTTTCGACCGCGTTGGTCGTGATCGGTAGTCGGCACCAGGGCCAGTTACGACCACGTTGTGGCACTGCGACCACATTGGTCGTAGTCAGTGTACGACTACTTTGGCCGTGGTCGGAGGCCTCCAGGGCCATTTACGACCACGACGTGGGTCCTCGACCACGTTGTGGGAAAGGAGCCTCGACTACGTTGTGGCACTCGGTGGTGCGACCGCGTTGTGCGCTCGAAGAGCTACGACCACGTTAGCGCGAGAATTGAACGTGGTCGAAACCGTGTTCGACCACGTTATCGGTTGGATGACCGTGGTCGTGCGGGATCACTAAAATTGGTCGTGAGGGTGCATTTCATGTCCGATTATGGTGGGAATCGGTCGGTTGGGTTTCTGGTGATGTTGTGGACCCTGTGGACTTGTTGGTTCATCTTCTTGACAGGGTTTGTCAATGTCTATTTTTTGAGGAAAATGTGTGAGCTCTGTTGAGCGGTGCAGAGTTTGGTTTCTCTGTTTGAGCGGTGGTCATAGCGAGCTTTGAGGCTGCCGTGATGACTTGTTTGTGGTGGTCGAAGGAAGGAAGTCTTCGAGGCCGACCACTTCTTGTCTTGTGCTTTTGAGTGGTCGTAGGGAATTTACGACCAGGTGTTGTGCTGTGATACTTGTGCCGATTGATGGTCTGTGTGCATTGGTGCGGTGCTATGTGACGGTTTGCTTGTCTGTGTGGCTGCAGGACTTCGGAGCTATTTCATGGTGAGGCGTGGGAGGACCGGGACTAGGCACGGAGGTGTTGAGGTCAGACGGTCGGAGGCGCGAAGATGATCGAGGCTGGTGAGGTGGTTGTGAGCCGGGAGGCGAGGAAGGAGCTGGAGCTGCGAAGGTGGACACGACAGGCGGCGAGGTGGATCGGGACTAGGCTCGAGGAGGTCGGAGGTCCAGGCGGTCGAGATCTGGGTGCGGTCGTGTGCGGCAAGCGGACCGGGACTAGACTTAGGAGAAGTCAAGTCCAGCCGGTCGGAGGATGGCGTGGTCGGTCGTGGTCGATCGATCGGAAGGCAGATTGTGGCGAGGCATGGACGGTTGGGACGAGACACGGGCGTGTCGGGGTCGAGCGGCCGGGAGGTGCCAAGACAACGAGGTGCAAGTGGGTGCAAGCGTGGACGGGAAGGCGGTGTGAGGGCATTTGGAGAAATGCCAAAGCGCAAGGAAGTCCCTCCGGGAAAGCACCCGAGAAAAGAAGTGGATTCGGTTGGCGCTAACGGGCAAAGTGCGGGTCTGTTGGGATAGCAGCAAAGCATTTGAGTTAGCGGGTAAAGTGAGTGATAAAACCGGTGTTAGGTGGGGTTTACGGTTATCCCAGTGTGGACTAATGGATGGATCCATTAGGGTTAGTCTCGGTGTGAGGCTATAAAGGGAGAGGGAGGCAAGTGTTGGACTTGAGAGTTGGTCGGCTAGGCAGTGGGGCCGCCTCTCCTCCCTTGGGAGTGTATCTGTGTGTGTGCTCTAGGGCTAGAGCTTGTCCTCCTGTGGGGAGTGGTTGCGAAACCTCCGTGTTATGATTTGAGAGGACTCATCTCTGTACTTGTTAGAGTTTATCTATGAGATGGGTCGTGTTTGTGATCCGGGTTGAGAGGTCGTTCTTGAGGTGTTTTCATTGATTTATTTGCCATCTCTTCATTTTCGGTTCCTTCGTATTTCCTTTGAGAGTTGGCTTATATTTGATTTGCTCAGAACAGAGAATCTGGCTCAAGGCAATTTGGCCAGTTCATTCCCGAGAGCAAGGTCGAATCGGAGAAATTTCGTGTCTCGGTCATGCGCCTCCAGTTCTCGCTTTCGGTTTTGACCGTGTCGTTCTAGCCGACCATTGCAAAGACTTTAGTTTTACTAGGTGATTTCTCTTCCGAGGATCTGAATCTTTGTGGTTAAAATATCTCCTCATTTCGTTTGAAGATTTGCAAGTTATCTGGGTTTTGGTCTTTGCGGTCGTGCGCATGGAGCGGCTCTGTTCGAGCTTACGACCACGTGATCTTGGTCGTAGCGCATATCGACCATCGGGTTATCGCTTCTCGTTTCGACATCACGGTATTCTCGTTTATTTTCATTTGTCGGTTCGGGTAATCATTTCGACCACGTCGGCCGTTCAGTCATCAATTGACTTACTACCACGCGAGTTCGACCTCTCTGTCTCGCATGACCACTTCTGGTTATCGACTACGAGTTCTTGTTCGACCACGTCCATATTCTTTGCTACGACCACGACAGTAGTGTGGCTACTCTCATTTCAAAGTGTCGTCAGTGCGACTTGCATTGCTTGTATTCGACTACCTTGAGTTGGTCTTACGACTACAGTTGCTGGTTGTCTCGGTCATGAGTTCTTCTCGGCTGTCTTTCGATCACGATAAAGACCTTCCGCGGTGATTCGACCGTGGTAATTCTACGATTTCGACCGATGGTCCGATCTTCTCGGTTTAGGCTGGCGATTGTTTTCTTCGTCCATTTTCGATTCGGCGACCACGGTAATCTATTGTCGGACTCAATCTGCCGCCTCTCTTTTTCCTTGATTTCTGACCGTGTGATCTTCATGAGATATCTTTTGACCACGGCAATTCTTTGGTGTTCTATGTTGTTTTTCTTCTTCGGTGATTCTTCTCTGTTCTCTCCGAGTTTTCCGGTGAACAATCAATCCTCTTCTTCTGACTCTTTAGCTATTGGAGAAAAGATAGGATTGAATATTTGAGAATATTTTAAGGCACCATTCACCCCCTCTGTTGCCATTTGGTCCTACAATTGGTATCGAGCAAGGTTGGCTCAGTATTTGATCTTAACCGATCCGGAGCTTGGCAACTAGTAGGGAATCTTGTAAACTTTCCTTTGAATCTTATTAGGGTGTTTTGCCAATAATGTCCTTTGCGACAAGAGGCTGTTTTCGGTTAGAGGGTGATGTTATTTACAAGAACCTGTGGTCGTAAAAAAAAGTTTCCGTTTTAGTCACCGCATCGAGGGGCGCACCGAGAGTAGTATTAAATCGACCTTGTGCTTTCCCTTGACGCACGGCTCTCGGTACATTGGTCTGTCTTGATATACCCTGCTTCCCAACCAGACGGACGAGAACTGAAAACAGAGGACAATCTTTAAACTCGTGCATTCTCATCTCTGGCCTATATTGTCTTACCTTCTGAGATTGTGAAAATACTTTGAGAAGAGTAGTGCGATGATACGAGCACTTCATCTTGAGTCCCTGTCACCTCTTTCATTTAAGAGGTGGATCTTTCCTTGAGCATAGTTCTATTGTTGATTGCACTTGTGCCTTTTTGATTAGTTGCTTCTGTTCTTGGCTAGTGCATTTCTTGTTGGCTCTTCTCAGTTGGTCCAAGGGACTTCTCTTTCAGAGCAAGAATGGTGCTTTGTCTTTTTGGATCTTGTCTCGATTGTAGACGCTTGCACCATTGCTCATTTTGTGAGAAGGATGGACATCATCAGCATCGTGGACTTGTTTCTTTTGTTGATCTTTGTCTACGTGCTGTCCTGAGGAAGGATTTCCGCCGTTTCTCAAATGGTGGACCTCGTTCACCTAAACGAGGTGTGCACATACGGCGAGGAGAAGTTATGAGATGCTTTGGTTGGTTCCTTTCTTGGTGCTTTCAAGAAAGGTATTCACCGCTTTTCCAGTTGTGGGACTCGTTTCACTTGTCGAGTTGTCCATTTGCGGCGTGCCTCAGGGATTGATCTTCTTGCTTGAACCATCCATTGCATCTTGTTTTCTTGCATACTTCTTTTGTGAGTGTGTCAAGTCTTGGGTTCCCAAGCACTTGTCATTTGTAGGTATCCGACGGCGGTTGGAGAACATGTGAATGATTGGGTTCTAGTCTTTTCTTTGATCACGTGACTAGAACATTTGTTGGTTCTCCACTTCATGGCCTCCAAGAGGTATGTACCTTCACGTTTGGCGTCTCCACCTACTTTGTGAGCTACTCTATACCCTCATACCCTTATACTCATGTTTGACCATATTGGCATGTTGTGCTTGTTCATATGCTCACTTGTACCATCTTGGCATGTTTTCTCTCAATGCTTTCATGTCATGCCTTTATGTGTATCTTGCTTAAGTATCCATGTACCTTGTTGTATTTGTTACATGCTTAAGCTTTGACTTGACTTCATGAGCTAAGTAGAATGTGTACATTAGAAGTCAAGTATCATCATGACCTTGTGCTCTGTAGTATCTATCATGGTTCACATCTTGCTCCTTATGTTCATTCACCATTATTTATACATGTTAGCATACTTTTCATGATGTTGATTTGCCATGTTGTATGTCTACATGATGTATGCATATGTATGGACAGTATGAGCTTGAGTATATCTTGGATAGTTTCTCGTGTCATGATGTTGCGTTTATTCATGCCTTTGTATCTTTCTAGTATACATGCTTTTATCCATGCTAGCATATGCTTCGTGACTATTCCGTCATCTCGCTATGTATGGTAGTGATTCATTGTGATGCTTGTATACCTTGATCTTATTCATTTTGGCATGCAATAAACTCGTATGACATCTTGGTAGCGTTAGTCTGTGCGTATGCTTAGATATCATGAGATTTGTGGTTAGGTCACAAGCTTTTTCTAGTATTGGGTGGCTCTA
This sequence comes from Bonia amplexicaulis, assembly GCA_036346245.1. NCBI lineage: Eukaryota > Viridiplantae > Streptophyta > Magnoliopsida > Poales > Poaceae > Bonia > Bonia amplexicaulis. The sequence continues at coordinate 28,659,047 of CM070736.1, forward strand.
GGCTTGCTGTTCTAGATGCTTTTGATGAGGGCTAGATTGAGCTTGTGGCGGTGCGTGTTCTCATGCAGTTGTAATGCTACCGATTGTGGTCATTTGTCTCAGTACTGGATCCATGCCTGTGTATTATTTACCCCAGTACTAGGACACCAGCTGTTCCCCTATGTTTAATCCGCAGGTTATGAATGAGGGGAGAGTGGTACAATTGTTACGACCGCTCCACGGTCTTTATGACCACGTCGTAGTTTCTCGACCACAAGATGGACTCTCGGTGAACCCATACACGACCATGAGCCGGACTCAACCACGATCACGATCCGGACTCGACTACAACCGATCCTCGACATGACTACGACCATGGTCCGGACCAAGACGCGACTTGATCACTCCACCGATGCGGACTCGGATATGACTGTGACCCGAATCATCTACGATCACGACTACACACCAAGCGGCGGGACAAAGGTTTGCTCCTTGTGATATTTAGTGTTACGCTTCCGCCACTTGGCTTTGCATAGTATATGTCTTCTAGTGGTAGGAAGGGTCTTTTTGGGCGATGGAGCCAACTCTAGGTGATGTTGTCTCATTCACACCTCTCATCCAAATGGTTCTCTAGGATTATTTACTACCTAGTTTGGGCTTTGGTTCTCTAGGATTCTCTTCTACCTAGGTTGAACTTTTTCTTGGCCACTAGAGTCTTTTGCATTGACATAGTGTGCTTTTTGCCCCGTGGTATGAGGTTATAGACTAGAGACCATGAGGATAGGATGTGTTTGGGAATCACCTCCTTGAGCTAGAACCTTCTCTTTCTGGATTTTGTGCCAAATTTCTTGGTTCTTCTCTTTTTGCCTTCTCTAGGGGGAGTTGGATCCTTTCTGTCTATTCGGGCTATGTTTCAGGGGGAGTTCATCTCATGTGCATTCTTTTGTTCAATAGTCGTCACATTCACATGAATGCTGTCTGATCTTGGAGCCACGAATATTATCTTTATGTGACATGATATCATGATTTATATCTTGCCATGTCTTGTGATAGCTTGATTTATCATGCCCTTCTATGTGTTGCTTAGCTCTTGCCATACTAGCTTAATTAAATGTGAACAACTTGAATCAAATCATGTCTTGTTCAATCTTGTGAATAGTCCGCTTTAGTGATCCTCTTTGATTCGAGACCATGTCGAATAGGCTAAGTTGAGCCTTGAATCTGTTTTTGAGATTTAGATTGAGCTAAGTTAGTTCATTAGTGATGCATGAGTTAAGTCTTAACTCTTTGTTCATGAACTAATTCAAGTAAATGCAAAAAGATCTCTTTGTGCGAAAAACCGATCTCACCAATTCTTTCTCATGAGACGGCTTGCCATTGCACTCGGCATGAACTCGGGGAGTTTTGGATGACCAAGATCACCTCTTTAAGCTTATTGCTTGGAGTGATCGCATAAGGCTTGAGATCTAGCACATGGCTATGAAAACAAAAATTCTTGTGAAAATGGTTGAAACCAACCATGAATTTTCGATAAAAGCCAATTGTGCTAATTTTGCTCACTACAAGTATTCTACAAGTGGTATCCAAAGTACTACAAGTAGTGAATTACTTGTGATATCTAGTGCTTGAACAAAGTGTCTCATTTTTGAACTTATAGCACTCTAAAATTGACTCAACTATAGCTTCGTGGTTCCACTTAGAATATTGACATGGCTTGACTCACGTTTGGATACCTTCTTCTAGACTATAATCTTGAGTGACTCGACATGCTAATCAAACCATTTAATTTAAAGATCATAACTTATTTGGCTTGAGCTTGGCAATACATAGTTTGTTATGATCTAGATAGCATTGTCACCTTTATGGCTTGATATAATTTTCGTGAAGTCACTTTCGATAATTTCATGGCTCCCTTTGCTTAAAATGAATTAATTGTAGTCACCCCATTTCATTCATGCTCTATGTTTCTTCCTTGCATCTTGATGACTTTATTACCAAAAGGGGAGAAGGATAGAAAAAGGCATTAAGGGTGCAAAGGCATTAAAATGGGAGAATGCATCAAGGGATGGGAGAAGGATAAAAGGCATTAAGGGGAGAATGCTTGGTCATCTTGCTATGACAATGGTCATGTGCTTCTTGGACCATGAGCAAGATTGTACTTCTGTGTGATTTGGAGTTTCGTAGAAATTTTGATCTTTCTCTGTCTGCTCCATTTCATTCGTGTCAACATGGTCTTGAGTCACTTCTTCATTCTTCTAGACCATGTGTGGCTTTTGCATCTCCATCCTTTCTTACGTTCAAAACTAACTCTTCCTCATGCTTTTTACGTGTTTGTCAATATACTCATCAAGGGGAGATTGTGAGACCATGTGGAGGTCACCCCATGGTTGTGATGAGTAATTGACTCTTGATCTAGAAAGATTGAGTTTGGTTTTGAGGTTTGAGTCGACTCGCAAAGTCGTAAGCCTTAACAATTGTCGCCAGACCGCTTACGACTACGTTGTCCTTAGTTGAAACCGGTGAGGCATTGAACGAGTGGTCGGAGCTATCGACCACTGTGGAGATCTACGATCACGTTGTGGCCTTCTCGACAAGTTTAGCCGTGGTCGAAAGTCTCTCGGGTGAGTACGACCACGTTGCGGAGCCCTCGAATTTTGGCCATGATCGAAGGTCACCCGGCCATTTACGACCACGTTTGGTCGTGGTGAAACCCTTCGAGTGTTGTACGACCACGCTGGTCGTGATCGGAAGGGTATACGACCACCGAGCGAAATCAAGAACCGTCGAGTAGCGTGCGACCACGTTGTGGAGTCACGACACGTTGGCGTGGTCGGAGGCCACGGGGCGCCACGACCACGTTGCGGCATCCTCGGTGAATTTGGACGTGATCGAAGTCGGTCGGACTGCGTGGGACCACGCGGTATCTTACTCGTGAAAATAACCGTGGTCGGAGGTCTCTAGGGCCATCTACGACCACGTTGTGAAGTTTCGACCGCGTTGGTCGTGATCGGTAGTCGGCACGGGGCGATTCACGACCACGTTGGCACGCGCGACCACATTGGTCGTAGTCGGTTGCACGACTACTTTGGCCGTGGTCGGAGGCCTCCGGGCCATTTACGACCACGACGTGGGTCCTCGACCACGTTGTGGGAAAGGAGCCTTGACTACGTTGTGGCACTCGGTGGTGCGACCGCCAGCGCTCAAGAGCTACGACCACGTTAGCGCGAGAATTGAACGTGGTCGAACCGTGTTCGACCACGTTATCGGTTGGATGACCGTGGTCGTGCGGGATCACTAAAATTGGTCGTGAGGGTGCATTTCATGTCCGATTATGGTGGGAATCGGTCGGTTGGGTTTCTGGTGATGTTGTGGACCCTGTGGACTTGTTGGTTCATCTTCTTGACAGGGTTTGTCAATGTCTATTTTTGAGGAAAATGTGAGCTCTGCTGAGCGGTGCGAGTTTGGTTTCTCTGTTTGAGCGGTGGTCATAGCGAGCTTTGAGGTCGCTGTGATGACTTCTTTGTGTGGTCGAAGGCGAGGAAGTCTTCCGTGGCTTCACCACTTCTTGTCTTGTGCTTTTGAGTGGTCGTAGGGAATTTACGACCGTGTGTTGTCTTTGTGATACTTGTGCCGATTGATGGTGCATGTGCATTGGTGCGGTGCTATGTGACGGTTTGCTTGTCTGTGTGGCTGCAGGACTTCGGAGCTATTTCATGGTGAGGCGTGGGAGGACCGGGACTAGGCACAGGAGGTGTTGAGGTCCAGACGGTCGGAGACGCCAAGATGATCGAGGCCGGTGAGGTGGTTGTGAGCCGGAGGCGAGGAACCGAGGCGGAGGCTAGAAGGTGGACACGACAGGCGCGGCGAGGTGGATCGGGACTAGGCTCGTGGAGGAGTCGGAGGTCCGACGGTCGGATGTCGGGTGCGGTCGCAGGCGATTTAAACGGACCGGACTAGACTTAGGAGAAGTCAAGTCCAGTGGTCGGAGATCTGGCGAGTCGGCTGTGGTCCAGTCGATCGGAAGGCAGGCGCAGTTGTGGCGAGGCATGGACGGTTGGGACGAGACACGGGCTGTGTCGGGGTCCAGAACGACCGGGAGGTGCCGAAGACAACGAGGTCTGCGAAGTGGGTGCAAGCGTGGGCGGGAAGGCGGTGTGAGGGCATTTTGGAGAAATGCCAAAGCAGAAGGAAGCTGTCCCTCTGGGAAAGCACCTGAGAAAAGAAGTGGATTCAGTTGGCGCTAACGGGCAAAGTGCGGGTCTGTTGGGATAGCAGGCAAAGCATTTGAGTTAGCGGGTAAAGTGAGTGATAAAACCCGGTGTTAGGTGGGGTTTACGGGTTATCCCCAGTGTGGACTAATGGATGGATCCATTAGGGTTAGTCTCGGGTGTGAGGCTATAAAAGGGAGAGGGGAGGCAAGTGTTGGACTTGAGAGTTGGTCGGCTAGGCCGTGGAGGCAGCCGCCTCTCCCTCCCTTGGGAGTGTATCTGTGTGTGTGTGCTCTAGGGCTAGAGCTTGTCCTCCCAGGGGGAGTGGTTGCAGAAACCTCCCGTGTTATGATTTGAGAGGACTCATCTCTCTGTACTTGTTAGAGTTTATCTATGAGATGGGTCTGTGTTTGTGATCTGGGTTGAGAGGCTGTTCTTGAGGTGTTTTCATTGATTTATTTGCCATCTCTTCATTTTCAGTTCCTTCTGTATTTCCTTTGAGAGTTGGCTTATATTTGATTTGCTCGTAGCAGAGAATCGGCTCAAGGCAATTTGGCGATTCATTCCGAGAGCAAGGTCGAATCGGAGAAATTTCTGTGTCTCGGTCATGCGCCTCGGTTCTCGCTTTCGCTTTTGACCGTGTCGTTCTAGCCGACCATTGCAAAGACTTTAGTTTTACTAGGTGATTTCTCTTCGGAGGATCTTTGAATCTTTGTGGTTAAAATATCTCCTCATTTCGTTTGAAGATTTGCAAGTTATCTGGGTTTTGGTCTTTGCGGTCGTGCGCATGGAACGGCTCTGTTCGAGCTTACGACCACGTGATCTTGGCTGTGTGCGCATATCTGACCATCGGGTTATCTGCTTCTCGTTTCGACATCACGGATTCATCGCTTATTTTCATTTGTCGGTTCGGGTAATCATTTCACCACGTCGGCCGTTCGATCATCAATTGACTTACTACCACGCGAGTTCGACCTCTCCGTCTCGCATGCACCACTTCTCGATTATCGACTACGAGTTGCCGCTCGACCACGTCCATATTCTTTGCTACGACCACGGCACGTGGTGGCTACTCTCATTTCGAGCGGTCGTCTGCGACTTCTTGTTCTTCAGATATACGACTACCTTGAGTTGGTCTTACGACTACAGTTGCTGGTTGTCTCGGTCATGAGTTCTTCTCGGCTGTCTTTCGATCACGATAAAGACCTTCCGGCGGTGATTCAACCGTGGTAATTCTCGATTTCGACCGATGGTCCGATCTTCTCGGTTTAGGCTAGCGATTGCTTTTCTTCGTCCATTTTCGATCCGACGACCACGGTAATCTATTGCCGGACTCAATCTGCCGCCTCTGTTTTCCTTGATTTACTGACCGTGATCGATCTTCATGAGATATCTTTTGACCACGGCAATTCTTTGGTGTTCTATGTTGTTTTTCTTCCAATGGTGATTCTTTCTGTTCTCTCTCGAGTTTTCCGGTGAACAATCAATCATCTTCTTCACAGCTCTTTAGCTATTGGAGAAAAGATAGGATTGAATATTTGAGAATATTTTTAAGGCACCATTCACCCCCCCTCTGTCGCCATTTTGGTCCTACACTAATTAACTTAATTCACCTGCACCCAGTAAAAAATCATTATCTATTCGGCTACATCTGGATGCAAAGTTTGCATTGGCTCCCTAGACTTTTGCATTGAATCGACAATTTACCAAAAAAAAAAAAATCGAACTACCCAAACCAGTCTATTGAATCGGTAAAATAACAAACATTTCTCACGTGTATATAGACATTTATGTACAATTATCACCGTTAAATATGTCTTGAGATTGACACACATTTTTAAAATTTAAACCAACATCTTGTCTTCTAAAGGCATGTACAACCCACAGACGGATTGCTATCTGCAAGTTCTTTCTACTTCACACACAGATAATTGAACAGACAGCTTGTACAATGGGTCGCCTATTTAACTGTCTCATGAATCGTTTAATGCATGCATGCACCATGATCAAGCATGAATATAATTCTCAGATACCATTGTGTTGCTTCTTGATACAAAATGGATCAAGCATAAATAAGATGAACATAATTACAATATTTTTTAGAACCATCAATATAAATGATATATTAATATATATTTATATATAATATAATATAATAGTTTTTTTTATTATATATTCACTCCTCCATGCCCCGCAGATCGATCAACCACGCACACGTTAATTAATCCGACCACTCTGCAAACGAACAAGGATCCAGCGATTTGTCCTGGGAGCACGCGCCGCGCGTCAGTCGTCGACGAGGCGACAACTCGCTTCTCCTCTTCATTCATCACTGCATAAGGAGAACTGATCTGCAAAATAGATATCATATAGACGGTTGTTGGCAACGCGTTGTACATACCCTAATATAACTCTAAACAATTATCACCGCTAAATATGTCTTGAGATTGACACACATTTTTAAAATTTAAACCAACATCTTGTCTTCTAATATAACTCTAATGTACAATTATCACCGCTAAATATGTCTTGAGATTGACACACATTTTTAAAATTCAAACCAACATCTTGTCTTCTAATATAACTCTAATACCATTGCACTAGTCTCGAAGCACTTTAGATGAATAGTATTGTATACGGACGGCCACGTACATATTGACTTCGCATTTCTCCAGTCTCGCCTAAATTTGTCCGGACAAGATGAGACTACGACAAGTACTGTGCAAAAATCTTGCTTGCAATTGGTTGTGTTGCTGTCGCTGAAGCTGCGAGCGGTCGGTGGCCTTGCCATGCCTAGGTCTGGATGAACCTATGCGGTTTTGAAGAATTAATGCTCACCATACATTCGGACATTCCCCATCGGTCGAGCTTCGAAATAAGCATTTCGCACATTTGTTTCCTGCGCTTTTCTACTCATTTCGCGGTTTCGCGACAAGCTTCCCTGCAAAATGACTTGCGCAACCCTATCCCTGCACCCTCCGGTGTGTTTCCCTTCGCGGTTTCGCGATAAGCTTTCCGCCGGAGTCTGCAGTCGCGTCCGCTGGGCCCAACAGGTGGCGCCCACACCCTGCTACTCGCCACATCCGCCGGCGGCCACGCCCGCCGTGCCGCGGCGGCTCCTCCTGCCGACGGCTGCCGGCATTTGGGACTTCCTCTCCAGCGGAGCAGGCGCCGCCGCATCCGCGTCCCTCGCCGGACGGCGAGGCATGCAGCTCTTCAGGCAGGTCAGAGGATAAGGAAAACTCCTTTCACGTTCTTTTCCCATGTCTTTCTGTAATTACAGAGGAGCCCCTCGCACCCCCACAATACTAGAGTCAGACAGCTGTGCCTGTTTTTTTCAGCTTCTAAAAAAAATTTCGACTTTTTTTTACAGTAACTAGTTTTTAAACGGAATATCTTTTTAAGATAGGATCTACTAATTAATTATATTATATACTGTACGGACTTCATTTATATCGGCAAAAACCATACGTGAGTTTCTGTTACTCTGTTATCTCCCGCACGAATATCCTAAAAGCTACAAACCGTAACCAAAAGCTATAAGCTTCAGCCAAAAAGAACAGGTCCGCTTATGATGCTGTGCGCGGGTATTGTTTTATGTGGTTTTCAGAAACTGTGAGTGGTTTTTTGTTAAAAAAAAGTCTTCTTTCCCCTCCTTTTTTGTTCTTTGCATTGCAGGGAGATGTGGCTGGGTCGTTGGCGGAGTTCGATCGGGCGATTGAGTTGGATCCACGCCAGAAAGCATGTACGTGCTACTAACCTATGCCTACGCCTGTTAACAGTGCGAGTGACTGTCTGGCATTGTGCCAATTCAATTATGTGCCGCGTGCTTGCCTACATTTGCGGGTGAGGAAGATCACTGGCTGCATCTACGTGTGCTTTTTCAGATCTCTGGCAAAGGGGGCTTTCCTTGTACTACCTGGACAGGTGCATAACTGCATAAGCATGCCCGATGAGTAATCAGGCCAGGGTTCTCAATTTTGTCCGAAATTTCATATTTCGGACGAAATTTCGTCCATTTCGTTCCCCACCGAAATGCTTTTTATTCGGTTAAAATTCAGCCGAATTTGATACTATTTGAAATTTGGTCAAATTTTATTCAAATTTTGGTTAAATTTCATCAAAAATTTGAATTTTTTCGTCCGAAATTTAAATGAAATAAACGAAATTTTGGTATTTCGGTTCTTTCGCCTGTGGACGAAAAAATTTTCCCCCCGAAAAAAATTTCCCTGAATCAGGCTCGTGAATGCCCTTACACGATAAATTTTAGGCTGAAACTTGGCATTTGTAATTGTGCGTCGTTTTATTGGTTGGACACTTGAAATAGGTTTGAAGAAGGTGCAGAGCAGTTCAGGCTGGATGTTGCTGCCAACCCAAATGACACTGAGGAGTCGATATGGTGCTTTCTTTGTGAAGCTCAGCTGTACGGGGTAGAGGAAGCAAGGAAGCGCTTCTTGGAGGCAAGCTCTCATCCTGAATGTTTCCTTGCAATGTAATTCATTGGCACTGCAGGATGCATATATAACATAACTAATGTCTTCAGGCAAGATGCAAAATATCATCATTACTGTAGAATCTCAAGGACTTCCTCTTTCAATATAATGACGTGAACCTGAACAAAATACCTGAGAACCAACTTACTAACTAATCACTGCTTCCATCTTAGACAAAAGTTTCACATTATATTTCTTTCTGGCAACCATAACTGAAAATTGCAAATTATAATGCATCATCCATATATTAATGCTGGGGAAACTTCCGTGGTGACTGCAGTGTCTCAACAAATTCAAATTATGGTATTTGAAATGATGCTACTGTTATGAATAGATTAATTGAGTATTGAGCTGAAACAGTAAAGGTTTATCAGCAAGCAAAGTAGCAAACAGACATAGTGCTATAGACCTTCGAGACACACTTGATGACCAACAAATATGGACAAAACTTCTTGAGATTTGGTACCAATGTGAAATTTGGCAGGGACACAGGACATAACATGTAACACACGTAGGACTTTTGCACTGTTTGCAACATTTCTCATGTCACAGACAAAAAAAGGGCTGCAGACGTCACTATTTACAAAAGTTCGCACTTACCGCTGATCAAATGGCAACTTCATGTGCATTTCACTTTTCAGGTCGGTTTAGATACAAGACCTGTAATGCGCATAGCTTATGCCTTGTTTAAAGATGGTGGGGACCCTGAAAAGGTGATTTTATCTGAAGTACAATGTATATATCTAATCTCTGTGTTTATAAATTTCTGAGGAACATTTATGTCTCATGGTTTTCTTGTCTTCAGTTAGCTTCAAACTTTTCTAGTGGTTCTGATGGTGAATTCTTCTATTCGTCATTATACACTGGACTTTACTATGAATCTCAGGTACAAACAAATCACACAATCTTTCTATGCACATGTTGTGCCCAGTAGGTTATTTCGCAGCGTTTGTAATAGTTGCAACCGCACAAATCTGGTACAACTCAACATTGCATCTTGTCTTTGTAGAATGAATGATGGATACATCTTTAGTTTCTTATAATTTACCTTTCTTAGTACATTCTCTGTAGTCCGTAGATTACAAGTATATGTAAATTCCAAGTGAGCTGCTCCCAGGTGACTCAGGGGGCGACTTAGCCACCCTCACAAAGCCCTTGCCTTGGCCTCTCCTCCAGCGGTGGCGAGGCCTCCTGCAGCTGCATGAGCAGCCGTCGTAGACCAGATCCGCCCACTTCCGGGCGGATCTAGCCAGGATAGTAGGCGCGATCGGAGCGGTATAGCTTGGCGGCCGTCGATAATTGGAGCTAAGGCGGAGGGAGATGGAGGCGGTCGGATCTGGCCGTCTCTAGGTCGGATCCGTGATCCCCTCTCCGGCCGCTGGACGTCGCCGACTCCCGCGGCAACGGTGGCCGCCGTCGTTGTCGTCGCTGCCGTCGCCGCTCTCTGTGAGTGCGTAATCTCTTCTTCTTTATGTGCGGGCGGCCACGGCGGACGGCTCGGGTGAGCATAGGACTCGGCGCGTGCGAGCAAGCGGAGGCGGCCGATGTCGGCGGGGCCTTGGCGCACGGAGGCGGTCGGATCGGCCGGACTGTGTTCGCCCCACTCCTGCATCTGCTCGTCGCCTACTGCTGCGCAGCCACCGCCGCCGCTCCTTGCGAGCGCGCAATCTTCTCTTCGCGCGCAGGCGGCCTTGGCGCACAGCTTGGGCGGTCGCAGGCGTCGACAGGAGTGAGCAAGACGGCGGCGAATGCCGGGTGATGAGTTTACCCTCTGTGGTGGGGTGCTGTGCTTTGGGTGAAAGCCCTTGATTTGGCCCTTTGGCAGATCCGACGATGATGACATCTTGGGCGTCCTTTCCCCTCCTTGGAGGCGTCGTCGTGGAGCTACACCGCACTCACCTCGAGGTCTTGTGGCTTCGTCCAAGGTGAAAACCTCAAATCCGGTTCTTGCCAGATCGGGTGACGGCGATGCCTTTGGTGTCGCTCCCTCCTTGGAGGCATTACCTTGGACCACGTAACCCTACCCTCTTCGTCTTTCCGCCTGTGCATCGTTTTTAGCGTTCGGCCGAGGCTTGTCCTTCGGTGGTGATCGTCCTCTTGTTGAGGTTTGTTAGCCACAGAGTCGTGTTGTGTGTAACAGGTCCTATCTTCGGCCTTTAGGTCACCGTTGTACTGCTCTTCTTAATGATTGAAACGCGTATCTCCTGCGTTTTCGAGAAAAAATCCAATTGAGACATGACCATACGAAGCAAATCTCTATTTGAAAATGTAATTCATTTTTTAGTGAAAGACCCAGCGGAGCCGGCTTATATATTAAGGAGAAACAGAGTATCTTTCCCAGTTTGTTGTAGCTAGAAGATCGAGTAGTTCCATACCCCTAGTTTGTATTTGAACTGGAGTAGTTAAGACATCTTGCAACTAGGCTAATGTATTCTGCTAAGAAATTTCATAACCTCTTATGCATGGTTATCATAACCAAAATCCCTTATTTTTATGAACATTCTGGTAATCAAATTATTTACTAGTTTCATTCCATACTGAACAGAAGGATGCAGACATGGCAAAATCTCACATTGTTGCTGCATGCAAGTCACCTTATGGATCAAGGTCGTGCTTCCTTCCCTTACACCCGGCTCAGAGCTAAAGATGCACTGAACTGACAGTTCAGACACACTGACAGTATACTTGGTTTAGGTCCGGTGATTACATGGCTTCCCTTGCATTGGTTCATTGTCAGTGCCGCAACTGGACTCTCGAGTGACAAGAAATCTTTACTTACAAATGGTCTAGTCATTATCATTGGAGCCAACAACTAGACAACGTCTTGGAGACATTTGGAACTGGAGTTCTGATTCTCATTCATTTGTAGACTTGGCAGGTAGCTTATCCTCTTAATACTTGTATCTTCTAACATTGATAGAACTGAACCTGATCAAGCATTGATGGATTTGCACTCGGTGAATGACAGGATTAAGAAATGTGATGGGGTCATACTGATAGAACTGAACCTGATCAAGCATTGATGGATTTGCACTCGGTGACTGACAGGATTAAGAAATTTGATGGGGTCATACTAAAACTATTTCTTTCTAGAAAGAAAAGGTGAGAAGATACAATATTTGGTAATTACTGGCAAGGGGCAAGACTAAAATTTGGTTTTATGGAGTTCCATGAAGCAGATTGTATCTGATATTTTTCACAATGTTCTTCGTTATCCTAAGAGATTGCTCAACTGCATTGAGGTGTACATCTTTTCGATATGAAATGCCTATCTACATTACAACAAGAGTAGTCATTCTGGATGTTTGCCATTACAAAAAGAAATCTGTTTTATTGTTGACTGAGCTCCAGTCATGATTGACAGCCCTAGCTGCTAAAAGTCTGTTGTTACAGTTGCTACTAACTTTATGCACCTTTATTTTGGCTCCAGTGGTTGCATACGCTATAAAAAAAATTATAAATGAGCTGTAAATCAAGGTAAACGATTGAGATATGACTTATGCAGAGAAGTAGCATTCCTGCCATCGGTTGGGACGTGAGATATGGCACTCGTTCTTCATCACCTCAGTAGGACATCATTGCTCTTTGCTTCACCAATGGAAACTTCCACTTTTGAAGTAAACTGTAGAAAGAGTAAATACATCACAGCAAGCCTGCAAAAGAGGCTAAGACAAATATGACATTGCCAACATTTGGCTGAATTATTCCAAATCCCCAGTATAATGAGCAAGGACAACTCATAACAGCACCATCGCACACTTTCAGCAGAAATGAAGTAGACAAACTTTGCAAGAAGGAAACATAAGTAGCTCATGTAGGTCCCTATTTCTTTTTCGATTTGCACGGATCTGAGAGGGGAGAGAAAGAGGGAGTAGGGGATGCATACCGTCGGATGAAGAAGAGGATGGGTTGGACATCGCGTGTTCGTCAGCGGCGATCTGCGCAAAGGCAGCGACGGTCGGGGAAGAGGTGGACGGTCGCGACGGCGCTGCTCCGGTGAGGTCGACGGCGACGGCGACGGAGCTTCCCGCCGCGGACTGCGCCTCCCTTAGATCGGTTTGGGGATGTCGGTGGGGTTTGCGGCTCCGATCAATCTCGTGAGTCGAGCCGCCGGCCCCCACCTCTATTTATAGCCTTGTGTGACAGGGCCCATCACCAAAGTGGGTGGAGCCCCGATCGTAGCGTGGGTCAAGGGCCCGATTAGCCGTTGGGCTAATCGGGGAGCGATCATTCTAACATTCTCCCCATTGATCTCCTCTCATACTTTATCTTTAATTACTTTTGCCTTTACACATTCCATCACAGATTAGTGCGTAGAACATGTCTCATCGTCACGGTCAATCGCCGATAGATTCAACAGCTACAATACATCTCTCTGTTCTGAAATAATTACTTTAATCTTTTGGGCCATCTTTTATAGTCCAGGAATCATAGGCTTTCCCTTAAACCCATGCCGGCTACATGTTCTCTGAACACGTTGGGTGGTAAGCCTTTGGTAAGCGGATCCGCTAACATCTTTGCGGTACTTATATGCTCAAGACTTATGATTTGATCCCGAACTTTATCTTTCACAACATAGTATTTTATGTCAATGTGTTTGGCAGCACCACTTGACTTATTGTTGTGGGCATACGTTCTATCGGGTTCATTATCGTAGTACAACTTAAGTGGTCTATTGATGTCGTCAACTACTTTTAAACCGGGTATGAACTTCTTTAGCAGTTCACCGCCTGTAGCCTCATAACATGCTACAAACTCGGCATACATTGTGGACGATGTAGTGACGGTTTGCTTTGAGCTTTTCCACGATATAGCTCCTCTGCGAGTGAATACAAACCGGATGTAGACTTTCTATCATCTCCGCAAAATCGTAATCAGATACCCCACTATATGGAGTGAATCGATCTTAGATGTCATCCCGAGGCCTTTTGTGCCTTGCAAATAACGCAAGACTTTCTTTATCAATTTCCAATGTTCTATTCCGAGATTGCTCGAATCGCCAAGTAACTCGTTAACAAACGCTAAGTCAGGGCGCGTACACACTTGAGCATACTGCAAGCTTCCGACAGCTGAAGCATATGGAACCGCTTTCATTTGATCGATCTCATCTTGGTTCCCTGGGCAATGAAAATCCTCATATGTCGCCCTTGACTATAGGTGCGGTGAAGGACTACATTTATGCATACCAAATTTCTTTAATACTCTCTATGTATGCCTTTTGTGATGTCCCAATACCCTTTGTTTTATCCGGTGAATTTCGATCCCTAGAACGAACGAAGCTTCACCAAGATCTTTCATATCAAAGTTTGAGGACAAAACTTCTTTGTCTCGATGTGCATCGACATCATCGCTAGCCAGAGAATGTCATCCACATACGTGATTAGGAAGATAAACTTCCCATCTTTAAACTTTGCATAAACACAGTTGTTATCTACATTCTCTTTAAACCCAAACTTTCTTATTGTACTATCAAACTTCAAATACCACTGTCTTGAAGCTTGTTTCAACCCATAAATCGATTTCTTTAGGCGGCATCCCATTCTTTCATTTCCTTCCACGACAAAACCTTTCGGTTGTGCCATGTAAACATTTTCCTCCAAATCCCCATTAAGAAATGTCGTCTTTACATCCATTTGATGTAACTCTAAATCATAATGTGCAACTAATGTCATTATGATTCTGAAGGAATCTTTACATGAGACTGGAGAAAAAGTCTCATTGTAATCAATCCCTTCTCTTTGCGTAAAGCCTTTTGCCACAAGTCGCGCTTTGTACCTTTCTACATTCTCTTGGGAGTCAAGCTTTGTCTTGTAGACCCATTTACAGCCTACTGTTTTGGCTTCTTTAGGAATAATTTCCAAGTCCCGACTTTATTAGCCTTCATGGACCTCATTACTTCTTCCATGGCCTCAAGCCATTTTGAAGAATTTTCGCTTCATGGCTTCTTCAAATGAGGTGGGATCATCCTCCATTTGAAATTCCTCTCTATGATAAATCGATAATCATCGAAATAGCCGATCTTCTTACTCTTTGAGACCTCCGGGGCCTCCACATTTGGTACATCTTCGCTTGAGGTCGCTATTGCTCCCCTCATCTGTGGCAATTGGTTCTATATGATCCCAAGAACAGTGTTCTTCATTCTCATTAATTGTTGCCCAGGAGGAACAATAACAGTGCCGGCACCACGTTGTCTTGTACCGTCTTGTAGCGACGGCAGTAGTGCGAAGAATGGTTCTTGAATCATCTGAGTGGGCGCATCGCCCGCTTCTCTTCAAGGTCAATCTTCGAGCTACCATGCTCCCCTCATCATTTCATCCTCTAAGAAGACAGTGTCTCGTTTCTACAAACTTTGTATATCTGTCTGGACAGTAGAAACGAAACATTTTGACTTTTCAGGGTAGCCAATGAAATGGCAACTTACTGTTTTGGAATCAAGCTTTCCAAGATTTGGGTTAAATACTTTAGCCTCAGTAGGACTCCCCCACACACGTAAGTGGTTTAGTGAGGGAACTCTTCCTGTCCACAACTCGTACGGTGTTTTGGGCACCGACTTACTAGGCACTCTGTTGAGAATATGAATGGCGGTTTTCAACGCCTCCATCCATAAACTCAACGGCAGTGTGGAGTAGCTCATCATGCTTCGCACCATATCCATCGGTACGGTTGCGTCTTTCGGCTACTCCATTTCTTGAGGTTCGCCGGTGTAGAATATCGGGCTACTATGCCATTTTCCGTAAAACCTTGCAAAGGTCCGGAACTTGTCCATATGGGGTATGTCGATCGTGGTACTCCCCACCACGATCAGATCGGACTATCTTAATCTTTAAATCGTGTTGGTTTTCAACTTGAGCCTTAAATATCTTGAATTTATCCAAGGCTTCATTTCTTTCTTTGATTGGATAAATATATCCATAACGGGAGTAATCATCCGTGAATGTTATGAACGAGTCATATCCATCCACACTTTTCACGGAAAAGGACCACAAATATCGTGTGAATAATTTGTAGAACTCACGTGCTTCTTTTGGCGTCTTTCTTAATTTTCTTTACATATTTTCCTTTAATGCATTCTCTGCATTGTTCTAAGTCTGAGAACTCTAATAGAGGAAGAATATCATTCTTAACTAGTCTTTCTATTCTCCCCCTCGAAATATGGCCTAAACGATGCCATAATTTCGACGATTCATTATGAGTTATTTTTCGTTTTACGTTCGTATTCTCGGGCGAGGATATACGCTCATTCACATCACATACGAATTCACACTTTCACGGTGACAATAAATAAAGCTCATCTTGTTTAATGGCAAGACCAACACATTCTTTATTAAACATTATTTCACACTTGCCATTTCCAAAATAACAATCATAACCATCATTGTCCAAACATGAAACACTAATCAAATTCCTCCGTAAAGAGGAACATAAAGAACATCTCTAAGTAAAAGACTGAAGCCATCAGCTAGTTCTAATGAAAGATCGCCAACGGCTTCAACTTCAGCTTGGACTCCATTTGCGACTTTAACGCATCTTTCTTTTCTTTGCGTATTCCTCGTCGAACGGAATCTTGCCTCACCGCCATCCCGAAATCCTTCATTGATGGGTACATAGTGCCAAGGTCCATTTTGGGTGGTCTTTATCATAGGTAATCACCATCTCATCCGTATGGCATCACTAACATGAATGGCGCACCATCATTATCACCACCGGTCATGAATGGCGACCAACTTTGTCCTCCTCATCTCTCAAGCCCGTAGCACATATACCGATCTTCAATCATAGGTTCAATTCTCCTTCGTCATCATGTGTCTCTACCATCCGTAGTTATCCCAATCGACTTCGGAGGGGTTCGAAAAGCTATCAGCATCCATGTCTGAAGCCGTCCTGTCATTCACAATTGCGACTCAACAACAATCTACATGAATTAAAATATGCATGTACAAGCAAACGAACACCACCCTCTCCTCCGCTTTATCTTCGTCGAAAGCACCTTGAATCACTGGGAGGTCACGGTAGGCCTACCCGAGGAGGCAAGGCGAGGCAGCGCTGAGGGCGGCTGGGAGGCCGGCCGGGATGCAATGGGAGGCCCCGCGAGGAGGCAGGGAGGCCAGGCGAGGGGCCGGCCGGGAGGCAGGCGGGAGGCCGAGGCGCTGAGGGGCGCTGGGAGGCCCGGCCGAGGAGGCAAGGCGGAGGCCGCGGCTGGGAGGCCGGCGGGAGGCAGGCTGAGGGCCAGGCTGAGGGCGCGGGAGGCCACGGGATGCAACATGGGAGGCCGGGCGCACGAGGAGGCAAGCGGAGGCCGCGCGCTGGGAGGCCAGCAAGTCGATCGCTTCTCTCTGGGATGCTACTGAGGTCACATGGGTATGCAACCTGATCGTTCATCTTCCATCCTAAAGTCCATACAGTTTCCTTAACAAGGGTAAAAGGTCTTTTCCGTCTTTAAAATTAGAAAAGAAAATATTAAATGAGTTAAATGGCTCAAATGGCATAGTAATCAAGAGGTCAATGTACTGCATGGCATTTTATGAGCCAATTTTAAAAGTGGCAATTTTGAAGCCCACTCTTCAAAAGCTCATCTTGTTTAATGGCAAGACCAACACATTCTTTATTAAACATTATTTCACACTTGCCATTTCCAAAATAACAATCATAACCATCATTGTCCAAACATGAAACACTAATCAAATTCCTCCGTAAAGAGGAACATAAAGAACATCTCTAAGTAAAAGACTGAAGCCATCACTAGTTCTAATGAAAGATCGCCAACGGCTTCAACTTCGCTTGACTCCATTTGCGACTTTAACGCATCTTTCTTTTCTTTGCGTATTCCTCGTCGAACGGAATCCTCGCAAATTATTAGCAACATGAAGCAGTTGCACCGAATCAATCCACCAAGTAGATTTTGAATATTGTACATACAGGATTCATTTATGAACGTAATAATATTCTCACCTTTCTTTGACATAATCATTTTCAAGAAATCGGATGTCTTTCTTGTAATGTCCATTTTTCTTGCAATGAAGACACTGATCTTTCTCCACTGAGAAATTATTCTGTTGAGGCTGAAAAATAGAGGTTTTCCCTTGTTCTTTGAGGAGAAATTATCTGTTGAAGGTCTTTTCTTGTTGTCCTTCACATAGTTGATGTAACCACCATGTGAGGATTTAAATCTTTCCTCCTCTTGCACACACATAGCTATGCACTTTTCTAAGTCCCATTTCTGGGCTGCATATTGTAGTTGACAACAAATGTGTCATACTCTTTCGGAAGGAAGCAAAATCAAATGAATAAGGAACTCATCCTTGATAGCCAAATCCATTGGTTTAAGCTTGATGCCAAGTTACTCATCCTAGTATGTGCTTATGCCAACGCCACCACCGTAGTACTTTTTACGTCACAAGTCGCTTAATCACCGTGTAGCATAAGTCTTTGAAGAGCCAAGAACCGACTCTTTATTTTATCAAGGTACTCTCGACAATGTCACACTCATGATTGAGCCCACGATTGCGTGCTCAATCGTGTTCTTTATCACACCAAACATTTCTTGTTGGCGGTGACCCACTTTATGATCAAGATCATATGACATCTTTATGGGAGCAAAGTCCCTCTGCCTGCGTCCGCCACAAGACGCCTCATTTTCATCCTCACCGGTGCCATGTGCTCGTGGGACACGGTGTGGTGACTACCCATCCACCTCGGCTAGGATGAATGCAAGATCAATCTTTTCTTCCATTCACCATAGTTGTCTCCTTTGAGAATGTGGATATCTCGATGTAGCCCATCAAAGAATATCCTCCGAAAGCACAATTCATATATAGTGAGAACATTTATAATAACAATAACTGCATGCTTTAGTTTCAACGTTGGTTAAAATTAAAACATACAGTTGTTTACACATTAAATCTACATCACCGCTGGGCGTAAATAGAAATAATGCATAAAATCATCAATTAAAATTATAATATTTTTAACAGCAAAATTATATGCCTTATTTTAACGTTGGTCAAAAATACGACATACAATTTTATTTATACATTAAATCTACATCACCATTGGGCAGAATTAGAAATAATGCATAAAATCATCAAAAATTATAATATCTGTTATTATCAACGTTGGTCGAAAATAACAATATCATAATTCACAACAATTCTTAAAATTAAATTCTCCCGTTGGTTCAATTAAATTAAAAGAATTATCAACATTAACTTTTGCAGCGGAAACAAGGAATTATTCAAAATAATTCTTACTCAGAAGCATTAAAACTGTACTCACCTAATCTCTGTAAAATTAACACGTTGGTGCAAAATTTACAGAGATGCGCTATAGGAGGAAAAAATCAGACCTAAGCGTCCACGGGAAAAAGTGAACCCACACGGCTTGACCGGTCAAAACAACCTCCACCACTCAAATCCCCTGCGCGTTTCTTCCTCAAAATATCTGCACTCCTCAACCGCCTCCCCACAAAAACGGATCGTGGGCAAGGGCGGCAGAAGCTGGCGCGCGCAGCGAGGCGGGCAGCGCGGCGCGAGTGGCGCGCGGCAATGGGCAAGGCAACATGGGCGCACTGGCCGGCGCAGCGGCAAGCGCGGTCGCGGGCGCAGCCAAGCGACGCAGGAGCGGCGCGGCGGCCGAAAGCGGCGGCGGCAGCAGCCACGGGCGAGCCCACGTGGCGGCGGCACGTCGCGCAGGCGAAGGGTCGGCAGCAGCTGGCAACGGGCGGACAGGTGGCGCAGCCGACGGTGGCGCAAGCGCGGCTCCTCGGCGGCGGGCGAACGGCGCGGGCCAAGACGCAGCTGCGCAGCAGCGAGCGACGCAAGCTAGCAGGCGGGGCCTAAGCGGCGGATAGCCCCAGCGGCGACGGTGGATCGAGCGAGGCGGAGCCCCAAGCGGCGAACCGACCGCGGCCGGTGGTGGCGGCAGGCGCTGGCATGGCATGGCGACCACGGCGGTATGGCTCGATACCAATGTAGGTCCCTATTTTTTCGATTTGCACGGATCGAGAGGGAGAGAAAGAGGAGTAGGGATGCATACCGTCGGAAGTAGCTCACACATCAGTGGCAGTGATGGGTCTACTGATTATCCCAGCATGAGTGAGCAAAGCACTGAGGATTGCTATCAGCTCGCCTCCTCTGGCAATGGCCCTTCCATGCGCCTTCACATTGTCAGAAGGAGCAATGTACGGTACCATCTCTGACCAAAACACAGCAAGGACTCTCCATCCAAGATTTCCATCCTCAAATTCATCCACCAACTGCTTTCCGAATGTTTCCCTTTGTTCATCACCATACTGTCCTTAGATTTTTCACCCAACAATAATGTCATGTGCTCATATTCGAAAGGCCTTTTGTCGCCTCTGCTGAAAATAGGTACGACGATCATCTTGACTGTTTCATACAATTTCTTCGACCATGCCTTGTCATCTGGCAGTAGCTCAGGACATGATGCTAGCAAGTATGCACAATACCTTGACAAGTGAATGGCAGTGATCTTATCGTCGTGAGGGCGATCTGCTGGGGGTTCATGCGAATGCCTGATCTCAAAGATACAAGTGGCAATGTGCCATACAAGGATAACATCAGATATTCAGATATGCCTTCTCCATTGCAAGCCATATGAATATTACTCCGTACATAGCTCTGTTGTAAGGACGCCATGCCATTGCTTAGTCTCCCATTGCTGCTTTTGAGTGAGTCAAGGATGGAAGCTTTCACCTCTGTTGGGATCTTCGCATGCTTCATTTGCTCAGGAAGTCGGAGTAGACACCTGATATGAACAATTGTTCGTTCCGTAGTTTGGGGGCTCCAATATGGCTTATGGCTACGGCCCCAATAACGTGTTTGGTTTTTCACACCTACAACATTAGCACCGTTCGTGGAGACCGTAACTAATTGACGTAAGGCTATGGCTCCTATTAAAAAGTACTCCAAGTCCGCGAGGTCTCCCCAGCTCCAAGGCACAAGGAGCCCGTGGACGACCCATCCGCCTTCCGGGAGCCCGAGGCACGTGCTGCCTTTGGAGATTAGAGCTGTTCACCCAGGCAGGCAATGTCCTGCGCGTCCTAGGGCTACCAGACATACCCACTTCCCTCGCGACGGCTGATGCGGGGTCCGACCAAGGACAAGTAGCCCAAGGTGCCACTGAAGCTTTGGGGCTAACCATCGCTTTTGGGGTGCTCGACACCGCTAACTATAAGGCAATGGTGGAGGCCACCGCACGACAAGTGGTGGACTACATGATGGTGGCCTACCGTCCTCTCGGTAGCCCTCAGCACATCTCCCCGATCCCAACACCACCTTTAGTTGAAGTGGCCACCGACCCAGGCATGCGTGGGACTTTCATCCTTGGAAGAGGGCAAGGGGAAATCCTTACAACCTCCCTCCACTTGCCCACACGGTGGTAATGAACGAGGCCCCTTACTGGCTACTACACTTGCCAAGCTCCAGATGGGGAGGAACTCAGCCCATCCCATTGCAGTTTATCCTATCACCTCTACCTCCAAGGCCTGAGCTCATACCCCCGGGAATGGGAGTTCCAGGGCCTCCTCTTCAAGTTCCTCCGCCCCGGCAAATGCGCTTGCACCCGGAGATGGTAAACCAGCTCCCACCAACTAATGCAGGGCTCCATTCTCAAGGTGCTACCTGGCCAGGGGCGACTAGAGAGCCCCCGAGGCCAAAAGTCATCCCCTCACTGATAGTCCCTTTAGCACCCTCGAGTGGGCAGGCCATCCCACCCACTGCAATGCAAGCACATTCGTTGAGCCGAAGAGACTCACGTCGAGAGGACTATGGCTGAGACGGTCATAAGAGCCTTTACTCTACAAGCGCTAGGCGCATCGCTGCGCTGCCAATCGGGCCAGTTGAAAGGCGTTGTCCCTCCCGCCATGAAGAAGTGGAAGCTGAGTCTTTGATCTCCCGGCCGGACCAAGCCACTGGTCGGCACGGGCGCTCTATCTCACCGGTGCGTGAGCATCATCGCTGCCACCATTGAGCATCTAGCTCTTCCAGCTCAGGGGAGCCTTGACACCGCCGTTGTCGCACCGCGCCCATTTTGACCAAAGTTCTGCCAGTCCAGCCTCGGGCCATACGATAGGGACTCTGATCCCACGCAGTTTCTGCAAGTATATTCCACGACGAATCGGGGTGGAGATGGTGGAGAGGTGGAGATGTGTAATTGCCCCCACTATTCCTTTCTCTGGATAGCGCGTTCCTAGTTCTTCAACCCTCCATCTACTCCTGGGACCAGCCACGGGAAGAGTTCAGCGCAGACATCCAAAGAAGCTATAAGTGCCCCATTGTAAGTTTAAATTCCATTAAGTTGATTTTGGTGATAATGATAAATACAATTATAAGACTAATTTGTTTATCATTTATGATATTGTCTAGTCTCATTTGGATGTGATTAATGACAAATAAGTTTGGATATGATGACAAATGCAATTGTGAGACTAACATATTTATTGATTATGATATTACCTAGTCTCATTTGGATGAAGAGGTGAAAGTCATAAGAGGTATGCATTCGACATCATATTCTTATATCTTAATGCATTCCTTAGATCCAAAATATAAATTGAACCTCACCAAAAGTATAAGATGAATATGTGCGTATGTTCTCATAATACATTCTTATATGTACATATTTAGGGGGAGTTCACTATATGTTTCGTGGCTTCATAAATATTGATCCATGTTCCTTCTACCACATATAAAAGATTTTTACTTTGAAATATATCACTTGAATATGTATAGCTTGTGTAGTTCATATATACTCATAATCGGGTGATCATCTACTTTTTCCATTATGTGTTAATGGTTGGACGATTAATGACAACCTGATGAGTAAGTTTTGCTTAGAAAGCTTATCCTAAAGAATATAATTGTTGTGTACATATTGTATACTTAAAAATCATTTTTATCTCATTATTTATTGAGATTGTCATGAATTACCAAAAAGGGAAGATTGTAAAATCTAGTCCCTCCATTATGAGTTAATGATGAAGTTTTGGTAATTGATGACAATTGATTTATATACTTTTTCCATGAGTTGGATGAATAGGTTAGGTTCCACAAATGAGAATGACTTCATGTGTTGAAGATCATCAAGTCAAGTGAAGGATGCATTATAAGTTGATGCATGTCCAAGAGGAGATGATCATGAGTTGATCATCAAGTCAAAAGAAGACCCATCATGTGTTGATGGAGTTCAAGTGAATGATGCATCATGTGTTGATACATATCAAGACTATGACATAAGACAAATGTATGACTAGCTAGGACTAAGGATGTGTTCCTAGTCTTTTACCGATTTTGGTATTTGGTTGGAAGATTGGAATACTAGTATAGGTGCCGTACTATTAAGATTGATCACATCTAATAGTTTGAGTTTCATCATATATTGATAGCTAAACCTCACTTGCTCTAACTCTCTATACCATGATGCCTATATTTGCAAATATGTTTTACAAATAGTTGTGGTTCATGTATTAATCCTTGTGGCATGAGACTATATATTGCGAATGTGTTTTGCAAATGTTTGAAGTCCATATTTCCTATTCTTTATAGTATGAGGATTATATTTGCAAATGGTTGAAGCTTATATTTAATCCTTATATCTTGATTCCAAAAGTGTGCAAATGTGTTTTGTAACTTGTTGAAAATTATGTTTGATCCTTATGTGTATGATACTATAATTTATAAATGTGTTTTGCAAAATCTATTGAAGTATATGCACTTGTCAGGACAAACAGAACTATCGGCATGTGTTGTGCGGTACTACCGCAGAATGGAACTACCAGTGTTGCAATCACGGAACTACTACGTTCGTTGGTGGTCGAAAGACTTATGTGGTCATGAACCAATGTTGTCAAGACCAGTGTGGTCGAACTAAGGTGGTCGAAGAAGATTGGTCGATCCAAAGTGATCAGAGACCAACTTGGTCAAGCTAATGTGGTCGAAGACTTGTGTGATTGAAAATCAATATGGTCGAGAACCAGCACGGTCGGAACCAACGTGGTTGAGATCTGCGTGATCAAAACCAGCGTAGTCGAATCTATGTGGTCAGAACTGATGTGGTCAGATCTGTGTGATCGAAAATAGCATGGCTGAAACGAC
This sequence comes from Bonia amplexicaulis, assembly GCA_036346245.1. Taxonomy (NCBI): domain Eukaryota; kingdom Viridiplantae; phylum Streptophyta; class Magnoliopsida; order Poales; family Poaceae; genus Bonia; species Bonia amplexicaulis. The sequence goes on from CM070736.1 coordinate 28,682,837, forward strand.
ATGGTCGAAACCGACGTGGTCAAGATATGTGTGGTCAAAACCACCGTGGTTGAAATCAACATGGTCGAGACTTGTGTGGTCAAAACCGACGTTATCGAACTGACGTGATTGGTACAACGTGGTCGAAGGTCAATGTGGTGGTTGAAGATTTGTGTAATCGAAGATTGACGTGGTTGAAGATCAACATGGTCGACGTGGTCGAGACCTTTGTGGTCGAAACCAACATGGTCGAAGACTAGTATGGTCGAGGCCTGTGTGGTTGAACTGGACAATGTGGTTAGAGACCAGCGTAGTCAGATATCAGCATAGTCAGAGACCTGTGTGGTTGAACCGAATAACGTGGTCGGAGACTAGCGTAGTCGGAGACCTATGTGGTTGAACCAAACAATGTGGTCAGAGACCTGAGTGGTTAAATCATCCAATGTGGTCGTGAACTAGTGTAGTCGACGTGTGGTACTTCCAGCTCTGTGTGAGCGTCTGACCAGCTTGCGATACTACCAGCACTATGTGAGCGGTACTTCCGAGTTGCGGAATGACCGGTTTGTGTAGCAGTACGTTTTTTTTCAGAGAGACACATTCGTAGAGTCTTCTCATCCCCGAGAAAATTGGTAGTTTTGCATATGTGGAGTGCTACTTTCGATGTTCAGTAGTGCCAGTCGTTAGCTGGCGGAACTACCGACAGTTTGCTGTAACGGCTAGTTTTCTAACCGTTGTGAAGGGGAGCGGAACTACCAGTTGTATAACGCGCTACTTCCAAAAATCCTATTTTCTCAGGGGTTTTGCTTCCAACGGTTAGTTTTTGTGGTGTGGGTATATATACCCCTTGTGGCCAGTTGGAGTGAGACTTCTAACACTCTATTTCATTCCTTTGAGCTAATGTGAGATCCTCCTCCCAATTGTACATGTGTTGCACCTTGTGAGCAAAGAGGAAGGGATCTACATTGCATGTGTTGCATCTAGAGGTGGATTTAGTATCCACTCGAGTTTGTGCATTCGTTGCATGTGGCTGAGAGTCAAGCGAGGAGCTTGACTTGTTACTCTTGAAGATTGCCGACTCCTAGACATCGTTGGAGGCGTCGTGTGCCATGATCTTTTCAAAAAAAAGTTGTGAGAAGACCCGGAGGATTGTAAAGGTTGGAGCTTACCTACTCGGAGCGAGAAAGAGATACCACTAGTGGATTTGAGGTGGAAGCTTTAATTTGTGGAGTCGATCCAATTCTTTGAGCTTACCTCAATGTGAAATAGGGGAGACGACAAGTCTCCGAACACCACGGTAAAAAGGAACCATGTCAATTTTGGTTAGCTTTCTTGTGCTTAATTTACATTCAATCAATTTACATTCATAGAATTAAATTGATTGCTTGTCATCCTAGGGTTGCAAACCTTGATATAGCCTTAAGATGTTGGTGCACTTAGGTGAACATAATCGATTCATGATTTATTTGTGTTAAACTAATTTGAGTTAAGTTTCTGCATTATATACTTAGTTTAGACAAATATAAATTGTTAATAATTAGAAAAAAATTAGATGGCCTATTCACCCCTCTCTAGTTAGCCTCCTCGATCTTACACTCATGCTCCCCAATCAACTATTCACCGTCAAGCAGTAGAGAGGAAAATCCACAAGGGGATTCCTTAAGCGCTTTGCCAAAGTGCGAAACCAAGTGGCGGATGCCCCAGACTCCACTGTTATCAATGCATGCAAGGAAGGTCTACTCCCAAGGGAGCTAAACATCACTAGGAAGGGATACCTCGAGAATGACCCATGATCTCTTCGAGGTCATAGAGAAATACACTCGAGGAGAAGAAGATGACTAGGCCAAAAAGGGGATTCCCCGCAAGATGGAGGTAAGTCCCCTGGAAAGAAGTCGAAAGGCTCCTTCGAAATAAGAACAAGGACCGAAGGGATCTCACCAGCGGGGGGCGCGATTCCAAAGTCCTCGTCATGATTGACACCCTTCATGGGAATGCGGGGGCAGTTCTGCCAAGGGGTCCAAGAAGGTGTCGAGGCCTAAAGCCCACTGGAAGGGCACCGATGAAGGCTACGAAGATAAAAGGAACAACCCCAACCAAGGAGATAGACGCTAGTGTGCTTACCACAAAATAAATGGGCATGACACAAATGAATGCCACCAGTACGCTGCTGAGGTGGCAAAACTCGATCTCCACCACATCCTACAACTGCAGAAGCGATGGCCCTTCAAGCAATCCCACTACCCCCAGCACAGACCCCTAGTGATCAACCCCCTAGGGGGCACTTGCAAGATGCCAAGCAAGAACTCCCATTGCAAGCCCCACAAAGACATGTAAACATCATAATGGGGGGGGGGGTTCGGCCTCTGGGCATGGGTCAAAATGTCGGTGAAAGGAGTACGCCTGAGAGGTTAATGTCATGGGGGTGGCTCCTCAAAGTGCTCTTCCCACATGGGCAAACATTCCCCTTAGCTGAAGCTAAGGATGCAAAAGGCATAAGGTTTCCCCATGACAACTCTATCTTGGTGACTGCCACAATATCCAATTGTGATGTCTCTCGCTTCCTCATCGACGGAGGAAGCTCCGCGGACATACTGTACCTATGTGCACTCAAGGAGCTATGGGAGTCACTAGGGGGCTATCATCATGGTATTCTATTACCATTAGGCCACCCCCCTCACCGGCTTCATACCAAGAAAATCTATTCAACCCCTTAAGAAGATCGAGCTCCTTACGACGTTTGGAACATAAGAGAATAATAGTACAAAAGCCGTCTGATTCGATGTCATGGACATCGAGTCTCCATTCAATGCTATAATGGGACAGTGCATCAAAAACGGGCTTCTTCGCATCCCTAGAACAGTGCCACGAGGAAGCCAGGATGCAAACCACCATGGGAGACCTCGAGCCTGGACCCCCTCTTCCCCTTTCTTATAAGGCGCGACTGTTGAGGAGGGAGCGAGAAATGGGCCTAGCGGCTGCAAGAAGAAGTGGGCAACAAGGCGGCAGCTGCAAGGGAGAAGTGGGAGCAGCTGGTGCTCCATTACCTTTTTCCTTCCCTGCTGGGCAAAGGGACCAGCTGAATGGCTCATGAGGACACCAACCCTAGTGGGTTGAATTCATTAGCCTAGGCCAAAGTCTTCTTCATGCATGGCTGGGTCAGTCGATCGCCCCACTTGGGACTTAGCTCAAATGGGCTATCTTTGATAGCTAGGACCAGCGTCGCCACAAAGAAGATGGGGTTGCAGTCCATTTGGCTTGAGAAGCCCGAATGGCTTAGGTGTAACCCAACTACACTTGCCTTGGGTTGACTCCCAGATGTCGCCAGGGCCCAGATTCTAAAATATAGGACAAGTCGAAAGCCATGCCATATTTTGGAAGTCCAAGAAAGGTTGGTTAAGCCTGAGGGCTTGTCGTGGTTTCAAGACCTAACTTTGGAACCGAGCACTGATTGGACCCTAGGTCTGGGCCAAGCGTCGATCTTAGCATAACAAGTGAAGCAATTCAAGATTGCCCATCTCGGCGTTCCTTCTAAAATGCCGAGGGGGTGGGGGGCTAGTGTTGGAAGAATAATCTTACCCCTTCCGCTAATGGGGCCCGCTCTATAGAAGACATCTGCTTGGAGACCCAAGAAGTGCAACTATACTTAGAAAGGACAATAATACCCCCACTTGTACTCTTATGGTAGCTATCCCCAGGGGGTATTTCGGTCATTTGTACAGGCCCTAGAGCCTATAAATACCCCTTGTATCTCTCAATTGTAACTCAAGCTCACAAGAAATACAAAGAACCGTTCAAACTAGTGTGTCTCCCAGAACCCTCAAAATCCCCCAAAGGCCACCGACAGGAGTAGGACGGTCCTCTCGGACCATGAACCTATATAAATCTTTGTGTTACTCTCGCTTTTGTGGACGCCGACCTGTAGCACGGCTGACGTCCGCCCTCTAACGTGTTTGGTTTTCACACCTACAACACCCTAAAAAAATAACAGAGCTACCGCTTCTCCCACCCATCCCTTCATCTCCCTATTCTTTCTCTTGATCCACTCCACCATCATCGCTCTAGCCCGGTACACCCAAGCCCCTCCCCTCTCTTCCTCTCTACCACCGTCCATAGCCCGGTGCTAGAAGACCATGCAGGGCAACAAGGTCAAGCAACAGCGGCGATGTGGAGGCGAGATCCAGGCAACGACCTCGTCAATTTGGTGATAGTGTCACGGTTACCTCGATCCGACAGGACGAAGGTGACCAGAGTTATGATAACCGGTTGCAAAATTTAACCGGGGAGGGGTACCATCGTAGGATCCATTATCAGTTAATTTTGATGGATTTTAGCCTGAAATTTTTAAATCAAATTTGAATTTTTTTTAAAAAATAGGCAAAAATTCATCGAAATTAACTGATAATGGCTGCGGTGGGTACCCTGACAGTGGCGTCTCGATTATGGTTGCGGTGGCGCGCGTGCGACGACCACGAAAGATGGGCATGCCGAACAGGGGCCCAGGGAGTCGTTCGCTGCTTGCCATCAGAATTCAAGGGTTCCGGAGATTTTTTTTGGGGGGTTGGAATCGACTGCCCCAATTCGGTGAGTCGATTCATATCTCTCTCCTGGTTCGACCGGCTTATTCCAAAATTGCAGATGCGCCGTACCAAACGTACGCACAGGCGGCACAGCTTCCACCGGCCTACCGGTGTCTTTACGACGACATGCAGGAGCTAACCAGGGCCGGTCCTGGGATTTTAGGGACCCGGAGCGAAACTAGTAATAGAGATCCTAGTATAAATATCTAAATATAAATCTACATATATATATATATATATATATATAATTTTACCAACAAACACTTAAAATACGTTATGTATTAAAAAATTCATATCAAAGAGTTTATAGATATTACCTTAAAATTTATAGATATCAAAGAAAATTCATATCAACCGGGACGTTAGGACGATCACGATTCACGCACGTAGCGCCAGAAGCGGAAGCGCGGTCGCGCGCGCTGGCGAAGGCCGGAGAGACGACGAGACGCCTAGAGACGGCAGACGGGCGACGGCCGGGTGCGGGCCAGCCAACCCCGGCGCGGCGTGATGGTCTTGTGGAGGCGGAGGCCCTAGACGAAATCACGAAAAGAAGATCTGAATTCTGAAGATGAGAAGTCGACTTAGTCGAGGCTGTCGAGCCGGATCCGGATAGTATTACTATACGCATGCATATACAATGTATTATGTATAATGTATATCAGTGTATGGCCTGAAAACGTTTGCCAAAACGCACTGATCCTCTTGGGATCAACTTTCATTTATATGCTGAACTAACAGCTTCCTACAAACAAGGATCTCGATGTAATCAGACATCGCAAGACTTTAACAAGATAATCGAACTCTAACAGTAATGAGAATAACTAGCTAACTACACGCTAACTACTCTAACTACTCTCTGTTGACTAGAACCATATACTCAACGCAAACACACTCATGATTTCTAACATGGCCTATGGGGGCCCCGGTTTTGGGGCCTGTGGCGGCCGCCCCGCCGCCCCTGTGGCCGGGCCTCGAGCTAACGATGGTCCCGTCCGTCCGTCCTCCAGCAGTGTTCGAGATATGATAGTTTTTTCTCGACTTTTAAAATAGTTTATCAAAACAGTATTTTCAAAGCGATTTATCGGTATACGATTTATCCACATAAACGTTTATGTTAGGACTACAAGCCATCGGCCACAGCCGAAAAAACCCGTTTGAACCGCATGTATGTATCCATTGGAAACATCATCTTCTGCACTACTACGTCTCGAAAAAAAAAAGAACCTCTCGTCATATATGCCTTTTGCCCTTCCTTTTGGCCGTGCAGGACTATTCTGAAATAGTTGTGCCACAATGAAGAATTGTTCGACAGTAGCGCTCGACCAGCTATACAAAATGAAGGTAGGTAATACATTGAATACCGAGGAAATGATCCGGTGATTATCTTGTCCCTCTGACGTTCACGTGTACTGCTCGGCACGACGATTCCAATCACACCAGCCAGATGCTTTTGCCTGCGGAGAAACGAGGATAGCCAACGCTAAAGATGCAAAGGGCCTGCCGTTGCTGTACAGCTTCGTTTAGTTCAGGAAACCTGGCATTTGTGAACCTGACTAGGAGAGCTCAACCTCCGACGACCATAGAATCTTGCATCTCTCTATCCTTTATCGCGACAGGGATGGATATATGGATATATTTTCACTAACTTTTCTGTGGTACTTACGACAATTAGTTGTCCTTCGTTTTAACGATTGAAAACATGCTGGCCAGTACATAGCTACATCGGTTGTATTAGTTGGACAATGTGCATCGGTTGGTACTACACAATCAATAGCAGATTGGCAGAGGTGGCATTATTCTACTTCTTGTGACCATTTTTTGAGGCCTGTGGCATAACAAGAGGAAGGTTTTGATCGTTGTTTCCTATATATTTTGTGTGCCTATTGCTTACGCTCTGTGGTCTGCCTAGCCCAAAAAAAAAGGAAAGAAAAAGAAAGACAATTCCTACTGTTACCTTCTGCAGGGCCTGCCCTGAAACGAAAAGGAAATCTCAAGCTATCTCTATTTTGGTCGTTTAATAGCTGATCTACATATATTGGTTTTGGTGAAATCTACATATATTGGTTTTGGTGAATGACCATTATCCCCCCATAAGAACGATCTTATTGTTATGCACGAAGTAACACACATTACACCCCTGCATTTTCTTGTTTCTGACACAAGAAGATCAGGGTAAAGTTACTCAAAACTAAATGAGACGAAACAAATAAATACTTTATTATTTTCACCTTTTATTTCGGAATGAAGAGGGATGACGTCTCCTTTTGATCACCAATCCCTCGTAAGGGGCAACATGGATGTACATACAAAGGACGAAGGTCCCAAAGAACAAAAGAAGGAAAAAGAAAAAGGACGGAGAAAAACAAGTGTGGGGAGTGAGATGGACGGACCTCTGATCATATGGAGCCTACCACAATCACAAACAGATAAGGTTGACATGATCAAGATCTACGAGTAGAAGGGGCGGAGGGAGTCATCGGATGGGCACCAATCCACCCCCTCACAATATCACATCATCTGGAGATAGGTCCCTCCCTCCCTATCTCATCCTGATAAACCAAGAAAATTATATGATTGGACTGAAATAATTGTGTAGTGAGCGCGCACGTGTGTGTGTGTTTGTATGTACATTGGTGATTCGGTGTGGGCAGGGTCCTCAGCCATGTAGAAATCTTGATGCAGGTGGGGAAGACAAGGTCATGAGCAACAATGCAGCCTCCTCCACTCCCATTAGGAGCCTCCTTTTCTGAACCACCTGCAGGTTGCTGCTACTGCTGCTGCTGCTGCTGCTGCTGCTGCTATTACTGTCTTTTACTTCCGTTGTTGCCTCACCATGCTGCTGCTGCTGCTGCTGCTGCTTCTGGTCTAGGCCAAGCTCTTGCCTCCTCTTCTTCCGGTACCGGATCCCACAAGCGTTGCACAGGGACTGCGATCAGAATCGGAAGAGTAAAATTTTCTGTATTAAGTTTATCGTCAGGCTAGAGTGAAATTAAGCATCAAGATTTTATTAATGCTTTGTTATCTTATTACCAAAATGTATGTGTGTTACACATTTTTTTGGTGGTAATGGAGCTGCTGCTACTAGAAACACTTTGAGGAAAACGTGGAGGACAAAAATGGAAGCAGTCAAAATTAGAAGAATCGAAATGGATAATGTATCTCCCTCCCTACACACAATTGGCTTGGTGGTTAGCACTGCTGGAAGGAGCATCTCACCTAACCACCGAGTTGCAATCAAATTGAATAGAGAAAGGTCATCAAGACTAGTCATATCAGGATTCGACCAAAACCAAAACCTAACTACAGACTGTCAAAGGGAAACTCCGGGCCTATTCTTTTACGGCTTCTAAAACGGCTTTTGGCTTTTGCTATAGTATCTAGTTTTCAAACGGAGTATTTTTTAAGACGAGATCTACAAGTTAATTGTAGTACACATTAAAAACCCAACATCTATATCATCAAAAATCGTAAGCGAATATCTCTCTCCGTAATCTCTGTCGTAAACAGCTAAAATTCAAAAATTTCAGTCAAAAGCCATAAGCCACAACCATATCAAACAGGCATATTTCTCAAGCACAACCATATCAGTTAGACGAAACTTTAGACAACTTCTCAAAGCATATTAGTTTCGATAATCGTATTGATAACCACTGCGTAAGAAATCAAAAGCTGAAGATCAAGACCTGGAGCGCACAGGTTGGATATGGTGGAATTTGCTTCGATCTTTAGCTGGCTACGATTAAAAATGATGTTAAATGGACACCAATTTGACTCGGGTCTTGCAGCTCTTGCTTCGGTTTTATCGTACCCTCTTTTGATTTCACTCTATTCTTCAAATGACTAAACTTCAATTTAACATTGAGCACCCACAACAAAATCATCTATCCCTCTACCAAGATGCCCGAGAAAACTAGAACTTTCCTACGTATTAGATCACATTAAGAACGAAAAAAACCCTTACCCACAACCCAAAAAGAAGGATCACATGTATCCCTAAATAGTAGTAAAATCTCTAATTTCGTCTGATCAGATGAACATCGGGAACTAACATAAAAAGAACTTATCTAGGAACAAGTCTTAGATGATCATATGAAACAAGCAGCAGCAGCAACAACTATTTGCAGCAGAAGCAGAGGCATGTATCTAACTATGTTCTTCAAGATGATCAAATCAACTCTGTAGCCAAGAATCCCCAATCTGCTTGGCCCTGATCCTGATCAACAGTACTGAATAGCAAACAAGGAGGCGATCAAGAACTCACCCTGGGCCCGGTCGGCCCGCCGCGCCACATGGGCGTGGTGGTGGTGCGGCATTCGACGCAGCTCCTCCTCCCTTCCTCCACCACCCCGATCCCATGGACCTGCAAGAACAGAAAACAAAAGTGGAGCAGAGTTGAGCCGAAAGAGGTCAGCCAAAAGATCATAAGAAAGGAAGAGGTGAGCCGGATGTACCATCCGATCTGAGGAACCCATCTCCGCGCCGGATCACAGCCTCGATCGGTGGCCGGATTGGTTGGAGAATTTTTTTTTTCTTGTGTGGTTGCTCTGTTTCTTGAAGCGTGTAGTGAAGAGTAGTTGCGGGGAAGAGGAGGAAGGCTTCGGGCGGCCGGGGTAAGAGCGTGAGAGGGAGGGAGCGGCACGTATGTATGCGAGAGATAGGGGAGAAGGTGACGTGGCATTTGAGATTGGACATGGAAAGATATAGTGGTTGTAAACTTGTAATCTTGGATTGGGTTTGAAAGGTGAGATCGGCTGCAAGGTCCTTCGCAAATTTGGTACCGTTTTTTCGAATTGACAAGTTTCACTCATACAATTGAGGTAATTGATCTTTTGCCACACCTTTCATTGCATTTGATGATTTGTCCTATGATGTTTCATTGACATGTGGGTCCAAGGTCCACATGTCAATGAGACAAATGGGGCAAATCATCAAATTCCATGTTTATGTATGGGGCAAATACTCCAATCTCCCCATACAATTTCAGGGGTACAATATGCCTAGAGGCGATTACACAAGAAACCCGGCGGCTGAAGCCATGTACACCGGTCTCCTCCTAACGGCACATGTTTTGCGCATGAGAAAAACTAGGAAATGCTATATCATTGGTAGCATTTTTGGCGGCATACCAATCGGCCATCTGATCTTGAGATCCAGTCCCCAGCTGCCGCCGGATCCATCGTCTCTGGCCACAACGTAGCCGCATCTCGCCATCCCGACCGCGGTGCTACTCGATCCGATTGTCCCTTGCCAGATCTGGCCGCCGAATTTGGGGAAGAGGAGCAGCAGTTGGAGGAGCTGAGATGCCGCCAACGACGATGAGTTCACTGTTCCCCTAGATATAGAAGAAGGATAGGGAGCCGGTGGTCTGGCGGTGGGCAGCGGTGAAGGGAGGCACGATAAGGTGCGACGCACTGAATGTTAGATTGAACGGAGTAGAGACGGCGAAGGAGGGCAAGATGGCGATGCGGTGAGGCGGTGAGGTCACCAGCCGCCAGTGGTGGAGGTGGGGGTGGGGGAGACGAAGGAGGGTGCAAAGTCGTTGCGGCGCCAGAGAGAGAGAGAGAGGAGGGGAGGAGAGCAATGGGGAGGAGAGGCAAAGCGGTGGCCACGCGGAGGAGGGAGGGAGGGAAGCGGCAAGGAGAGAGGCAGATTGGTAGGGGAGGGGAAGGGAGGCTATACCATCAGGAACTCTCTTGATGGTATAGCGCTTCTTAACTGCTCCCTTTGCGCATAGGTGGGATGCTTCCTTCACTGATCTACACACTAAGGAAACATACTCTCCCACCTAGGGATGGCAATCGGGTGTGGTGGACATGGGTAGTGCTCGTCCATCCCCATGCCCGCAACCCCGATTTATGCCCACGGATATGCCAACGAAGAACGACGGGCGAAAAACCTCGCTCATACCCATCGCCCGCCGGTACTCATCGCCTGCTTACCTGCGAATTGAGAGTCACCATATGAGAGTTGGACTAATGACATATACATATAAGCAGCAGCTCTTGCCAGGAAATATAATAGCAGCACATTCACATTCACAGATACATATAAGCATCACATTCACATCAAATATATATATCCTTAATAAAGTAATTTTTAGATCAGTGCATCACATTCACACATCAATAGTACATGAACTAACTAATCAGTCGATGCACAATTTGCATTACCAAAACGAATTTAACGTAAATTCAGCCACTTAAATCAATAGTACATACACTGAGCCTGAGGCTTGGAGGTAGTCACAGTGGGGTAGGCCGGGCGGGTGTTGAGGAGGAGGCCGGGGTGATGATGGTGTTGAGGAGGAGGTCAGGCGCTCGGGCGGGAGGAGGGCATTGAGGACAGCAGAGGAGTAGGCCAGTGGGAGGAGGGTCACGACGGGTAGGGGGGGGGGGGCGAGGCTGTGGGGGGGGGTGGCGGCTAGGTAGGGGCCGAGCATGTCAGAGGGGTGGGGGGGGTGGTTGCGGGTGCAGGGGCCGAGGGCTACGAGGTGTGGCGGCCATGTGGGGTGAGGGAGATGGTGGGTGGGGGGCCGAGCAAAGGTTGGGTGGGGACAGAGGCGGTAGGGTGGAGGCAAGGGACTGGCAGCTAGGTGGGGCGGCGAGGGGGCGCAGGGTGGGGGCGACTGGGCAAGGACCGAGAGATGGCTGGGGCCTGGTTGAAGGATGAGGCCAAATGATTCTGGATCTGGAGGATGAGGGAAGGATTCTGGATCTAGAGGATTGAGGGCGTCTTCACGTGTAATGTTGGTGGCGGCTGGGGCTTGGAGGCTCAAAAAGTGGGAGTCACTTAGGGTCTTGGGGAGACTAGGGTTTTGAGTCTTTGACTGTTGAGCTGGCCCACCTGTGAGGTCGTGGGTAAACAGGCGAGACAGTACGAGTGGAGCTCACCTATGCCCGTGCCCATTTACCCGATGGGCAGAGAGTTTCTCTTATTTTTATGCCCGTGGGTAAAGAATACATCCCATGCCCAGCTCCATTAGGGTATTTAACTACGGGTGCGGGTAAATAGGCACAATTGCCATCTCTACTCCCACCCAACGTGTGTAACCTAGAAAACATGCTGTGAAACTTATTAATTTTGGAGAAAAATATATTTTCACATTTGATATACATAAATTTATTATAATAAAAACAATGTTCAAAGTTGCGTCTCAAAGGTTGAAAATTTAAAAAAAAGCCAAAAAATTATGACAGGTCAGTGTTTACAGTAAAAGAATTAATAGTCTTAAATTGATTTTTCGTCTAATTTAAGGAGGTGTTTAAAGTTTTCTATGGCATAAACTACCTCTGTTCACAAAAAAAATGTTGTTTTAGTCATTGACAACATTTTCAAAATTCAACTTTAACCAGAAATTTTTCGAGGAACTGACCAGCAAGTTTCTATTGTATTTGTAAAATCTAGTAGAACTAAAATAGTATGAAAGTATTTTTGGAATAAGTCTACTCGTATCATTGTCGTGTGTCTGATCTAAATATTCATAAAGATATTGTTTTTGAAAGTTAAATTAATTTGACTGCATGCATTTGTTCTAGAATGAAGCCTCTTTCTTTACCAGATGGGGTATTAAATTGGAAAATTATGCTGGCTGTTATTACTATTCATGGTTACAAGTTACTCCCCCCATTTCGCTATATTTGTCCACAGTTAACTATATGCACAAACCAAAGAAACACTAAATCTAAGAAATAGTTAATAAGAAATAACCATACATTTCTCTATTAAATGGTATAACACAACCACTTAACCTCTTTTAAAGTATTTAAGTATGGGTTGTGAGTGAAAAATATTACAATAACTACACTCTAAACTCTCTCAATGGATAACTATATTGAAACAAATACTCTCGAGGCCATGGACAGATATAGCGAAATGGAGGGAGCAAGTTACAAATGCAAAAGAAAAAAAAAGATGACGGTAGTTCTTAAGAATACTTGAGCCTATAACAACTATTGCTTCATTAGGGAAACATATTGTATGTAATCATGTTTTTTTGTGCATTCATGGTGTAATCTAACCAAACATTGTCATAAAAATTCTAAAAAATTGTAGATGTATTTCTAAATTTACCTTATCTATGTATAAAATTTTAAGTTCAAATTTATTTTATGTTAAGAATAAAAAAGAGAAAAATATGACAAATATTAAGACTTCAAATTTGTCAAAGTTTTCTCTTTTATTTTGTTTCACTTAACATAGAACAAATGAACTTAAAATTTTTACATAGGTGGAGTAAACTATAGAGTACATCTACAATTTTTACGAAATTTTTTTGTGATGATTTTAGTTGGATTGTAACATGATCGCACAAAAAAGCTTAGTTGATACAGTACGTTCCCCTTCATTATAGGATTAGATAGGTGTCTTCGATAAAGTTATTAGGAAGTGCTAACTGGTCAACGAACTCTCCTTAGCTAGAGTCCTCGCGTCAACTAGCCATACATCAGAGCATCAGAACTCACAAAGCTACCTCAAAAGAAAATCTCTAGAGCTCTCTGAATTACTTTTTAACTAATTTCTTCCATTAGAGTTGCGAGGCACACCACATAAGTTGATGTGTTGCACAAGTCATATACTCGTATTAATCTAATAACACATCTTAATTATAAAACTGAAGTAATTAGAAAAGTGTAGGACCAAACAAAGCAGCCATGACTCATAAGCCACCGAAAAGGATAAGCCAAAGATGTCATAGCTTACCGGTCATCACATAGGCTAATAGGCTTGGTGCTCACGCTATCACGAGCTAGTAGTTTTTCTGCCATATAGACGGTCACAATCTACTCTTTTTTTTTAAAAAAAATAGAAAGATACTAACCAACATGTTTTATGTGCAAGGATGCTTGGTTCGGTTTTCTAAGTAAGAATGAATTTGTAAAGCATGCTTAAAAACTTGCATAAGTTTTTCAACCATGGAGATCTACCTTGGGTTAAAATGCTCGGGCAATCTTACTATAACAACAATTGTCCTCCTGAAAAAGCTAACGGATGGTTCATTCTGGTGAGAGAGAATTTGAAACTGCTCGACATTTACAAAGGGATTGCAAGCAATGTTGCGCGGATACTTCCCAAAAGTGATGTATCTGTATTACATACCGTATCAGATATGAATACGCCACCGATACTCTCTAATATGTATCCTACATGTATCCCTGAATTTTTTATTTTCCAACAAAGAAAATAATTTTCGATACTTCTCCAATACTTCATCGATACTTCCCTAATACGTCTTGACCTAATAACCATCCTTTAGTCCCTATTTCGGTCCATCCATTCAACTCCCATCCTTCGCCATGCCCGCATCGCCTGACTCATGTCCTGCCCTTGCCGCCACCAAGATGGCACCGCTAGCCCCTCGCCGCCATCGCTCCCTCGTCGGCCGCTCCTTTTCCTCTCCCGTTGCCCACTCCACTTCCGTGCTAGCTCCCCTTCCCTCCCCAGCCCCACGCCGCAACCCCCAAGAAGCCGCCACCTAGACGCCGCCACCAAGATGCCACTGCCTCCACGCCACCAAGACTCTGCAACCTCCACGCCCACTCCCCTTCCCTCCCTGCCAAGATGCCGCTGCCTACAGCCTCGACGCCACCCAGTTGCCGCTTCCCCGATTTGAAGCCTCAACTGCCGCCCCCCCCGGTGAGTCCTCCATCCGTTCTAATGTGTTATGTAATGGTAGTTGGATGCTAGATTTTGTGACTTTATGCTTTTTTTTAGCATCCTAGAAAGGGGAAAGTTGATTCTGCGTTCTTAGGTTCTATCAGTTATGAACACTTGCACATATTCTGCATTGCACTAACATCATTCTTCCAAAAAGTGTACTCCACTAAGAGATTGTTCTTCTAGATAGTCTTTGCAACAACTGCAGGGAACCATGCAACATCAGAATTATTTTCCAACTTGGAAACTTCTACTTGTGTTCCTTTAGTGTATGGCATTGTCTTGGATATCTCCTGGCAGGCAAAGATAGGCTGTAACATGAAACTCCAATATAGATGAGGGACATAATATATATCATGAAACTACATTCCTCTTGTCTATAACATATAGATATATGTCATTAAAATGGAATGTTAGATCTGGTGCCTTCCAATATTTTGTCCTTGCAAAAGAACTATCAGCTCATTCGATCTTTAAACTTGTCAAATCATGGCATTTGGTGATGGCGGATTTGGATGCTCGAATGCATTGTGTAACACTAATACTAGTGTGTGTCCTGCACCATCCTGTGGAGCCGCCATGGCCGAAACAATTAGACTACACATTTCTGTTATGTCATGTCTTCTGTCTGACTATCTTATTATGTAATATTTAAGGCCCGTTGAGCTTGAACACTTACACTAATTGTGGTCTTTTGGACTTGTGTGGCCTACGATTATCAGATTATGTGCTAAGTGGTTGAACTATTATAGTTTTACTGTAACACCCCGGCCCACCACAGGGTCCAAGATGCTACCACCACACACTTACCATCTCAATTGGGAGCAACCAACATACGAATATAGTATATTAACAGTAAGCTAACTAACTTCATATTGCACATAACTAGAACATAAACAGAACTCTGAGCTCCATGACCATAGAGACCCACCACCACGGCTTGCAAGCAAATTAAACCAAGCGGCGAGCCATAAAGGACTTAGCACTTGATTAAACATAAAAGCTCAGTGTAAGGCTAAGCTGTTATTTCATATGTGCAGTGCCAAAAGGACTATTCACATTCCATGCATGTCGCTATCATTCACCTAAAAACAACAACAAAGTAAGGGTGAGTCCGGAGACTCAGCAAGCACATGAGAAAAAGTAACATCACTTTAGTAATTCAATCGATTTCATGAACTGTAGGCTGTAAATCAACTATATGACTGTAAACTGTAAATCAAATCTATAACTGTAAACTGTAAATCAATTCTACGACTGTGGATTGTAAATCAACTCCGTAATTGTAAACTGTAAATCAATTCCATGATTGTAAATTGTAGATCAGATCATGAATGTGAACTGTAAACTCATAAACCTCTATAGTCTGTATCACTTTCTCTATCACTTTCATGCAATGCAATGCATATGTAACTGTAGCTTATACTGGTATAGCGGAGGGTATATCCGTTGATGTCACCCTCTTCCTCCATCCCGTAGAGGTGCCTACCTCTATAGGTCTTACTCAAGAGCACTCCGGACTAGTCATATGACTTTCTCACCGACCTGGCTCTTATACATTTTGCATGATGCAACATTCTTCGAATGTGGATGTCTAATCATAAGTAGTACTCATTAAGGTATGATTAGCCCATAATCATAAATATCACCTCATAAACACTATAAATCATGGCAGGAAAACACAAATAACAAACATTCACTATAGTTCACTATTCTACCATGCACTTGTCTGTTAACCTGGCGGAAGGTGTGTAGACGACACCAGACTCGAACCGCCACCTGAACAAGCATTAACCATTTCAATTCATTGCTAATTCAATACATCTATATACGAGCAAATGACATCGCTCTAACGCCCAATCCGACATAACCAATTCCTGTCCCACCAGGCAACTTCCCATTGTCTCGGTGCTTGACCAATCCGAATATTTAGCGATTTTGTCATTTACACTCGCGGATCGAATTTTACACGCTTAATCTCCCTCCATCCCTTCCTTCTCTCTTTTCCTCTCCTACCACGAATCAGCCAGATCAACAGTGGTAACACCGATTTCACCATCCTAGCATTCATATTAATAAGTGACCTCTTCTTGGCCACACGAATCAATTCTAACAATCGACATAATGACTTATGCAAAATTCGGTGAATAAGCAGGGAGAAGAATTTTCGAGGTGTTACCCTGGCCCCGAACAACTAAATCAGGGCACTACCTGTTGCTTCTTGGCCGGATCTGATAGATCTAGTGGCGGGTCAGACTTTCCTTTTCTCTTCTTACGATGTTCCTTTCTCTCTTCTCTTCTCTCTCTCTCCCTTTTTTCCTTCCACGGCCGGCTCTTCTTTTCTTCACTCAGCTGGCCGTGTTCTCCTTTTCTTCTCTCAGTCCGCCAGCTCCCTCCCTTCTCTTCCCTCAACTGGCCGGCTCTCCACCGTTAGCTCGCCTGGCTCTCCCTTGCCTCCTCCCGGCAAGGCAAAGGCACAGTGAGTGGAGCAAGAGGGGTAGAGGCGAGCCACCGGGCGGAGCGGTGATAGGAGCAGGGGACGGCGAGGTGCAAGACAAAGTGGCGGCGACCCGCATGGGTGGCAGCGATGGCACGTAGCCTAGAGAAACGGCGGCGCACGCGGTGGTTTGGCCGAACGACAGAGGCACTAGTGGCAGGGCAACGGCTACGCATGCACGGGCAAACAGTGGCACTGGGTGACGGCAAGGCGCGGTCGGAGGAGCGACAGCGCCGGCGGCTTGGCGACGGCGGCAGCGTCATAACAGCAGGGACAGGTGAGACGACTTCACAGGGCGAGCATGGGGGAGGGGAGAGCAAATCGACTTTTGCTTCCTCCCCCTTCTGGCTCTCTCTCTTTTATAGGGCATAGCGTGGTCTCGGCTGGGCCTTATCCGCCCAGGCGTTACAATTACTTACTAAGTGCTCTGTCGAACACTTGCACTATCTGACTATCAGTGATTCTGTTATTTATTTGTATATATGTATTTATTTATTCTCTCATTCTTCGCAAATGGTTCATTATATTGATTTCGTCAATTTGTATAAGGCTAACAGCTTACCAGCAATTCATTGATATGGTTGCTCTAGTTCAGGAACTTCAGCAATCTTCAGAAGAGGACATATGGGCATACGTTTGGAATACTGGGCTTTACTATTCAGACATTGGCTCTTGTCAAGCATAGTACAAAGTATGTTTCTGGTTGCTGCTGCAAGACAGACTTAATACAGGGAATTTCTCAGAAGGAAGAATTTTCAGTTGCAAGATTGTACATGTGCTATGTGCCCAAATTTGAGAGAAGAAACCTTGTTTCATCGCCCTTTTTATTGCCCCTTTGGTAGGGATTGTTGGGATTTTATCTATCCAACAAGAAGTACCAGTCTATGATCTCAACGATATTGGCGTTGACTTGGTAAATCCATTGGAGACCTTTTTCTTAATAGCAATCACATGGTATCACAACGTAGACTTCCTATCGCGTCTCGTCTTCCTTTATGAGCACTCGCCATTGAAGAACACAGCGTCCAATCCAAAAACAGAGAGCTAAATTGCCAAATACAATTAAGTGTATAATATAGGTTAGTACTTAGGAAGGGGCAAATTAGGGTGAAAAAAAAGTACTCCAGCAATGACCAGGGGCAAAAGTGGAGCACAAACCTAACATCTCTCTATCGTTTGCAGCAGCGCGAGATTCCCTCCTCTTTTTTTTCTTCCGTTCTTCTTTGGCTATTTGCTAAGTCGAGGTGTTAGTCAAACTCCAACAACTATTTGTTTCATTGTTGCATGAAAAACACGAGATGCCTCTGTTAACATCTCCTTTCCACTACAGCATGTTTCTTGGCTTTTTCAGCATACATACTCTTTAGTCAACTCTAACAACTATGTGTTCCATACATTGTTCCATCAGAGATTATGTAAGCATGTCTTCTCCACCTAGGTTTTTTCTTCGCTTTTCAGCACATGCTCCCAAGATTGGGCCTAATTGCAAACTGTACTTTGTTAGTACATCTAGTCACAAATAAGTGACATTTAAGATATTGGTCTATTCTTTTTTACTGCGGTTTATGACTTTTGGCTGAAATTTTTGAATTTTGGTGCATTTACAGACATGATTACGAGAGATCGATACTCACTTACGATTTTAGCTGGTACAGATGTTGGGTTTTAACGTACTACGTTTAACTTGTAGACCCCGCCTTGAAAAAATACTGCTTGAATGTTAGATCATAGCCAAAAGCCGCCCGACTTTTGGCTTGCCAAACAGGCCCATTGACATAGTCTCTGAAATATAGGGACTGTTCTTTTGGTCATGGCTTATGGCTTTTGGTGAAATTTTGAATTTTGGTACATTTTGCATCATGATTACGAGAGATCGATACTTATTTGCGATTTTGGCTGGTACAGATGTTAAGCTTTTAACGGTACTACGTTTAACCCAGAGACACCGCCTTAAAAATACTCCGCTTAAAAGTTAGATCTTGTGGCATGCGAAAAGCCGAACCTACTGGAGGGTTGCCGAACAGGCCCATAACTTTGGCCACCTAAATCTAGCGTAATTTATTTTGTAAATACACCTAAATCTAGCGTAATTTATTTTGTAAATAGCCATCTATAACAAAACTTACATCCATGTATCTTTAGATGCAAAATATTCACCAAGGAAAAAAAAGGCTCATCATAGTATATTGCTATACCAGCAAAACATCGAAGCCATACGCCCGGATTAAGCCTGATGGCCGGGTGTTCAAAAATTCAAATCAGAATTAAGATGACTTTTCAAACTTAAGTTGATCCCTGATCTAACCATGCCTGGTAGGCAAATCTACCCATTGGACCCTCACCCAATCCCCGCCCCAATACGCGTCAACTCCAAACCAAACAGGGCTTAAGCAAGAGCCCTCGACCGGCCGAGATTTCTGATAGAAGCAACACCCAAAGGATAAGAGGACAGATAACCATCGCACTACAACGAAGCTTAACCAATAGACTAAACAAAGGCTAAACTATAAGCTCCATATATAGGACCACCACCAGGTCCACCACTCTCAACTGTCAAGGTGTAAAATATGACAAGTTGAGAACCTCTTCTCCCAGGCTTGTTAATAAGCCTTTCGGAGCAAAGGCATTGGTCCTGTTCTTTTCGGCTTCTAAAAACCGTTTTTCGGCTTATCTACAGTAACTAGCTTTTAAACGGAGTATCTTTTTAAGATAGAGTCTTCTGGTTAATTGTAGTACATACTGTACCGACTTCATTTATATCGGCAAAAACTACATATGAATTTCTGTTACCCTGTAATCTTTCGTACAAACAGTCTAAAAGACTCAAGCCGCAGCCAAAACGAACATGCCCATTGCAATCCAAGGCCCTCCCAGCTGTCAGCTGCCCATATGTGCGCCAATCATAGAAACACGGGTTTCAACTTTCTAAATCCTGTGATGATTGGAGGGTAGAAAGGAGACGAGATGCAGGCCAATAATGGGCACCGTACCGAACGCAGTAGGGCACATACCCTCCCGGAGTGCATCATTGGTAGCACTCTGCGCAGAAGAATCTTATTCGGCGAAGCAGCAGCGCATGATTGGACGATCAGACTGGAAAGATGGTGTTTGCATCAGATGATTGCAAGTCTGTCTGGCAAAGAACGGCTAGCTAGCATACAGTTATAATTGCGCAGAAGGCGCTAGAGAAAGTGATCACAGCAGGAGATGACACAGATGGATCACAAACAGGCACCGAGATATTAATTAGGTTGGGAGGATTTGTAGTGAACAACATTCTTGTTTCAAGAGAAGAATGATATATGCCTGTTCAGCTGGACATAAGTCGGACGGCTTTTGATTTTTATTACAGTACCTAATTTTCAAATAGAGTATTTTTTCAAAATGAGATCTACAAGTTAAACGTAGTACACGTTAAAAGCCTAATATTGTACCAGCCAAAATCGTAAGTGGGTATCGGTCTCTTCGTAATCTATACCGTAAACAGCTAAAATTCAAAATTTTCAGCCAAAAACCATAAACAGCAGCAAAAAAGAACACCCCTAGCGGCATAACCAGGCAGCCAGCCAGTATACATTTGTTACGCAATTCCAACACTAAGAACTAGGTGGTCCACTTTGCAATAAGAATCCATTGCTCAACTATTCAAAAAACACACACACACACACACACCATTGCTCAAACCTGTAAATAACATGGTAGATCACACCACAGTACTAACAGAAACTACAAACAATATGATGCAGCAAATAAAAAGGTGTAATGATCAAATAATAATAAATGTTAAGAAAGCAAAACGGATAGAGTCGCATAGCAATCCCAAAACCCACTGACTTTCCTTCTGATTAGTTAACAACTTTTGCTAGTGAACAGTCTTTACAGCATAGAAATGCTTTGGGAACAACTATGAGTCTATGAGAACCCCCTCTATATATCGAAGTTTTTTACCTCCACAGACATAACAATCGTTCATGCTACAGGCTAGAGGTAAAAACAACAGCCAACTCCGACGACACACAAGCGAAGCAGAGACAACTTGTCTCTGGAAGCCCGACCCACTTCCGGCATCCATTCTCGTATGGAGGAGAGCCATAACCCAGATGAACCAACCACCAGACATATAGACACCAAGCCGCCGTGGTTATTAAAGCAGTGCAACGAGACGCAGCGTCTCACAACTTTCACACAACAATATCGTTTATGGCGCGCGACGTGGTGACGCCATACACACAACACAAGTAGCCATAACAATATCGGACTTCCGAAGGGCCTAAACAGAAAAAATATAAAGGAAAAAGAACTATTGTAATTTCAAAAAATAAGAGGGCTAAATTGCAAAATATCAAAACCCCGTCATAATCAAGGCCCAGCCGCCAGATTCCTTCACAAGCCGCCTACCTCTCTCCTTTCCCCATCTCCACCTCCGACGCCGGCGAGGCTGGATGTAAGATCGAGGAGACCGACTAGAAGGGGTGAATAGTTGTTTCTAAACTTCTCTTTTAAAATATATTTGAGCTATTTGGCTAAACACAAGTATGTAATACGAAAACTTAAATAAAATTAGTTTAGCACAAATAAAGTCTAAATCAAACAAATTTGTCTAAGTGCACCAACAATACTAGGCTATGTCAAGGTTTGCAATTTTAGGTTGACAAGCAATCAAATCAATTCTATGTATGTAAATTGCTTCAATGTAAATTGAGCACAAGAAAAACAAGCCACAATAGACACGGTCTCATTTTATCGTGGTGTTCGGAGACTTGCCAGTCTCCCCTAGTCCACGTTGAGGTTAGCCCAAATGAATTGGATCAGCTCAACAAATTAAGTCTTTCACCTCAAATCCACTGGTAAGCTCCGGATAGGTAAGCTCTAACCTTCACAACTTTGCCGAGCCTTCTCACAACCTTCATTAAGAATATCACCGCACATAACGTCTCCAACGCCGTCTAGGAATCGACAAACTCCAAGAGTAATAAGTCAAGCCCCTCGCTTGACTCTCACCACTTGCAACGAATGTATAAGCTCAATTGGATACAAAGTCCACCTCTAGATGCAACACATGCAATCTACATCCTCTCCTTGCACACAAAGTGCAACACATGCACTCTTAAGTGGAGAGCCTTACACTAACTCAGAATAACAGAATTGAGTCAATCAACAAGGAAACTAGCCGTTAGCGCCAAATCCTTAAAAAATCGGGCGGCGAATCAGGTCGGCCAATGGCCGCATTCCGCACCGCTCGACACAACAGTAACGGCTATTTCAGAGGTTCTGAACTAGTCGTTGGAAGTCAGCATGAAACAACCGTCGTACAAAACCCGGTAGTTCCGATGTTCGGAAGTTCCGCAAAGTCGACGTGGTAATTCCGCTTGAACTAAGGCCGAGAGTTGGCGCTCTCTAGAAAAAAGGTTCCGCTCAACCTTTCGGAACTTCCGACGTCCAGTAGTACCGCGCAACACATGTTAGTACTTCCGCTTTCCGGTAGTACCGATCACACAGAGCCGGTACTTCCGACGATCAGACGAGCTGTTTAGACAACTCGCATCCGGTAATACCGCACAACACATCCTGGTACTTCCGATGTCCGATAGTACCACTCACACAGAGCTAGTAGTTCCGATTTTCCTGATAAGTGCAGATATCTCTACAGATTTTGCAAAATACATTTACAAACTATAGTATCATGCACACAAGGATCAAACATAATTTTCAACAAATTACAAAACACATTTGCACACTTTTGAAATCATGGCACAAGGAATTGGTACATAGACTTCTCACATTTGCAATACACATTCGCAAAACTAAATCATATGCTACAAGAATTATATATGAGCTTCAACCATTTGCAAAACACATTTGCAAATATAAACATCATATCACAAAGAATGGAAACATGAATTTCAAGTACTTGCAAAACACATTTACAATATATAATCCCATGTTGCAAGGATTCAAACACATGAGCTTCAACTATTTGTAAAACACATTCGCAAATATAAGCCTAATGCTAAGATAAGCTAGAGCAAGTGAGGTTGAGCAATCAACATATGATGAGACTCGAACTACTAGACATAACCCCTCTTAATAGTACGGCAACATATACTACCAATCCGGTCTTCCTACCAAACATCAAGACCGATAAAAGACTAGGAACACATCCTTAGTCCTAACTAGTCATACATTTGTCTTAGATCCTCATCTTGATATGCATCAACTCATGATACATCATTTTATTCAACTCCATCAACACATTATGATCTTCACTTGACTTGATGATCAACACATGATCATCTTTTCTTAGACATGCATCAACTCATGATGCATCATCTTCTTGATGGCCTTCAACACATGAAGCTATCTTATTCTCGCATATTGACTTGATGATCTTCAATACATGAAGTCATCCCAAGTCATCATCATTTGTGAACCATAACATATTTATCCAACTAATGAAAAATGTTAGTTCACAAAATAATTATCATCAATTACTAAACTTCACCATTAACATATAATAGAAGGACTAGATTCAACAATCTTCTATTTTGGTAATTCGTGACAATCTCAATAAACAATGAGATAAAAATTAGTTTGCGAGTATACAATTTGTACATAACAATTATATACTCTAATATAAGCTTTAAACAAAGCCTACTTATCCGGTTATCATTAATTACTAATCATTAACACATAATAGAAGTTAGATGACAACCCGATTACATATGAGTATATATAAACTACACAAGCTATATATATACTCAAGAATATATTTCAAAATAAAGATCCTAAATATGCATATTAAAGAAGGATGTATCAACACTTATGAAATTCCAAGACATGAAGAAAACTCTCCCTAAATATGTATATACAAGTGTGTATAAAGAAAATATATGCACATATTCATTTGACTATTTGTGGAGCTCAATCTATATGTTGAATTTAAGAAATGTACTAGTATATGAGAAGGTATGATTTCGAATGTATACCTTTTTTATTTCACATTTCCATCCAAATAAGATTAAACTATAATATACTTACACAAACATATTAGTCTCATAAAAGATTTATCACTTAATCATATATTTCGATGTGAGAAATGCAACAAGATTATAGGAAAGATATCAAATGCATACCTCAATGATTTCACCTTTTTATCCATGTGAGACTAAGTAATATTATACTTACACAAATATGTTAGTCTCATATATATATTTGTCATTATCACCAAAATATTATAATAGTATTTATCATTATCACCAAAACCAACTTAAACAGAGCTTGATCTTTCACCGAGCCAGCTCGCCGACGGCCACTCCCTCTTCCCGCCACCATTCTCCACCGCCCCCAAGCGGCAGCCACGGAGGAGACCCAATGTGGCAGAGGCAGTGGATCTGGCGTCGGCGACGGCAGATCCTGTTGCAGCGATGGTGGATCCAGCTGCGGCGACGGCGGAGGCAGTGGATCCGACTGCGGCGACGATGGATCCGACTGCGGCAAAGACGAATCTGACTGCAGCGACAGAGGAGGCAGTGGATCCGGCGGCGGCGACGACGGATCGAGCTGCGGCGACGGTGGATACGGCACACCTCCATGCCGTCCGGACGGTATGGACTTCCGGTCCGCCACGGCGATATAACGACGAGATATCGCCGATATCTCGACGCCTTAATAACCATGCAAGCCGCACAATAGCCGCGCAGCTAATTGACCGACCTTGACCCTGCTTTTATTGGGACCAACCATGACGGCAACCTGAGATGAAACCGACAGGACCCAACCATGACTTGAATAAAATGACTCTCCCAACTTGACTAGCCCCGAAACAAGCAGCTAGGGCACACTTTCACCTTCCAAATGGGCGTCTGCACAAACAAAAAGTCCAAAAACACCACTTCAATGACAACACACCAAACAGGCAGACAGTCCTCCAATTCAAATCACTAGCGAAAAGAGCATACCGTCAGCCAAAGTTGAATCCACCTGACGGAACAGAGACCTGCTCATTTCCAAAGTGGAAACCAGTCTGAGCGGCATCCCCTGAGGGCATGGCAACATCTTCCTCATCTTCCCAGTATGACTCCAGCAACTGAACTGCCTTCTCATATATCTCGCTGTAGTCATGGTTTTGGAGATTCTCAATCTTGTCCAAGCCCTTAGCATCATCAATCATCTGCACATAAGTGTTGACATCACAAGCCCCGAAGTTCTTTTAAGCCTGACCAGCCTTCAAGATATTCTCAAGGCCCTCCAAACAAACCGTCACTATTTTAGGGTCAGGGTGAGCAAGTAAATCACAAAGCGGCTTAATGCAACCGTGGCTAACAAGATACCTGGCAAACAAATGATGTATCAGTTAAAAAAAGTTGCTAATTACTTGGATAAAAGCGAACAGAAGGATAAAAAATAATGGAGAGCAACTATCATACTTTATCTGATCATGCGTCCCACCAGATGTGGCATTAGAAATTGCCCAAGCAACCTCCTTCCTGATATCAAACTCAGCAACTTGCAGCAGATGCACTAGAGGGCCAATTATGTTTGTATTAATCACAGCCTACAAGCAAATGAAAATAAGTTATTGAGGGTATACACTTTCAATTAGTACTTCAGCAAAAAAATGAACAGCAAACAAAGGACCAATTGCAATTTAAGATGGCGTTCCCATCACTAAAATAGAGCACTAATTTAGTGTTATAGGTATGCTTGAGAGAACTAAATGGTGGCTTCCCAACAAAAGGATAAATTCCAGAATTGCAAAGGATACAATTATGTTAAGCATATGCTCCCACTTTCTTTTTCAACTTGCAGGGTAGCAATATGTTTGTGAAGTTTACAAACCTGAATCTGCTCCTTGGTTTCAGCCGTTATGTTGGAGATGGTCCAGCAAGCTTCTTTCTTGATGCTTTTCTTTTGATTTGTTGCCAAAAGATTCAAAAGATGGGAAAGTGCTTGATTATCAAGAACATGCTGCAGCCAGAGAGGAGGAACATTAACAATGAAAAGAACCAAAATACAAGATTAGTCGAGGGAAATAAATATCCAAATCAAACAAAATCAAATACAGGGCAAACAATAGCAGAAGTGCACAACATGCACAGTACGACTATGCTAGATACTTCAGAAAAAAGATCTAGCCATCAAAAAAGATAAAGCAAAACAAAGAGCTATTACAAACAATTCATAGCAATGGATACAATCAGGAAAAAGTGATTTATTAAATTTGCTCAATGTTACCAAGCATGCAACACAGAATATGACTTTCATCATGGTAAACAAAACAGTGCAACTTATTATTGGCCACAGATACAAAGTAAAAGCATTGGAATGACCAGAAATTGCTGGTCGCATGCACTTATTGATAACATCAGAATATATTGGTTAGCAACTCAAAAACAATTCACACAAAAGATAAACCTCTGTTACAAAAGAATACCTGAGTCTGCAAATCATCTCCAGTGACAATGTTGCCAACCGCACGCAGAGCAGGAATGAGCACCGCCGGTGAAGGGTGGCTGAGATAATGGTTAGTAGTTCATGCATCAGTCTTTAATTTAAGATTACTGAAATGAAAAAAGAAAAAGAAAAAGAAAAACTTACGTAAGGAGTTCAACAAGCCGAGACCAGCTTCAATCACAACTTGCATCTTGTCGTTATTACCATCAGACAAGTAAGAGAGTGCCCAACAGGCATCAGTTAGGACCTCCACATCTTGAAATTTGATGAGTTGCTGCAATGCTGGGAGTGCCGGCTTCACCTGCTCAATCACAGAACGATCAATCAGTCAGTCAGGGAAAAAAGTATACAACAGTACACCATCATAGCTCCATCATACATGCACAAAGTTGGGCTGCGGCTTTGCCACGGCAGAAGTTGGCGAGCGTCCAGGTAGCATTCCTCAGCATCGAGAGTTTGGCATGCTCATTGAGCTGCTGCAGTAGTTAAAGCAGTGCATCATGTGCAAGCACGAGGTCACGGCATTTTGGGGAGTCACCAGCGACATTTCCCAGGGCCCACACAGCCTGCAAAACCAAAATAAAATAGCCTCTTCAAATTTCACTGTGCTAATGATAATATCAAAGGATCAGTGCAAACTTAAACAACTTGTTTGATTCAGTGCCTGCTCATGGACATCCTGGTTTGGTGAGCTGAGGAACTTAACAAAGATGGGCACCACACCATGATCAACAATCACCTTCGTGTTCTCTGATGTTCCCGAAGCAATGTTGGTGAGAGCCCATGCTGCCTCAAACTGCAGCCACAATAAAATTGAAAAAAAGGGTCAATGATTATTTCAAAATAGTTTGCCATTAACACCATACGGAGAGACGTCTTAAGCATATTAAACCAAACAACATTGTGATTATCAATAACTAAAGCAGCATGCCTGTATTGTTAAGTTTGAGGAGCAATAGCAGTTTTCAGTTTTCAAGGACACATGCAATCTGCTTCGTGCAGTTTCGCCGAAAAAGTTGAACACAAGGAATTTCTCCCTTGTTTACAATGTACCATTACAATTTTTTTCAAAGCCCATGTAAAAGCTTAAAACACAGTGTCTATCTCAGCTGTAGTCAAGTTAAAAGTAATGGCATTGTCGAATTGGCATAATTGCTACAGACCTGGAGCTGAGGATAGTCCTCCCTGGTGAGCAACTGTACAAAGTGAGGCACCACTCCGGAGCTAATCACCTCCTCGATCAGAGGACAACGCTCTGAAAAGATTATCCAGAGGAACCCATCAGGGTAGTTAACATATGTTTAATTGCAATTTGGACAGTGAAACCAAGCAACAAGAAAAATTGAATGGAAATTCTGAAAACCCAGATGATGAATAGTAAAATCTGGTGAAAATTCCTAGCAATTTCAAGAACACAAAAGAAGGACTGGGAATTTTGGGGGCAAGTAGCAGCATACCGATCGAGAGCACCTTCCTGAACTGCGTGGTCGCCTCCAGCTGCATGCTGCTGTCATCCGAGTACACCCCTTGCACCAACGATGGCAGGCTATCCAACTACACAGACGTAACAACCAACAAAAAAATAAGGTGCCCTGAAATCAAATCCCCAGAAGGCACAGATTCAACAACCCCACAATCCACCAGATCGAAAGAACCCCCCAAAACCTACCTTCTTATCAAGAACCGACGAGTTCGCGGACAGAGGCTCCGCCAAAGGGCGCCGCCTCTTGTCGTTGAGGGCGCGATCGCGGTCGGTCTTGCGGATCTCCACCATGGTGATCTGGCGCCAGCGCTGCCCCTCGTCCGCGTCCACCGACGCCTTGTAGCCCTTGTGGCCGATCTCCGCCCGCTCGCTCGGCCGCAGAGACATTGTCGTCGCCTCGCCGCGCTCCGCTGCCTCCAAAACCCTAGAGAAACCTGAGCCCTAATCGATGGAGGGGCGGACGGGACGGAGTCGGTTTGTTCGAAGACGAGGAAAGGTGGAGTCGTGTCGTGCCTAAATGAAAAAATTGATCATATACCCTCCCTTTAGATGGAAATTGAGGATTTACCTCCGCCCACGTGTCGATGACTTATGATGACCCCACGTGTCATTGAGATGTGGAGGGTAAATCCTCAATTTCCCAACTAAAGGGAGGGTATATGATCAAGTTTCCCTGCCTAAATAAGCCCAATTAAACTTATTTGAACTGTGTAGCTATTTGGATTTATTTGGTTTTTGTTCGTTTGTCGCATATTAGAAGTTGAACTCTGGGGGATGCGACAAGTTTGAGCGGGATTAAAATTTGGGTAAAAGATGAACACCAAAGATTCAAGACTACTGACTGAGCAGACTTTGAACTAAATCAAGGCCGTGGTATACTAAGTAAGATCAGTCATTACTTTGATTCTATATTTTATACAAAATTATGTTCCCTTAAATTATCAAATTGCATGCTTAATTTATCACACAAATATATGTCAAAGCTTAAGGTAGTTTATATGCCTACTTGATGTTGTAATAATATCAATATGTCATCCTTAACACTTAAATCACCTAACCCTTGTCACCCTAGATGATATGTGATAACTTTACTAGCTATAAGTCATACTTAAATGCTATTATAGTCTTCTGCAAGTCCAAGATATTAAATTACCCTAATCATTACTCTTCAAACAAGAAAACTTATTTTAGGATAGTAACGGGATATAGGTGACTGATAACTTATGATAACTCGGTTTATGCTTCTTAAAACCCTAAAAATTTGCTATACCTGTCTGGACGGATGGCAAAAGTGGTTGGTGTGGAGGTAACACGAGAATATGTGGTTTGTGGTATGTACCGCATGGACAAATTAAGGATGTAATCCTGTGATGACCTCCTCATGTAAAACAGTACAGCCACAAGTCTGTAAAGTGCAACTAGGCCAAGTAGGGTTATCGGACTTCAAGGTCATTCCACTGGTGGGGAGTGAAGTTGTGCATGCGCGGACCAAGGTCTAGCATGAATGACCGTGTAAAGGTGATGTGTACCCATTTCATTGACGCTGTGGAAAGCTATGGTCCAGTTGTGCTCAATGATAGGGTATGACTTCCCGCACTAACTTATGGAGGCTACCTCGGGTGGATCTCCATAAAAGTGGACTGGCAATGGCGCGAGGTAACTACGAAAAGTTACGTGACTATCGCTCGATCTACATGACTAAGGAATCATGTAGAGCTATCAGGTTGATTGTCTCTTGTAGGTAAAGATATACAGTCTCTGCAGAGTATAAACTATTCGAACAGTCGTGCCTACGGTCAAAGGTGGACATGAGAACTTCCTCCAGATAGTTCTATTTCAAAAACCTTTGAGGATGGGATAAAACTTGTCAGGTGGAGGTGCACCTGACTTTATTTTTCCTAGAGGAAACTGTACTCCAGTGGTCAAAACTAGCATTTGATGGAGATAACTATGCACTGTAAAAAATGGATGTGACCTACGCTACAATTAATATTGCATTCTCATATCAACTTTAGAAAATCTGTTTTAGATAAAACTACTAGGTCTTACGAGCTTTTCTATTTATTGTACCTTTAAAACAATGCTTTTAGCAACTAAAAGAACATCAAGCCTCACTTGACTGCTTTGCATATATTATTACTGCATTCTATGTGGTGGCTTACTGAGTGCCGTTGTACTCACTCTTGTTTAATTACCATCATTCAGTGAGGAAGGTAAGAAGGACAAGTCCTCCTGTGCGTTGAAGGAGTCGATAGATCTGGAACTCAACGCGGTCAAAAACTAGGTCGCGAACCCTAGTTGGCTGCTTGTGGGTAAGTCTTGAGGGACACACCTATGTAAAGTTTTGGGTGCTGCACTTTATTGATTTTGGTCTGATCGGCCCATGAGTAAGTTATTACTGTAGTATCTATGTTTCCGATTAATATGTTTCGATATACCGTAATGTATTTATGCGAACTATTTACTAATCCAGAAAATAGTGTGGCAGAATCACAGAGGAACTAGGTTTGCTAAACCTAGGGTCCAACATCAAGTTAGTGCAAATTTTGGAGCAGTACAAATCTAGTAGAAATTACTCCAAGTTCACTAGCGAAACGAAGCAAATGAGAGGAGCTTAGTGCAAATTTTAGAGCAGTACAAATCTGATAGAAATTAGTGCAAGTTCATTAGTGAAATGAAGCAAATTAGAGGAGCAAGATAGTGCAAAATTTTGTATTACAATTCTGACAAAAGATTAGTGAAAATTCATTAGCAACTCAGTGCAAATTTGGGAGCAAGTTAGTGTAGATTTCGGAGTAGTACAAACCTGAGAAAATTAATAAAGTTTTATATATGGGCAAATCGTACAAATTTCAGAGCAATATTAGTATAAATTTGAGAGCAAAGCAGTACAGACTTGAGAGCAAATCAAATACGAGATCCATTGGGGATACAATCTGCTGGTAGCCTGGTACAACTTATGGTTTCAGGAAGGAGATGATTCAATGACCATGGGCTGCCATGTCGGACTGACGTGGGTCTGTTGGGGTTGGTGGGAAGGACGAAGGTGAAGCCGTGAAAGGTCGATAGTACTTTTGACTAAGTAGGGTGGGACTTGGGGCGATGTGTATTATATGGATGGTGCGATACCGTGTGCACACATATGAGGATGTACGGTCATGACAACCGTGCGGAGGAATGCACCATCGGACGCATGCGCAGAAACAAGATTTTTCGAAAGCAAAATCCAAATGAAATTTTTTTTGTTTCTCCTGCCTTTCCATGTTTGCAACGGTAGACTAGACGTGTTCCACGCAATACGAATGGGAGGTGATGAGTATTTGAAATCTTGAATTGAATACACCGTTACGAAAGACTACCCGGGCTTATTGATACAACAAGGTTGGGTACGCCGTCGGTGGAAACCCCCCACACTGGCGGTGGAGTTAGTGACGGCAGGGTAGGGGCAGCACTGGTTGGGATGGACTTGAGAGATGGAGTTTTGTGGGTGCTAATCTGCTGTATTTGTTGAGGTAGGGCCACAAAAAAAGCTGGTTAGGATTCGAATCAAAATTACTTTGATTATAATAATTAATAAGATTAAAAATTGAAATGAGTCAAATTTTTTTAGATATACAAGATAGACATACACACACAACACACACCCCACCTACAAACACCACATGCACACATGTGTGCGTTTCCTAAGTGATAAAAGGTACATGAGGCCCAATTCATTCAAAAATTCATTGAATTATGTTATTTGTAGGAATTATTATATATAGCAAACGAGCTCCAAAAATTATGATTTTTTAGGAGCCTCCCGACATAGTCAACTTAATTATGTAATTTTTTAGGAATTTTATGCACTACAAATTTACCATGATAATTCATGTTAACTTAATCATAACTAGCGACATGTGGTGCTCATTTAATTCATCTTTTAATTCGTAAGCTACATAACCATCGTGCGGTGGCCATCTTTTGCAGTGTCTGACATCCCTCCTCCACACATGTGTTGCCCCCTTACTGCTATCCCCCTTGTCCCCTCCCTCCTTTGCACATATGTCGGCTCGTCCATGCCGCCGCCCTTGTCCCCTCCCTCCTTCACACATATGTCAGCTCATCCATGCCGCTCCCTCCCTCTTTCGCACATATGTCAGCTCGTCCATGTCGCTCCTTTGTCCCAATCCCTCGTCCAGACATATGTCACTTTGTCTATGCCATCCCCCCTTGGCCACGGTGCTGCACGTCGACAACGAGTCCATAATTCCCAGTGGCAATGCACCGGGTTTTCTTTTCACTCAGCTATAAATACCAAGCTCTCATAGTGGTTTCATAGAGAATTCTAGATTTGGTAAATCCGAATCCGAACTAAGTAGATGGCTGAAACATCGTCCGTAGGTCCGTGGGATCATTTCTCCCATGGAAAGGATGATAGGGAGTTTGTTAGCCTACTTCGACAGCTCATGCAGTACCTAAGATATTGTAATCCACCCATCTTCAGGGGTAGGAGGACCCGGATCCTGGACCGAGACTCATAGGCCATGGAAGTATTCTTGTATATGTAGGACAGGGAATTCCAGTCCCACACCTTCCCGGCACTAGTAAATTACTAGGTTCCAGAATGATGAGTTTGTTAGTGATATGTTCTAGAGACAATCATGAAGATAATTGTATCACTTCTATGTTTATGAATATTTGAATAAAATATTATTTTTGTCCCTTGAATAAATATCTTTTATATTGATCAACAAGTATGTGACTTGTTCGTGAAACTCTTTATTCATGTTTTGATGTTATTCTAAATTATCCCTGATCTTATATCATTATGTGGGACGATTGTGATTTATAGATCAGCATATGTATTGATTGATGATCATGTTTCACGGATCATAGATATGAGATATCAAATCAATAATGTGGACTCATGTTAGAGAACATGATGTTGGATTGACCCATCATGAGACACTGCGAGAATTGTTATATTCTTAAGTGTTATCAGTTGGTCTTATACATAGTGTATGTAGAATCCTTAGACCCGAGGTCGTCATTATTTTCTACATGTGTAATAGTTTGCTTAGGGGTTACCAAACACTACCCCGTAATTAGGTGGTAATAAAGGTATCTTTCGGGTTTGCTATGAAACATGCAGAGTAATATGAGCGATCAAGATGGAATTTGCCCCTCCCTATATGACAGGAGAGATATCTCTGGGTCCCTCGATGTGGTTGGATTAAGAAAGTGCATGGCCATACCAAATGTGGTTGAGGAATCAATCACAACTGAGTAATCCACTACATGTTCGAGTTAAGGATCGAGCTATCATAGGATGTCATGTTTCTCGCCTTGAGTTCGGTCTGGTATCATGAGGCAAAGGGATTGGTACATAAGCACTATATAGGTTCGTCTGATATGATCTTTATGTGTGTTTGGGAGTCATTATGTCCTGTTAGGGACCGCTACTGACTTATGGGTCGGAAAGGAGTTTTCGGCCCATGGGCAAATACACATGAACCTACAGGGTCACACACTTAATGGGTTGGATCGATAAGGGGTCGGATGATAGTTTCCGAGTAGGATTCTATCTCTACTCGTATCGGATATGGATCCGATTGGAGGCTATATAAGGAGAGGTGCGGGGGCTGAGGGAGGTATCCCAAAACACACCCGTCGAAACCCTAACCGTCACCTCTCAGATCCCCGTGCGCGACCGGTGCTAGCACATCGACGCACGGTGCTCCATCCCTGGACGTGTGGACTTCGGTAGAGGCGCCGCTGCGACTGCGGCGCTGATCGGGATGATCACGAGGATGAGACGGTTGGACGGAGGACGTTCGACTACTACCGCAACACCGACGCGCTCTTCGTTGAATCGGCTGCTTCAACCCTACTTCCGCTGTAGTGCGCGTCTAGTGGTAACGATCTATGATCTCTTACTCGCATGGCTTCCTGGTTTACATGGTAGAAAATTTTTAATCTGCGCTAGTATAGCCTACCCGTATCCCAACAGAGTTCATGCATGCAGAAAGCATAATAATTGTGAGTTCAGGTTTGGACATGCAGCAGCATCACAAAAAAATGACAACCCCACTAACAAAAAACAAATGAAAAACACAAGCGTTTTGAGTCCAGTAGACGATGTTGTGGCACTAACAAAAAAGAGAGAAAAACAACCTTGATTTACTAGCTCTTTCACCGAAATCTAATTGACGAACAGTAGACGATGTTGTGGCATCCCCATGAGCTTGAAGTAGTAGCCTTGTAAATTCTTCTTCGATAGTCGGACCAAACATTGCAGGGTAATCACCAAATGTCATGGCCGTTGTTGAGGCTGGAACTACGTAATCAACACAAGCGGCGTAGGCGACGGCGGCGTGGGCGACAGAGGAGGTGGTGTGGGGGAGGCAGCAAGGGCGACGGAGCAGGTGGCATGGGGAAGATGAGGGGCGGTGGCACGGGCGACGGTGATGGGGTGCAGGGGAGGGGCCTGTGTGACGGAGGCGACGAGGGGCTGGTTAATGGAATTCACGATTTGTTTTGCCTGAGAATCGGGAATGAGCGGGATAAGCTATTGGGATTTTTGTATTAATGGGGTAGTTCGTGGGATGGATGAGCGGCTGGGTTTGTTGTTTTTTACTTTTGGTTTTTATTGCAGTAACTAGATTTTAAATGATACGTATTTTTAGATTTTAAATGGTACGTATTTTTTAGCATGTACAACCCACAGACGGGTACCGTCTTTATCATGCCAGCACATCAGAATCATCCGACATGGACCGTAATTAAGGAAGGGATAGACGCAAGCCGTCCTCTCGCGAGGCGACGGCCCGTGCTCGTGCTCCCAGGCGAAACTGCCGGCGTTGCAAGCGTTGTACGAGTCATCATCTCCTCCGACGCGAAGCGGATCCAGATACGGGCGCGCGAAAATGGCAGTGATTTCCTTCCAAGCGTGCCAAATCCAGATCCAGATTCGGAAGAGCCAGGGCATGGCGGCGGCTCAGAAGAGCAAGGGTGTAGCACCAGGCGGGGATGAGGTCGGTAGGACTGAGAAGCGAATTCTATGGACACAAGAAGAAGATGTTAGGCTGGTGAGTCTCGGTACAACAACATGGCTCAATAAACTTGCATCTCATTTTCGATGTGATAATATTTTTCTATACAATTGCAGATGGGCTCTTGGTTGGAAAATTCAACGGACTCATTTCTTTGGAGCGAGATAGGAAGAACGATCAGTACTGGGGTGATGTTGCTAAGACATACAACATGACAACCCCAGCACATAGGAGAAGGAATCCCAAGCAAACTAAGGGCCGATGGCACAAGATTAATAAGTGGACTGACCTTTTCCCATGTGCTTGGGTGAAGGCTCGCATAATATATACTAGTGGTTATTCAGATCAGCAGTGGATTGATATGGCCCATGGTTCTATGTGGAATACAACAAAGAGTTGAAGCTAGGACATTTTGTGTTAATGGATGTTTGGTATGTTTGCCGAGACCAGCCAAAGTGGGTAATATACAATGATGAGCTCAAGAAAACACGTACAATGATGAGTCTCGTGGTTTTCCAGGCATGTTGGGAAGCATTGACTGTATGCATTGGGCATGGAAGAATTGCCCGAAAGGTTGGGCCGGCATGTTTACATGTGGTGACAAAGGCGTTCCTACTATGATCCTCGAAGCGGTGGCATCACGGGATTTTCGTATATGGCATGCTTTCTTTGGTACCGCCGGGGCCCACAACTACATCAATGTCCTAAATAAGTCACCACTATTCATTCAAGCAATAAAAGGGGAAGCTCCTAGAGTAGAATACAACGTAAACGGGACACAGTATGACATGGGCTACTATCTCGCTGATAAAATATATCCAGAATGGGCGGTCTTCATGAAGATAGTAACGGCTCATCAAACGGAGAAAGACAAATTATTTGCATTGAAGCAAGAAGGGGCGAGGAAGGATGTCAAGTGCGCATTTGGCGTGTTGCAATCCCGTTTTGACATTGTTTGTCGACCAGCACGATTATGGAAGCAGAGGACGTTTTCAACATAATGCAAGCTTGTGTTATCCTTCATAATATGATAGTTGAAGATGAGAAGGAATTGGTTAAAATTTCCTTGGACATGAATGATAATGCGAGTGCAACGATAGTGCTGCCACCTGAAGTGTGTACCAGCAATAATACTAATCCATGCTTCGCAGAGGTGCTTCAGAGAAATTCTGCTATCCGTGCTCGGCCAACACATAGACAACTCAAGAAGGATCTAGTCGAGCACATATGGCAGCGCTATGGCCACAACGAAAATTAGACCTACATGATGTAATCGTACTATATTTTATTTGATTTATGAAAAAACTATTATATTATATTATATATATATTAATATATCATTTATATTGATGGTTCTAAAAAATATTGTAATTATGTTCATCTTATTTATACTTGATCTGTTTTGTATCAAGAAGCAACACAATGGTATACAGGAATCATATTCATGCTTGATCATGGTTGTATGCATGCATTAAATAGTTTGCAGACAGTCAAATAAACGACCCATTGTACAAGCTGTCTGTTCTGTTGTCTGTGTGTGAAGTGGAAAGAACTTGCAGACAACAATCCATCTGTGGTTTGTACATGCCCTAAGTTGATTGTAGTAGACATAGACTGTTTTAGCTATTTCAGTTAAAATCGTATGTGACTGTCTCTCTCACAAACAGCCAAGATTTAAAAATTATCAACCAAAAACCACAGCTCAAAATAAACCTACCCACTTTCATTAGTGATTCCACGTAGGGGTTTAACCTAATGGGGGAATAGACTAGGTCCTATAGGATATTTTTTTCCTTACGGGTCTTTCTAAAATGGGAGTGGCTATTGCAAAGGCGACTGAATTTTTTTATCTCTCAGTCACTTGAAGTTGCACTCTCTATCAACTAAAATTGCAGTTGATTTTTTTGAAGGGGGCTGCAACTTCAGTTAATTGAGACTGCAACACTTTAGTTGCACTCTGAATCATCTGAAGTTGCAGCTGTTTCTTTTTTGAAAGGGAGCTGCAATTTTAGTTAATTAAGACTGCAATTTCAAGTGACTGAGAGATAAAAAATTTCAGTCGCCTTTACAATAGCAAAACCGTTCTAAAATAAGATCATCATGTGACGAACGATTGATGGCGAGTACAAAGGAGAATGGCTAGGAAACATATTCGCACAGAAGAACCAGAGAAATTTATATACGCTCGATCGAATTAATTGCTCATGAACTCTCATGCGTGCGTACTACTTTTTTTTTTCTGCGAGGAGGGTGATTCTATATCTACGGGAAAACATGTAAATTGATATGATACATGCAAACAGCAATGGAGAAGTTGCAATGGATGTGATCACAGATGCAACATTGCTTTGGTACACCATGTCTTCATGATTCCACTGCGTTGTATTCTCTTCATCTCAAAGTATCAAACCACAAAGAGAAATGTCTAATGTAAAAAAGGAGGATCGATAAGGCGACACGCTGATCGATCGTTAGGCGCGGTTGTTGAACGACTCAGACTTCTGCAGCCTGAACTGCGCATAGAACTTTGCAATGAACTCTTCAGCCTGCATGTCGATCGCATGGGGGCAGCCACCATCAACACCCTCCGTTCGAGCGCTCTCCTCTTTCTCCTCCTCGTCCTCATGGCCGTTGTCGAGCTGCTGCAGGTCCTGAGCGGACGCGTAGTGGCTGGTCATGCCCTCGGACCGCGCCGGCGACGGCGGCGGGAGGAGGACGTCGTGGTACACGTCGTGCCCCAGGGGCGGCGGCGGCGGGTAGTACTCCAGCTGGCCGTGGAGGCGGAGCGGGCGCATGCCGTCGACGAGGTTCTTCCACGTGGCTTCGTTGGACGCCGCCACGGCTGCCGGCTTGTTGCCGGCCTTCTTCTCATCACCCATGGCACCCCTCTTCTTCATGCTGCTGTTCCCGCTGAAGGACATGAACATGGCCCTGAAAAGGCTGAACGCGCCGCGCTTCTTGGCTTGCGGGCGGTCATGAGAGCAAGCGCTCCTGGAGATGGGCTCCATCTTGCCGTCACCATTGGTAGATTCCATGCTCATCTCCTCTTCGTTTAGGACAGTGGTGATCGTGGTAACCTCGTTTGTCACTGCAGCTCTATTGTTACGTTGCTCCTCCTTCTCTAAGCTTATGCTAGGGATCACATTGTCGGAGATGCCGGTGGCGATGGCGCTGTCGCCATTGGTGCCGGCCACCTTTGTGGTGATAGGGAAAACTTGTTCTACCTCCATGAGGAGGAGGAGAACAGTGATAGGGGGGAGGCTCGCGGCCTTCGAGGGCTAAGGCTCTTCTCCAAAGCAAGGAGGCTACAGAAGAAGGGGCTTTATAGACGGCATTGGTAGACAGTTGTGTAGTTTGCATAGGCTATTTTTAGCCATTTTGAGGTCAGTGACATCTGTGGGAGGGAGAGTTTTGCGGTGCTTTTTGTGGTCAGTGACATCTCTGCGTTTGACGTCTGGTGTATGCTTCACCGAAATGCCAGGATCTCTTCCATTTGCAAGATAGCGAGAGCTTTTTTGGGATAAGAAGCCACCCAACAAAGGTATAAACATGACGGAATTGCTAAAAATTAGTCGAATGTCTTTTTTGGAGGGCAAATTAGTTAAATTTCTGACCTTATGATTCGTTCAAAGATTTGTACACCCCTGACCTTCATCTCCAGCATGCTCTAGCGAGCTTCTTTAGGGCCAAGGTTCACCTAGTTTAGGGTTCGGGTTCACCAGAACCCAACCTTAGATTTCGCGGGGAGGTGGTGGCTCGATGATGGGCGGTGGCTGCGGCAAGGCGATGGTGCCCGTGAGCTTGGGGAGGGGTGGAGGTCAACGAGGACAACAAGAACAAGAGAATATTAGGAGGTGTTGGGAGCATGGCAGATCCATTGGCGGTAGCCATTGGAGATGGGAAGAAGGCGGCGATGGTGGAGGTGAGTGGTGGAGCAAGGGGAGCCGGTACGGGCGGTGGGGTGGGTAGGGCTAGGCAAAAAGCTTGAAGCTTGTGAGCCGCTCGGGCTCGAGCTTGGCTTGGCTAGGCTCGGCCGAGCTCGGCCCGTGCACAAGCGAGCCAAGCTTCACTTTGAGCTCATTACAATATCGAGTCGAGCCCGAGCCGCTCGCGAGCAGCTTGGTGGTTTGCTCGTTTCCCTCGCTCGGTTCCTGTCTACTTGCCCCAGGAGCTAACAGGCTCGGCTCCCAGTCTACCAAATCAACTCATGTCTCCCTCATTATTTTCTCCTCTTCCCTCCCGATTGCCGCCGCTGCTTAGCCTACAGATTCACCGCCCCCATCTCCCCGCCCACCAGTCGGTCAGCATGCCGATCTGCCGCCCCCCTTTTCTCCTCGCCCACCGGCTGCTCAGTATTCCTACTACCGCCCCTCCTTCTCCCCCACTGCTGCTATTGAACCTCCCGATCGCCGCCTCCTTCCCCCCCCTCGCGGGTGGTCGACTGCAGATCCATCATCGCCCCTAATCCCCACCCGCTAACCGCTCATTCTTCCCCACTGCCACCCGTCCTTCTCCCCCACCGCCGCCGGTCATTCTCCCCTACTGCTGCCCCTTGTCCTTCCCACCGACACGTCGGTTCAACTTGGCCTCCACGCTGTCCTCCCTTGGCCACGTGATCCCCGTCATTGTCCTCCCCTGGGCCCTAGCCCCGTCCCCGTGCTCTCCCATCTCATTGTGCTCCCCTTGTGAAGGCAACCCCTGGAGGAGTGGAGTAGGCGCGTGAAGGCACTGGAGGCGGGGTTCAGCGCGTGAATGGCGAAACAACCCACCCACATCGAGGCGGTGGTGACGACAGCCATGGGGGCGGTGCAGGGCATGGCGCTCGGGGAGATCATGGGCACACTCACCGCCGACGGGGTTGCCATTGCCCGTGTTCGTAGTCGCCTCCCAATGCCAACCCGCAAGCCATGGCATCCTTCATGCAGGCCAGGTTGCCAACCCTATTGCATCTTCTGCTGATTTTTTTTTGTTGCACTTGGTGAATTCTTTTGTTAACTTATGTGTATAAATGATTTGACTATGTGTCGTGCCAAAATCGTATTTGGATTCATATTAATCTAATATACACCATGTTTGTTAGCAAAAGGAAGCAATCTGCCCTTAGATCCATCTGTTGTATTTCTCTGTTCTTCTTCTGTACATGTTCATGTATGGATCTGAGAGGGGAGAGGAGAGAGAGAGAGATTACCATCTGATTGTGTGGAGGGGTTAGACATCGCGTGTTCGTCGGCGATCTGCGCAAAGCGCGACGGTCGGGGAAGAGGTGGACGGTCGTCGACGGCGATGCTCGGCTGAGGTCGACGGCGACGAGCTTCCGTCGCGGGATGGCGGCCTTAGATCGGTCTAGGAATATTGGTGGGGTTGGCGGCTGCGATCAACCTCGTGAATAGAGCCCCGGCCCCCCACCCTCTATTTATAGCGCAGTGTGACAGGGCCCATCACCAAAGTGGGTGGCGCCCCGATCGTATGCGGGTCAAGGGCCCGATTAGCCGTTGGGCTAATCGGGGAGAGATCATTCTAACATTCTCCCCCTTGATCTCCTCTCATACTTAATCTTTAATTACTTTTGCCTTTACATATTCCATCACAGATTAATGCATAGAACATGTCTCATTGTCACGGTCAATCGCCGATAGATTCAACAGCTACAATACACCTCTCTGTTCTGAAATAGTTACTTTAATCTTTTGGGCCATCTTTTAGTCCAGGAATCATAGGCTTTCCCTTAAACCCATGCCGGCTATATGTTCTCTGAACACATTGGGTGGTAAGCCTTTAGTAAGCGGATCCGCTAACATCTTTGCGGTACTTATATGCTCAAGACTTATAATTTGATCCCGAACTTTATCTTTCACAACATAATACTTTATGTCAATGTGTTTGGCGACACCACTTGACTTATTGTTGTGGGCATACATTCTGCGGGTTCATTATCGCAGACAACTTAAGTAGTCTATTGATGTCGTCAACCACTTTTAAACCGGTATGAACTTCTTAAGCCGTTCACCCGCCTGTAGCCTCATAACATGCTACAAACTCGGCATACATTGTGGACGATGTAGTGACGGTTTGTGTAGGACCAAAATGGCAACAGAGGGGGGGTGAATGGTGCCTTAAAAATTCTCCCAAAAATTCAATTCTATCTTTTCTCCAATAGCTAAAGAGTGTGAAGAAGAAGATTGATTGTTCTTTGGAAAACTCGAGAGAGAACAGAGAAGAATCATTCTGGAAGAAAACAACAGAGAACACCAAAGAATTGCCGTGGTCAAAAGATATCTCATGAAGATCACCACGGTCGTAAATCAAGGAAAACAGAGAGGCGGCAGATTGAGTCCGACAATAGATTACGGTGGTCGTCAGACCAAAAATGGACGAAGAAAACAATGCTAGTCTAAACCGAGAAGATCGGACCATCGGTCGAAATCGAGAATTACCACGGTCGAATCGGTGCCGAAGGTCTTTATCGTGATCGAAATACGGTGAGAAGAACTCATGACCGAGACAACCAAAGAATCGTAGTCGTAAGACCAACTCAAGGTAGTCGAATACAAAGAATGCAAGCTGCACGGACGACCGCTGAAATGAGAGTAGCCACCGGCGCCGTGGTCGTAGCAAAGAATATGGACGTAGTCGAACGGCAACTCGTAGTCGATAATCGAGAAGTGGTGCATGCGAGGCGGAGAGGTCGAACTCGCGTGGTAGTAAGTCAATTGATGACTGAACGGCCGACGTGGTCGAAATGATTACCCGAACCGACAAATGAAAATAAACAGTAAATACTGTGTTGTCGAAACGAGAAGCAGATAACCCGATGGTCAGATATGCGCACGCCAAGATCACGTGGTCGAAGCTCAACAGAGCCGCTCCATGCGCCGCGACCGCAAAGACCAAAACCCGGATAACTTGCAAATCTTCAAACGAAATGAGGAGATATTTTAACCACAAAGATTCATCATCCTCGAAGAGAAATCACCTAGTAAAACTAAAGTCTTTGCAATGGTCGGCTAGAACGACACGGTCAAAAGCGAAAGCGAGCTGAGGCGCATGACCGAGAGACACGAAATTTCTCCGATTCGACCTTGCTCTGGAATGAATCGCCAAATTGCCTTGAGCCAGATTCTCTGTTCTGAGCAAATCAAATATAAGCCAACTCTCAAAGGAAATACAGAATGAACTAAAAATGAAGAGATGGCAAATAAATCAATGAAAACATCTCAAGAACAGCCTCTCAACCCAGATCACAAACACAGACCCATCTCATAGATAAACTCTAACAAGTACAGAGAGATGAGTCCTCTCAAATCATAACACGGGAGGTTTTTGCAACCACTCCCCACAGGAGGACAAGCTCTAGCCCTAGAGCTACACACACAGATACACTCCCAAGGGAGGGAGGCGGTGCCTCCACGGCCTAGCCGACCAACTCACTCGTAACACTTGCCTCCCTCTCCCTTTTATAGCCTCACACTGAGACTAACCCTAATGGATCCATCCATTAGTCCATCTGGGATAACCGAAAACCCCATCTAACACCGGTTTTAACACTCACTTTGCCCGCTAACTCAAATGCTTTGCTCGCTATCCCAACAGACCCGCACTTTGCCCGTTAGCGCCATGAATCCACTTCTTTTCTCGGTGCTTTACGGAGGGACAGCTTCCCCAGCCTTGACATTTCTCCAAAATGCCCTCCGCGCCTTCCGTGAAGCTTCCTCCACCGCTTTCTTGTCCATGCTGTCACCCACCCGCACGACACGTCCTCTTGACTTTTCCACGTCGCTCGGACCTCAACAACTCCCTTGTTTAGTCCCGACCTCCTAAGCCTCACCAAGACATGTCTCCCAAGACCTGCAACCGACCGATCGGACCTCCGACTCCTCCGAGTCTAGTCTCGGTCTATTCGCCGCACACCACCGCACCCAACCTCCGACCGTCGGACCTCGGCTCCTCCACGAGCCTAGTCCCGGTCCTCCTCGTTGTTGCCCGTCGTGCTCGGCTCTGGCAGTTCAGCTCCGGTTCCTCATCTCCGGCCGCAACCACCTCACCGGCCTCGATCATCTTGGCGTCTCCGACCGTCGGACCTCAACACCTCCTCGTGCCTAGTCCCGGTCCTCCCACGCCTCACCATGAAATAGCTCAAGTCCTGCAGACCACACGGACAAGCAAACCGTCACATAGCACCGCACCATTCAAACCGACGAAACAGACTCTGCACAGCTCAACAGAGCTCACACCTTTTCCTCAGAAAATAGACATTGACAAACCCTGTCAAGAAGGTGAACCAACAAGTCCACAAGGTCCACAACATCACCGAAACCCAACCGACCGATTCCACCATAATCGGACACCATATGTGCCCACACGACCGGTTTAATGAGCTCCATCGACCACGGTCGGACATCCGCTAACGTGGTCGAAACAATGAGCGCCCAACGTGATCGAACGCCCGATCTCCCAACGTGGTCGAAGACCCACGCGCCACAACGTGGTCGAAACGCCAGGCGCCCAACGTGGTCGACGCTCCTAAGCGCTCAACGTGGTCGTAAACCCTGGCGCCGACTACCGATCACGACCAACGCGGTCGAAACTTCACAACGTGGTCGTAGATGGCCCTAAAGACCTCCGACCACGGCCAACGTAGTCGTAGAGACCACAACGTGGTCGTACGCTACCTCCTGGTTCTCGATATCGCCAACGTGGTCGTGTAACCTATCGACCACAACCAACGTGGTCGTATGACATCCGAAAACAACCCGATTGCTCTCAACGTGGTAATAAATGTCTGACTCGCTTCCGACCACGGCCAATCTGATCGATGAAGCCGTAACGTGGTCGTAGACTCCCCGAGAGACTTCCGATCACGCCCAGAATGGTCATACGTATCCCGATAGACCTCCGATCGGTTCCAAAACGGTCGTACACCATTTGATCATGGTCTAAATGGTCTTAAACACTTCGATCACCATCAAACCTGGTCGACGGACAAAGTCATGGTCGAGACCTCCCACCGACCTCCAACCACGCCCAAAGTGGTCGACACGCCGACTCAAACCTCAAAACCAAACTCAATCTTTCTAGATCAAGAGTCAATTACTCATCACAATCATGGGGTGATCTCCACATGGTCTCACAATCTCCCCCTTGATGAGTATATTGACAAACACTAAAAAAAGGCATGAAGATGAGTTTGTGTTTGAAAAGAAGAAAAAGAAAGAGATGCAAAAGTCACACATAGTCTAAAAGAATGAAGATGGAACTCATGACCATGTTGACACAGAATGAAATGGAGCAGACAGAGAAAGATCAAAATTTCTACAGAAACTCCAAATCACACAGAAAGTCCAATCTTGCTCATGGTCCAAAAGCAGATGCTCACATGACCATTGTCATAGCAAGATGACCAAACATTCTCCTCCTTAATGCCTTTTA
This sequence comes from Bonia amplexicaulis, assembly GCA_036346245.1. Lineage (NCBI taxonomy): Eukaryota > Viridiplantae > Streptophyta > Magnoliopsida > Poales > Poaceae > Bonia > Bonia amplexicaulis. The sequence continues at coordinate 28,726,937 of CM070736.1, forward strand.
TCCTTCTCCTATCCCTTAATGCATTCTCCCATTTTAATACCTTTTGCACCCCTTAATGCCTTTTTCTCTATCCTTCTCCCCCTTTTGGCAATAAAGTCATCAAGATGCAAGGAAGAAAAAAAATAGAGCATGAAAGAAATGGGGTGATCAAAATTAATTCATTTTAAGCAAAAGGAGCCATGAAGATTATCTAAAGTGACTTCACAGAAAATTATACCAAGCCATAAAAGGTGACAATGCTATCTAGATCATAACAAACCATGTATTGCCAAGCTCAAGCCAAATAAGTCATGATCTTTAAATTAAATGGTTTGATTAGCATGTCGAGTCACTCAAGATTATGGTCTAGAAGAAGGTATCCAAACGTGAGTCAAGCCATGTCAATATTCTAAGTGGAACCAAGAAGCCATGGTTGAGTCAATTTAGAGTGCTATAAGTTCGAAATGAGACATTTTGTTCAAGCACTAGATATCACATGTAATTTAACACTAACACTTGTAGAATACTTGTAGTTGAGCAAAATTAGCACAATTGGCTTTTATCAGAAATTCATGGTTGGTTTCAACCATTTTTCACAAGAATTTTTGTTTTCATAGCCATGTGCTAGATCTCAAGCCTTATGCGATCACTCCAAGCAATAAGCTTAAGGAGGTGATCTTGGTCATCCAAAACTCCCCCTGAGTTCATGCCTAGTGCAATGGCAAGCCATCTCATGAGAAAGAATTGGTGAGATCAGTTTTTTCGCACAAAAGAGATCTTTTTGCATTTACTTGAGTTAGTTCATGAACAAAGAGTTAAAACTTAACTCATGCATCACTAATGAACTAACTTAGCTCAATCTAAATCTCAAAAGCAGATTCAAGACTCAACTTAGCCTATTCGACATGGCACGAATCAAAAGAGGATCACTAAAGCCGGACTATTCACAAGATTGAACAAGACATGATTTGATTCAAGTTGTTCACATTTAATTAAGCTAGTATGGCAAGAGCTAAGCAACACATAGAAGGGCATGATAAATCAAGCTATCACAAGACATGGCAAGATATAAATCATGATATCATGTCACATAAAGATAATATTCAGGGCTCCAAGACTATACAGGCATTCATGTGAATGTGACGCATTATTGAACAAAAGAATGCACATGAGATGAACTCCCCCTGAAACATAGCCCGAATAGACGAAAGGATCCAACTCCCCTAGAGAAGGCAAAAGAGAAGAACCAAGAAATTTGGCACAAAATCCGAAAGAGAAGGTTCTAGCTCAAGGAGGTGATTCCCAAACACATCCTATCCTCATGGTCTCTAGTCTATAACCTCATACCACGGGCAAAAGCACACTATGTCAATGCAAAAGACTCTAGTGGCCAAGAAAAGTTCAACCTAGGTAGAAGAGAATCCTAGAGAACCAAAGCCCAAACTAGGTAGTAAATAATCCTAGAGAACCATTTGGATGAGAGGTGTGAATGAGACAACATCACCTAGAGTTGGCTCCATCGCCTAAAAAGACCCTTCCTACCACTAGAAGACATATACTATGCAAAGCCAAGTGGCGGAAGCGAGCACGAAAATCATAAGGAGAACCAACCTTTGTAGCGGTTGCTCGGTTGTTTAAGCCGTAGTCGTGGCAATTCCACGTCCGAACGTGGTCGTAGTCAAGTCGACGTTGTCGTAGTCGCGTCCTTCTCGTGTTCAAAGTCGAGTCCGAGTTCGCGGTTGTATTCGAGTCCGCACCGTGATGAAGTGATCGAAGACGCGTAATGGTCGGACCATGGTCGTAGCGATCATGTCTGGCGGTAGTCGTAATGGTGTCTGGTCGTAGTCGTAAATGAGTCTGGTCATTGCGTCCTGGCGAAGTCGTAACACGAGTTCGGCCGAGGGTCCAGACCATGGTCGTGGTTCCTACGACGTGGTCGTAATGACCAGGGAGCGGTCGTAAACAGCTGTATCACTCTCCCCTCCTGCAGTTTAATCATGGGGAACAATCGGTGTCCTAATCTTGGGGTAAATGATATACAACATGGAACCGATCTTGAGACAAATGATAACAACAATAGCATCACTAGTATTAAAGACATAGAACACATGAGAACACGCACCGCCACAAGCTCAATCTAGCCCTCATCAAAAGCATCTAGAACAGCAAGCCTAGAGCCACCCAATACTAGAAGAAGCTTGTGACCTAACCACAAATCTCATGATATCTAAGCATAAGCACAGACTAATGCTACCAAGATGTCATACAATTTATTTCATGCCATAACAGCAATAAGATCAAAATATACAAGCATCACAATGAATCACAACCATACACATAGCGGTGTGAGGAGCGATCACGAAGCATATGCTAGCATGGATAAAAGCATGTATAATAGAAAGATACAAAGGCATGAATAAACGCACCATCATGACACGGAGAAACTATCCAAGATATACTCAAGCTCATCTTGTCCATACATATGCATACATCATGTAGACATACAACATGGCAAATCAACATCATGAAAAGTATGCTAACATGTATAAATAATGATGAATGAACATAAGGAGCAAGATGTGAACCATGATAGATACTACAGAGCACAAGGTCATGATGATACTTGACTTCTAATACGCACATACTACTTAGCTCATGAAGTCAAGTCAAAGCTTAAGCGTCCAAATATAGCATGATACATGGATACCTAAGCAGTATACACATAAGGGCATGACATTAAAGCATTGAAAGAAAAACATGCCAGTATGGAACATGTGAGCACATGAACAAGCACAACATGCCAATTATGGTCAAACATGAGTATAAGGGCATGAGGGTATAGAGTAGCTCACAAAGTAGGTGGAGGCCAAACGTGAAGGTACATACCTCTTGGAGGCCATGAAGTGGAGAACCAACAAATGTTCTAGTCACGTGATGAAGCGAAGACTAAAATCCATTCGATCCCATGTTCTCCATCCAACGCCTGGACACCTACAAAAACAAGAACAAAGTGCCCAAGTCTTGGATCCCAAGTGGTTAGAAAGCAGATGCTTGAACCCAAGACTTGACACACGGCCACTCAGAAAAAAAGAGTGGTCGTTACGTACTACGACTACGGTCGAGAAGAAATGAGCGTGGTCGTAGCACGAGAGGCGTAGTTTTGAATGACTACAGCCGAGAGATGTGATCGTTGGTCATTACAACCACGATCGGGAATTGCGGTGTGGTCGTAAGTCGATTATGACCACGGCAATCGGCGGCGGCGTGCTCGAGAACCAGCGGTCGTGATCGTAGGGACTTTCGACCACGGTAACAAGCGGAAGTTTTTCAACAAGTTTCACAAGGATGACAAGAATGAAACTCACATTAGAGAGTGGGACTTCGATAAGGAGTATACCGACTCTGACTCTGATGAGGATGAATCCTCCAGAAGAAGAGACTTATCCGCATCGCCATCAAGGAAACACTATCACTCTTCTGATCTCCCAAATGCCTCATGGCAAAATAAGATAAGGTAAAATCATTTGATGATGATGAAGCTTCTTATGATGAGCTTATGGATATATTGGAAGAATTGAATGAATATCTTGGATAAGAAAATTCAGATTTTAAGGTCTTAAAGAAAGAGTATCTCTCTCTTAAATATTCTTATGAGGAGCTAAAAAACGCTCATGACTTGCTTATCCAAAAACAGTCAAGCAAGTATTGCACTAGTATTGGTATTACTTGTGATATTACAAATAATGTGCATTTCTCTCTCTGTTTGAATGTGAATTCAAACGTTTGAATTAATTCGGTTAATGTTGCTAGTTATTGGATTATTCAATTTAATTGAATTAATGGCGTTAATTACTAGAAATGTCTATAAAAGACCTGAAGACGTCTAGGCCAGTGTGACTAAACAATCATTCTCCTTTACTTTCTCCTCTACTAATCTATGCTGGTGTGTTGTTCGTCCAAACCTTGCTGACCTTTCTTCTCGATATGCACCTGCAAGGAGGGAGAGTGGCTATCTCTGAGCCATCGTTTAAGAGAATACCTACATGGGGTCACAATAAGGTTTCTAGGCAGCGCATTTGCGTGACCGCTCCTACTATGCTTCATCTACGTTTTGCACTGCATCGACTCTACACTGCTTCTTGTTCTTCATCAAATTTAACAATAAGTCATTTGCGTGATCGATCGACTTTGATACTGTATTTTTTAGTATATTTCTAAAGTACAATGAGTAGCTCGTTGTTAGTTATGAGTTTTGCATCACTAGTTTTTTATTGTATTTATCTCCTAGTAAATTTGGAATTAAAATACAACAACAGGGCAATGACCCACAAACTTCAAGTTGATAATCCTAAGCAAATAAATGCCGAAATATCATTTGGTGTAATCCCTACCAATTAAATGGTCATCACAGTGTGCGGGAAAGATCACTACATGGCTGATGCGTGCCAAACTCCAGGTAACCATGGGGTTACAATCAGGTCACGTGTGACAACATTGTTCAAGAGCACAACAAGATCTAAAACATGGTGAGGTTCACCCGATTGACGAAACAGATGCCAAGTGTATGCTTTAAAATGATCTAAAACGTAGGACAACAAGAGGGAGTAGCGGGGACCCGATCGAAAAGAGGCTTTCCACTTGCAGAAGCGTGTATTCCATTATGCTTTACAAGAAAGATGAAAGATAGAAAAGATATGTTCGCTAGTAGGGCAGGAAATGGTAATGAATAATCTGTATTATTCGATATTTGTATTTGAGAAAATGTAAATATAGTAAGTAAAATCTGTACTCGTATTCGAGAATATTCGTATCCGTATTTAAGAATATTTCTATTCGAGAATATTCGTATCCGGATTCGTATTCGAGAGTATTCGATTTGTATTTGATCCGTTTTCAGAACTTGGGAAAACCCTGGACAAATTTTATGATTCAAAATTTGAATTTAGGCGGTTTAAAACTGGTAACCGATCAAAAATCAGTGAAAAATCGACAAAACCGCTAGAAATCCGTTTTATCCGATATTCGTATCCAAGAAATACTAATATGGTAAGCAAAATCCGTATTAAAAAATATCCGTATTCGTATTCGAGAATATTTGTATCTATATTTGAAAATATTCAAATTCATATCCGTATTTATTTTAAAAATATAAATTTATATTTATATTTGAGATTATTCGATTATATCCGATCCGTTTTTATGCTAGGAGCCTAAAATCGAAGGAAAAATAAACCGAGATAAAAAGAGGCGGTGGGACCGGATAGCTACCGACCTAAGGGAACCTTCCTCCAAAGCCCCATGAGCAGGTGCGGCTCGAGTCTTGGGGGCAAGCACCTACAGCGTCTTGAGGTGCCCCACACCGCCACGTGTCCGTAATAGCCCAAAAATTCGAAAAATTCGAAAAAATACTTACAAAATCCGAAAAATTGTAAAAGTTCTTTTTAAGTATAAAAGTATTCTTTTGTAAGTCCTTAATTTTTTATTTATACTTTATTTAAAAGTATTTTTTTTAAGTACTTAAAAATACTTTTTAATAAAAGTACTTTTTACAAAAAGAACTTTTTACAATTTTTCGGATTTTGTAAGTATTTTTTTCGAATTTTTCGGAATTTTTTGGGCTATTACGGGACACGTGGCGGGTGCTGGGGGCACCCCCGCACGCGGTAGGTGCTGTGCCCCCAGCACCTGAGCCGCACCCCCCGCGAACTCATGAACATTTTTGCATGGTGTCCACCTGGCTTAGACGCCGTTTCCAACGGCTTCAAGTTCCGATTTATTTTAGTTTTTGTGTGGGACCGGATAGCAACCCACCCGAGGGAACCTTCTGCCAAAGCCCCCCGCGAACTCATGAACATTTTTGCATGGTGTCCACCTGGCTTAGACGCCGTTTCCAGCGGCTTCAAGTTCCGATTTATTTTAGTTTCTGTTTTATTAAGAGACTATATTTTTCTTATAATAATTTACATAATTTTTAAAACATGGTAAATAATTGATATATATTATTACCTCTTCGTTTGCTTTGAAATTAGTGCTAAGAAAACATTAAACAACTACTCTTAAGTCAAAAACTATTTACAATGTGTCGGTTTGTAATTTTAGCTTATTTTAGCTTTTTGGTATTTTTCTCTTATTCCTTTGCATTGTCTGTGACGATATAACATGTTTTTATTATTTTTTATACTTTTTTTCTCATTTTTCTTAGAAAAGTTAACATCTACTACAGTATAATTTTAGTCATAAACCAAAAACCACATCTAAAAACTTAATCCATGAGCTAATTGGAACATGGTCTTGTTCCTCTCCCCACTGCCCCCATTCCATTCCCCAAGCTTCCGAATCCCCCGCTCAAAACGGCTCTTAGCTTCTAGCTTTTAGAAGTTAGAAGCTATTTTGAACACATTAACTTCTTAACGTGATTTTTTTCTTTTCTTTTTCTTTCTTTTTTTGTATATTCTGTGGAAATATAATATTTTTTATTCTTTCTGTTTTTATTTATTTTTCATTAATTGAATGTCTCAACCAAAATCCAATAGCCGCTAAAGTGGCGTAGTTAGCCTTTTTCTGTGGGCTCAACTGACTCCACAGATTTTTTTGGCAAAAATGCTTATAGTACTAATATTTACCCATAAATTCATAAAACTCTAAAGATTTTATAATAGTTGACTCCACAGATTTCAAAACCTGACTACGCCACTGAGTTGTTACAGTATTATTTCAGCCGAAAGCCCAAACGTATCACCTCCTTGCGCACGTCCATCTGCACCGACAACGACGACGACCATGCAGCAGCAAACTTCTCCCCCGCCTCCTCGAACGCATCCGTGGGCATGCCATCCGTGAGGTCCCTGGACTCAGCCTCTCCACGCCCGTGTCCCTCCCAATCCCTAACCCTAATCCCCTTTCTCCCTCTCTCGCGTCCGCCTTTGGGCGACCATGACCAGCTCCTTTCGCGGCGCGCCTCCGTGGAGTCCCAGAGCTCCACCTCCTCGCGTGATTCCCCCAACAACGGCTACATCCGCATCACGCCTCCATTTAGTCCCCCCGAGATCCACTTCCTCGCGTGGCCCCTGCACCGGTGACAGCCACAGCGACGCCTCAACACACTCTGGCGATGACTGGGGATCAGTGTCCATGGTAGTCACAACTGTCACTTGTGATGCCCTAGAACCTGATCCAGCACATGAGTTCCTGCTTTAGGTGGTGATCGGTTCATTGAAAGTCAAGACTTATGGTGAAAACTCTTGTAATGATCGAAAAAAACACAGAATGTGAGAGAGGCTTATTTGCCATAATTAAATTTAAAAAATTAAAAATATAAAAATATGCTAGCCCATCACGAAAAGCATAAGCGAATACGAGAAAAAAAGAACCGACAAAAAGCTCAAAAAAGTCAAAATTCAGAAAAAACAAAATTATGAATAGTGCAAAAATAAGCTTAAGCCAATAAGCTTAAGCTGTATTGAGCAGGGCCTTAGTTTTTGGCTACCTGAGTCACAATTATTTGTTCATGTAGACCTGTTCAATAATTCTACTATAGCAGCCTGAATCTACTATTGTGAGATGTACTCTGAATTCTATGTTCAAGTACTTAGTGAGTGGAAATTCATGTTGTTAGCCTTTTATTTGGTACAAGACTATTTGTCAAGTCTGTTACCGTTCATCTGCCACTGAAGTCGGTCCTGACATTTAGTAGATAAATATTTTGTGAAGTAACAATGAGCTGTACTAAAGATTTGAGAGGGAAGATATCAATAGTCACAGCTTTAAAAGTTTGGCTGTACGAATTTCAAAATAGTATGTGTTTGTGACCCAAGGGAGGAGGAAGTTTGAGATCATCGTACAATTAATGCAGGTTGCTCTGTTGTGTATAGATATGTGTAACAATATATGTCAGTACTCATGCTACCACACTGACCATTTTATGCCCTATGGTCTTCGTGCAATCTTGATGGGGTTAGATTCCTGACATAAAATTAGGAAAGGTGAAATTTATCTAACTTTATGTTTCTGTAGCAAAATTCCTGACAACAGCACCGTATCTCTTTAAATGGTGTTTTCTGGAAGAGTATGTAACGTGCTAGCCGATTTTCAGCAAATTAGCATAATCGATGATAAACCTAAACGAAAGCTGATTCTGAATAAAACATCGATATGAAGCAATAACAAGCAAAAATAAATCTCAAAACAGGGAATAGATGTAACTCACAAATTGACCAACACGTAGATGCAAGCAATATTAACCAAAATCGAATTATAGAGGTAAGTTTCTACTGACTACAGCATACTGGTACATGGAAGAGTATATGCAAATAAGAGTTTTGATATGTGTATTTTTTTTCGCCAACCGATACAAGGTATTTATAGTCCAAAATCGCTGACTCAATCTTAAATTGCACTTCAAGTCCCCCTTCATATTAGCTTAACCTTTCCTTTTTATAGAATCTTTGTCTGTCTTCCAGTCTCCAAATCCCAAATTCTTGTTGATGTTCCCAACTTTCATCAGATTTCCCTCAGTCAGCTTCTCCTTGATGCTTCTAAACATGCCCGATCCTGACTTTAACCTTGTCCAAATTGTTCCAACCATGCCTTACTCCATAATTTTTAGCCGACTATCTTGCTTGCCAAAATCTAGCCAAAATCTAGTGGCAACACTTTATTATGATTTATCAAACAGACTACTAGATTTTCCACAAGTGATTTTCTATAACGGTGGGTCTATCTATCCACCATTCTGATTAACTGGGTTTTACATTAAAATAAGCTAGATTTCTTAGTTGTTGGATTGAGATCGAAAAGCCATTCACCTCCCCACAACTTCGTATTAAAGCATTACCTCCCAACCCTAATCTCCAGCAAGCTGCTCCCGTCTCCCTCCTACATCGACACCCTATGCAATGCCACCCCACCAGGAGCGGAGCCAGGAATTAGATATGGGGGGATAATATGGACAACAAGTAGAGTAGAACCAATGAACCATGCCAAATTTACCGATCCAATAGTCACATATCACAGTAATATGTTTCGCAAATTACAATCCAAAGAAAATTACATCTCTATTAACTTAAATTTAGCTCTACGACTACCAGCAAGATCATAGGCCTTAATAATATTATCATTACTAATCTTTGCGGCCAATTCCTTTTCAATATAAATTACCAAACAATCTCGTAGAAATACATCTCCCATTGTACTTCGAAGTCGCGTCTTCGCAAGTTTTATAGCGGAAAAACATCTCTCGGTGGTTGCAGTTGAAACCGGAAGAGTTAAGACTAATCTTAACAACTTGTCCACCATAGGATAAGATGAATCTTTACCGTCTTAAGCGGTCCACTTGTTAGATCGACAAGTGATGGTAATGCACTTAGGTGCGGATGATTGCATACTTCAAGTTGAAAATGTGGCAATTGACACTCCAATTGAGCTCTTTCTTGACTTGAGAAATCAGTAGGATAATATTTTTTCACTTCACTTTGGGAGGATAATATTCTTAACTTGAGAAATCAGCAGGATCATTAGGTGAAGTGTACTTTGCATTTTTTTGAGAGACCAAACCACTAATTAAACACATGTAATTAACTACATAATAAAGAATTAGTAGAAGATTGGGGTGCGGGCCCTCCAGCCCTCTCTCCGCCACCGCACCCCACCACCCCACACAGTGCCTCTCCATTTGGTGAGGCAAGGCCCCGCTCACTACCCCTAGCCTCTCCTGTCGCCGCCGCCCACATCCTCCTCCCTCGCCATTGCCGCCATCAGCCTCCAACTCCCCATCCCACCCTTCTTCCCAATCTCTAGTGATGGATCTACCGCCGCCTGCCACCTCCTAACCTCTCTTTTCTTGTCATCCATGTAGCCTTCTACTGCCCATGGCCCTCCAAGACTGCAACCAGTGGCGCCACCGCTACCACCCACCAGCGGTCCTCTCTTGCTCCAGCCTCTCTATATGTTAGGCTCTAGTGAATCTGGAACCCTAACCTGATAGTGGCAAGAGACAACAACACCCGAGAGAGAGAGAGAGAGAGAGAGAGAGAGAGAGAGAGAGAGAGAGAGAGAGAGAGGACAACGAGTTTGCCATGCACAAATCTGCAAGCAGATCATAAGATCGTAAATACGAATGATATGCATAACAATAACCATGCGACAAGTTTCCAGCAATCCCATTAAAACTAAGCAGCGCACACACCTGACACCTCAACTCATGCACCGAACGCACCATTGCACCAACACAAGATCCTACGTGACAATCACAAGAATATTGAGGGACTGCTCCAAACGACTTTTAAGTCTCAGTTTCTGGCTTTGGCTATTGGTTTTTAGCTGCAAATATATTGTAGCGACTGTTAACTTTTTCAGAGTCAAAAAATAAGAAAAAAAATAAAAAAACTGTTATATTGTCATAGACACAATACAAAGAATTAAATGAAAAAAGCAAAAAACAAAAACAATCGAACTTAAGAAACCAATGCTTTACAAGTGGTTTGTTTTAAGCCATTTGGAGCAGGTAGAGGGATCCGAAAATTAAACTCACGAAGCACTTCTTACGGAGACAGTTTTTTCTTGGTGAGATGCCCGCGGTTTGAATTTTTAAATAATCGTTTTTTATTCAAAATTATAAAATTATACTTGTGGATTTTTTACAGTTTTGACCACATGTCGTCGCACGGTTGGGTGACTTGGGCTAGTCGCCAAACCGTTGGGCGACACGTGTCCAAATCGTCCAACGGTTGGGCGACGAGTCCATGTTGCCTAACCATTAGGCGTCTTTGCCCCTAGTCGCCAAACCGTTGGACGACTAGGGGGTATAACCCCTCGACCGTATGGCTAGCTGAGCCGCCCTGCTCATTTCTTCGTTTCGACCGACAGGAAAGAAAGGGGAGAAGAGAAAGAGAGAAGAAGAGGACAGGAAAGAAGGAGAAGAGAGGAAAGGAGGGAGGAAGAGGAGGGAGGAGAGGAGGAGGAGAGAGAGGAGAAGAGGGAGGGGAAGAGAGGAGGAGGGAAGAGGGAGGGGAAGAGATAAGGTGGAGGGATCTAGGCATCGACAATGGTGAGTTTTCTGTAGTTTTGTATAATTATTTTTGAAACATGGTAGGATAGTAATTGAAATCATTAAATTTATAGTTTAGAAACTAATGATAATTTAGTTGTTAATAATTGTACTGCCGTTTAGATCGCTATGTTGTGTATTTGAAGGCCTAGTTAATTTTGTTAGTCGCTTATAAATTGTAGAAACCCCATAATAAATATTGCTAATTATTAGAATAACTAATAGACATTGAAAGATTTAAAACCGTTCATGATAATTAGAATATGACACACTGATTTAAAATAATACGCGATGATTTAAGATTACGCGTAGTGATTAAAATTATACGTGATGACTTAAATAGCATTTGAGTTGTAAGAATCCATAAATGACTAAAATAAAATGCAGGGATCCCATAGGGGCATCTTAGTATAATTCATTTAATTATTATATTTAAATTTATGTTCTGTTATATCTGTAATTAATTATGTCGTAATTGCTACATTACCATTGATTTGCAGATATGGCGGGCTGGGCTTTCGGCTTGCTGGACCATCACATCAACCCGCAGTACCGCGTAAGCCGTTGTGTCCTATATACCGATGGCGGGGACGAGGAGACCGAGTTAGGGGTGGTCTGTACGCGGATACCCCGACTGGCTTGGCGACTGGACCCACACTGGAGAGACAGGTTTGTGTACAAATTATAGCATGTCTTTTTACGATATTTTCACTATGTACTTACTTTTTTGTGCTTTGCAGGTTGAGCAGTACCGGCCTTCTACCCCTCGCGTGGATGGTGGAGGCCACCGACAAGGATGGCGCTCCAGTAGAAGAGGCTGGGGAGGTCCAGGCTGGCCCAGAGCGGTCACGATGATTCCCGTTCAACCAATTGTTGCTGACAGGTCTATTGGATCGGTGGCGGCCCGAGACGCCACATTTCACCTCCCATTCGGGGAGATGGCCCCCACTTTGTAGCACGTCATGATGCTGCTCGGCCTATCTATCGTGCGAGAGGTTGCCTCCTCGAAGGATGCACCTACCAACTGGCGTGACAACCTATTGAAGAGGTTTCAAGGGTTCTTTCAACCGAGGCAACGGTAGCATACCACGTCTTCCCGGTGCAATAGAAGCATGGCCCGCCCATGCGGTGTCTTTCACAGTTCTGCGTACATATGCTATCAATCTTCCCTATTTAATGATGCACTATCCTTGCCATATGGCGGGCTTATTAATTTTTCGTTCGTGCACATGTTGAGCAGATGGTCCCAAACGCTAACAAGTATCAGGTGTTGTGGCACCTAGAGGCATACTTGTTGTGGTTGTTCGGCTGGATAATGTTTACCAGCAGCCACGGTGACTCCATCAACGCCCGCCTCGTGCAGTACGTGAGGGCCATCACCGTCGAGGACCAGTGCACATCAGCTGGGGATCAATCGTACTTGTCGTGACCTACCGTGCATATGTGACGCTTGCCTCAGGACGAGGATGGCCCCTATCCTCACAGGCTGCCCCCTCCTGCTACAGCTTTGGTCGTTCAAGTACTTCCCCCTTGGACGGCAATATTGCTCGATAGCGGTCCAAACCGTGCAAATATGTACCATGAGGAAGTCGTGGACTGGCCTGCCGCAGGGTTTCTTTGGTGCCGTAGACGGGTACGTGCTCTTTTGAGTCTTTACTATATGTATATTATAGGTCAATCTCTATAACCACTGTTTTGGCTCATAGGCATAGTTTGCACACTTGCATATCACCTATGTGTACGCCCACTTCGTCAAGCACTTTGACCACCTCACCGCTGATGACATGTGCTAGGAGACATACTCTGCTCAGGAGATGGCAGACCGGCACCCTCTGGGCTCTCATCGATGTGTTTGCGTGACCGGGCATACTGGCTCATGCAGAAGAAGCTCATCTTTGGCATGTTCATCGAGGAGCATGCGATGCATAGGGTGATGCGCCAGTTTGGCCTTCGCCAGGCTGTTCCTGTCTCTGTCAGGCGTTGGGTGCCTGACTTAGTCCACACGTCAGTTACACACAACACATGTCCCTATATTTTTTGTAGTTTTGTTATGATGTCTTGTAATTGCATATGTACATTTTGCAGGTACAATACGAGGGGTGGTAGTGGGACGAGCTAGGCCACGAAGATGGCACTGTGGGTGGACGAGTGGGTGGAGGTACTGCAGGACTTCGTACTGGAGGCCACCACGTAGCATACACGCGGAGCGCCTACACTGGTACGCTCCACAGACATGCACCAGGCTGGTGCATGTCATCGACACTCCCCCCGCTCACGTACCAGCAATGACAGATGCGTACCCTGTGTACTTTGCACTAGAACTTCGCCCTCGCGGTAGGCACTCTCATGTTTCAAAGTTTCTGAGTACGGTTACCACAACTACTACTTTGACGCTTTTATGTACTTCTTGTAGACGAACATCACCGTCGAGATTGTGGTGGACACCGGGTCAATCGTGGATAGGATCGCCCACGGTTTGGAGGCGACACATGATGAGCTGGTGTGCATTGTCCATTGGGTCTACAAGAAGGCGAAGCATTCCCTCAACCTCTCGTCATGCAGGACGCTCCTAGAGGTGGGCACATCGACTTGTACACTGAGGCCGCCACGTTCTGCAGCTCAGGTAGGAGGCTCCGGAGAGTTACGTGCTCAGGCCTCGCCGGTGCCTAACTAGGACAGAGGGTTGGTATGGCCATGTGCCTACCCCTGAGCACCAACATCGCTACCGCCGGGCCAGGCCGGAGGGTCAGGGTGGGCATGCCTGTACACACCGGCGCCATCATCGTCCATGGACCCCTACCTGGCATCGGTAGGACAACACACATTGTTCGGCCAGGGCAGGTACGACAGTTGGCTACAGGGCATGACCCACTTGGAAGGTATGTTTTATCTCTTAAGGTTTTTTGCATTAATATATTGCACAAATAAGTAATACCCGATCTGTATGAACAACGCAATGGTCAGGAGTTCACCTATCACCCCACAAGGATCTCTCGGGGGACATAAGCGACTTCCTTGAGGAGGACCCGCGGACGTCCTTTCCGGGTCGCAGCTCAGAGCCACAGGGAGCACGATTCAGCAGACTTCCTAACCGCTTCACCCCGTCGGGGCATAAACCCCGACACCCCGCACTGAGGAAACCCAAATGGGGCAGTACGGGCGGTCACAGACGGGGAGGGGGGACATGGTGACAATGGAGGAGGTGCTGCGGGTGGTGTAGCTAGTGGTGAGTAGAGGATATTCCTTCGCTATGTGTATTTTTTTTGTTGTGTACATATTTTGCTTTGCCTTCCTCGTGTATGAATTATCTATTGCAACGTAATATCACTTACCTTCCTACTTACAAATCGATGGTATCTCAATCATCTTTACAAAATTCTTCAGAAATTTCTCATACTACAATAACGTATGACGATTGTAAAATGTTATTGTGAGTCTAACATATTTTTGACCATTCATAATTTATGAAAATCACAAATGCATCAAACGACATTGTCTACACTTTTATTTAAAAAAGCTACAAACAAGATTTACCATTTACTCCTCTACAATTATTTTCATCGAATTAATACAATAATTAAATTATTATTTAAAATCGTCCAATGGTTGAACGACATGTGTGCAAGTCACCCAACGGTTGTGCGACTAAGGGTAATGTCGCCCAACAGTTGAGCGACTTAGGCCACTTGGACACGTGTCGTCGAACGGTTGGGTGACTAGTCAAAGTCGTCAAACCGTGCGGCAACATATGATTAAAACTGTAAAAAATTTGTAGGTATAGTTTTGTAGTACCGATTAAAAATGATTATTTAAAAAATTGCCGATTTTCTAATCTGGAATTCGGATCATCCTCCGATCTCCACTGTGGTAAGTGGTAGCCGTTCAGCGCCAAACTAAGGGCATCAGGAGTGTATATATCATAATGGATCTTAAGATGGCCCCTACCTAATTGTTAGGACCGACTGTTATAATTGAGACCACCGCTCAATTGTAACAAGGGTCCCACTTGGCAATAAAAAAATTATATTTTAAT
The DNA here is from genome assembly GCA_036346245.1 of Bonia amplexicaulis. Classification (NCBI taxonomy): domain Eukaryota; kingdom Viridiplantae; phylum Streptophyta; class Magnoliopsida; order Poales; family Poaceae; genus Bonia; species Bonia amplexicaulis. The sequence continues at coordinate 28,741,993 of CM070736.1, forward strand.
GTTGCTGTTGAATGTGGTAGTTGGCTGGTGGGGAGAGAACAATATGATTAAAAAATTGTATTTTAATGCTTGTTGCCAGATCTTTAGCTCAAGCCTTTTTTGTTTATGACCTACTTAAAATTAACTCTATAATATATAAGATCAATTTTAAGATAATTTATAACCTTCTATTTTCGTACCCTCCTGGTACCTTAGTGCCTATCATGGAAAGCAAACCAGCCACGCGAGGGCCACGAAGCTCGCCTATGTATCAGTGGCTCACAGTGCACGGGGATCAAGACAAGAATGCCAAGTGAACTTCTGCAGCCGCACTACTCCACCACTCCGCTCAGAGAGGGAAGCTACCTAGATAGGCGGTAGCCATGGTCTTCGCTGACACAGCAGCAAGGAAGCTCCTGCATGGCGGCGGCGACGCCGTCGGCATGAGCTTCGGCCTCGACGGCCTGTGGCAGTTCATTGTGGGCCTCTTCGCCAACCTCCTCGCCGCGCTCGCGGGCGCGGCCCACCTGCTCGTCCTGCCGTTCGAGGCGCTCTGGCATGGGCTGCAGACTGCCGTCGCCGCGGCCGCCGCGGGCATCAGCTCCTGCTTTGACGGACTGTGGCACCTCATACAGGGCTTCTTCGCCAGCCTCCTCGCCGCGCTCGGGAACGTGGCCCACCTGCTCGTTCTGCCATTCGAGGAGCTCTGGCGGTTGCTCCAGACCGCCGCGGCGGGCATCAGTCTCGGCTTCCACGGGTTGGCGCACCTCATCCAGGGCTTCTTTGCCAACCTCCTCGCCACGTTTGCGAACCTGCTCCCGTTCGAGGCGTTCTGGCGGTGGCTCCAGACAGCCGCCGCCGGCATCAGCTTCGGCTTCGACGGTTTGTGGCAGCACATCCAGGGCTTCTTCTCCAACCTCCTCGCCACGCTAGAGAACGCGGCGCACGAGCTCGTCCTGCAGTTCGAGGCGTTCTGGCAGTGGCTCCAGACCACCGCCGCGGGCATCAGCCTCGGCTTCGACGGCTTGTGGCAGCACATCCAGGGCTTCTTCTCCAACCTCCTCGCCACGCTCGCCAGCGCGGCCCACGAGCTCGTCCTGCCGTTGGAGGCGTTCTGGCGTTGGCTCCGGACAGCCGTCGCCGATGCCGCCGCCGGCATCAGCTTCCGCCTCGAGGGCTTTTGGCCGCTCATCCGGCGCTCGTTCGCAAACCTTCTTGCCACAGCGGCCCACGAGCTCCTCCCGCTCTTTGAGAAGCTCTGGCGGTGGCTCCAGAACGCGGCCTCCGTCGCGCTCCCTGTCGTTCTAGGCCTCGCCGCACTCCTCTGCCTCGTGGCACTGGTCTGGTTCTGCTGGCCGCTCTTGTGCGCCGCCGCCTTGGCGAGCGGACAGGAGCTTACCATCCTTCTTCTCAGCTGCTGGCAATGCATGTGCACCGCGCTCGCCTGCCTCCTCCCCGTCTGCTGGCACTGGTGCGTTGGCGTCACCATGAGTGCCCCGGGCGCCGCTGGCATGGTGATATCGCGCGCTGCGTTCTTAGCGGACCCGCGGCTCTACTTCCAGATCCTCCGCTCGGCTGGTGGCACCGTGGCCTCTGCAATCTTTTCCACGACGACCGTCGCCTCCGCACTCGCTGCGCCGGTCGCCGCCCTTTTCCGCGCCTAATCAAGCCTTACTTGTCAGTATTATCGAGTCTGCGGCTGCTACTTACTTTTGCTACTGTATCATTGTACGTGTCGCGCTCGTATGTTCGATTTCTCCATCTTATCTGCATGTGTTGATGTATGTATACGCATCATCATCTAAACACTATGGCCAGCAATTCTGAATAGCAATTCTAAACAAGAGGGAAATGCTAGAAAAACAGTCGAACGATTTCTCACCCCCAAATCAGTTAAATCACTCATCTTCATATTGGCACCAATATTTGAGCACTCGGCAATGACGGCATCTTCAGCGAGGTGGGACCTCACCTTAGATTTCGTGGATAGGTTTTGTGGGCAGCCGCGTTAGGACGATGAGGTGACGGCGGCACCGCCGGCTGCAAGCTTCAGGGAGGAAGGTGGGGATTAATTGGAGGTCGGTTGAGAAGACAAAAACAAGAGAATATTAGAAGGCGACGGGAGGTAGTGGCAGATCCAACGGTGGGAGCCATCAGAGATGGGGAAGAAGGGCGGGGCAGTGCAATGGAGCTGAGCGACAGGGAAGGAAGAGGTCGGCGGTCAGAGCAATGGGGAGGAGGAGGCAGGGGTGGTTGTAGGAGGGGAGAGGGGGTTCACAGGATGGCCTCCAGGCGGAGGAGGGGGTTTGTATAGAAAGTGAGGGACGAGTCTGAACTATTAATTGGATATAGATCCATATCTGACTGGTCCAAAAAATATTGATTTTGTGGATTAAATTAGTCAAAATTTTTGACTATGATATAGACAATCCCTATTAAATATCCAAGTATTGACGGATATGCGTGGCAACATTGTATACCTGTTAGTATGTTTCTATGACTGCACTAATCTTATGTTAAAATTCGGAATTGTATTGCTAATCCATGATGCTAACTGTTGTGTATGGCTCATATATGCAAAGAAAAGTGTTGTGTTTGTAAAAGTGGAGTGTCGCTTTTTCGGACGCTTTTTCAAACACAGCCCTAAAAGGGAAACAAACGTAGTATATATGAGGTTACGAAATATTATGGGCTGGAGGCCGGACACAGCACTAGGGGTCTAAGTCGTACATGTAACTAAAGATATATATATATATATATATATATATATATATATATATATATATATATATATATATATATATATATATTATCAAACTCTTGTAACCCTGATCTTGAGAAGAATCTCCTTATATAGACGAAGCCGCTACGATTCGGCTCCTAGGAACGTAGGTATTGCTGAACCTAGTTAACAAATCTTCATGTCACTTATGTGCTTTTTGCGCTTGCTGTGATTATTCTCTTATGCTAGGGCTGCCGACGGTCTCAACAATTAGTATCAGAGCTCTCTTAAGATAGTGGAACTAGGTGCTCAGTTCAAAATAGTGAAGTTCGACTGAACAGGGAATTTCGAATTGTGGCAGACGAGGATGAATGATCTATTGGCGTAACAGGGATGTTCCAAGGGGCTGTGTAAAGCAAAACTGAAGGGAATAGAGGACGATAATTAGGATGAGTTGAAGGAGCAAGCAGTTGCGATCTTTGACTATCTTTTAGACCAGGTCATGTATCACACGATGGATATAACCTTGCCGAAGAATCTTGGACAAGTTGCAGACTCAGTTTATGTCCAAATCATTCATGAATAAATTGTATATAAAGCAGAAGCTATACATGCGCAAAATACAAGAGGGTTCTGATCTTGCAAAAGCATGTTAACACCTTCAATCAAGTGATCACCGACCTAGGGTGCTTGGCGGTGAAGATTGAGGATGAAGACAAGGTGATAATTCTGCTATGTTCATTGCCACCTTCACATGTATACCTGGTCACCAGTTTGACGTACGGGAAAGATACTATCAAGGTTGATGATATCATTGCAGCTTTGTTGGCGCATAATCCACGAAGGCAGAATGCAGGGGAGAGTTCTCATGGTGACAGTTTGTATGTAAAGGGCGAGCGTAGAGGGGATCAAGAAAAGGAGAAGTCTGGAATGTGTAAATTCATATCAAAGTTAAGGAGCAGAAAGAATATCGAGTGTTACAAATGCAAACAGATGGTGCATTGTAAGAGAGATTGTCCAAAGTTGAAAGAACATAATAGTGGGAAGCGCGATGAGAAGACCGTGAATATGGTTTGTAAAGATGACTTGGACAGTAGTGATGTGGATGTTCTCTCAATTTCAAATAGCCGGATGATTAACTCTTGGGAGATTGATTTGATGAAGGTGCACACTGATGATAATGCTATTAATATGTTGACCAAGCCCGTCACCACCAACAAGTTTGATTGTTGCCTTAACTTGTTGGAAATCACAAGCTACTGAGCAATAAGGTAACCCTTAGTTCATAGGCAAGGCATTTTCTTTTGTTCTTCAAAGTGATGCGCTTATCAAGGTGAAGATGGTGTTCTTTAAGGTGGTGTATTTGCCAAGGGTGGATATTTATTATGTATGGCTCTTATATGCAAAGAAAGGGATGTGCCTAAAAAGCATAGCATTGCATTGTCAGACACAACCCTAAAAGGGGAGAAAACGTAGTTCGTATGGGGTTATGAGATATTATGGGCTGGGGCCGGACACAACCCTAGGTGTCCAAATTGAACATATAACCAAGGTATAAATATATATCGTCGACCTCTTGTAACCCTAATCATTAAAAAGGATCTCCTCATACAAACGAAGCTGCCACAATTCGTCTCCTGGGAATGTAGGTTTTGCCGAAGCTTGTTAACAAATCTGTCTCTTATGTAATTTTGTGTTTACTGTGATTGTTCTTTTTTGCTAGAGCTGCTGCTCGGTCTCAACACTAACAAAAACACAACCCTGTTGTTGCATGGCATGCATGGTAAATATGCCAATTTATCGAGTTGCACTGGGGAAAAAATGAATCTTGACAAATAACAACCGAAATGGATAACTTAGAAGGTAAGCTAACGACTGTGAGAGCCACTGTTGTCTTTAGAAAAAGTGACCTTTTCTTTTCTTCTTTTAAAAAAGGGGAACCAAAATTATTTTGTGGATCGTACTACTGAGTAGTACAATGATATTGGCTTTGCATGTGTTGACTGTTAGGGCGTACTTTTAAGTATATTTTGGTTGATCCACAGTGAAATCATTTTCGTAATTCATATTGTTGCTTCCCTAGTGGTTGCTTTTTAGCTAGCTCTTTTGGGCACCGTGCCAACTCTTCTACATTTATTATTATCCGGTCTCGCATTTGTTAATTAGTAGCCAACACTCATCACACACACTAGTACACCACTCCAGATCAGAGACGCCGTGACGTCCCCGGAGGCACCGGCGAGGAACGTGGGTCACCTATTGATCTCTTGGGATTTATTTATGAGAAATTAGAAGTTTCTTTTTATTCCTGCATGATCGTTGAGTTTTTGGCACTCATAACACATTTTGAGACTATATTTACAAAAATATGAGTATACACGTGATAATAGCAAAAATATCCGTTTTACCGTCTAGTCACCGGGTGGAAGTGTCATCTACACCTGGTTGAATGAGTCTTGTGGCCATACGGCAAGCACCTATCACCTGGCCACCATGCGGTCAAGCCGCTGCCGTCTGGCCACCGTGCGTCCAAGGCGGTGTCGCATAGCCACGGGGCGGCTCTCTCTCCCCGACCACACAGTGCTTCAACCATAGCACTTCGATAGACCACGACACTTTAATCACAGTGCTTCAACCATGACGTTTTGACCATGACACTTTGACCACACGACACTACTATTTACCTGTCGTCCTGTGGCCATGTGACACCACCTTGGCTGCACAGTGGTCGGGCTGCAGTGACTTAGCCACACGGTTGTCAAGCGATAGGCATCTGCCGCACAGTCACGGGACTCCTTCGGCTAGGTGTCATATTTATGGTGTTGCCGTCCAGTCACCGAACGGCAAAACGGATATTTTTGCTATTTTTATCACTACTACAGAAAAGGTCATCACAGACGGTTCAAAAACGTCATCACAGACGGTTTTGTGAACCGTCTGAATTTATGGGTCAGTGATAATCGAATGTTATCACAGACGGTTGTCGAACTGTCTGTAATACATCAATATCACAGACGGTTTATAACTGAAAACCGTCTGTGATATATCAATATCACAAATGGTTTTCAGTTATAAACCGTCTGTGAGATGTCACCTATCACAGACGGCTTGTAACTAAAAACCGTCTGTGATGTTCTTTTCTACCTTAAAATCTATTTATGTTTATTGGCTAGACTCAGGAAATGCTAGCCATACCCTCTGAAACAAGCAGATGAACAAGTATATGTATATGTACAATTTAGATCTCAATTCATTTGACAAACATAAAACATCCAATTCACATCACATTTCATTCACAAACATAAGGCATCCATTTCGCAAATGAATTAATTGAAATGAAATGAAATAAAATATCCATTAACAAATTCACAATTACAGTGTGATAAGAGCAATAAAAAATCATTATGCACAGTGGAACTCTCCATCTGATCTGATGACTTTAGTCCACAAAAACCAAGCGAACTCTCCTCGAATTTTTGCAAAGTCCAGCTGTTTCAATGCAGATGTAGAGATGGGCACAGCCTGTCGATAGGAATATCAACGCGCTTACATATATAACCTGACAAGTATGAAATAAATGTGGGAAGATTGACAAACCTTAGAATTGCTGATCTTCGAGGAATCGAGGAGTAGTCATATATGGTGGCACACGTAGAATCCACACGTGTTGCCCGGCTGCTGCTGGTGGCACTGCAAAAAATAGAATGTGTTAAATCAAAAGGCATCACTGCTAAGTGTTGTATAGGATTAATTAATGTGTAGCTAGCGAATACCCAAAAATTGCGAGAATATTTCAAGGGCTTGGCCCCTGTCGTCGAGCCACATGTTTGTTGAACGTATGTGGCGAACGACCTTCGTTATTCGAACAAGTTAGATTAGTTATTCGCAAGGAAAAAAGATTACAATGTACAATGTACTTACATATCGAGTATTTCGGCGATAGCTGTGTACTTGGATTTGTTCTTACTTAAAGAATCAAGGTATATAGCCTTGTTCCATTTTGGTATAATTACAATTAAAATCCAATAGAAGTGCTCATTGTATGGCATAAGAAGAAATTCCTTATCGCGGTGAACCAGCAGTGTTGTTGTAATATAGTTCTCGACGAAGGATGCATCCTCGTTGATGGTATCAATGGCGACCAAGCGTGGGTCCAAGAAACCAATTGGTAATTTCGATGATCTAGCTTGGGTCAGCATGAATCTATATATATACACAGAAAAGCAACAAATTGTGACATATATCGGTATGACGTGAGCGAAGCGTGATTGTGCAGACTTACGGCGTCAAAGATCGAAGCAGTGAGGCGTCGAGGCGTTGAGCGTGAAAAGATCAAATATATCGTCAAAGGTCACCGCGAAGACACATTCCTGAGCTTCGTGCTGGAAATGTTTCCGCTTGAATTTCACAGTGATACCTGAGCGCCGTTCTGCCTCTGGCCTATTGGACTGTTCCATATACAAGTGTGTAATATTTGGCAACCAAGTCCTTGGGTTAAGAGGTGCTCTTTCGGGTTTAGCAGGTACGGAGTATCGTCATCATCCTTCATCTTTGATTTTCCCTTGCTACTGCCTCGACTGTACGTTAACTTTATGGTAGTCGATTGTAATGGTACAGACAGCGCAAGTTGCTTTGGCGAGAATAGCACCCGTGGAGATAGCACCGGTCGGTAGCTCGCCGCGACCGCCCTTGTGGAGATAGCACCAGCGTTTGTAGCTCTGGTTCGCACTGCCCTTGTGGAGATAGCACCAACGCTTGTAGCTCTGGTTCGTGCTGCCCTTCTGGTCCGGCCACCGATGAAGAAGCCTCCAGGGAGATGTCGCATTTGGGCCACTGGATGAATGTTCCAATGGCCTGCCCTAGAGTCACGATCTCGTCGTTGGGGGCCTTCGGTAGCGGGACGACCTCAAAATTGGCATGCACACCATCCACATTAACTTTTGCGTAGCCTGGCGCTAAAGGTTGACCGTGCACCCTGGCCCTGATACCAGACTGATATGCCAGGCCCCAAGCAGCGTACAAGGGAACGGAGGCACATCTCACTTGGAGCCTGCACTTCGTAGGGTCCTACATAACGATATAAAATTAGCTATTCCAATAGGCCTATCAATGGAACAAACATTCGAGAGATAATAATTTTTACCTGGATGTTGTCCACAGGAAATCTGGCCACGCTTTCCGTCGGATTGGACCCGCAACTACTCGGACGGATATGCGGGCTAGCTACCACGGGAGCGGCGGCCTGCTGACTTTCTATTTGTTTCCGCACCTCATCTCTGATTACATCAGACAGCTCACCCATTATCTCCTCTCTAAGAGTTGCCTTGAACTCTTCTCGTAGCCGCTCCTCACACTCGGCTTTGGTTCTCTTCCTACGTCGATACATTTCGGAGTCATCTTGGAAACCATGTTTCCAAGGAACATAAAGCCCAAGGCTTCTCGTACGGCCCGGGTGCTCCTTGTTTCCGAGGGCCACGGAGAGCATATCATTCTCTCTTGTTCCCTGGAATGATCCCAGGGTAGATTCAAAACTCAGCTCTTCCTACAAGAACATGACATGTCATTTCAATTCGTACAAAGTTCTGGAGTAATTACAAGCTACGTACTTCGATCGATATCTTACTAGACGCTGGGACACTTGCTGGTCTGCAGAGTTTCGAAAGGAGACGTCCCCCGATGTCGTTGTAGATGACCTTGCTCTAATCCAATTTCGAGCGCGCTCATCTGGGATATTGGAAAATGGCGGGGCGATGTCCTGTTGGGCTGCCAAGTCATCCTCCGTCCACCACTACGGGATTTTACCCGCATACTCAGCTATGCCAAGTCTGTGGGGGTGTGTGTTTTTTGCTTGGAGGGCCTTATACGCCACACTTGTACTTTTGAATTCTTCAGTTGTCTTCATCGCCTTGAACTCTTCCCATTGTGGTTCCAGGAATGGGTATTTATGAATAGGCGTTTCGTCCGTTTCCACGTATTTCTTGACAAGCGTGCTCATGAAGTTCTTCCATGCTTTGCACGCCGCTAGGCAGATTTGTCGTTGCACGGCGTCTTGGTGTTCTTCTGGGATCTCGAACGATGCCAAAATTTCGGTCCATAGCTCACGTTTCCGAGTCTCAGGAACGTTCTTCCATAAATTGAATGTGATATCAATTCGCTCTCGTGCAACTATTCGATCAATGTTCGAATACGTTATCGCTTTGTGAGGAAGGAGAGGGACCCCGGATGCATCGACCACTGTGATGGTAAATCGCCCTCGTGCTTCTTTGATAGCCCTCTTCCTTGGCGTCTTGATGTTGGAGCGGACGCCCCGCGATGGTGTTGAAGAATGCGCGGATAACATGTTGCTCAATTTGTGGATCTATAAGGATAAAATAAGAAAGTGATCATATTGAATTGGAAGAGAGGAGAGGAGTAGAGGGGAGGGGGTGATGTACACGGAGAGAGGGGGTGATTTGCACACAGAGAGGGGGTGATGTGCCTATCTTAGCACCTACTTTAGTTGCTAATACTATAAACCAAATAGCAAAATCCCTAACAAAGTTCTATTAAGCAAATGACATAAACCAGTGTATCAAGTTCCTTGCACCGGATACACTAGAGTGTGTCACTTGCTTCATGCCCTTTGAAGGTCTATGTGGCATATATTATTACTACAAGGTCTCTAAACAAAGTTCTATGAAGCAAATGGCACAAACCAGTGTATCAAGTTCATTGAATCCGATACACTGGAGTGTGTCACTTGCTTCATGCCCTTTGAAGGTCTATGTGGCATATATTATTACTATAAGGTCTCTAAACAAAGTTCTATGAAGCAAATGGCACAAACCAGTGTATCAAATTCATTGAATCCGATACACTAGAGTGTACCACTTGCTTTATGCCCTTTGAAGGTCTATGTGGCATATATTATTACTACAAGGTCTCTAAACAAAGTTCTATGAAGCATGTGTCTGTACTCTATGAAGCCCTATCAGAACTAATCAATACAAGCATGCTCTATGTGGCCATACAGGGAAACGCTTTGCTTTTAGTCATGAGCAAATCATAGTATCATATGTTAGATGTGTCACATTAGAGTTATTCAGTGGTGTGCTGGGTGTATTAGAAGAGTTACATACACCAAAGAACTAGTCTTTTACACATTGCATGCATGCATGTTAAGTCTGCATGTGCGGAGCTAGCAGAGTCGTGGCACACATGGATCAGTAGGAAGCGGCCAGGTTGTTTTATACTGCATGGATTGAGTCCTTCCTTGTATTACTTAAGCCATGTACTCATCAGCTAGTTGAAAAATAAGTTGAATAGGAGCACATGAACTGACATTTGCACGGGTGAGTAGTTCATGGTGTGTTTTCTAACATTTGCAGGGATTTGGAGTTCTAACATTATGCGGCCGACGAGGGCTCGGGAGGCGGCGAGGGTCGGGGAGGCGGCGGTGTGGGCTCGAGGGCTCTGGGAGGCGCCATGACGAGATAGATCGAGATTTAGATGTAGAATATAACTGCAGCATACGGCCGGAAAAACCCTAGCCGGAGATATTTATAGGGAGGCTTATCACAGACGGTTCTACATTTAGAACCATCTGTGATATTTATTATCACAGACGGTTCTAAGTGTAGAACCGTCTGTGATAAGCCTTTACCCGACTGTAGTTATTTAGATAAACACCAACCAGCTGCATTCATGATCAACCACCAACAACTGCATTCGTATACAACACCAACCATTCATTGCATTCACACATTGTATTTCTTTACATATTTTCTCATTCTCAAAATTGACTACATCACACATTTTCACATATACATCACACAAATGCATTGTTATATACATATATGCAAATGCCCACATATATGAAGCACATTCTCATTGTACTTGCTTATTTCCTTTAAAAATGAGCCCTTCATGATGATCAATGCGTACGTAACTAGTTTCATCACGTTGTTCGTCGTCGACCCTTATGCCATTTCCAAAAGGAGGTAACTCATCAAATTGATTGTATTCTTCCTCGTCTACTACATTCTCTACTCCGACAATTCTCCTTTTTCCATGAAGAACTACATGGCGTTTCTTATTTGCTGGGTCGGTTATATAGAAAACTTGAACAACTTAGTTGGCGAGCACGAATGATTCGTCGTTGTACCCGACACGTTGGAGGTCCACGGTAGTGACACCGTACTTGTCAACCTTCACCTGTGGGAGATGCACCCAACGATAGCGAAATAAGGGGATCTTGAAAACCACGTAGTCGAGCTCCCAAATCTCTTCTATGAACCCATAGTACGAGTTTCTCGACCCATCGGTACTGAACGCATCTATGCGGACACCGCTGTTCTGGTTTGTGCTCTTTACATCCTGAGACTGCGTATAGAATGTGTACCCATTTATGTCATATCCTTGCCATGTCACAACTGTAAATGTTGGCCCCTTTGCCAACCATGTCAGCGTCTCACTTGGCGAGCTCCTAGCGATTTGCTCCTTCAACCATTGTTTGAACTGACTGTTATGTTGCCTCATGATCCAAACATCCGGCCGCTCCAGATTTTGTTGCCGAAGCACATTCTTGTGCTGGTCGACATAAGGCACCACTTCAGTCATGTGTTACAAGACCGTGAAATAGGCTTGAGTATACGTGTACATATCTGCAGTGATTGCTTTCCTTCCGATAGTTCCGATACCCTTCAGCCTCCCCTCATGACGAGATTGAGGCACACCTATCGGTTGAATTTGAGCCATATAATTGACACAAAACTCAATGACTTCTTCGCTTGCATAACCTTCGATGATGCTGCCCTCCGGCCGAGATCGATTCCGTATGTAGGACTTGAGAATTCCCATGAATATCTCAAATGGGTACGTGCTATGTAGGAATACGGGCCCGCACATTTCTATCTCCCACACAACGTGAACAATGAGATGGACCATGATATCAAAAAACAAAGGAGGGAAATACATTTCAAGATGACATAGAGTCATCACCACCTCGTCCTGTAGAGCATCTAGTCCTTCGGGATCGATGACCTTCTGAGCAATTGTGTTAAAGAAATAACATAGCCTCATGATTGTCTCTCGTACTTTGATTGGCAAAATATTTCTAATTGCAATAGGGAGCATCTGTGTCATCAGCACATGACAATCATGAGACTTCATGCCATTTAACTTCAAATCTTGCATCGAAACAAGTTTCTTCACGTTCTTCGGAGTAACGAGACGGAACTTTGACACCATGCAAGCACCGCACGATTCTGTTCTCTCGGCCTTGGACAGACTGTAACACACAGGGGGAAGGTATGTTCGTCTATTATCTGTTATTGTCGGTGCTAACTCAGGCCTGATGTCCATATCAGCCAAGTCAAGCCGTGCGTTGACACCGTCCTTTGTTTTGTCACGAATATTCAGTAAGAGACCAATCAAGCTGTCACATACATTCTTTTCTACGTGCATGACGTCGATGCAGTGTCGAACATCTAGGTACTTCCAATAAGGTAAGTCCCAAAATATTGATCTCTTCTTCCAGGTGTTCTTCTCATGAGCCCTCATTTTACGTCCTTTTCCGAGGACAACATCTAAATCCTTAACCATATCATAAACCTCGTGTCCCTTTAAATGCCTTGGAGCTGAACCATCTTCGTTCTCTCCGTCAAATTGTTTCTTCATCTTGCAGTATGGGTGAGCCCTCCGTTTTGCGTGAGTGTCTCAGCCACACGCTCTCGGTATCATCTAAACAGTGGGTACAAGCTTTGGCACTTTTTGTACTCTGGCCCGATAGGTTAGCAAGGACAAGATAATCGTTTATAGTGCAGAACAATAAGGAGCGCAAAGTGAAGTTCTCTCGTTTGTATGCATCCCATACCTGTACCCCTTCGTTCCACAGTACTTTTAGATCTTCCACCAACCATGCTAGGTACACATCGATATCATTCCCTGGTTGCTTTGGCCCTTGGATAAGTATCAACAGCAAAATATACTTTCGCTTCATACACAACCAAGGAGGAAGGTTATAGATACAGAGAGTCACGGGCCATGTGCTATGTCGGCTGCTCATGCTACTGAAAGGATTTATTCCATATGTACTCGGTCAAACCTTATATTCCTTGGTTACGCACCAAAGTCACGAAACTCCTATCAATGTTTCTCCAGTTTGAAAATTTAAGACGGAATCGAACAAGGTGTCTCAAGCATTCCATCCTTCTTGCGCTCCTCCGAGTGCCAATGCAGCAGTTTTGCCTCTTTTGAATTTGCAAAAAACCTTTTCAAACGGGGAATTATAGGAAAATACCATGACATCTTAGCAGCACCGGAGGTCCTTTCTTCGCCCTGTTCCTCACCACATGGACCGGGTCCACCGTCATCCGATTGATTGTTACGTTTGCATCGGCATGCGTTGCATTTGACATTGACAACCATGTACGGACATACATGCATGTTTGCATACTCTTCTTGTGGGTAAAGTTGTACAACCTCGCAGAGTGTTAAAACTATTCGAATAGCCGTGCCTACGGTCAAGGGCGGGCAAGGAATGCATTCACATGGTGAACAGGATACGATCGTTCGGACATGCATGTATTCTTTCTACTTCCATTCCTAACGGACAAAGAACCTTCTTGGCTTTATACGTGGTTTTAGGCAGCTCATTTCCTCCGGAAGCTTGTCCGCTAAAAGACCTAGCAGCGAAGCAGTACCTAACTCGTGAAACTTGCCGGACCAACCGTTGCTTGCCTTCAATTTCAACAGTTCAAGCACGGCCGACAACCTCGTGTACATGCAAAGACGTGAACAAAGGTTTCTCCGAGTCCTCCATCAAGCCCCGAATTTAACATACTCTCTCGATCATAGTTCTCTTCTACATCGCGCATCCGATCCAGATTATCAAGCATCCGATCTAGATTATCATCGTGCAACCTATCCGTATCCGAACCACAATCGACATCATCCGGCGGCATGTCATTCACTTCACTGGTGATGTCATCCGGCGGCATATGATCATTCACTTCGCCATGACTGGTCCAACACGTATAGCCCTTTTTGAAACCCCTCCGAATCAAGTGCGCTTCAATTTGCCCTCGGTTCTTAAACATCTTTAAATTCTCGAACAACAGCATGGACAAGATACATATATTCCACCCCTTATTCAACATATCCTCCTCGGCGGCTCTAGTAAAAGCCGACACGCCATTAATATACTCTTCACTCACACGGCTCGCGGCATACATCCAACTTCGGTCCTACGTTACGTACATATATAACAACTCAGTATTAAAAATTAGATTAGCTAATTATTACTACATATATACCGGCCACATGTATTATATTGAAGCTTTTGTCAAACCGTTTGTGATTGGCCGTCTAGTATTAGCCTTTCTGTAGTAGTGTATGCGTGTGCTGATATTCTTGTAAATACAGTATCCAAATGTGCTATAAGTGCCATTAGCTCCACGATCGATCTAGAGGATTATACTGTTGAAGATTACGTACGTAATACAACCATTAAGCCGGATGCATGGCCGCATGGGCTAGAGATGACATATATAGCAAGCTACATATGGTATTCTGGTGTTAATCTATAGAAACGCACGGTAAAACAGCGAGTATAATCAAGCACACGAGACATATTAATACAAAAGAAACTTAAATCAAGAGAAAAAAGTTTATATTATATATGAAAGTTTCAAGCAGTGGACGCTGCAATGATTCTATCCATCCTATCTTTTTTACTAGAATTTGGATCATAAAATAACAAGCAGCATATTGTCCGTTCTATCCAATTATTCTTCCATTAGCAGCAGATGCGAACCACAAGGTCGTACGTACATTGCGTCGAATCCTGTTGCGTCACCCTCTATCTAGATGAACCCTTACATTAAAGGGTGATACTTTCGCTATATTTTTTTTCTGCCATTTCAATTTTGCCAACGCAACGATTGATGAGTGCTACTGCCTACTACGAGTCAAGGTGACCCGCTACCTGTTATAGAAAGATGCGGCGCCTACGATGAGATACGCTAGAAGGTTATCACGGACGGCTTGGATGCAAATAAGAAGGTTATCAGACGGCCAAACAACCCTACCGTGTGTGGATGGGCTTGTAGGTATATATACGGGAGGACGCGACGGCATCCTGAGCACTGGACCGTCTCTGCATGCTAAGAGCATTTTAGTGTGGGTTTTCAGCCGGTATTCCCTCTCTTCTTGGTACCGGTACCTCAAATTGGTGCAAAACTTGGTTCCGGTACCGAGCAACTGTCGTTGATTTTCAATCAAAGAGGATGATCCTCCATGCGGGGGATTACGTTGTGTGACAGCACTTGAGATGTATCTCCTGTGATTTTTTGGTTGGGTCCTGTTCTGCTTGTCTCATGGGGACAGTGTGAACAAACATATGATCCAGTACATCACGGAAATAGCGGACACAGAGTTGAAAGATGTCCCACAGCACGCGTGGGGATCGACGGTACTGGCTACCACATACCATGAGCTTTGTGACGGGTCTTGGAGGACGTTGAAGAACCTCACACTCTCTAGATGTCCACATATCAACCTGGATCCATACGACATGGGCTTCTATGCAGTCCCGGCTAACGACGTAGACCGTCCTACCATAAGAACCCTGTGGTGCCGCCGACGGGTTAGCTTTCTACTTCTGTTATGATTCGTCCAATACATTCGAAGTGAGCTTACTACTGTACTTGCAACCCATTTTTACTTTGGTCACCTCACATGTGTCGTATCCTGAGTACGTCACCACATTTGACTAGCTGATGGACGACCATATCATTTGGAGGCCGTATGCCGCCAAGATCATCGTCTCTCATGCACTGAGGGTGCTGTCCATCCATTGTACCCGAGACGCCGCCTTTTGGCTCACACGATGTCACATAGTGTATGACGTCTTCGTTGAGACGCACACGGTGCATTGGGTGATGAGGCAGTTCACACTTTAGCAGGTGTTTTCAGTGCCTCTGGCCAACTGCGTGCAGCACTCGTTCATAGGTAAGTTCGTAAGTACCAACATTTGTTAGTTTTGGCTATCTGCAGGCATACGAGGAAGGGAGTCACAAAATATGCAGGCTAGGCCAATGCATGGATCCAAACGTCCAGCAGTGGGCACTTGCGTTGGAGGACATCCATATGGAGCACGCCCCTACGACATCTCGACGTACGCTGACTCCATCGAGTGCTACAACACGCGCACCAAGACTTGGGTGGTGTGCATCATGGAGGATCCACCAAGGCACTTTGCTAGCACGCTAAACACCTACCCCACTCAGCTAGACTCAGCTGTCGGACCCAGATTTTTCAATCCAGATTCCCCTGTGATTCCACCGTACTATTCCCTGAATCAATAGATAGTGCTCACAGGTACATTACTGTATCAACTCATACAACGCATGAAACATACTAAATCATAATATTACATTTTAGAGTTCAAAATACACCGCGTCGGGCGACAGTTTACATAAGGGCCTAATAGGCCAAATGTCTACATTACAAGAGACAACAGCAGAAGCAAAAGCAAAAGTAAGACTATAATACATAAGAAAATGACTGAGGGGTAAATGTGTGCAACATATATTATCTAGCCTTAGATAATATATATGCACACAATCCCCATTAAGTCTACTTGTCTAGGACCCGCAATTGAAGAAGTCAACGTAACTTCCTTCGTTGACTCCTCTATCTGCTGCAGGGGTTTCCTCGTAGGCATAGTGGTCTTGGGTCCCTGTTTCTGATTTTGGTAATGCGAGGGTGAGCACAAATCCACCGTGCTCCGTGAGTCAATACACAGGATGCAGTAAATAGCATGTATGGCTTATTAAGGGAAGGATCGGGTTATTTTATTTGCCATCAATTGCTTTTAGAATATGTTACTTAGAAATTTCCTAAGACCTAGCAGTTTGAACCAAAATAAATAAAGTATGAAGTAATGCAATAATAATAGTGATCCAGATACTATCCACCATTACATGGCCTCTGCTCCATATGCTAACTTTTCAGCGTCATAACTGCTTACCTTATCACTGGAGCGACACCCAGGGCAACACAAATCAGGGCTTTCCACTGCCCTCCATTTTCTTTCAATCCCACCATAAGTTTTTGGAAATAGAACTATATCTAGTTAAGTTCCCATGTCCGCCCTTGATCGTGGGCATGGCTTTTTGAATAGTTTTGACTCTGCAGAGTTTGTTCACTTTATCCACAAGAGACGATCTGATTGTTGCTCTACACGATTTCTTAGTCATGCGATTGAGTAGATCATCACAGTAACTTTTTCAAATACCTCACCCCTTCCATCATCTCACCCATATGGGCTTCTACCATTTGCGGTGGGTTCCATAATTTGTGCAAGATGTTCTACCCCTATGCGGCTAGCAGCTAGACTACTCACACTGATTAGCGCGCCGCGGTAAACTTCACCCTCAACGAGTGTCCCATTCAAGTTATCACACAGACAGCCACTTGCACTACCTCACCTCCTCCACCGATGAGATGACTTCTAGGGTCCAGTAAATCTAGTAAGCCATGTTGTACTTTACAGACTTGTGGTTGTACTTGTATTACACAGGAGGTCATGACAAGATTTAGTCCTTAGGGTTATCTGGGCGGTTCTACCACTAACCACACTTTCGTGCACCACTGCACCAGCCCCTGAACCATCCGCCCAGATATTTAAACAAGTTGGGGTTTTTGGGAGCATAAAATAGTCATATCAAAATATATCAGTCATTTTCACCATGACTTCCCAAACCAGTATCTCATGATTGAAAGTGATACTTAGGTCATTTTGGTGCCCCCGATTATCTAAGTAGTACTAAGCAGTGGCGTATAATTACGGACTTATTTTTGAAAATCGTACCATTATAATTTTTGCTAAGGTGACAAGGCACAAATATTCAAGTGTTTCAATTGAGTGTAATACTAGCAAGTTCGTTAATGGGTATATAACTAGTAACCAGAAATCAATCATATACTTGTACATAAAATAACAGCATACAATTTGATAATTTAAAACCGAATTAATTTGTAAAAAATGTAGGTTTAACATGATCAAAGTATTGACTCGCCTTGGTCATAGTTGACTTGGTCTTGATCATCGAGAGCTGTTTCTGCCTCAGCCTCCTCCTCTTAAGCCTCGTACGCTATTTTTACGTTGCGTGAAAATTTGGATAAAAATCAGTAAACTAAACAAACTCTCACCAAAAATTCAAATGAGCTTCAAAAACTATGGTTTTGGTTCCATTGGATAGATATTGAATTTAGATGAATTTAGATATTTGTTTCACTCAATTTTGAGTTAAAATAAATAAGTTATGCCCTTTTGAAGTTCTCAATTTAAGTAATCCGAAAATAAATAAAATCTGACATGTGGGGCCCACATCAGAATTTTCATTTTTCTTTTATTTTTATTTCTCCTTCTCTATTCCTATGACAAGTGGGACCGGTTACTGTTTTAATTAAAGGGGCATAGCCCACATGTTAGTGAGCAATCGTTTTTAACTACTCATCATTAATCACTAATCAATTGTCCTAACCGTCACTACATTGCGTCTTCTTCCTCCAGCTGATGCTCGGCGAGCTCGTCGTTGGCGGAGGAGATGGCGGCCGGAGCTGAGCATCCCCAAAATGGGTTGCTCACGTCCGCACCTACCCGGAGACGAAGTCTCGTCGGCCAATTTGACCAGGGCGTCGGCCGGAGGCAACCGTGGGTGGCGGCGAAACAGGTGAGTGGTGACTACGGCAGCGCACGACATCGGAGCTCAATTAAACAAGAGGGGAGCATCTAGGCGAGCTCAGGAATCTACCTCAGGGGTTGGCGCGGCTCGGGAACGGCAGTGGCGCGCTGGCGGCGTGCGACGGCGATGGACGGAGGAGGCGTATGGTGCGAGTGAAGTACAGGTGATGGGAGGTCCGGCAGAGGGGGAACGGTGTCACGGTGCTCCGGGGGTGCTGCTATGAGGAGGAATCGGACCACGGCGGCGCCACTCGGCGGATTGCTCATCGACCGGATTTGCTCACCGGCGAGCTGTGATTCACGGGAGGCCAATTGTTTCGCATGGGAGATGGAGTGGAGTGCAGCGAAGCTACTGAGACTGAGGGCATGTTTTTATAGCCACAAAAAGGCGGGGGGGCGACAGAGGAGCCGTTGCCTGTCGAGTCCACGGCATGACGGCGGCGCTGCTACAATGTTCGGGAAGTGACGACGCTCAGAGCATGGGCGTGATTGCACAATGAAACCAGCACAGTGATTATGTCACACGCGCGTGATTCGAGGCGGATGCGACGGTGCAGACCACTGTGCACGATGGCGGCACGACCAGAGTGCTGACCAGGGCGACATGGCGGCGTCGCTGTTCATGACACGGCAATGGCACTGTGGTGGTCATCAGTAGTATGGGTGCGGGCAGGCGACGATCGGTGGAGCTCACGAGGCACAGCGAGGAGACGCGCGACGACGGAGCGGGCGAGGTAAGCCGAGGCTTCAGCTCTGTCGAAGCGAACGGAGGAGAAGAAGGAAAGAGCTGGTAAATAATTTTCGGCGGGGTAAATAATTTTTAATTTATTTATTTATATACATATACATATATATGTGTGTATATATGTGTGTGTGTGTATATATATATATATGTATGTATGTATATATATATATATATATATATATATATATATATATATATATATGTATATATATATATGTATGTATGTATATATATATATATCTGTTTACATATTTTTGTTCATTTATTTATTTGCTTATTTACTTATATCTATTTCTTTAGTATGGTACATATTTACATATACATATTTTATTCACTTACCTTTGTTTATTTTAATGTTATTATTATTACTAGGCCCAAAGTGAATTTTAAATTTTGATTCAAATTATACTCTTCCCCTTTTGATGGATCATCTTTTTAGATTTGATTTTCAAAATATAAATCTCTATTATTTTCACCTTTCCTTCATGATTTTCATTAGTTTTATTTTTCATAATTTTCTTCAATTGTTGGTACCTCAGCCAAAATTCAATGGAAATCCACTAAAATCCAAATATCGAGAAGATATATTTCAAAATAATTCAAGGACTAAACATTTCCCAGAATTTAAAATTTTCGGATGTTACATCAACCTTTATCGCTCATTTAGCAACACATAATTAATTATATTCCACTACTTACAGTCAAATGAATTCTAACATGTTTTCCTTATCTCATAGAATAATCTTGCGAGGGAAGTTATAATGATTTGACTTCTCTATTGTCGAGGACTAGAGACAGTGGGCTCAGAGTTGCGCTTGGCCGAAACAGAGACAAGGTCAAGCACATCGTCTCGTTGACATCATGTAGGACGATGAGGACCGACATGGTGCCACGTGATTCTGCGGTACGTGCTCGAGAGGTCAGCCATAGCACACCGCGCACGTCACACGCACCCACTGCACGTACACCAGACGTGGCGAGGGGCGCTTTCTAGCAGGGTACTACCCCTATGGCTCAGTATGCCCAGATGTACCCTGGTATACCACTCACTTTTCGTTTCCTTCGCTCAACTTTGAAAGATATTTCAATTGTATCCTATCTTTCCTTACAGGCCACCATCTCGAGGACTACGTGGAGTACACGTCCACCCACAGCACGTAGGCTGCAACCGACATGATAGGCCACGAGGGGGAGTGGGACGATGACGACGACCTTGTGGACGACCGGTTGGCTCAAACCCTAGAGGACGAGGTGGTGGACATCCTGGGCGGTTGGCATCTCTCGGATAGACCAAGACCAAGCCAGTCGACCCGGCGGGACGTTGCGACTCCCGCACCTATGGCTCGCTCAGCCAGATCATGGCACGTACCTAACCAATGAACCTACCCGTTAGGTCATGCACAATGCTAGTGCAGGGATGGGGCCACTTGTGGGGTAGCACCTACGAAGAACCCCGTGTAGATACGTTTGAGTTAGTGGGTCTTTGTAATATGCTGCTATGTGTTAGCCACATGCTACGATATTTGTAGTGATACTCTATTCACTCTTTGTTCTGGTTTCCATACTACACGATTTCTCCTACTAGCATGAGATAGCCCCCTTCTCAGCAGTGCATACTACATTGGTAATGGTAACAACACACATCGCAACAAGAGAGTCCAAAACCTTTTCAGTTAGAAAAGATAGCACCATGCTATCTCCTTCTTTCTGGCCAAAGTGACAACACAACCATAAGACTCTGTTGCCAGTCGAATTGGTGACATAGCGGATTATTTCTGTCGCCATTTGATTAGCGACAAAGAATTATTTCTGTAATTTTTTTAGGTGATGGTATATTTATCTAATATTGATAAGAAAATGGATTATTTTTTTAAAAAAAAATCTATGTATGGTGTGCATTTGTCAACAGATCTGCACTTCGGTGGTGACTGATTTGGGTCGGGGGCCCTGGAGTTTTGATTTTTGCTGTGCATGTGCAAGAGAAGGCCCAGAAGAGAAGCTCCAGAAGTGCAAGAAGCAAGTTAACAAAGAAGTGCGATGTGTATTGAGCAATGTGGTGTTGCCCTGTTTGTTAGTCTGTTTGCGTTTGCCTGTTTGGTGCTTTACTATCATACTGCTCTTTAATTTCAGAATTTCGGGATGTTAGTCTGTTTGCGTTTGCCTGTTTGGTGCTTTGCTGGCATACTGTTCTTTAATTTCAGAATTTCGGTATTTGGTGACGTTAAGTACTTAAGTAACTTACTAAAATAACTGTTGGTCACGTACTAGACTAAGTCACTATGGCCTTTTTTTGTGTGTTTTTAGAGTTTGGCTTCTCGGAAAGTCGAAAGAAATAGTACAACTTCTTGAAGCAAATTCTTCAAATAGTTTCGAGCTTAAAACTATGTACATCGTCCGTATCGATCTCTCCACTGTCCACTGCCATCTCGAAAAGTGTAGACAAAACCATCAGCCGCAAGCTAAGAGGATAAGGGCTATGCTATTGGTTAGACTCCTACATTGATGGTCATGTACTGCTAGGGGTGAAAAGTGGACACGAATTATCCGTATTATTTGGTTACCGTATTTGATAGAGCGCAAATATGGTATAAAATTTTTCATCCAATTAACAATTTTTATCCTATTCGTATTCGAATTTGAATTTGTATAAAAAAATATGGATGCAAATATGGTATTGACTTTTACCATCCGAAATGTTATTTTATCCAGACTATCGCTATTCGTATTCAATGAAGCAATATGCATATGTTATTACAATACGATTAATTAGTTAGACAAGTTTTTTAATTTAACATGAATTCGTGTTTCTTTAGGTGAAGTAAATGAATTAGAATGATTAAGCGATATTGTACGAGAATAAAATGTCATTAATGTCTTCATACTATATAAGTTATGAGGATACCTGGATCCGACCGAATTGAGTAGATATTTGATTCGGATTCATACCTAACATTTGTTCGGTCCGTATTCATATCCGACATTTATTTAATTCATATTCGAATCCGAGAAAAAAATATAGATACGAATATGGTTTAAACACTATCCGATCTGTATTCGATCGGTTTTCACCTCTATGTACTGCTGTTGAGTGCTAGGCAATAACTAGTTTGTATGGGTATTTTCTTAATTACAAAAAAACTAAATTGATCTTGTGGCGTTGCCGATTTGCAGCACCAGTCACCGAGCCCCCTCGGCACCTCGCGCCACGGCCACCTAGCAAGCTCGAGTTGCTCGGCAACCCCTTACCTAAGGTAGCTCGGCAGACAGTTGTCGAGTAGCTGGAGCTCGACAATGCCCTCGGGCCCGCTTGCTGCTGAGCCACGCTAGCCCGTCGTACTGCATGCATGTCCCTGCTGAGCTCCTAGGCACAGCAGGTAATAGGTGTCACTTGCCGCGCCTTCCGAGCTCGGGATGGGGCTATTCTTGCAAAAATGGGTGTCGGAGATAAAATGTGAAACAAAAAGTGGCTACGGCGTCAAATATGTGAACAGTTCCATTTGTTCCTAATGCATTGTGGACTTGCCATATGACTACGTGCCATATGTAGGGGTAAAAACGGATCGGATAGTTTCCGACCGATCTGGATAATTTTTAAATATGGATTATGTCGGCTTGGATAATTGTTAGATAATATCAGATCAAAAATGAATACGGATTTTCTTTGTCAGATACAAATATGGATTTGGTAGCTCACTATCCGCTGAAATACGAATATAGATCCAGATTATCCGGATATTCAAGAGCTAGATACCTGCAACTTACATCCTCTATTTCAGCCTAACCCATTTATAAGATACTTTAGACCATCATACATTATATATATATATATATATATACACACATATATATAGTATATATAATGAGGGCTATGGTACATATGCACCATCCATATAAGAACCATCGATTGCTATAAATTTGTGCAAATTATGATGGATATTTCTAGATATAACTTGAGATCCAACCCGTTAAAGAATCTTGATTTGGAAGTGAGTTTGCTATATAAATCATTCATATGTATTGACAATAAATTCTTTTGGCAATTATTTGAACTAGGCAATTTGTTTCCTTTTTATGATGGTATGGGATTTTCTTTTGATTTTTGTATGTATATAAATATGAATCCATTTTGAGTATATACCTTTTTATATAATTTGTGAGTATATACTCATTTTAGAAATGTATGGAACATGATGGAGGAATTTATGGTATGTATGTATGTAACACCTATGTGCACAAATTTCTTCTAAAAATCCATATACCATAAGTGCACACATGTAATAGAGTATAAATGTATTGATTTTTCCTTACCAAAGTATCAACTAATATTCTTACCATTTTCTTTTCAAATCCTTAATTTGTGATATTTTTGTCTTAATTAATTCATGTACCATTTAATAGCACGCCCATTTTCTTTCCAAAACATGCATACATAATTTTCGAATTTAATAAAATGCAACTATTTGAAAGTATGAGGTAGCAAGTACAAGCAACTTAGGTATGTATGTCACTAATTAATTGATGTCCATACACTTAGTGTTACATACCCATATGACGTTACATACTCATTCACCAAACTAATCTTCCTTACTCTTGTTTTATAAGACTCCATCCGTGCAATTTGTATCCGTTTCTTCGTTAATTCCGGCAAATAATTAATATTGTGTTAATTCACAAATCACAGGATACAATCATTACTCTATGCGCCTAAATTCGCCAAAAGAAAGGCAATTATCTTTCTATATCATTAATAGATAACGGTTTACCCATTAATTCTCATGTCTAATACAAACACATATATCTTAAAGTGATCCAACGGTCATGAGGAATAGCTATATATATATATATATATATATATATATATATAGGAAGCCTCTTTTCTACACCGGTGTAATTACACCCTATATCGTATCTTGCAATGTAGGGAGTATCTCGTGTTCGGAGGGTCAGTTTACAAGTATTTAAGACCATCTAGGTGGTATGAACAATTTTGAAATGGTATGTATATTTTTTGACATACTTCTTTTATGGCAGATATGGGTATTTACAAAGACGCTAAAAACTATGAACTCCTTTACAAGTTTTTGTAGTTCACATATATATTACGTACATACATACCTTGTTCATACGGATATATATACATACATACATATATACATATACATACATACATATATATATATATATGGTACAACATATACGTATATGTATGTATGTGTATGTATATGTATATATGTATGTATATGTATACATATGTATGTATGTATGTGTGTTTTTATGTATGTATGTATGTATGTATACACACACACATGGAGTTAGAGAAGTAACCTTAACCTATCCGAAAGAATTCATAAATATTTTCACAAATATTTAGATCGAATAAACTAGTTATGTTTTTGTTTATTTTATACGTATAATTTAAAGAGTTTTCATGTTCCGTGAAATATTCCTGACCATATTTGATTCGATTCGTATTTTCTCCATATTTGTATTCAATATTATTTGTATTTGTATTCGTATCCGCATCTAGAGGAAAATATGAAAATAAATATAACAAAATTATTATCTATCTGTATTTAATCCGTTTTCACCCTAGCTACGTGGAGTTGTTCGGGGCTGAAATTTGACGCATTATTAAGCAAATTACTTCTCGTTGTTCCCGCTTGCGCTTCTGTGGTCCGAAATGTGAGTGCGGTGGCTCCTTGGCTGGGTGATCCTGGGATTTCTTGTGTTGTTTCCTTGTATCGGAGCTGAATTATTTTCTCGTTTGGTCCCCCGCGGCGCTGATTTTTGACATGTTGATCTCAGCTCGATTTCCCCCCTTATTTAAGGCCGATTGCTTAGTTCAATTATTGTTCTAGATATATGTATCATCAGAATTGGCGGAAGAGGGGAAAATGTGCATCTCTTTGATTTGTCTCAACTGAACAGTTGGAAATATATAAAAAAAAAACTTTCTGTACCTAATATTTAGCCTGACATTGTATGGATGCTTGGGACTTCAAAAACTTTTAAAGCTTTTTGAGGTGGTCATTGCTGCAAATTGCTATAATCATTGTTGGCTTCTCCTACTCCATATACTAGATGTTATATAGGTCGAACAAAGATATGGAAAACTACACTTGCTTCATTGCTTGAATTTGTCAAAACAGCGTAATGGTATATACTGCAGAATTGGCATGTTTCTAAATAGCCTTGGCTTATGTACATAGATATTTTGCAATGTTTCTAAAAGTAACAACAGAGGTCAAAATTAGGAAGCAACATATGTCCTTATCTGCAAGACGCTATCGTGGTGTTCCTAAATCTAAATTTTGAGAGATAATAGATGGTGGCTGCTACTTACCTACCCTGTATTTACTTGGAATGGACATGGAATTGCTTTCCCATTTCGATATGTCAGTTTCATTTTGCAGATAATGGCATCCAGCTTGGTGTCTCCAGTGAGGCCGGAGAGTACCTCTTGCCTCAGGTTTCCTAACACTTTTTAATCTTGTGCGCATCCTGTCACACACTTCGTACACATAAGTTAATATGTGGCAATATACAGTTTCATACTTGTCAACTATGAGGTTGTGAAAACCCAACATGACCTTCGTAAAATACTCAAGACAGAAAAATAGAACATCACAGTATCTTACTTGACCCGCCTTATCAACTCCTCATGAAAACTAATCAAACACATAATTCACATGAAAACTAATCAAACTCATGATTCACATGAAAACTAATCAAACTCATGATTCACAGTATCTTACTTGACCCGCCTTATCAACTCCTCATGAAAACTAATCAAACTCGTAATTAATTTCATTTGCGAAAGGATGTGATTCAGGTCCGTATGCCAGGTCATCCATATTATCATATAAATTTGTATCTGTGAATTTCACGAGAAACTTATATAACTACTAGTGATCTACATGTCAATGGAAGACAATATGTCTTCTTAAGTTTTCTTACGGCAGTTTTCATGGGTTTGGAACGGTGGGTTTCCAACCAATCCATGTGAAATTGGTGAACTTTTAATCCATGTGGATTGGATCAAAATCCCACTATTCTGAGCCCATTCAAGCAAAGGCTAATTGCTTTTTTCAGTAATGGGACATGCACCTGAGATAACAAGCACCCAAGAAAAAGCCTGCGCAGGTAATAATAGTTTCTCAGATCATGTGTGGTTTTGTTAGTCATATGCATCTTATTAGGGGTGCAAATGGATCGGATTCGGACGGATATTGTTGTTACCATATCCTAACCCATATTTTTTCTCCGGATTCGGTACCAATCGGATTCGGTACCAATCGGATTCGATGCTGGATCGGTCGGGATTAACCCGAGCCATTTGCACCCCTACTTGTTTGTAAGGAATGCATGCAGTACAACAAATGGAGTAGGAAGACGTACTGTCAAGAACTTGATGTTACTACTTAATAGCTGATGTAGAAGATTTTATTTTACCATTGCAAAAGAAAATGAAACGTCAAATAGTAGCACTAACCTGAAATCAAACTTGAAGACGTATCGGATTCGGACGGATATTGTTGTTACCATATCATAACTCATATTTTTTCTTCGGATTCGGTATCATTCGGATTCAGTACCAATCGGATTCGGTGCCGGATCGGTCGGGATTAACCCGACCCGTTTGCACCCCTACATCTTATATTTGCATAATTGTTATTGGTTTCTACTCCTTTCATTAGCTGAACCTAAACATTACTATACATTCGTTAATTTTGAGTGCAAAAAGAGCTTCACTCATATACATACTCTCTAAAGCTGAGTGCTCTAAAACTAGTTTCATTATTCGGCCACATCACTCAATTAGCACTTTCTCTGTTCTTTTTTAAATGACACCCTAGAATCTGTGTCATCAAATTTTCTAAAGATTGACAACCAATATGTATAAAACTATCTACATTGGCTAAATGAAAACTATATCATTAGATTTATCATTAAAAATACTTTATAATATTATAATTTTATTAGAATATAATAAGATGAGGTTACAAAAAGTAAATGGTTAAAGTCACCACTTGTAGGCTGTGAAAATTCAAAAACATCGCTTAAAAAAGGAACGGAGTCATCCAATTTGTTGATGACAAAATTGACCCAGTTGATACTGAATTTGACCCGAAATCTAACTTTGGGTTAGGCTGGGCTTGGCTGGCTGGCTCTCATGCTGAGCTCGGGTAGGTCCTGAGATGGGCTGGGCAAGTCGTTGATGAAATGTGAAGTTGCTCTATTGGTCACTAAGTGATACTATAAACATTCGTATTTAGAGAATAATCCCACATTACATTTTTTTGAAGAATCTACTTTTGAAGCCAATCTTCCATATTGTCACCTATAAATTTTCATAGATGTTGCAATTGAATTTCATTCACTCTAATAACAGCCAAATTTCATACTCGAAGAATTACAAAAACTACTCCATGTACTAAAACCATTCATAATTGTACAAAAATATTTATCTATATTAAGCTTGTCACAAGGTACGAGTCTCATTCTAGCTATTAGTAGTTTCCACTCCTTTCATTAGCTCAAGTTACATGTAACTTATAGAGTACCTATGCAGAATAAAATTGTGCAGTATATAGTCAAGTTCATTTTGTCATTTCCACAAATATTGCAATCCAACTGGATGTTGATTACCATTCAAAATAGTCTGTGATTGTACCTCTTATCACGTCGATACATTTGATTGAAGCATGCATGATTTAATTTTCATGCGAATTGCTGTGATAGTTTTGCAATGAATGTTGTTGCATGCTCACAGACCAACCTGGACACAGTATCAAGAATTGAATTTATTCAAACCATACCTCAGGCATGTTCCAGCATATACAAGTCTGATTGCTTTTTGAAGTAGGTTTCTTGTATACTGTAGGATGGGCATTTGGTGTAGCAATATTGGGAGCACAACTTGTGATTCTTCCATCATATATGTCTATGTTGACTCATTGAAAATGCTGTGATTACTTCATATCTGATAGGCCTGCTTACTGAGGTGATTAAAATTGACCCAAATGTCTTTTTATTTATTACTTTGTACCATTTGTTGTTACATTGCTACTAGTCAAAAACAGATGTGATGAACAAGAACAAGAACATGCTCATGAACGAACATGAGCACAAGCATGTAGGGGGGTGTCGAAGTGGAGGGAAGATCTTTTGTCTTGCACAAAGTCGATCCAGGATGGTGCTGAGTTTCAAAGCACAAAAAACTGTTGCCATCATCCTGATGATGGTGTGGATTTTGTCGAGGAATGCTCGTTAGACTACGGTATGACCAATCCCAAGCTTAGCCACGACAAGATCTCTGGTAAACTTTGTGTCAATGTGGATGAGCATAGCTAATATTTAGCAGGAACCATGTTAATTTAGGAACTTCTAACACAATCTTATGATAGGGTGTAACCTTTCCTGCTGTGCGTTGTAATTTCTGACCCCTTGTAACGCATTGTGGTTTATGTATCTGCCATGGAGGCAATGTATCAAATTGGAACCACCCCTAAATTAGGAGACTTGAGAGCTAGCAATCTCCAATGGATTATGGAAGAGTGTGTTTTTTTTTTTGTGAGGGAAAATCTTAGTTTAGCATAAGCTTGGTCTAAAATTATGATTATATTGGTAATAATCTGGCAAAGGGGATTATTCAGAGCAGGGTCAATCGACAATGAGGGTGGAATATCTGATGGGAGTTGGATTTTAGGGCAGAACTGCTTGGAGCCTCGTACTGGACACTTCAAACCCACAACTTCTTTCAAAAGAAACATTGATTTGTTCAACTGTTAAACTAATGTCCTTCCGTTTTTTGCAAAGGAGTTGAGTAATCTGAATTGATTTGCACCATCCAAAGACATCTTGAGTAATCTGAGTTGATTTGCACCATCCAAATACATCCATTTTTTAGCTACTGGCATGTTCCAATGATTGATGTAAATGCTAAACAGAGGGTTAACTTGTTCGAATGCAACAACTTCCATTGAAGTGAAACACATTCTATTGTTGGTGCACGGTAGTGTGTGCCTGTATTCTGTGTTTTACAAAATTGCCAGGATAATCTCCAGGCAGAGGTAAAATAATTGCTGGCCATCCAAGAAGAGGGGTACAAAATTGCTGGATCATCCGAGCAGAGGTGCATTCAAGACTCTGCCCGGGCACGGTGGGCGGCGGTGCCGACATCAGCTGAATCCGGCGGCCGTTCGTCACCCAAAATTGCTGGACTCGCGATGTCGCGCCATCTCACTCGGACTGACTGGCCGACGCTAGAACGTGCTGGGAGAATGACAGAGTTGGCTGGAAGCAAGATTTAGTAGCTACCCCATTGCCAAAGCTGCGTGTCCCCGGATCCAAGGCGCATGCCGTCGGCCAGATCGTTGAGGTAATGCAGCTGGTCGAGGCTGGTGTCGAAGCGCTGGAACTCCTGTGCCGAGCTCTGCGTCTCGTAGCCGTGCACGCTCATGAAGTTGTCGTCGATGATGCCCGTGGGTGTAGCGAGGAACCCCACCGGTGCATTGAGGAAGCCGCCGCCGGTGCCAGCGGTGGGTGCTGGGCCGGTGTGTCGTCGATGAAGTTGCCGCCGATGTCTAGGGAGACAGGGTACCCAACTGGCACGATGGCATTGCTCGACTCGTCGGCGCGCCACATGGCCAGATTGAGCCAGCCGTCCTGGACGTTGCCGTTGCACGGCGCCTGCATCTGGTGGCCGTGCGTGCCCACGTAGCTGCCGTCGGTGCATTGGAAGCCGTGCCCACGCTGCATCATGCCGGCATTGCGCGGCTGGAGCCGGAAGCCATCGTCACACGCGAGGGGCGCTGCGTACGGGTCGCTGCTGCCATCTCCCGGCATCATCTGCAGATGGTGGCCGCCGTCCACGTTTACGCTGTTGCTGCCAATACACTGGACGCCATGCCCAAACGGCACGACGGCGTTGGAAGCATCCGGCGCGGGCTGCTCGGGACTGCCGCCGTCGGCCGGCAGACCCAGCGCCTTTCGCCTCTCGCTCGTGGCCCGCAGCGCCGCATCGACGGTCTCGAGCAGCTCCCGCGCCTCGCCCAGCGTCATCTCGTTCAGCGCCGCGTCCCAGGGCGTGAGCGCGCCGGGGCCGTCCTGCCGCCGGCTGGCGAGCTTGGCCCTCACCTTGCCCAGCTCGTCCTCGAGGTACCTCCAGTGCGTGTGCCCCGCGCGCGTCTCCGCCGGCAGGGCGCGGTACCTCTCGAAGATGCCTTCCTCCGACGCCCATACCTCCGCCGCGCCGCCGCCCGGGCCACCGGCGCAAACGAGCGCGACCGGGACCCCGCAGAGCGTGGCGAGCTCCCGCGCCTTCTTCCTGAGCCCTTCCTTCCTCTTCGCGAAGGTCGTGGCGCGCGTCCGCGGGTTGCCGATGAGGCTTATCGGTATCTTGCGGCGCGGCATGGCTGGCGGTGCTTCTTCCTGCTCCTCCGATCCCCCGGTTGCAACTCCGGCGACGCCGTATATATAGAGAGAGAGATGACGTAAGCCTCTTCGCGCTGGACACGACCTCGACCCCTCTCTCTCTCGGACGCGCTGCGGCTAGGCTCGTAGCCTGCAGCCCCTAGCTAGCTAGGTCGTAGGCGCTAGGCATCTTACGCGTCCGTAATGTCGTATTAGC
This sequence comes from Bonia amplexicaulis, assembly GCA_036346245.1. Lineage (NCBI taxonomy): Eukaryota > Viridiplantae > Streptophyta > Magnoliopsida > Poales > Poaceae > Bonia > Bonia amplexicaulis. The sequence goes on from CM070736.1 coordinate 28,772,801, forward strand.
CGAAACAAACGACGCTTCGCTGCTAGCTGAGTGCGTACAAAATTAAATTAAACTTTAATTCCATGTTCATGCGTGGATTAAAAACATACTAGGACCGTGGCATTGCGCGAATAGGTACCAGCGATATGGAAAGTGTATAATAAGCATCGATAGGATGATGCGGCGAATCCGACCTGTATTTGCCGATCGCCATTGCCATTAATGCGAGATCATTGAGTTATATATATGGAAGCTCCTTATTTACCTTTTTGATTTGGAAAGTGGAAGCGTACGTCAAACGGGATATGCATGGAAAGCTTCCTACAGCCCTGTTCTTTTCAGCTTCTAAAAACTATTTTTCGATTTTTCTACAGTAACTAACTTCTAAATAAAGTATTTTTTCAAGATAAGGTCTACTAGTTAATTGTAGTACATACTTTCTGATTTCATTTATATCAGCAAAATCGCACGTGAATTACTGTAATCTCTCATGAAAACAAATTAAAAGTCACAAGTCAGACCAAAAGCCACAAGTCATGACCAAAAGAACATGCAACTGGATTTATTCTAGAAAAATAAGCCACATTTCTCACCGTTGGTCCCACGTCAAGAAGTACTATTACTATCCTCGCCTCCACTTCCTCTCGTGATAGCTCAAGTCGAGAAAACCAAGCCCACCATCGCCACTCCGATCGGGTGTCCACCCTGCCCCTCCGCCGCCCCTCCCATCTAACCCCTCCCCATCCCAGGTGAGGCTAGTCGTGGGCCCAAGACCTCTTCACGACCCACCTGCCCTTTCATCGCCGGTGGCTTCGACCACTAGACCTGCTCCCCACCCTTCGTCCATTGGATCTGCTTCCCCCGCCCTCGATCTGGCCTCCCACTCGCTAGATCTGCTTCCAGGTTCCCCTTCTCGGCCTCGGGTCTGCCCGTCTGATGTCGCAAGCCTCACCGTCACCATCTCCCAGGAGGCTTGGTCAATCCCACCTCCGGCTGTCTCAAAGGGCTGCACGGTGGCCCCAAAAGTAATGGCTCCTGTGCTATGCGTCTTTGAGGTTCGCTCCTGTATCCCTCAAGATCTCCTGCCGATCAACTCCTCTCTACGTAGAGTCACCTTCGTAGATGGCATTCAGCCCGGCATTGAAGTCCGTCACCGTCTTAAATCGCTGGTGGTTGTGCCCCTGCACCCACTCCAGTCAAGATCAGAGGATATCCTCTCCCTACCACTCACCCCTCGCTGTCAAAAGCCGTCGGCGTCGCGGGAAGATGTGAAGTTAGATGGCACAGCGTCTTCAACACCCCGCAACCACCGCCTCCTCAGCCGCAGTGGACACCCGTCAAACCGAAGTATTGGTGGCGTCGAGAACGAGCAGTAGCAGACTCCCCCTCTCCGCCACATTCAAGTTAGCTCCATGCCCCAACCACCATGCATTCCTCGAGCACACAAAAGGTTGATGCTTCAATTGCCTTTCCCACGACCACCATGCTTCCGCCTGTAGAGACCCGACCAAGTGCATCTACTACCTTCGCGTTGGCCACAAACCTTCTCGCTGCTGCTCACCTGCCCGGATAGCTGCCTTTGACCAGCTCAGTGGCCGATCTCCAGGCAATCCACCCTCAGCGCTGCTCCCTTGGCTTTGGCACCAATCACAAGGTAGCGCCGGCGAACTCCACAAGTCATGGCCAACCCCAACCTCGGCGACCTGGCCACCCGCACGTCGGAGGATGCTTGCATCGTCCCCGCCAACGCTGAGCTTCGAGGGAGCTCCACAGGTGGGAGAACTACTTGGTCATCATCTGGCTGGCTAGAACTAGATTGGACATCGACCTCCGAACTATGGCGGAGGATATCAGGAGGCGCTTCAAACTAAGGCTAGCCGACTTCATGGTTCAGCAGCACTACCTAGAAAACTTCTTGGTAAACTTTGAGCACAAGCATCACAGGGATGCGGTGACCCACCGCGACTAGTTCCACTTCCATGACTTGGAGTTCCACGTTCGATCGTGGAAGCCCCTCCGACATGCCTTCAGGGCAGCACTCTGCTTCCGTGTCCGCATGTGCCTTGAAGGAATTCCCCTACACGCATGGAATTCTGAGGTTGCAAGTAGGGTCATCAGAAACAAATGTGCCCTAGAAAGTGTCAATGAAAACTCTCTGCAGCAGGAAGAAGCCCGCACGCTTGACATGTGGGCATGGACAGCCAACCCAAGCTCCATCCCAAAGATGATGAGGCTCACCTTCACCGATGATGGCACATTGGCTACCTCCTCCTCAGGAGCCGGCCAAGCTCAATCCCCATGCTACAAGAAGGGCCTGACCTTTAGGGTGCTGCTGCGCCTTGACTTCATCGAACACTACTCAGTGGCACCGCCTGAGACCAACCTTCACGACGTAAACTTTGTGTCGTTCATCCCGGTCAAGCATGGCCTCTCCTGGCGCCTTGGCGTCGTTGATGGCACCTCGGAGTCGGCTGAGTCCCAACCTCAACCTCATGAAGTTGACTCAGCATGGGAGGAGAGAGGAACCACCGCGACACGCCATTGTGCCAAGGCTGTTTGACCAGCCCCTGAAGCCTGTCGTGATGATAGTAGACACCGCACAAAGCGCTACGAAGCACTACGAAGATGACGATCGGAGCCAGCAATGCAAGCACACCTACTAGGGTGGTTGGAGATCCTTGGACCTTGAGGGGACCCGGGGGAGGGAAGGCCCACGATCATCCCAGGGACCGCTCCCCTTGGCCCCACTGCTCTGTTGTGGGAGACTACTGAAGACAACACTCTCTGCCAGCTAGCCCCGTCATCTTCGGTCCAACTCACCACTCGTCCAGCGAGCACCAACCCCCAGCTCATGGAACGCTCGGCCTCAAGGAGTCCATGGATTCCACCTTACAAGCTCTCTTCGCATCCTACGCCGCGCTTCTCCACCGCGAATTAGCGCATTTCAGCTGGCAGGCATGGCTCTCCAAGGCTAATGCCTACTTATATGCAGCGCAATGGGCGGCTGACCAACTCCTCCTTCTGAAGCATCAAACAATGGGCCTTCCCTAGCACTAGGCGCCCTCGCCTTCTCCTCTTGGGTTGATGACTTGTAGTCAACCGTCCAACTCTGGTCATGCATTTACCAGCGCCAACCGTATGCCAGAGCAGAATGTCCTGTAGTCGTACCTCTCGCTGCCGCCGAAGTTGCACTCCCCTCCTCTGGCAGATGACTTACTCCCTCCCTTGTTGAAGGCATTCACCTTGGAAGGACAGGACTCATCCCCGCCTCCTCCACCTGTAGCTCTGGACCTTCTGCCTACACCTATGGAGAAGTCTACTGCATCGGTCTCGGGCCACCTCCCCTTATAAGGGCAAAACAATGCCAACCTACCGCTAGTTATTTTGACTGTCATGTCACTTTCATGTTGCCCCTGAGCTACCTACTGACTCTGGTCTCGCGGAGCCTAACCCAACCCTCCCAGGTGACGCCTTGCATTGCCATCCTAGGTAGGTAGTCACTCCCGCCAAGCACACATCAGGCTCCCCCTCTTAGGGAGCCGACCCCGGAGCAAAGCCTTGATAGTCCAGCCCAGAAGCTCAGCTATAACCTGAGATCGCAGCGACCAAGTCTCCGCCCCACCCTAGCAGCGACCGCCTGACTTTCTCGGGAGCATCTTCTTGTAGGCCAACACCCCCTTCCTGCCATCCCCCTCCTCGCAGCTGGTTCTGGTTCCACGGATGGGGAGTCTGGTTACCCCATGTCGCAGTGAGCGATTGGCGAAGAAGCATTATGACACTCCGATGATGTAGTGCGCCCAAGAGATTCTAGCCCGCAAGCTAGGTGTTCTTGCAGATGAAGAGACCATGATTGAGGAGGCGCTTGACCGCTATGTGGCTACCTTCAACGGGTCACTACCACCGACCTCCCTAAAAGCCCTTTTGGCACTGTTCAACCTCGACACTGACCATGCAGCTCAAGCTGAGGATGCGCTTCAGGAGCAAGCGCATGCAGCGAAGCTTGATACGGAGGAGATGGCGGGTATAAGCCGCAACCACCAACTGGCCACTACTAGCTGCTGCTGGAGGCCAGCCCTTTTGAGGCTACTAGCTCTTATGCTTACACATGTTTATCTCGCTTCTTCTCTAACATCGGTGTTTACGTCCCGTCCATCCCTGCTAGCCATCCTTTTGCTAACCCAACCACTTAGAAGAGACTGCACCTTGTTAATCTGCCATCTTATATCGGCACTTAATTTCTGAATCCGAACCCTCTATGTATTACCGCACTAGTCCTAGATCAAAACTATTGCACACAGTCAAACCGTGATGATTACATAACCAATAACGCTTTATTACAAAAATAGGGAGTACAGGCCGTATGGACACCTTATTACAACTGAGGTTACAAGAGCTCTCAAACTTACAAAACACAGTGGAAGCAAAGTGAAACTCTGTTGATGGCCCATCAATATGCCACAGGCAATTAACTGGGGAATGCAATCTAGTACTTTGGCAAGCCTTTGTCGAATCTACACACGAAGTAGTCGTAAACACTTTCTTGAACTTCATAATCCTATGAGATTTGTTGTGAGTGTAGCATGCGAGTACATAGAGTACTCCGGAAGTCTTAGAAAAAATACAGTAGATGCAGGGCTTAACAATGGAATGATAATATAGTTCTTGTGTACAAAGCAGCATTTTATTTCAAATACCAATATATATTTTTGAAAGCATAAATTTAACAAAGTAATTACAATAAGTGAAACTAGATAAATTTGCTAGTAGACAGGCTCTAATCGTCAAGGTTCAAGACTACGGGTTCCATCCACCCGAACTGGCTCCATCTGCCATGACACACTTCCGAGAGTTTCATCCACTCTCGAGTTCCCAAAAATTTTTCTTTGAAACCAAAACTAAAGATCTACCATGTAAAAGCGCACATCGCCCACCCTTGACTGTGGGCAAGCTATTCGAATAGTTTTATACTCTGCAGAGATTGTACAACTTACCTGCAAGAGATAAGTCATTTTAATAGCCAACATACTTCATTAGGCATGAATCCTAGATAATTTATCACAAAGTCTTTACCTCACTCCAATCTAGCTAGACATCACCCGCTGAGGTTTCACCGCTAAAGGGTTAAATCCACCATAGTCAGAAGCCCCCTCTTGCGCTATATGAGTACAGTAAATCTCTATGCCTCACTGTGAGTAACTCCAATAATCATAGTACCCACTTACCACTGGTGATATCTAAACTAAACTTTTGTCAGTTATTCAGCTAGGTTGTACCCATATAGACTTGTTGTACGATAGTGCTCAGTTTGGACAATCACAAGCGCCGATCCTTAATTTGACTCAAACAACACATTCACAATACAAGTTCTCATGCTAAATCCGCACCAACCCAATCTTACCATCCACCCAAGTCTAAAACCAATTTTTACCATTTTATTTTATTTTATAAACAGTGGCAACATCTATTACCAAACATTTGATATAAACAATTGTTTAAAAATTTGATAACATTATTTCCCACCCATAGGGTTATAGTGACAGAATAGCTTGTCTAAGCGGTTACTGCCATTCTAAAGTTATCAAATAATATTATAATCTCAAAACTGAGACAAGGGAAGCATAGGATGACAAAGATATATGGTTGTCAACTTCAAATGAGGGTATAACAAATATTTGATTAACTAATAACCTTAAGACAGAAATTAACATTTTATGTAACATAGCAATGCAATTAAATTTGAAATATTAAAATGATTTTGGTAAACATAGGTATAAGATGATCAAAGGAGAGTTGCCTTCTTGTACATTGTCTGGACCTTCTTGCTGCGGATCAAAATATTATTCGACGACGTTGGGTTCTACGTGCGAAACAACAAATACAAATAAATAAATATATATAAATAAAATCATAAAAATACAAAATATATACCAGAAGGAAGATATTGAATTTAGATGAATTTAGGAGAAAGAATCAACAGATTCAGAGTTCGTATATGTGAGAACAAACATCTGGAAGATCGAACGGATTGGAAATTTCAGAAAATTGCAAAACTAAGGGAATATTATCTGGAATCTTATTTTTGGATGATTTTTGGATTTATTGAGTGCATGATGTGTGGGGCCTGACTATCATTATGTAAAAGTAAAACATGGCCAAGCTAATAGTGGGAAAAAGATTTGCATTTCTCAGGACGTGAGAACTCATGACCAAAGGAATACAAGCCAAGGCTCCCACTACCATGCCATGTTATCACATGTGACATAGAATCAACACATATGATTGAAGAGCTAAGAGGGAACTCTTATTTGTTGAAGAACAAACGAAGCATAGCATGGAGGTGGTGTTGAATATATAGTCAATTTTCGGCATATTTTAATCCAGAAATTAAGTATATACAACATGACATACAAGAGCATGAGTGATTCAACAATCATGTATTCATATTCGCTAATGAACAAGCTAACAAAGAACACCTATTAACATATTCACAGTATGCACGTAAATGAATACATCGGAGGAGAGTTCGGGTTATACCCTCGGGCGGGGCCGATGTCGGTGACACCGGATGCGCCGCTACCATCGATCGACATGATGGCCTATTCGATGTAGTCGATCGAGGCTTGATGCGTGACGAGGCGTGATGCGTGAAGATGTTCGCAGATCGCGATATCGCGGCGATTCACCACCGGATGAAGACGAAGTCACAGAATGAGTAGTCGCGCCAATGCGCTCCCCAAAAACTTGATCGCCCGTCTACCCGTGCAGGTACTCAGACGGACGGAGTTTCGAGGCCTACCGCCCGAGCCTTCTCGCGCAAGGTTCGGACCGGAGATTGCGATAGCCGCAACAAAAGCAGGTAATCGATCTTTTAAATCCTTCGTATGGAGAAGAAATGAAGAGGCGTCAGAATCGCAAAACGAAGAGGCACTCGTAACAACAAAACGAAGGGCGAATAATCGCAGCCATTATTCAAAATAATCGCAGTCATAACCCACTCAGAATCGCACTGCTATCGCCATCCATTCGTTAATGCTATTTATCGCGAGTCGGTGCGTTTCGATTTTCGAATAGATAAAGAAAACGCGCCGGCACTCGATACGCTGCGTGCGCGCCGTGCACACACGCACACGCACACGCACACGCACACGCACACGCACACGCACACGCACACGCACACGCACACGCACACGCACACGCACACGCACACGCCACGCACACGCACACGCACCGCACCGCTCGGCTCGGCTCGGCCGGCTCGGCGGCGGCGAGGCGAGAAGCAGAGCAGCAGCTGCGTATTGGCTCTCTCCAATTTCACAAGGAAGTTACCACATTCCACCTTTTAAAGTGGTGTAACTCCCATTCAATTCTCCATATGGTACTAAGCATTTTTCCATGTGGGCCTAGGAATTTCATTTGATTAATTGCTAAATTAAATGGGCCAAAACCCAATTAATCCAACAATCCCCACCAAATTTCAAGGCACACGGAACCGCTCTCGCCTGCTGTTGTTTGATATACCGTGTTTCGATGGAGACTGTTAAGTTGAACATCCACCTAGGAAAGGAGTTACACTCATCCACAACCGAACAATGGACTATGCCTTGAATTGACAGTTTGTGTGAACAAGCTTTTCCCGATTCCTTTACTAGTACTAGGTCGCCTAAAGCATCCCCTCCGTTGGGCGTATAAGTCATACTCCAAGCCTATTCATGAGTATCTAGAAATCACCCAAATCTCATAGATCGTGACCAAGAATAACTCATATAGGTGTGTTCCTTCTAAGATGGCATGTAGGACGACATGTCCGCTAAATAAGCCACTCGGATCACATTAAGGTAAAACCATCCCGCCATATGAATAGGAAAGAAGCGCATCATTGAAGAAATGAGCCTCAGAAGGTCTTTCCTCCCAATCAACCAATGACTTGTTTCACCATTCTACTTCACGGATCTCCGATCACATAGAACATGTTACCACCGTAGTATGACTCATGTGGGTCTCGCACCCATCTCACTCGATGCACTATCTATCACATTACGTGATAAACCCTTTGTAAATTGGTGCGCGATTCTTAGTCGTCGGACATAGTCCATGCTATTACTCGAGTTTTTTTTCGACAGACTTCAATCGCCTCTTAACATGCCTAGATGACTTCATGTTGTCCTTAGAACTGCTCACTTTGATAATTACACCGATTATCACAATTCATCGGATAGCCGGTATCGGTTTTCAACCACCGGTAAATCCATAAGGAGTTCACGAAGCCACTCGGCCTCAACAGTGGCGATTCAACGCTGTGAGTTCTCGCCCATTGTTGACCTCGTTAAGATGGTCGCTTGCAAGACTTCGAGAAACAAAGACCACCTCCAAGTGTGAACACATATCCACTGTGGCTTTTATCTCATCAAGATCGAGATCCAATTTGAATCATCAGTAGCCCTCCAAGACCTTTGGGTACCCAAAGATAGTGAATGCCATAACTCATGGTTGCCTTTAGATAGCGCATTACTCTCTCAAGAGCACGCCAATGATCATCTCCGGATTTGAAACAAATCGGCTTAGCTTGCTCACAAGAAACGAGATGTCGCCTCGTAGCACTAGCTAAATACATTAATGAGCCAATAATGGGAGTATCTCAATTGATCCCTTGTTATTCTTGGTTTTCCTCAATAACACACTAGGATCATAAGGAGTAGAAGCGAGCTTGCGGTCACTATAACCAAAGCGACTCAAGACCTTCTCCACATAGTGGGATTGCACAAGTGTAACCCCACCATCACCTTCTCTCAGTAGCTTAATGTTAAGAATCACATCGCCCACTCCCAAATCTTTCATCTCAAAACTTTTGGACGAGAAGTCCTTGAGCTCCTCAATCACATTGAGGTTGGTCCCAAAATCGATGTCATCAACATACAAGCACAAGATCACTCCTTCTCCCCACCATAGCGATAGTACACACATCGTCGGCTTCATTCACAAAGAAAGCCAGCAGATGTCAATGTTTTGTCGAACTTCTCATGCCATTGTTTAGGTGCTTGCTTTAGGCCATACAAAGATTTTAACAACTTGCACACCTTTCCTTCTTGACCTTCTACCACAAACCCGTCTGGCTGATCCATATAAATTTCCTCCTCCAACTCTCCATTTAGGAAAGCTGTCTTAACGTCCATTTGATGAACGAGAAGACCATGAGAGGCAGCCAGGGCAAGTAGTACTCGAATTGTGGTCAATCGGCATTGGTGAATAAGTATCAAAGAAGTCCTCGCCTTCTTTACGAGTATAACCCTTGGCCACAAGCCTTGCCTTGTACTTTTCAATTGTACCATCGTGCCTAAGCTTTTCTTGAAAACCCATTTACATCCTACTGTGTTTACTCCCATAAGGACGGTCAACGACCTCCCAAGTTCCATTAGACATAATAGAGTCCATCTCACTCCGTACTGCTTCCTTCCAGTAGTCGGAGTCAGGAGAAGAATATGCCTCTTCAATGGTTCTTGGAGTGTCATCCACGAGGTATACAATGAAATCATCACCAAAGGATTTTGCAATCCTCTGTCTCTTACTCTTTCGAGTAACTTCATTGTTATCCTCCTCAGGATTTTCCATAGGCATTTGTTCAACATGTTCTATCGGCACAAAAGAATCAAGGAAATTATAGGTTCTTGACTAGATGAGCTAGGTACATCACATTTCATAGGAAATTCATTCTCAAAAATGTAGCATCTCGGACTCTATGATTGTACCAACACGCACGCCGTGTACTCCCATTTTATAATTAAGAACCTATAACCCACGCTGTGCATAGCATAACCAAGAAATACACAATCTACGGTTTTTGGTCCAAGTTTACGCTTCTTGACAATTGGCACGTTAACTTTGGCCAAACATCCCCATGTGCGCAAGTATGAGAGAGTCAACTTCTTCTTTTCCCATTCCTCGAATGGTGTTACTTCTTTGTTCTTTGTAGGAACTCTATTCAGGACATGACACGCGGTCAATATAGCCTCACCCCACCATTCCTTAGAAAGTCCCATGAGGTTCTAACATGGCGTTAACCAACCGCTTAGAGTGCGGTTCTTTCTTTCGGCAACCCCGCTTGATTCGGGAGAATAGGGAGGCGTCCTCTCATGAATAATTCCATGTTCCTCACAAAATGAAGTAAACTCATGTGAAAATACTCTCCCCACGATCGACCTTACCCGCTTGATTTTCCTCTCAAGTTGGTTTTCTACCTCGACTTTATAGATCTTAAAATAGTCAAATGCTTCATCTTTTGTTTTCAATAAATACACATAGCAAAATCTAGTGCAATCATCTATAAGCGTCATGAAATATTTCTTTCCGACTTTAGTCAATACGCCATTCATCTCGCACAAATCGGAATGAATGAGTTCTAACTGTGCCAAATTCCTCGCCTCTTTTGTCGCCTTGTGAGGCTTGCGAGGTTGTTTCGATTGAACACACGCATGGCACTTAGAACCTTTGACCAAAGTGAATTTCGGATTAAACTCATATTAGCTAAGCGCCATACACCCAAAGTTAACATGACAAAGTCGTGAATGCCAAACATTGATTCATCATCATCGTTACACATGGTTCACAATTTTATTATAGGAATCCATCAAAGAGAAACGAAATAAGCCTCGCTTTCATAACCTTTACCAACAAATGTTCCATACTTAGACACGACACATTTATTGGACTCGAATGTAAGCTTAAAACCATCTCTACACAGAGAGATCCCGACGAGATTCTTCTTTATTGATGGGACATCTTGACGTTCTTCACCGCACGGTCTTTCCCGAAGTAAACTTCAGATTGACCGTACCAACACCATGAATAGCTGCATGCGATCCGTTCCCCATCAACAAGGAGCAACCTCGACATGCCTGATAAGATGAAAACAAGAAAATATCAAGACACACATGAATATTAGCACCGTGTCAACCCACCACTCGTGTGATTGACAAACCGAAAGAACTGTGAGGTAAATAATTACCATACCCGATGTTCCTCCAAAGATCACTAATAACCATGTTGGCGCACTTCTTTCGCTTATCCTTGCGGTCGGACAATCCTTAGCCCAATGGCGGGATCACCGCACACAAAGCGAGATGCCCTTTCCTTTGCCTTTCTTCTTAAATTCAAGAGCGGCCTTGGGCTTGACAAAGGCTTATTTTTCTTCTTATTGTGGATAGCCTGAGGGTTCTTCTTCTGCACCAAATTGGCACTAGAACCTCCCTCAGCAGCAACTTTCTTGCCACGAGTATCTTTTGCCCTCGCCTTCTCTTCAACACCAAGAGTACCAATGAGATCAGGAACACTGAACTCCTGTCTCTTGTGTTTTAGAGAGGTAGCAAAATATGACCAAGAAGGTGGTAACTTGGCGATAATACCGCCACCACAAACTTGTCCCAGAACTCGCACTTATTATTCTCAAGCTCCTTTGCGGCACGAATCTCATGAGCTTGTTCTACTACAGAACGATCATCGACCATCTTGTAGTCATAGAACTGCTCCATGACATACAGCTCACTGCCAGCATCGGAAACTCCGAACTTGGCCTCAAGTGCATCCCACATCTCTTTGCCCGTAGGCAAATGCATGTACACATCCACAATGTTATCTGCCAGTATGTTGACAAGTGCACCTCGAAACAAGTTATCCGCTAAATTGAACTTGCGTCGTCCTCGGCAGATAGAGGCTCGGCGGGCTTGCCTTGTGCAACATGAAAACATTCCATGGCAAGAAACCACGGGATCGCACGTGCACGCCATCTCTTAAAATTGGAACCATCAAACGGAGGGTGCGGCTTAAGCGACGACGCAAAGCCAACTACCGAAAAAGACCTATCAAGTTTTTGGATTGTTGAATATATAGTCAATTTTCGGCATATTTTAATCCAGAAATTAAGTATATACAACATGACATACAAGAGCATGAGTGATTCAACAATCATGTATTCATATTCGCTAATGAACAAGCTAACAAAGAACACCTATTAACATATTCACAACACGAAATGAATACATCGAGGAGAGTTCGTGTTATACCCTCGGGCGGGGCGTGTCGGTGACACCGGATGCGCTGCTACCATCGATCGACATGATGGCCTATTCGATGTAGTCGATCGAGGCTTGATGCGTGACGCGGCGTGATGCGTGAAGATGTTTGCATGCGAGATCGCGGCGTTCACCACCAGGATGAAGACGAAGTCACAGAATGAGTAGTCGCGCCAATGCGCTCCCCAAAACTTGATCGCCCGCTCACCCGTGTGTACTCGCACGGACGGAGTTTCGAGGCCTACCGCCGAGCCTTCGCGCGCAAGGTTTCGGACCGGAGATTGCAGATAGCCGCAACAAAAACAGAACTGATCTTTTTAAATCCTTCGTATGGAGAAGAAATGAAGAGGCGCTTCGTAACTGCAAAAACGAAGAGGCACTCTGTAACAGCAAAAACGAAGGGCCAGAATAACTGCAGCCATTATTCGAAAATAACTGCAGTCATAACCCACTCAGAATCGCACTGCTATCGCCATCCATTCGTTAATGCTATTTATCGCGAGTCGGTGCGTTTCGATTTCGAATAGATAAAGAAAACGCGCCCGCACCGATATGCTGCGCGCGCTCGTGCACACACACACACGCACACGCACACGCACACGCCACGCACACGCACCGCACCGCACCGCACCGCACCGCACCGCACCGCACCGCACCGCATCGCATCGCGCACCGCACGGCTCGGCTCGGCTCGGCTCGGCTCGGCTCGGTGGCGTGGCGAGGCGAGGCGAAGCGAGCGAGCAGCAGCCAGCATTGGCTCTCTCCAATTTCACAAGGAAGTTACCATATTCCACCTTTTAAAGTGGTGTAACTCCCATTCAATTCTCCATATGGTACTAAACAGTTTTTCCATGTGGGCCTAGGAATTTCATTTGATTAATTGCTAAATTAAATGGGCCAAAACCCAATTAATCCAACAGGTGGCAGCCTTGGTAAATGGAGGCGCTGGCGAGGGAAGGGAGGGGCAGTGCGGCCGATGGGAGAAATGGGTCCGCAAGGGCCCAGGGAGTGGCTGGTGGCGGAGCGACGAACGACGGCCGGTGGTGGTGGCGGTGCGAGCACGGGCGGCGGCCATGGGTGGCTCACCTGGCCGACGGCGCACAGGCATGGAACGCGGAGAACTAAGGTAAGCACGAGCACGGCTTCGACATGTGGAGCATGTGGAGCACGTAGATGAGCTTGGCTTGGCCGGAGGATGGCCGGAGAAGCGTGGCGATGGTGAACAATGGCATACATGGTGGTGGTGATGGTGGCAGCTCTCCACGGTGAATCATTGGGCAAAGTAAGACTTGGAACACGTAGAGCATGTGTTGGTGATCATGTAGCAGCGAGGAATCGAAGAGTGGCTCACCGGAGACAATGAATCGACGGCGGAAGACGATCTCGGCCAACTGTGGGAAAAACTCGATTCCCGTCGATTGGCTGCAAAGAAGTCAAATTAAATTGGTGGAGGAGTTACTTGGATGATGGAACACTATATGACGCAAACAAAACTTGAAATTTTCATCGTAGAAAAAGATGGCGAGGTCGGGACGACGTCCGTTGCTCGGGAAGACGTTGCTCGCGGCTACGAAGTTGCACGAGTGGTTCTACGGTTTGGGGATTGTGTGAAGGGGTGGAACGCAGTCCCAAAGCTTCATTTTATAGGGCAAGAATGAGAGAAACGGATTGGAAATGAACGAATCAAAGCAATGTCGGTTTTCAACTTTGAAAGCATGAAACTGAAAACAGATGATTTAAATGGTTAGAAAGCTAAAAAGGAATTGATTCTAGAAGTGATGAAGATGTTATCAAGCAAGGAAAATAATTTAGTTGGGGAAGAATTGATTTTGGGGCTTGAATGCATGGCTTTCGGTTTGCTCTGATGGAGAAAGAAGAGAGAGAAACAACAGCTGGTGTTGAACATAAACAGTATCTAGGCTGGAAGGAATAAAGAGAGGAAGGGTGGACATAAACAAAAGAAAGAAGAAAGAGTATGTTGGCTGCTACACTCGGGTGGATGATGGGATAAGCGTGCTAGCTCTATGGCAATTTTGAGATGGGTGACCCTCTGGAAATCTCTTTTCTTATTTTTTCGAAAAGAAAGAAGTGCCAAGAGTGATAGATTGGACCAAAAAAAACATTTATGGCAATTATAGGATGCGTGACCCTCTAGGAATCCCTTTTTTTATTTTTTCGAAAAGAAAGAAGTGCCAAGAGAAATAGATTGGACCCAAAAAAAATTAGAACATATATTTTTTCTAGAGATTTGGATTTTTTTAGAGATTTGAATTTGAATTTTTAGAATGGAATTTGAATTTGAGAATTCGGATTGGAATCATAATTTTGATATTTACTTCCAGTATTACACAAATAATCTAAATAAAATCTAAATACTTTAAAATAATTAATTTCAAATTAAATTTTTAAGAAAACGAATTTTTGGGATGTTACATCTTCCTTTCATGAATTGTATGAACTGTAATCTTCTTTACATGAAATGGTTGATATGTTGTATGAACTGCTATTCCCTCTACAAGACATGGTTATGCCACCTTCTACTTCTATCGTCCTTTCTTTGCGGCCTATCCTGTCTGGACCGAAGCCCGATCGACATCAGCTGGGACTTACCTCCTTCCAAGTTGGCATGCAAAGTTGCTGGCTGCAAATGGCCTTCATGCACCCTATGTCGGCCGCCAAAATGTTGTCATCTCCCCACGACACAACACCCGCAACGCTTGCGCACGAACACGTACTTCCCTTGCCTCGATTGCCTCTCAACTCACGCCATCGCGTGGTGGACCATAGTGTCACAACCCTTTGATGGAACCTAGACTAACAATCCTCTCCTGGAAGTCAGGGGTCTAAACTCCCCTACCCACTACATAGCAGTTTGAGAAATAATTGACACAAAGCCCGCACATTGCTTGCCTGCAGGATACTAAACTAAGTGAACTAGATCACGGCCAAGCCTGTGCACTAGGTGGAGTTAGATTGTGGAACTTCCTCTCCTTGCCAGCTTAGAACACCTGTGGGGGATCTTGATCCTTTGGGATAGCGACATAGTCCAAATTACCAACTGCCACCAACACCAATATGGCCTTAAAATAGACGTCACCATCAAGGCGTGCTCAACCCAATTTGTGTAAACGGTAGTGTACGGCCCCTCTGTTGACTGCAGCAAAGAAGGGTTCAATCACCTGCAGATGTTGGGTCGCTCCTGCTGAGAGATTTCAATCTCGTCTACAAAGCAAGCGATAAGAATACCCTGAACCTCAATCAACGCCTGATGGCTCGATTTCGTGTCGCCTTGACACCTATGACTTGAGGAGGTGCATCTACAGAATCGCAAATTTACCTGGAGTAACGAAAAGAAAACACAACCTTGGTCAGACTTGATGATTCTTCTGCAACAACACATGGAACATAGTCTTCAGCGCCCATGTTCTTCACGTCTTATCTACATCTCACTCAGAACACTGCCCCTGCTCCTATCCAATACAAGTGGCCCACGACCTCCGAGAAGCTTTTGTTTTGAAAATTTCTGGATGAGGCTCCCGAACTTCCCTCAAGTGGTACAACAAGCCTGGGAGGAACCAACTAGAGGGCTTGACCCATTCTTGAGGCTGAACAATAAACTCACAAATATGGCAAGGAGGCTAAAAGCCTGGAGCAAGAGACTCTTTCCTTTTTTAACAAGCTGCAGTCACTTATGGCCCAAGAGGTCATCCTTTGGATGGATATCGCACAGCAGAGTCGACCCTTATCAACAGAAGAGAGAGAACTTCGAGCTCGCCTCAAGAAAAGGATCATAGGCTTAGCGGTAATTGAGCAATCCAGGTAGAAGCAGCACTGAATCAACTGGCTCCGTGAAGGAGATGCTAACACAAAATTCTTCCACCTTAGAATAAACTCCCGTAGAAGGAAGAACTTCATCCAACAACTCTGGCCCACGATGATAAGGCAAATGTGTTCCTCAACCACTTCAATCAGATCTTGGGCTACTCCCCGGCATCTAGCATGTCCTTTAGCTAGGACACTCTCCCCCGTTGTCCCATTTAGACCTAGACATCATAGCTACCCCTTTCACCGAACAGGACCGGATGGGTTCAACGGAAACTTCTACCAAGCATACTGGGACACTTTAAAGACCGACTTCATGGTAGCCCTGCAAGCCTTCTACAATATGAGAATAAACAATTTCTCTTGCTCAAACTCTGCTAATCTAATCCTCATCCCGAAGAAAGATGGTTGCCAAACTGCAGGAGACTACAAACCCCTTAGCCTCATCCACAGCATAGCCAAAATCATTACCAAAATCTTGGCCTTAAGGCTAGTGCCCTTCATGAATGATCTAATTTCCCCAAGTCAGAGCGCATTCATCAAAGGCAGATGCATCCAAGACAACTTCCTCTATGTGCGCAACCTAGCGAGAAGATATCACCAAAATAACCCCATCCCTCCTTCTCAAGCTTGATATTGCAAAAGCATTCGACTCGGTCCGTTGGGAGTATATGCTCGACCTACTATAGAACAGGGGATTCCCACTGCGCTGGAGGGACTGGGTTGCTTGCCTCCTCTCTCGCCACCTCCATAGTACTCCTTAACGAGATCTCGAGGAAGAAAATACTCCACCGTAGAGGATTGCGACAGGGTGACTCGTTATCTCCTTTTCTTTTTATTCTAGCGATAGATCCATTGCAGAAAATCCTTAACATCACAACACATCTTTGAGGATTACGACCCCTAGGTGGGCGAGTGGTGACCCTGCGGACCTCCCTCTATGTGGACGATGTTGCCATCTTCCTTGCGCCTAAGGAAGAGGAAGTTTGGAGAAACCATAGGCCTTCACACCAACCTACAAAAAGTCAGGTGGTTCCTATCGTGTGTGACCAAATTGATCTACACCGAATCTTGCATGACCTGCCCGCCTAGCTAGCGTCCTTCCCCCTGAAATACCTTGGCCTACCTCTCACAACCAAAAGACTAGCGTCCTTCACTGAATCCGGCATCTTGGACAGATGGCTGCTTAATTTTGGAATGGTGGGAATCTGTGGTGTTTAAGCTTGGAACACCTCGCAAGGCATTGGCATCTTTAGTAATACTTATCTCTTAGCACATTTGGAAGGAGCGTAACGCCAGGGTGTTCCAAGCGACCATGACCACACCAATACCCTTAGTTGCCTTAATTAAGGAGGAGGCTGCAGTTTGGGTGCTTGCGGGAGCTTCCAAGCTCGCGAACCTCTCAATCACCCCTGTAACAATCTAGTCTCTAGGCTGGGGGGTGGTCACCCCCTCTTTCTTCCTTTTGTAACTTTTTAACTCTCCCTTTGAATTAATAGAAGACAAACCTCTTGCCCGCTTTCAAGAAAAAAAGATTCATGGCCAAAGACAGCAACTTCCTCCTTGCGGTGGCATTCTCTTATTGTTCGCCTCCAGTGAAGGTGGTTAGGTTTTGGGGTTTTCCAGGACACCAATCATTGGCCGATTTCAAACAGGGATGGCTTCTCATTTGTAGAAGCTAAAAATCGTTTGAAATGTGTTGATTTCTTAATATGGTTTTTTTCTTTGCATTATTTGTGAAGATATAACGATGTTTTTTATTTTTCCTTTTTATCTTTCGTTGAATACCTAAAAAAACTAGCGATCGCTATAATGTCATTTCAGCCAAAGACCACAGCACTTCGGAACATGACCATAAACTTAAGATAAAATGATAGTTGGGGCCGACAGCTTCATTGACCTAGCATCATAAAAGGGTGATGGGCGATGAGTGACGGTTTTTCAATGCAACCCAAGGGGTCAAGTGAGGCTTTGGGGCAACGGTGAAGGTCGGCATCAATAGAATTGCCAGAGACAGGGAAGAAAGGCCATAGTGGCAGCGAGGGACTAGGGTAAACAAGGAGGCAAGGGAGACTAGTGCAACGGTAGTTCACCAGTGGAGATGGCAGTATGGATGGATTGGGAGGAAAAGATAAAAATTGACTGATCTTTTGCACACAAACAAAAAATCGGCTACTTCATTGATACAATGTAGATATCTTCAATGGGAAATCTGACTAAACGTCAGAACTTTTCACGATTCCTGTACGAATTGAACCGTTTCATGTCACATTTGTAGTAGGTTCGTAATAGGAGTATAGGACAGAGAAATGCTATGATCCTGAAGGAAGAGGAAAATTTGTTGCAACTGAAAAAACTACAGCGGACGGCTGTGCTTATTTTAGCTTATATAAGCTGGACTTATGCAACTGGCTTCTAGTTTCTTAATTTCTTTTTTCTAGATTTTTTATCTTTTTAGACTTTTTTGCCTTATCTATTTTTTGTATTCTTTTTATATTGTCTATGATAGGCTAACATATTTTTTTATTTTTATAATTTTTAAAATTTAATTACGCCAAAAAACCACCGGCAGCTTCAGTGAAAAAAAGCATAAGCAAAAAAAAACCCAACTGTGCGCCCTACGTACCCTAATCCCTTGCATGTATTGATCTGACAAGATTGAACTTGCTTTAAAATTAAGCATATGTTTTCAACTATGTTGTAAGAGCAAAATTTACCACCAATTTGATTATTCCATCTTTTAAGACTAGTATGCACAGATTATTTCCAGCACAGGTCACAGCAACGGTTCAAGCGCAATGCTGAATGGTCAATTGCCCTTGAGAAGGAAAAATATTGTTTACGTCTTCCATTAGGCCAAAATTTTCAAAGGAAGCTGCATATTCCTACACGAAAACAAATTTAATTACAGCATTCAGCTTTCACCCAGTTCAGATATAACCCCATGAGGGAGTTGTATTGTATTATTGGATTGGAAAATGAAGTTAAATGTCGTAACAAGGTAAACTACTTTACTACTGACTGAACCCATGTAACCACAAGTAAAGAACAAAAAGACTGAGCCACGCAATAGGATACAAGTATGCTCAAGGGAAAACCCGCAAAGTTAGTTCTACCACCAACGAACTCTCACCATCACATTCCTGATCTCTACCTTTCTTTTCGTCTATATCCCAATTGTGAGAATGGAGCACACCATCGCCTTAGGAAGAAAAGGTTGAAAGAACATTCTTCTTGATGATAAATTCATCTGCCTTTGAAGGGCTGATGGACTGCAACAAGAAAAAGCATAAACATAAGTCATTCATTGTTTACGGTTATGAATATGCCAAATGAAGTTTGGCATGGACTGTTTCTCACCTTCTCCAACATGCGATGAAGCCTCTCGGTTTCCTTCTTAGCATAGTCATTGCCTTTCTCCAGGATCTTCTTTGCAATGGTTACATAGACCTTTCCATGCCTGATTTTTTTTCAAAAAGGAAAGTTACAATTATAATACCAACAATACCATTACAAACTGATGAATATAAGATCATTTAAAAATCTTAGACAAATAGCTGAGGCTAGAGTTTACTTTGCAGCAGAACCACTGAGCTTCGCAACCTCCTCTTCCATACTGGAGAGGACTTCCTTCCGCTTGTCACTGGCAGCACCAAGGAACTCCTTTGACAGGGCATCCAAACTTGCTATACGTCCAGCCTAGAACAATAATGACCAGAGCGTAGTCAGAATAAGTAGCATTTTTGCGTCAATACAAATGTGTAGTCGGTACTGAATGTACGCGACCAACCTCTGAAGTGAGTTGACCCTTTGTATCACGGCTGGTACCACACTTCTCGTTAATGAATTTGACAAAGTCACCCAAGTCCCTGCCACCATCATAATCTTCACCAGCTTTGTTTCCCTTTGGGAAGAACTTCAATGTAGGAAACCCAGTAACTCCATACCTAAAGGTGGCATAGCAAGTCAAAAACTATTTTGTACATCAATATATAACAGTAAGTCATTAAAGCAATGAAGGAGTTTTAAGTGTTGTGTGGCATACAAATACCAGTTGGTTGCATTGATACATTCAAAGCAAAACAACAGCATGTCCCAGTGCAATATATCATAAATAGGGAAAAGAAAATGCAGATGAGACACATCAGGACTTAAGTCAGAGAACATACTTTTCAGCCAAGCCTTTGTGTTTGTCAGCATCAACGTTAGCAATCACAACCCCCTCGTCCAACTTGAAAACAGAAGCCAGCTTCTCATATGTCTAAAACAAATACATGAAAATGTTAAGACATGTCGGAAATAATGATACTTGCAAAGGTAAGCTAAAATATGTATGACAAATTCAAGCTAGAGCCATCTACTAACCGGAGCAAGATGCTTGCAGTGTCCACACCTGCAGAACAAATAAGCACCCAGTCAGTGATATTTATTGGGGAAGATCATGGTGCAAAACATGTTGAAGGAAAAATAAATCAACAAACAAAACCAACCATGGAGCATAGAACTCAACAAGAACATTTTTTGTTTCATCAAGGACAATTGAGTCAAAGGTCTCAGGGGTGAGCACTACAACGCTTGAAGGAACGGTTGCCAGCTTTACGTTGGTGCCTGAAAGACATAACCCAAATGGTTTTAGACACTGCTGTAATTGTGAAAGGAAATTGCTCTGACAATGCATCAATTAAACTAGAATATTTGCAAGAACTCTTAAATGGGTAACTCTAAACAGAAGTTACAAGAAAACGAAGGAGATAGCCAAACTTCCTGACATGGTACCATACAGAGAATTGTAGGGGTTCTCATAATTCATATCATTCTGAAGGTGCATCAAAGTTTAAAGGATATAAATATCACAAGATTTTTATGAACAATACCAACACAAGCCACAATTTAGGAGTCAAACATACCATACATGGATATAAAAAAAGATGACATAAAGTAACACCACATTGCTAATTTCAGTTGACCTTGATTTCTTGCCTAATAACAAAAATTCCAATACAAGTTGCCATGATCTGGTATTGAAAGTACAGGGGGTTAGATATCTAGTTTTATAGTACGGCGTCCAAATTGGACCAACTTGAAAGTACAGGTACACAGTACGGACTTTTTCCTCTATATGATGAGTGTCATATAAATAGGAAAGTGAATCTGCTTGGTAAAACAACATGAAAGATAGCATAACTTACAAGCTATTCTAGTAATACAAGTTTTAAGTGTTACCTCCTTCTGTATTAACAAATTCAGCAAGGGCTTCTGCAGTGCGCTGTCCTTCATACCTACATGATCAGAGTAATATCTATCATGAAATTTTTGTAATAGAGATGGTCATGTGCAAGTTGAAACAACAGTCATGTAGCCTCACTTTTTGGGCTCCAAGGATCCTTTGGGGAACCATTGGATTGTTGGGTATCCAGAAACTCCATACTTGCTGCACACACTCTTGTGCTCATCACAATCAACCTATAATGAGAAATGAAGTTGAAAATGAGTAAATCCTATGAGTTCTATAGAATAAAAACAATGGAGAGGCAATGAATTATCGTGAATATCCATGTGCCAATCATTCTCTCATACTTTCATTGTGGCGTGGGAATGAAAAAAAAACCAAAACAATGTTCAAAACTCCAAATTTTAGCAGGGACGAAAGTAAGTTAATATTTTAAGAATGCAAACCTTCGCAATCAAGACAGATTTAGCTTTCTTGAAACTTGCACCAAGCCTTTCATACTCAGGGGCAAGCTTCTTGCAGTGACCACACCTAAACAAACAAAATAGGCAGGAGGTTAATACCAGATACAATGTTTTTTCTTGAAAAAAAAGAAGAGATATGTTTTGAAATGCTGGACTGCTGATAAATTGAAATTCAAATACAGTTTTATGTCACTAAACCGCAGAAGATACTACCACGCAAGGGAAAATTACTGGCTTAGGAGCACTCTGCTGCACGAACTATATAAGCTCTTATTTTTCTTTTCTCTTTTCCCAGTTGTATACATATACAACAGTCCACCAGAACCCTTCAAGTAGGAAAGAGCTACAACTTTCCCACTTCCAGAATCCAGCAAGCCTTCAAATTTCAAAATCTCACCACAGTAACAAGATTAAGCATATAAGATAATTTTGTTGCTAAAACAACATAAATGTAACACCTCACTCACTACAAGTCATCAAAATTGTTCGGAAAGGTTTTTGCCCTTTTTTCTTTTATGGCCCTTTTCTTTCCACAAAGAAGGAATGTGAATAACACTGAACCAATTCGTCCAGTTACCCCAACCAAAACTTATGATCCCCATAAACAGCATCACATGAAAGAAACCAATCAATTATGCCCCATTAGATATCTAACACCACTAGAACACAGAAACAAGTAATTAAGCTACACTATGTAATTCCACCTACAGCTTAAACCCTAAGCAAAAACCTAACGAATGCTCGCTAGAAAGAAAGATTCCACATTTATTTATTTTTGGTGACCAGTCCCGCCCTCGAGTACCTGATCTGATCTAAAACATTACACGCCGAAATACACGAACAAACCTACAGGATTAACAAAAGCACATCTAGTCTACACTAGCCAAAAAAAGGATCAAAATTTACGATCAGGCCGCAAGTTGGTAGCAATCTGATCAATTTCATAAGAAAGATCCAAACCGTGTCACAACAGCCTCCGCTCCTAGCGAATCCCAACAGCAGTTGGGCAAATTCCATATAAAAATCCGCAAAATCGGAACGTCCCGATCGCAAATTAAAACAACTCGAGAACTACCGCCGCCGACGCCGCATGCACCAAAATCCAAGAATTAACCCGATCGATCAAATGAAGCACGTCGTAAAGACCAACTCAACACGGATCTGATCCGATCCGATCCGATCCAACTAAACTACGCAAGGATCTGGAGAGGCAGGAGGTGAGGAGGGCGAACCAGGGGGCATAGAACTCGACGAGGGCGCCGCGGTCTTGGCCGACCTCCTTCTCGAAGGTGGACTCGGTGAGGGCCACCACGTCGTCTCCGTCGGCGAACGCCGGGGCGGCGAAGGCGGCGGCGAGGAGTAGGAGGAGGGGCCGGGTTTTGCGAGAGATCGCCATGGCTGGGAGGAAGCTCCCGAGGTGTGGTGTGGGCGAAGCAGGCGAACAAGCGAAACAAAGTCGTCCTATTCGGCCGTCCCCTCGTCTTTTAAATAAATCGGATATAAGAGTTAGTGGAGTATGTATATATAATTTTGTTTGTTTTTCTTTTCCATGTAGAAAATACAAGAATACTGTATGCGAGAAAAGCTGCCATGCAAAGTGCAACCGGAAACCACTACGCTCCACGTTGCACTGAACCGTGACGTGATCACGTAGAGTTTTACGGGCTATTTGACTCTAATTTTTCATGGCTTAATTTAATTTAATTTAATCCGAAGCTAAGGCTGTGATCGTTTCGAAGCTTATTTTTACTATTCATAAATTCATCTTTTTCGAACTTTTAGTTTTTTGAGCTTTTTGCTGCTTTTTTTCTCTCGATTCGTTATGTTGTCTCGAATGGGCTAACATATTTTTATATTTTTATATTTTTAAATTTAATTATGTTAAATAAACCTATGTCACCATCAACATTCTGATCTTTTCACTATAAGCCACCAAAAATAAGCCCAAATGATCACCACCTAAATCGTGTTATTCACGTCGTGAGGTCCTAAGTTTATTTATTCATATGGCCATCTCCATACACTCCTCTCCTAACATAAACACGGGAGTTGCTGCATCGTACGGTCTCGACAAAATATTTTACGGCAACACTTACAATATTATCATACAATATATGCAACAAAAGGTCAAAAACATGGGTAGCATTATCATACAATACTTACAGTATTTTTTAACAAAGATGCAACAACTGGAAAGATCTGCAGCAAATTGTCAAGGACTGCAACAAAAATCGAAAAATACATGCAACAACATACTGGAGGGCGACGAGACTCGGTGTTGAGCCGGTGGGTTGCCTCGGCAACACGACGAGCCTTCGTGAGGAGCTCACGCATGCTGCTGACCGAGGGCTGTAGTGGCGCCGTGTGCTTGGGATACTGGCTCGGCGAGACGCTGACCTGGTTCGTGGTCACGAAGAAAGCGCCGACGCCAAAGCGCGACGAGCTCAGGGGATCATCACCACACTTCGCGGCTGCACTTTGTTGCAGGCTTCTCATCGTGGTAGGATCTAGGCCGCTTCGGTTTCTTGCGGTGATAGTTCTCACGAAGGTGGGATTGAAAAGACAGATGTGGGAGGCATATGTCTTGGGAACATCGGCGGACGTAAACTCGCTTTTGTTTTGTTCGCAGAAGGAAACTGGTTTGGATCTGATGAAAAATGTCTAGATCGGACGTCTGACGTGTAGCGTTTCTCTATAATTTCCCTATAAACACTCCCTATTACAAATAAAAAAATGCACTAGCTATTACTATTCACTCCTCGATTAAATTTGGTTTATGTTTGTTCCTAGTTTAGGCACGTACCAAACAGGGCCTAACATCGTATTGCTATGCAATTATAGGTACTATAGCTCCAACGTTGGCAAGGCCAGCGGTCAAAATCCGAGATAATGTTGCCTTTGTATGCCTACTCATCGTTTCAAAGATTGACACCGTTTCTAATATGCACCTTTACTATTATTTCTATGTGATGATATGAATACTTTTAGTGAGAACTGTGTATAGACTATTTGTGCCAAGTCGCAACTATCTTTCTAGCAACCCAATAACGTAACACTACTACTTTGATGAATCTGAATCACAACGTTGAATTGCTAGTAGTAAATCTGATTCCCGTGTGAATTGAACCACATATGTGAATCCATAGTAAGATCCATGATTCCCGTGTTTTTTTCCCTGAATCTGATTACCGTGTAAATTGAACCACATATGTTAAGGATGGAAAAAACACAATACATTTTATCATTTTACATATTTACTTAGATCATGTTTGGAACATATAAATTTTACAAAAAATCTATATAAAATAGAATTAAAAGAAAATCAAAAAATTGTCCCATTTTAAACTAGGACTTAACATTTGAAGGACTAGAGAATTTCACATTTGTGGCTCCCTGAAAATTGTGCTTTGCAGAACTAGCCCCTTCCGACCTAATTTGCATTTCTAGCCCCCCTACAATGCACTTGCTCTTGGAACCAGGTGCGGCAGGTCACCTGCACCCGGCCCCGGCATGGCAAGAGGGCCTCCCTCATCCATCCACTCGATCCCCTCATGATTTGTCTTCGCGCGCGTTGTTTCCGCTCGTCGTTTTCTCTTATGCTCGGCTATTTAAACTCATGGCAGATTGGATCATCACGAACGCTCTCTCCTTGTCTCCCTCTCACACTCTCACGCATTCCCTCTTCTCTCCCGTGAATCGTAGAGGCAGCGATGAAAATGACTCAAGCGTCGCTCACTTAGTACTTCGGGATTGGGCTAGATCTCTACCGTCATTGATTCCAGCAGGGAGAGGCAAGGTGCTTGTAGGCTATCGGTTACCCAAGTATTTCCGATGTGGCCCTCCATCCAAGTGAATTTGGTTGTTCTTTGTGTGGATTTTATTGGAGCGCTTCTCACTGTCGTTCGTGTGTTTTAGTGTGCGTTCATGTGGTGCAGGGCTAAATGAGGTGGTACGCCGTGTTCAATGGCCGGAATCCAGGAATGTACAACAGTTGAGAATGCTGCCACGAAAAGGTCCGTTCATTCCTGGATGCAAGCTACTGGTGATTCGGCACTGAAGAAGAGGCATTGAAGGCGTTCAGGGTGTATGGGTCATCGTGCGATGAATCAGCTTGGAATGGTAGTGCGACTGTGCGATGTCAGCGATGTGGAAGTCGTGCCATAGACATGTCGTACTCAATAAAAAACATAGTGATTGTTGTGCAGTTCATGGTGATTTTAGCACTTTTGTATGTGTATATGTTGTCATGAGATGCATTGCTGGTGATAGGATGCAAATGGTGCTCTATTTGTGATGTCTCTATTGGAATAAATGAAATGGAATAGCAACATGTGCTGCACTTTGTATCAAGTCATGTGGTTGAATGTACAATTTTAGTTTGGTTAGCTTATTTGTAGCAAGTGGTGTGTTGGAACGAATGATCTGGAACATGATGTTGTAGCACGCTTATTTGTTGAGTGCTTTGTTGCATAGTACTCAAATGTCGGTAGAGAAAAATACGTACTAGAACGTGGATCACAAAGCAACACCCAATAGATAAAAAATATGTGCCACAACGTCTACGAATAAGAAGAGGCATTGAAGGCGTTCAGGGTGTATGGGTCATCATGCGATGAATCAACTTGGAATGGTAGTGCGACTATGCGATGTCAACGCTGTGGAAGTCATGCCATAGACGTGTCGTGCTCAATAAAAAAACATAGTGATTGTTGTGTGCAGTTCGTGGTGATTTTAGCACTTTTGTATGTGTATGTGTTGTCATGAGATGCATTGCTGGTAATAGGATGCAAATGTTGCTCTATTTGTGATGTCTCTATTGGAATAAATGAAATGGAATAGCAACATGTGTTGTACTTTGTATCAAGTCATGTGGTTGAATGTACAATTTTAGTTTGGTTAGCTTATTTGTAGCAAGTGGTGTGTTGGAACAAATGATC
The DNA here is from genome assembly GCA_036346245.1 of Bonia amplexicaulis. Lineage (NCBI taxonomy): Eukaryota > Viridiplantae > Streptophyta > Magnoliopsida > Poales > Poaceae > Bonia > Bonia amplexicaulis. Next base: position 28,799,295 of record CM070736.1, read on the forward strand.
TGGAACATGATGTTGTAGCACGCTTATTTGTTGAGTGCTTTATTGCATAGTACATAAATGTCGATAGAGAACAAATACGTACTAGAATGTGGATCACAAAGCAACACCCAATAGATAAAAAATATGTGCCACAACGTCTACGAATAGGGAGTACAAAAGGGGACAACAGTGCTTGCAACCATAAAAACTACCGTACGAAATTACGAACCAATGCTAGCTAGCCTGATCTGCAACCTATGAAGTACTACATGGGGTGCTGACCACTACATGTGCCGCCGCTCGGGGAGTGGAAGCAGAACGCTACGATCGAAACTAGGCGACTTAGAGCAAGAGCGAGAATGGCTGAGGCTGCGTCCTCGACTGGAAGCTATGATATCAATCGAAAGCGGTGGACTAGGACATTGCACACTCTTTCTTGCTGTACTCCTCAGACGGGGTCCCAATGGTCGAGTCAGTGGCGAGATGCTGGGGATGACATCAGGCATAGACGAAGAGGGAGTTGAAAGCATCTAGGCCCCTAAAAATAATTTTGGTAATTAATGAGATTATGTGAATATGAGACTAACATGTTCAATGAGTATTTAAAGGTTAAGTCCAGATTATGGTTGACAAATGCAAGCCAAAGGATAAGGATGAAGATCAAACATGGTTCAAGATAAAGGTATTTGTAGAATAGGATCCCTTTTCAATTTTACCGGTCTTAGGAGAATGGTGGAAGACCGGATTATAGGTTAAATAATCGTACCATAAAGAGGGATCATGGCAAGTAGCTTGATAGCAATTCTTAAGTGTCCATGGATCAACTAGGATCATGCATTCTTGAAAATTTTGTTTTAAAAGCCAAAAGCGTACTCGTCTCGACGTGCGGTAGTTCCGTGAGTTAACGCGGTACTACCGTCGAGCGGTAGTACTGCTGGAAAATCGGAACTACCGCGATCGGAAGTTCCGAACCTCAAGCGGACCCATTTTTTCAGAGAGCACCCTCCGGACGCATTTCCAAAATATGAGGAAGCGGTAGTTCCGCTGTTAGAGCGGTACTACCGGCCACAGGTAGTTCCGGAGGGGGATCAGACCCTTTTCTCCAGAGAGCACCCTCGGATGCCCTTTGAGTTTTAAGAGAGCGGTAGTTCACTGTCGAGCGGTACTACCGGCCATGGTAGTTCTCGAGGGAATCGAGCCTTTTTTCCGAGAGCGACTTTTGAGCTCGGCTCAGCGGTAGTACTGCTGCCGACTTTACTTGATTACCGGTGAACGGTAGTACCGGACTTTACAACGTCGGTAGTACCGCTACCGACGGTCCAACGGTCATCGCAGAGGCTCGACATAGCCGCTGCTGCGCCGATAGGGGAGCGGATTATCAGGCCTCGGACCGACAGTAGTTCCGCATACCGATTTTTCGGAATTTGTTCCAAACGGCTAGTTTGGTAGGTGGAATGTATAAATACCCGTACCACTGCTCATGGACAGTGTTAAGAGACTCTATTGATCATTCTTGAGCATTGGGCATTCACTTCACACCTACTTTCACTCTTGAGCATTCATTTGAGGTGTTTGAGCAAAAAGTGCATAGCATTTACTAGTTTGATCCTTGGCACTAGTTTGCAATCAAGCGAAGCTCGTGATTTGTTACTCTTGGTGCTTGCCAGCACCTGGACGATTGGGAGAAGCTTGATCGGTGATCTTCTCAAAGAAGGTTGTGAGAAGACCCGGTTTTCTTGTGAAGGTTGGAGCTCGCCTACCCGGAGCGGGGAAGAGCTACCTCTAATGATTGAGGTGTTTCGGCTTAATTTGTGGAGTTGGTTCGATTCGTTCGAGCTAACCTCAACGTGGACTAGTGGGAACTGGCAAGTTTCCGATACCACGGTAAAAACATCGAAGTGTCCATATTCCTCTTTTGCTTTCTAATAGTTCTAAGTTTACTTGCTTAGTATCTTGTTTTGCCCTTGTTAGAACTAGTATTGTTATTTGCTTGACTAGTTTTGTGTAGGTTTAAATTGTCTTTCATTCTTGTTCTTAGAATTAAAGAAATTTAATTAAGTTGAAAAGAAAATTTCAAAACCGCCTATTCACCCCCCTCTAGTCGGTGTCCTTGATCCTACAGGAGTGTAGGTGGCTACTGCCCTAAGAAGCTCAAGCTATGCCTCAGTTGTGATCCTCTCGCGCTGCACAACTAAGAGAGCCGTCTCACACTGGGTGAGCTAGGCCCGAAGGGTGTCAGAGTGCTTGTAGCTGGAGATGAGGAGCATCCGAAGCTGGTTGATCTCCTGGAGGGCATTGATTCAAGTAATTGTCATTGCCTAGGTGAGTTGAACCTGGTGTGTGAGCTGGGGGTCATCCTCTAAAATCTCGAGACGCTCTGGGTAGTGCTCTCCTGCTCGGGTGTACGAAAAGTAGCAAAAAGGTGACTACAGCAGGGTTTCCCCATGTATCTGGCACAAGCAGCCCGCGGCAAAACATGATGCATCCTAGACAGCATCTAAGGGTGCGAGGATGCTCGATCTGGTAGGTATGAGAGCCAAATTTCGTTCGTTGTGCATATAGGAATACCTCCATTGACCAAGAATCGCAGTCCATAATCTGGGTCTTTCACCCCGAAAATGGGTGGGTGACGATAACCCAGAAACTACATCAACTGGTGGAGGAGGCTAACGTCTCCCTCGTCCACGCCATGAGAAAAGTGATCCTACGAGCACACAGAAGACAATCCGCCATCTGCCATTTTGAACAACATAAAGAATGTAAAGATAAGTAAGCGTTACATGCATATTTCATACGTTCTTCCTAGTTTTTGTTTTGAGTGTCATGCAACCCGAGCATTAGGTTCGAATTGAAGATGGAGAAAGCGCGAGACTCCACGTTATGTTATTTTTTTGTTGCCCCTAGCGGCATCATTTTTGCAATTTTGGATCCGATGGGTAGTTTCTTGCAAAGTGTTTAAATCTTTCGCCTGTAGAAAAGTTCCGGGCATGGAGTCTAAGATATATTAGTCATAGAACATACACATATTACATGTGGTTGCATGACATGCTGGACCTCTACTACTAGGTACGGCACGATATTAGCATCCGAACCATATACGAATATATGCCTTTAGGGCAAAGGAAAAACATGGCGGGTAGGATGGGGGCTACTACGGAATGGACAGATCTACTGCATGGGCCAAGGCCATTTGCTCTTTCTTGCGAGGTCGGTGTTGTAGTCCTTGTTGGTTGCCCTAGCCTTCATCGCCCTTTCGCGGTTTTTGTCTCTCTACTCCTCGCGAGCCTTGCGCTCCCTACGGCTGCACATCTCCAGATGAGCTTGCATCTCCTGCCGAATACGCTCGCTATGCTCTTCATTGCACCGCTACTCCTCCCTCCTCTGATGGTCCTTCTTAGCATCCTACTTCTCGTAGGCCAGATGTCACAGGTCCTGCGGGTGGATGTTTTGGTCAATCCATTTGCGAACACACATAGCGGATTCGGAGACTAGATGTAGATTGGAGATGATGTTAGCACCTGCTTTCAAAGAGAAATAGGAGGGGAACACACTGTAACCGGTCTTTACAGGCTGGTGGTAGCGCTCCGTATCCCAACGCCGGTTGAGGTAGTCCCAAACGTAGTTAGGGCAATCTCAGTAACACATGCCTAGGCTTAGCCGCTCCTTGAACTTGGAAAACTTGCATATGTCCCCGCACCAGGGAGATGTCATCTCCCCTGTGGACGAGTCCTGTGGTGATTTCTCTGTGGGAATATCAAGGTAGGGGTTGAAGCTACGGCGGGCATCGTTGCGGGGAGGTTTGGGTCCATGCAACCAGTTTTTTCGCACTTTCGAAGTATGCCATTACTTTTTGACTAATTGGTTCCATGCCACTAGATTTGAAAATTTGTTTGGAAAATGCCACTCTGACATGATCAAAAGCCTTTGACAAAGTGAAAAGGACCTTTATGCCCTTTTGGTTCACAAAAATTACATCCCATGACACTTAGCTGGTAACTAGTGCTAGTCATTTTGACAAACACGTTGTGGGCAAGGGCAAACTCTAACTGTGACAGGCCTATTTTATCACTTGGCTGCACGAAAACCACAATAACCTACATTTGTGGACAGAGGAAGTACCAAGATTATTAATTTCTGTTTGCATGTATAGCTCAAGGAGGACATTTATGTACTGGTTTGGAGCAATACCGACCATTTGTGTTGCCAAGGTAGACATGGTGAAGCAGGTGCTTGCAGAGAGGCTGGCTTGTTCCCGAATAATACCTATATTATAGCCGGGGGAGTTCCCCGGCTCTGAGCATGTCACGTCATCTTTTATGCGAAAAAGTCCCTGCGTTTCCCAAAATTGCGTAAAGGTCCTCCGTTCTCGCAAAAAGGTCTCTGCCAAGTTTTTTTTCGAAAAGCACCCTCCACTTCACCGAAATTGCGTATCCTTTGCTGGATAGCACCCCACGACTTTCCAAAATTACATACAGGTCCTTATTTAGTTATGTAGCGGTCCTTATAGGTCATCGGTTTTTTACAAAAAAAGGCCTTCAGTTTTCTCAAAATTACGTGCGTGTTCTCAATTTTTTTTTAAGAACTCCTCGCGAATTGCCATCTCTTTTACTTTGGTCCACACGGTAGCTAGCGCGGCGTGACGCCGCACTTACGCAGCTAGTAACTACATGAACGCGAACCTGGAGGCGCTCCTGGGTAAGGGCCTTGTCCAGTTGTCCTGACCAGCGGCGAAGACTGGAAGAGGCACCGCAAGGTGGTGCACCCGGCGTTCAACCTTGAGAAGCTCAAGGTAGGTAGAACAGTTGCCATGTCTAATTATACTGTGACTGGATCATTGCTCACATTTCATTTTTCGCATGCAGGCCATGTCTGTTGTCATGTCAGAATGCGCGATCCATGATGCAAAGAATGGCAATCTCGATCTGACAAGACGGGAATCACCGGCCGACATAGGCGAGAAGCAAGTTGTCCACTACAAAAAAAAGCTATACTGGACGTCTCATCATAGATGATTATGGAGAACCATCAGTGTTGTAATTATCACAAATAGTTTTATAAGCATGACCGTCTACGTTAATATCGATTGTTAGAACCGTTTATGATACATAATTATCATATTCGGTTCTTAACAAGAATCGTATGTAAATTATCACAGATGGTTCAGATTAAAACCCATTTACGATTATCATGTGATTTCTAAAGTAAAATTATGACAATTGTGCTCAATTGCTAAAGTTTCAAGTACTTAAACAAATGTATCATTCTTGAACTAGTAGCACTCTAATTAAATCAATACTAGCTTCTCGGTTCCATTTAGCTTATTGACATGGCATGCATCATTCGTGGATACCTCTAGCTAGACTAAAATCATGTTTAACTTGACTTGCTAAGCAATTCAACTAAAATTCAGATTATACCTTATTTGGCTTAGCTTCTCTTTACATACATAGTCATGATCTTGATAGCATACTTGTATGTTATGGCTTGATGTAATCTGTTATGGTCATTTTGGATAAGTCTCATGGCTCTAAGTGCTTAGAATAAACAAACTTCAGCCATTTCATCCAATTTCATGTCATATTCTCTCTTTTGCATCCTTGATGTGTTTATTGCCAAAAGGGGGAGAATATTGGAGAAAAAGTCTTTTGTGGATCTTTCTAGAGCTTTGGAGAATAATTTGCTCTTTCTTTGTTGCTCAAGTATTCCTTCTGTCGACATGGTCATTAGCTTCATTTCTTTCTTTGAACCATGTTGGACTCTTGAAACTCAACTTCATGTTTTTTCTGGGTTTGTCAATACACTCATCAAGGGGGAGATTGAGAGACCATGTGGAGGTCATCCCGTTGTGTATGATGAGTAATTGACATCGGTCTACAAAAGTCGAGTTTGAGTTAGTTGGTTCGGACCCTGACGTTGCGTGGTGTAACGGGCTCGGTCGGACTTCGTCGAACCTGGTCGTAGGTGGGGTTCAGATTGCATTACCTTTGATTCGACGGGTTTGGACTCTCTTATGCTTTTTTGTGCGGTGCTATGTGACGGTTTGCTTGTCTGTGTGACTGCAGGACTTTGGAGCTAGGTCATGGTGAGACGTGGGAGGACCGGGATAAGGCACAGGAGGTGTTGAGGTCCAGACGGTCGGAGACGTCGAGGATGATCGAGGCTGCTGAGGTGGTTGCGAGTTGGGAGACGAGGAACCGGAGCTGAGCTACCAGTGCAGGACGTCGAGGCGGAGTCGTGGCGAGACACGTGGCGACCGGACTAGACGCATGTGGCGTTGAGGTCAGAACGGTCGAGGTGTGTCGAAGACGGCGTAAACTCGAGGTGGTTGTGAGTCGTGGACAGCAAGGAGCGCGGAAGCTTCCGGAAGGTGCACGAGGCTAAAGGGTATTTCGCAAGGCCGCAAGCGGGAGCGGGCTCGATTCGGATTTTACCGGGCGTAACGGGTTTGCGGCCCGTTAGCCGGTGCCTATATAAGGAGGGGATGTCTCCTTGGTAGGTAGGACACTTGAGAGAGACTTAGAGTTTGATTAGTCAAAAGACACTTTGGGAGGTGGTTTTGCTTTGTGGCTTTAGTTGTTATGGGTTGTTGAGATGAGGCAGAGTTGTCTCCCAAGTGTGGTATCGTAGCTTCTCTCTGAGTGTTCCTCCCAAGTTCCTTGTGTTCTTGGTGTTCTTGAGGAGATGGAGAGGGAGAGATGGATTGAGTATCTTGTAATCATTTCCTTAGTTTGAATGTCCATGTGTATCGGGACGTCTTTGTGATCTTCTAGCTTCCATGAATGAAATTCTGAAGTTTGCTCTCTGAGTTTTTGATTTCTTGTTATTTCTTGCTGGGAAGCGCCAAAATGGGTTGCTCTATGTTGGGATGGTGCCATAAGATCATTTGATTGATTTTCCCAAGAGCAAACCTTGTTTAATTTCAGTTTTTGCTTCTTGGTCTTCTCTGTTCTTATTTTGCTCTCCTAGGGTTTTGGTGTAAATCTTGTTCCCCTTCATGAGATGGCATGAAACTTGGCACGTAGAGTCCAGAGGATATCCATTAGCTATCCTCAAAGTTTCATGACCAAATGATTAAAGGTTGGGGAGTAATTTGGGTTTTGGCTTGGTTCTTGCAAGATTTCTTGTTTCTTGGTATGGTTTCCTTGTTTCCCAAAGCCCCTTTGCTATTTAGTATGTTGTAGTAATGCTTTGGGACAAAAAGAATGGAAGAAAACCATCATTTGCCTTGATCTTCGAAGATCTGAAGTTATACCCAAACTTTAGTTTTTCAGTTTTGCTCTCGGGCTGCCTGGAACAGGGGAGCGGTCTGACCGGAGTTCATTGGGCGGTCTGACCGGCTTGTAATGGGCGGTCAGACTGGTTGGCAGAAATTTCTTGTCTTTTCTCTACCGTGGCAACGTATTGTTGCGATTTCTCTGCCGTGGCAGTAGTTGTCTGCAGTTTCCTGCCGTGGAATTGTGTTGAGCTGATCTTTGCGCTTCCTTGCCGCCATCGGTTTTTGTTCTCCATCTTCATAGCTTCAATAGCCTCTACCCGGCGGTCAGACCGGCCAAACCATGGCGGTCAGACCGGCGACCAGTGAGCGGTCTGACCGGCTCGTGTGTAGCGGTCTGACCGGCCTCCTCTAAGTAGCCTGTTTTATTTGTTGTTTTTGGTGGGTTTTGATTTTCTGTTCTGCTGTGCTTCTTCCTTGGGTGCTCAAGGTTTCTGAAAGATTTCTTGAACTGCTTCATAGCTCTTCGTAGCTATTGTAGAGGAGTTTCATTAAGTGGAACCTTTTGAGGGGGGTTTTTAAAGTCGACATTCACCCCCCCTCTGTCCCCATTTCGGTCCTTCAAATTTGTTCTTTAAATAATATACTTTTGATAAGAATTTGTTGCTACCTAATTCTAGTGTCCTGTGTGTGCTTAGGTGTGAAGAGGAGATTACACACCAAGGCCTATACGGCTCTCCAACGGGTCCGAAAATTCCAGAGGCTGTTTTGAGACCCTAAACGATATTTTTTTAGGGATTTCACTTTTCCAAAGCCTCGCGAATGAATTAGACCTAGACTTATAGATTTTTGGATGTAAATTTTCGTTAACTTTCAAACGAGTCCAAGAACATCGAAACGGAGTCCATATGCAAAAGTTATGACTATTTTACTGAGAATCGCTCTAAGACCAAAATTATTGCACCGTGAAGATGATCTATGGCCTGCGTGCCACATGTTTTGGCCGAAACCCAGTCGGTGTGGCAAGGGAGGGAAGGGGCTCGGTAAGGGCGGCGTGAAGCACCACCGGAAGGTCCTGCACGACAACATCTAGAGCATCACCAATCATCACAAACGGTTGGTATATAGAATCGTCTGTGACACCGAATGGTCCTGCGCGACAACATCTAGGGCATCATCAATTATCATAGATGGTTGGTACATAGAACTGTCTGTGATGGGCGACATATCACAGACGGTCTTTAGTAGAAGCTGTCTGTGATAGTATGTCTTCACAAATGGTTCTTTATACCAATCGTATGTATTGTAACTTATCATAGACGGTTCGCAAACCGTCTATGATAACCGCCTGTTATCATAGGCATAAAAAATCAGATGGTTTAAAATCTATCTATGATGAGGATTTAGAATGGTCTATGATAACTCATTGTGTGGTTGTGATGGAAGCTAACATCAGATGTCATTTCCCGCTCAGCCATCGGGAGCAGCTACAAGGAGGGTAAAGAGGTCTTTGTTGCACAGAAGGATCTCCAAGAACTAGCCTTTTCAGCATCGCTTGATGTCCCACTACCTGGCCGTCTAAGGTATCGATGGTCAACCAAAATTTCACATCACATTGTGAACGACCCATTTACTTCGATACACTGTGAACGACCCATTTACTTCGATCTCCTGTTTTTGTAAATGTAGGAAATTGCCAATTAGCTGCAACCTACGAGTTGAGAAGCTCGACAAGAAGGTGAGAAGCATGCTTATATAGATCATCGAAGGACGTCTTGCTGAGAAGGATACTAGAGGCTATGGCGACGATCTGCTTGGGTTAATGCTCGAAGCGCGCTCTTTGGAGCAAGAAGGGAGTCAGATGCTGAGCACCCAAGAGATCATAGACGAGTGCAAGATCTTCTTCTTCGCCGGGCAAGACACAACCTCGCACCTGCTCATCTGGACCATCTTCCTGCTAAGCAGTAACCCTGAATGCCGAGACTGAGACAAGCTAAGGGAGGAGTTGCTGAGCGTGTGTGGAAATGTGGCGCCAAATCCTGATATGGTCAACAAACTGAAACTGGTAAAAACTCACTGCCATACAAAGAGTTATCATAGGCGGCTATAAACCCTCGTTACAGACGATTTCTCAACTGTCTAAATTTTTACATCTATGATAATAGATAGTTATCACAGACGTTTTGTGTATACCATCTGTAAAGATCGACTATCACAGACTGCTATGACTAAAACCCGTCTGTAATACATCAGACAACCAACTGTCTATGATATACAAACTATTATAGACGGTTGGTATATATAACCATCTGTGATGTCTGACATATCACAAACGAATTTTGGTCGTAGCCGTCTGTGATAGTATGGCCTTCACAGATGGTTTATACCACAAAACCGCCTGTGATAGTTCGTTTTATACCTAATTTTTTTTCTTCTGTTTTTTGGCTAGCTTCAGGAAATGCTAGTCATGCTATCTGAAAACAAGCAAATACATAAATATATCACATAATACACAGATATCAGAGATACACAAATATCGATCACAAATAGACAATCATATCACAGATACACAAATTTACTGATTAATTACAGATAAATTGTGATAATACAACTACAACATATTTACAGATACCTAAAAAACATTGTTTGCAACTAAACATGAGAGATTCTATTCATCCCCGTCCGAGTAAAACTGCCTTTTTCGGTGAATAACCTCTGTCATTAAGAAGGTGGCGAGTTGTCGTCGAATGTCGGAGAGTTCATTCATATGGACTCTACTTGAATCAATTTTCATGCACTGCCACTAGCAAGAGTAAAGTCGTAAGCGCGCGCACACACACACACGGTAGCACTATTCTGTGCGCGCGCAGTTTTGCGCTCTAGTAAGTTATTATCGGTTGTTCACAAAGTTATCATCATCTGTGAAGAAAATTACCACCGGCTACGTACTATGAGCATTGGCAGTAACTTCACTCGCTACCGATGATAACTTTATGCAAAACCGACAATAATTTTTCAGCACTGTGAAGATTTGGCAATATATATACACACAATAAATCATTCAGAACCGATGGTAACTTTATTCAGAAATATCAGTAACTTGTATACGTATTCTACACCTACGTGCTAGTTAGTGTGTGTGTGTGTGTGTGTGTGTGTGTTGATAAGTAGGAAATAATTGTTGCGAGATTCACAACCTCTGGATCCTTGGGCCCAACATCCATAATTTTTTTCATATGGTAGTAAACGTAGAATCCACATACGTTGCCCTGTAGCTACTGACGACACTTCAAAAATATAATTACATACATAAGTTTGTTCAATTTGAGAGGCTACTTGCCTTTTGGTTGATGCTTTATTATTTGTGCATGTCTATAGGAGTAAAAAGCATGGAACTTTGACATCATGTAAAAATCATGTTTGATGATAACTTTATGTGCTTAAGATAGTAACTTTGATATCGGTAAGTCAATCGATGATAACTTTATGTTCAAGAGATAGTAACTTGATGAATTATCGATGATAACTTTATATTCAGGAGATAGTAACTTGACTTGCATGCATACAGCAGGAGAGGGAAGAGAATAAATGTACTTGACTTGTGATTTTTTTATCTTGTTTACGAGCTAAAAAATACAATAAATCTTTCACCAAAAGTCCAATCTGCGATCTGTTTGCACTACTGTGTTTGAAATTATGAGCTTAACAAAACAAGATATATGTTGAATATGATAACTTGATGTATATATGATAATAACTTTACCATAATTAACAAATGCTAGTAACTGTCTATGGAGTGGGATGGTTGAGCGGTTGGCTGGTTGGGGTGGTTAGGGGCGCGCGAGCTTATTCTACACGTAGCCACTTATTAGTAATTACACACACATAGTAGCACTATTCTGCGCACGATTTTGTAGTCCAGCAAGTTATCACCGATTGTTCGAAAAGTTATCATCGACTATGAAGAAAGTTACCATCGGCTACGTAGTGTGAGCATTGGTAGTAACCTCGCTCACTACCGACGGTAACCTCATGTAGAATCGATGATAAATTTTTAGCACTGTGAAGATTTAATAATAACTTCATTCAGAACCGATAGTAACTTCATTCAGAAATATCAATAACTTATCTACGTATTTTACACCTACACATGAGTTAGTGTGTGTATATAGTGTAACAAATAAAACACTTCTGTGTGTGGTCAGTAGGCAGGGACCATACGAGTGAATCTGTCCCTGTAATAATCGTTGTTTTGTGTTGTCTATTTTGGTTATACTTGTACGACATTGACGTGTTCTTGGGAATATGCGCCTTCTATCATCTTGTTATTGTTGAATTATTCACATCAGCTTAGGTTTTAAGTAAATTAATTGATCCATATAACTCAATATGATATGAGATCTTGAGTTTAAGATTTAGCGGACGTAATTAAAAAAATAATTACAGTCTATTTCTATTTCACGTTTTAGGTTTAAAAGAGTCTACACGTGAGTGTGTGTGAGTATTGAAGCATAAGTGAATTGACTCGACTTTTCTCATTAGCTTTGGCTTTCAAAAGAGGTAGTTAGTGTATGCAACTCAATAATTATTACTACTGCATAATAAGTACTCAAATGCAACGTGTGTAGTCTTGGATTTCAGAATTTTGTAAGTGCTAAATCGAGCAATTCAATATTTGCATAGCTCTTTTTTTAAAAAAAAAAGATGGTTGCGTAGCTCAACCAGGTAGCTGCGGGAGTTTGCTCAAAGCTCAAGCTGAGTGCCGCTGTTGTTTGGTTCCTAGGTAGGACACTTTCCCATTGTCGTAGAATTGGGATTGTATGATCGGATGGTAGCTCTGAGTTTGGGTGCTGCTTTGGCTTATGGTTTTTACCTAAAATTTTTATATTTTGGCTGTTTACGGTATAGATTACGGAGAGACAGATACTCACTTACGATTTTGGTTGGTACAGATGTTGAGTTTTTAACATGTAGATCGTTTAACTTGTAGATGATACTGCGTACTATAGCAAAATCGCTTTTAGACCCTAAAACTATTGAGATTACAAGGTCCTCGTGTCCTTCCTCTCTTGTCAGCGAGGAGTTCTTGCTCGTGGGCATCAGGTCGAGTGCTGCCATTGCTTGAGTAAAGCAAGTCGGAGCCCGGCAGAAAGAAACTACGAACATTGCTTCCTCATTTTACGTACTCAGGTCGCAAGAAACTCAAGAAAGAAAGTAGGGAGGCTTTGAACGTTTTTGCCTTCCTAATTTTGTGTCGCTGCATGGAGGTTCCAACACACAAAAAGAGAGTGAGGGTTGAAGTCGCGACTTTTGACTTCCTAACTTTCAAACGGAGTATTTTCTCAAGACGGAGTTTGTTAAACGATCTACACGTTAAAAGTTCCAACACACACTTGCTAAAATCGCAAGTAAGAGAGTAAACAACTAAAATTCAAAACGCTAAAAGCGAAAAAACAGAGTGAGAAAAAATAGTTGGAAAAAGAGAGTGAGCGAGAGAAAAATAGTTGGAAAACATACGCTAGAAGGAGGGCTCGAACCTCCAACCTTGTGGTTAACAGCCACACGCTCTAACCAACTGAGCTACTCCAGCTTTTTAGTTTTATTCGATTAAAATATATAATAATGGACTATTCTAATACCCACGTTGATCTCGGCCTGATATGCATGCGTAAAAAAGGTGATTAAGGTCTAAAGCATTTTTTCACCTTCACCCTTTTTCCCATTATGATAACGTGGGTGATGAAGGTCATGAAACTGTACATGGTTTGCTAAGGGGAAAAGAGGAATTTTCTGTTTTTTTATATATCCAAATGTTTTGTGACTTTTTTTTTTGTTTCAAGTGATTTCTTTTGTTTCCATTTACCCATTTCTTTCTAGAAATGAGTGACTTACCAGGGCGAGGGGCTCGGGCCTAGTTTTGGAGCCCGGAACGAGTATCGGGTCGGGCTTGAATTGGATTTTTGTCCCGAAAAAAAGCCTGGCCCGACCGAACCATAGCTAGTAGGCCACCAGGCAGGCATGCAGTAAGGCACGCACAAGCAGCACATAGACGCAGAGACACCGATGGCAGCCCACCAAGATCAAGTCTTAAGACTCCAAATGTCCAACTCACCAACTGAGCAAAATCTAAATTCTAAAAACCCTAGATCCCCATTCCCCAATCCCAAATTCCCTCAGTTTGGTACTCTGGTGGTGGCGGCGCTCTCGGCTCCCGGCCTCCGCAGGCCGTTCGGCTGGCGCAGCTCCTCGGTGACACTTCCGGCCTCTCGGCTCCTCCTCCGTCCCTCATCGCGGGTGGTATAAATTTGCGTAGCATGCATGTTAGTTGTTACCTGATACCTATGAGCAGTACAAGTGATATAAAGTGTGTAGTACGAATTTGTGAACTGCGTTATTTATTCCTACTTCGTGTGTTTTTGTGATTGAAATTTGGAAGTTTGGAGCTTGGCTGTGTGATTGAAGCCCTGCGCTTGGCTCTATGTTCTGCTACTACATTTTGCACTTTAACTGTGTAAGTAATATTTTAGATTTATCTACTTCAGCAACTGTACGATGATGCATTCATGCAAGTAATCCTGTAATGGAAGTATGGAACTATCGGTGCTTCAGATTTATGTTCTTGATCATTCAACAGATAGTCAGATAGTAATGGAACTATACTATCAGTAAAGCATGGACTTATTCTGGACAATCTAATTTTAGGCGTTGCTGTCCCTTTTACTCATACTAGTTATGTACTCGTGTGTTACAATGAAACTCATTAAATATATAGATAATCATGCTATAGAAGAGAGTTGTTTTGATCAGCTAGAAAGTAGAGAATAGTGAGAAGTTGAGGGAATATAGTGGTTGAAGAAGAATGAACCTATAATCACTAACTCTTTCTTTTATAATAGTAATAGATACTGATGTCCTGTACTTTGGGCTTCGGGTTTTTTTGACCGGGCTCAGGCTGCCAAGATGCTCAACTATCATGCCTCAGGCCGGGCTGATGCTTAGTGCTGTGAAGCTGGGATTTTCAGGCCCGGTCCAAAGGCCGTCCCAGCGTTTGAACAGGTCTACAGCCCGCCTTCTTCCCTAGCGGCCTCCGGTGTAACCCCCTACCGTTCTTTCTCTACCACCGTTTGCTGCCGCCTCCAACGCCGGCAACACCTCGACGCTCCGCCGCCGCTCCCCACCCACCCGCCTTTGCCACTAGCCGTCACCCTCGAAACACAGCTCGCCTCTCCACCCGTCATCGACCAGCCGACGACACCCTCCCTGCTGATCCTATAATTTATCGAGAATGCACTGTTGAACAGCCTCGTACAAGGACGAAGCAAGAGCCTGCTCATTCATACGATATGTGTTTTTGCGGAGCAAACGCAACCAATAAAGCCCTTATTATAGCCAGCGATACTCTTTCAACATCAAAAGGTGCTTGCTATTAGTCTATTACTGATCTCAGGCAACTGGGGTCATACCCGTATTCTCTCTCCACAGCGGCAACAAAAAGAGAGATGATCAATGATGTATGATACTGCCAAGGTACAGAACCTTGCAAGATCTTCTCACCTCAGTCTTAGAACTTTGAAGTTTGAACACCTGCCAGCCTCAAAATAAGTATACAAAACACAAGGAAAAAGAAGGATAAGAGCTAAAACAATCAATGGTATTTTAGAATATTGAAGTAAAATATCCAATGGTATTACAATTAACTTGGCATAAAAATGAGATTGTGCACTTCCTCGGCACTTTGTTTTACAAGCGTAAATCTTGAGAGGTAAAGGGTGAATTACAACGAATTCTTGATTTCTCCAGAGATACCAATGATCCTTAATTCAACAGATCTCCATACATGCAATATCTATGTACAATCACTTACATCAGCATTCGCAATTCTTCAGCATAGTTAAAAAAAATAGGCAGACAATCTGTTCAACAGCTCGTAGTGTAGCCTCCAAACTTTGACGAATGAAGTTGAGCTTTCTCACCTTTCTCGGAGGTCAATCATATCAAACTTTATTTCGGGGTTCATGTACACATGGGAGCAATGCTCATAGATTGGCAAACCATCTAAAGGCGCCTTATGTGGATGGAATCCTCTCTCTGGGCAATCATGGATCACACCCATACCACCTGGATCCGTGAGATGAAATATACCATGTTTTCTGTTCAAACAAAACATGTAAGCAAGATCAGATGACCATCTGATGCAAACAGCAGGAAAACGCAAATATTGCTCACTATCATCACAAAGATCACCGAATCAGAAAATATCATCCAATGTATCACTGACATGTGGACCCATGTCCCACGTGTCATCCTCACATTGGATAGTATTTTCTGATTTATACCTCTTTGTGATGGTACTGAACTAATTTTCTCAATTAGAAATAAGCTTCCACGACCTAGCAAACAGCCAAGAAACACTACGAAGTCTGTTAATTCGGGTTCAGCAGATTAGCCAAAAACCTGTACGCTAAAGGATAACTGCAGCCAAAGAGCTTTACAACATACTGGTGGAGGATGTACATTTCAAGAAGGCCATGAACAGAACGATTATCTTAAAAATAATACAACCTTTCCTTTGTTAACCAAGTTAATTGTTGTAGGGTTGGCCCCCATCTACATCCATTCGGTCTGCTGGGCCAAGAGGTCCAATAAGACATGTAAAAAAACACTTATACCTCTGGCATAGTAGACCACTATGAGGATATCAATATTCAAGAAGGCGCTAGGCGGGCAATGAGGTGAGACCTAGCGCCTAAGGAGTCTAGGCGACCGAATTAAAAAGAGGACAACAGGCAGAAGATAAGTATATATTTGATGTTTAGATGAAAATTAGTCAGATTTTGGACCGTCTGATGGAGATCCAACGTCCCAGATCGAGTCATCAAATCCTATAACTAATGTTTAAAAAAATTAGTCAGACTTTAGACCGTCCGATAAAAATCCAACGGCCCAGATCGAGTCATCAAATCCTTATATAAACTTCTAACCCTAAATCCATCCGCCGCCTCTCCGTAGATTCCGCCGTCCGCCTTCCCCACTCTCTCCGCAGATCTCGACGCCCCCGCACCCCCGCCCGCCTCCCCCATCTCCCCGCAGATCGCCGCCCGCCTCCCTCTCTCCTCCCTAGCCACCACCTCCCATCTCTCCTCCCTAGCCGCCACCTCCCCATCTCTCCTTCCTAGCCGCCGCCTCAAGAAATCTCCTCCACCGACGTCTCCTCACGGTGGCCACGGGAGCGGCGGTGGCGGCGGATCGCGCGGGAGTCCGGATCCGGCGGCGGCGGCCGGGAGCGCGGGACGGCGGGGAAGATGTCCCTCCGCCAAAGGGAGGCGAGGCGAGAAGATGGCGACACGGAGGAAGATGATGATGCGAATCCGGTGAGTTGACGGTGGCGACGATGGCCTCGTGTGTGGTAACTCTTTCCCTCCTCGGCTTATGTACTCCTCCTCTATTCCTTGGCGCCATCGCCGTCATGCCACCACGCGCGCCGGCCATCCATCCGCCTAGGCCGTGCCTAGGCCGCCTGGCCCGCCTTGACCACCTCTTTGACCGCCCGCCCCACCACCCAAGGGGCCAAGGCCAGCGGCACCTGCCGCCCAGCGCCTAGGCGGCCGCCCAGGCCGCCTTCTTGAACAGTGGAGGATATTAATGTAATCAGGTCTTATGACCATGTATATATGTAGCCTCGAGAAAGGAAGGGAGAGAACTTATTTCTCCTACACCCACTCTACTAGTCCCCTATTAACTGTTTGGTCTGTAACCACAACATTAATGGTGAATATTGGCGAATACTTAGGCAGTAAAACATGAAATTAAACTACTTGGTATAGACATCAAGCACAGCATAATAATAATTTGATCTAATCTGCAGCAATGAAAACTAAACCCCCCCTGAAAATCAGCATCCGCCAATGCTAATCTATATGATAAGTAACTGTCAAAAAAGATTGACCGCAAAACTGGGTGTCAACAGAACACATGGATAACATACTTTCTTGTGTCGGTAGGTGCCATAACAATTGCAATTGCTTCAGGTAGCATAACCTGTTGATAAAAAATGCCAAACACATGATCAGATTAAAATAATGAATTTTCCTCAACAGATTTCTCAAGTTGAAAACCCAGATACAGAAACTACATTTTCAATTTGAGTAGCCAGTGAACAGTAAGAAAATTAGCAGGACGCACACTAACTAGTAACTGTTGAACATATAAGAAGAGATATCGAAATGAAATCACCAGAAATAACACCTCCAACCATCTTGGGTATGCAATAAAATACCAGATAGGATCAAACAAACATCAAGAAACTGCGTAATGACCACAGGGAAAAAGTAGGTACCCTGATACAGGATTCAAATAAAATCCCTGATACAGGATTCAAATAAAATCATAGGATAAGCAAGATAAACAGATGAACCAAATCACATTTAGCTATGATCTCAGAACTACAATTCATGCATTGCAAACATGCATTTTGAATTTCAATTGTGAACATCTCGGCAATAAAGATTACAGCATTTCACTATATGTCGACATGCATTTGCTTAGTGTTTTCCTTATTTGAATCGATAAGAAAATAGTTATAAGACAAATGACATTACCAAGTGCTGAGGGTAACGCAAACACAAATTACTGAAATGGAAGCATGGCACCAAATAAGCAGTAATGGTACTGTGGGATCCAGTCTGCAAACATTACCAACATTACCTGATACGAGTAATGATTATGGAGATCAATGGAAGACAGGAAGCAAGACTGTGTTGGATGCGTCTGGATAGAAGGCACAGAAAAATGGTGAGAAAAGCAATCATTTTTTTTAACAAGTGAGGAAAGAAATTAGCCAATCAACAAATAAAATTCCTGAGTAATTCCGATAGTTGTTCTAGTACAGAAGAACTGATGCATCAGATGCAATTGAGAGTGTCATGAATCTCCTGCAGCCAATATTAAATACAGAAATTACATGATACCCTTATAAGTGACGGACCCAAGATTTTCAGGATGGGTATTCGTAGTTATCTTTACTATTATAAAAGAAGGAGTTGGTGGTTGGTCCAGCCTCTCCCACCCCTTCTCACAAAAGGCAGCGCTGACATGTGTCCCCAAAACACCCATTCTCCACTTTCTCAACTCTAACCGCTCTATTCTCTTAACTTATCACAATTCTCTATTTTCCACCGATCAAAACAATTTCTTCTATAGCACGATTATCTATATATTTAATAAGTTCCGTTGTAACACACGGATACGTAACTAGTTAAATACAGAAATTACATGATACCCTTATAAGTGACGGACCCAAGATTTTCAGGATGGGTATTCGTAGTTAATAAAATATTGTTTAATGGAAAAGTAGAGGTCCACATTAGCAAAAATCAAAGTACAAAACAATTAATAAAAATATGTTGAATTGGGAATATGGGACTTGGGCTTGGGAATGGGGATGCATTTGTGTTGTTCTCGACGTGCGCGACTTGCCTTGATGGCCCCTCCCCCACCACACATTTGGTGGGCCTAGGGTCAATTGGATTAGCTATCAAGGGCATTTTGGTCGTATTAGATAAAAACAAATCAGTGCCTAGATTATCATGCCTTGGTCAAGATTGACAAGTATTCGCAAACGGAGAGAGTGTCAACCTTTGTAAAGCAGTCCCGGTGATTAAGCAGAGTTCCTGCGGTTAGCCATGGTAGAGGCGCAGTTTGTTTTCAATGGTTCTTTTTTTGGTTGAAGAGTTAAAAAGGAGGAGAACTAAAGCAAACATGTTCATCAGCATATCCTTATTGCAAGCACAGTACATGTACATTCTTTCTTTCTTTCTTTGAAGGGATGAAGTGCGTGTACCTTATTGAATTGAGCAAACAACAAAAAAAACATCAATGGTGTCAAAATTTCATTAAAATGAACTTACATGAATCCAACCAAGAGTGAAAAGTGAGCCCATGTCCTGAACTTCAAATAGTTCTTCTTCATTTGTAGCTTCACACTGTAAAATAAAGAAAGCTATGTAATTCAATAATCTCTTCAAGTGCTGCAATTTAGGTACTGTGCTGCAATAATGTGAATAACTTGCACTAAGAAACATGAAAGAAAAATGCAGGCCAAAAATAACAACTTACCGAATCAGATGTAGATTTCTGCTTTGGAATTATTAAGGTTGTAATGTAAAAAGTTCTCTTTTTCTACATAAACATACAATGTAATATTAGAAGTCTAGCAAAGTCACTGCTCACATTTCTTTGGGGAAGTGCATACCAGGGTACCAGCAAGAACCCCACATGTCTCTAAACTTTTTTTGGTGTTTGCCTCAGCAACCCTTAGAAAACACTCCATCAACTTCACTGGCTAACAAGGTAAAATTGAAATCATCAGTCGAAATAGGTCGTTGTTATGCATCAGTAACAAATAAATGTAGATAGATGATCCATACTCATGTATTTCCTATAAAGCTGTAGGTTCAGAACTATATTAGGGTTAGAAAAGGAAAAGGCATATTTTGAACTTACAACGTGCAAGTTCTGATAATGTACGGTTTCTGATATAGCAAGTCCTGGTGTTGGATCAGCAATGCATGATGGAGAAATTGATCTACGCTCAGGATGTACCTCTGCCAGGACAGGTGGGGGAGAAGGCTGCCTGATATTTAACTGGGATAACTCTTCTTCCAGACTAACAGAAGGCACGGAGGTGCATTCTTCTGCTGGTGCAGACCATCGACCATCATCAAGAGATAGAACAGATTTCATATCCTCATTATCATTTGTAGTGCTATCCGTAGATGCTATACTGGGACCATGCAGACCATCTTGGTTCAAGATAGCTGGCACTAAACTGCAGAAGCAAGGGCATGATAATGCCACATGATAAAAAAAAGAAAATAATATAGCTATGCACATGGACAAGTTTGCTTATAAATATGACTAATTTCCTCCTGTAATCCCCCTTCCAATCCAATCTTCTGCATAACCATTCTTTCTTTCAATTTGGTTAATCGAGTCTCCTTTGAAAATCTATCTAATTTAGTCCATCCCATAAATAATTTATTTCAGCCTTCAGGTGGCTCTACTGTGGCAGAACATCATCATTAAAAACAGTTTCTAAAAGTACATAAATCAAAAAATAAAATTTTGCAAAACTAACAAAAAAAATCCTTAAAACAATACTCCCTCCATTTCGAAACATAAGGTGCCGTTGACCTAGCAAGGTCTCCAAAATTGGACTATGACCATTAGTTTATCCTATGGTATACTATTAGTAACAATATAATTATGATAATATGAAATTACTTTCGAATGTGAATCTATCGGTAACATTTTTGTGTTACTACACTTGAACATAGTTTGATAATTGTTCGTTAGAATTTGCAAAGTTGGGCTCTCGAAAGGTGTGGGCATAAAATCGGAGGGAGTATTTAAAAATATCTGAGAAAATACTCAGAAATGTATATAAGATGAACAAAAGTTCATATATAAAGAAACATGAAATTTGAAAATATG
This sequence comes from Bonia amplexicaulis, assembly GCA_036346245.1. Classification (NCBI taxonomy): domain Eukaryota; kingdom Viridiplantae; phylum Streptophyta; class Magnoliopsida; order Poales; family Poaceae; genus Bonia; species Bonia amplexicaulis. Next base: position 28,819,978 of record CM070736.1, read on the forward strand.
GAAAATACATAGAAGGAAATAAAACAGTTAAACATTGTAAAAAAATTTAAAAAGTAGAGAACAATTCAAAAAGTTCAATGAAAGAAAAATAAGTCAATAAAATTCCCAATAGAACATTTGAAGAATAAAATTTCGGAATATTCATGGAATTTTATATTTTGTTTAATTGTTCTTTATGGTTTTATATCATTTGGATTGTTCTAGGTCTGTTTGGAACACAGAAACTTTGTAGTAATTTCACTAGAAATAGTTCAAGTCCTATAAGAATTTCCCGGGTTCCAAATGGGGTCTATTGAGTGGAGGGACCAATTAGCACAATATAATTGTCCTAAGAAGGGGGATCGCAGTTTTCCATAATTGTGCACAATGTTTTTTCCAAACGGGGATAACCCAGATTCCATTACCAAAATACCATAATTGTGCACAATGCTTGGAATAAAGAGATAAAATTAGTTTTAGAAATATTACGGTAAAACTATCTGAGTTCTCACCTAGTGATATCACTTTGCATTAATTCAAGATTGCTTGGATACTGAACCTGCAACAAGCAGTAATGAAATCCATAAGATAATGGTTGTCTATGGTTAAATTCAAAAGCAAGCACATTAAGAAAATGAGAGGAAAATAATCATACCTTGATTCCAGCAACGGGTCCAGTCCATTGTCCATGAAGCCCATTAGGTCCTAATATGGAGTGTCTAGCTAGTGTTTCTTCTTTTGGAAAAGGCAGATTTACATATCTGCATAATTTAGCCAGCAAATGACAAAGTTCTAGTTTAGTAACACAAAAAATATTTCAACAATACACCTATTTAACACACATGGCTGCCAATACAGGGGAAAATAATGGAACTTTTCGTCTGCAGAAAGCACAGTGAATAAGAAAAGGAAATAGAAACGAAGAAAACACCAAGTCCAATGCATGCAAATAGAACGAACAGTCTTGCTATAATTCTGCAAAAGCACATAAATTCACTCTTGCTGGCTTCTCACAAGACCAGTATAACTGTGTTTGCAAGCCACCTGACTTTTTTCTTGTTGCAGTCAGAAGAATGATGTTTCTCTGCTTTACAACTATGAAATGTGTAGAATGACCAATTACCAGAAACACTGAATGCAGCGTCAAACTTGTAATAGGCTGAACTACTTGTAGAACTGAACGACATCCTGAATTGATTGATAAAACAACAAATTTTGTGCCAAGACAAACTATATAGTTTTATAAAAAAAATTGAACTAGTTAACTAATCCCTGAAAATCTCCTACCCCCCACCCCACACACACAAGTGAAGGCTCAGACTTGCCAGTTATGACCTGTTGCACAGCAAGAAACTAAGGCCCTGTTTGAAATGCAAGAAAACCGAAGGATATTCGAAAGATATGCTATGTTGCCTGCAAAGTTCCGATGAAATTCCTGCACTCTCAAAATTAAGGTACATGGGCGATATGTTCCCTACAAGCCTAACTTTTGTCTTAACAAAATGATCAAGTTGCCACATTGTTTTAGGTTAGCTGAATCGTCCTTTTCCATAATTGGTGGTATGTGGGTGATATGTTCCCTCTAAACATAATGATCAAGTTACTACAGTGTTTTTTGGTTACCTAACAAACATGTCAACTAATCTTCCTTTTCCATAATTGGTGCCAACAGTTCAATCTGAAAATCACTCAATGTGTATTTTTTTTACTTAAGACAAATGAAACACAGCATATCATAGGCATAAATATGACCAAAAGATACACATACTGTCTGCGGATCTGCCTATCAGGTTGGACACTCGGTAATGATGCCACTTGGTGTCTCCCAGCAATGAAGATTTTTTGAAATGATCCATTATTGTTTCCTACAAATGGCTGAACAAGAAAAAGAATGAGAAAGTACAAACAGAACAAGCACCTGAGAAGCTGACAGTACATAACTCTTTGTTCCCAGAATGATTCGAAATATTACAAAGTAGGGAATGCTTGCGACGCCATGTATACCTGAGGCGAATAAGTGGTTGGGCCTGTTGAGGTATGCTGCTCTGTCCTATGACTTGCAGCATAGGTTCCATTTAGATTATTAGATTCCACGGTACCTCCTCTGTTATGCTGAGCAATCTGCCACTGCACAACTGGCTTCAGTGACTCAAGCTCATTGAGAACATCGATGAGTTTCTACAACAAAACTGCAGTCACTTAAAGAAACAGCTGGGGAAAAACTATTGTTGTCCAAAATTCAACTTGATCAATTGGGATCCCAAATCCTATGTCACCCTATGAGCAATGGATGCAAGGCTCGAGATGTGCTTTCTAATCAGGATAAACTCGTACATTTTAACAACTTGAAACTACAAACACACAGTTATTGAGCCCAGAGGAATTACAGAGGAGTTATTCTTGAAGAACTCTGTTTCTCTCGACTTGAATGCGTGGTAGTCAGGATGCTTCGGAATCGTCTCGCACAGCAAGCTGCAGCCAGTCAGACGTCAGATGTGACACCCAAACAAGATACTAAAGAGCAGACATCACATCAGGATAAATCAACGCCCACGCCACCTCGAGTATCTCAGGAGGATGACATACAGGTCGAGGATGTTCTTCTCATCTCGATATATCTTAGCCTGCCCAGACCACATAGAAGCACCAAAATTTAACACAATTTGGGACCAAACTCGACAGCACTCTCGTAAATTGCGTAACAAGACAATCCCCAATTCACCGAACCGCATCAAAGAACCAAGCAAAACTACCCTCAATTGCGCAACAAAACAGCTACAAAGCTAATAGGGGTTCCCGCGTGGGATTTCGGGAGCGGCTAGGATTTGACCTGGCGGAGGAGGGTGCCCGCGATGCGGAAGTAGTAGGGGAGGCTGATGCGGTGGTCGACGGCGATCGGCCGCGCGCAGGCCTCGATGTTGATGCCGCCCCTGGCTGGCTGCGGCGGCCCCATGGCCTTCTCCGGCGAGCTCCTCCCCTTCTCCGGCGAGCTGTTGGCGACGGGAATTAGCGCCGCGGGTTGGGAATGGCAATAGACTTTGGTAGCGGTGAAGGAATTGGTCGATAAGGGCATCTGCAATGGTCTGAGTCAGCTAGCTATATGCATATACACATCAAGATATATTCTATGTGGAGGAAAGAGAGATGCAAAAAATCGAGCCACTCTTCCCAAGACTAGTCTATAACGCCAAACGATAGAAGATCTATAAATTTCGTGTGCATGTAAGATTAAATAGATATCCTTATAGATAGCTCTTTAGAATACTAGATTTAGTGTGTATTATATAAATGATGTGGAAATCTTATAGTTAGTTGTTAGCTATAACCATTGCAGATGCCCTAACACGTTGGGGACTGCGAAGTAGTTTTTTTTGCAGTTATACCCTTGTAGATTACGGAAATTATTGATGTCGATGGGTTTCAGAGTTTCCTCGATTCGATTCTTTATGGAACTGCCGAACTTTCATCCAGTGGTAGGTCAGGATAAGGGCTCACAATAAACCACAGATTGGTTTTCCGAAGTTACATGCTTTTCATACCTAGTTGGTCCAAAACTTAAATTAAGTGATATCCGAAGTAACATGCTTTTCATACATAGTTGGTCCAAAACTTAAATTAAGTGAAAATTATCGGACATAGCTAAACAGCTTATATAAGGACAATTAGATTATAATAATCTTAAGTGTCTAAATGGGTCCAAAACGTGTCTAGTGGGATGACCCTAAATAGGTGTGTTTGGTGGGCTGACCCACAGCCCACTACTATAGACACGTCCTAGGCATGACACGATCGGCGACGGATATGTGCCGGGTTGACATGGCACGAGACACTAGGTCGTGCTCGGTCGCCGCCCAGCTCAAAGATTCGACGCGGCACAAATAGTGCCCAACCAAGCACGGCTCAACATAGGCATGGTAGGCACAGCACGACCCAATAAGCACATGAGTTTGTTAGACATGTTAAACCCGGTAGGATGGTTAGCCCGTTAGGCACGAAAATCCTACCACTAGGCATGCTTAGCCGGCACGATACGGTGAGCACGACCTGGTTAACATGAATATGGCCCATTTAGTCCGAGAAACCATCGAATTTTTTTAACTTCCAAGCCATTTGGGAGTATAAAAATACAAAAATCGAAAAAAAACTAATTTTTTCTATAAAGAGGTAGCATAGCCCTCTCATTCAACCACACTCAAACCTGCAATCTCTTCTCGGAATTTTCTTATAAAATTTTGATACGCTTTGTGATAATTTGGCAAAATTTAAAATATTTTTACCAAAAATCCAAAAAATTGAAATCCGGCTACAGTCAATAAAAGATGTAAGAATACTAATTTTATATATTTATGTTGTTCTTACTTTTTGTTGTGATGTAAAATAGGTAATAGTGTAATTTTATATTTGCATTTTATAGTTTTCCATATTTCTCTATAGAAAAATTTGACAATTTTCCTACAAGTGAATACGGAATTAATCTAGAAGATTTTTCATTCTTCGGGAATGAAATGCCTCTACCTCCACCCCTACCTCAAACGGGAGAGCAGACCCTAGCTATACTATCGTCAGGCTCTTGAGTGTCGGTACGTCTACAAGCACTAGAGCAAAAAAGTTCAAGATCCAAGATTTGGCAAGATTTCGATAAGATAATGAAGTGAAATGAGGATGGAGCTCAGGTAAGATATGCTATTTGCAAAATTTATCGTCAGGAATTGTTTGCCAAGTCTATAGGTGGAACCAGACACTTACATAGACATGTCCAAAGATGTAAAGAAAAACAAAGTATGGCCATGAGGCAGACGCAACTACAATTCAACCCCGATGGTATGGTACATTACTAGGATTATAATCCTGAGGTAGCTTGAAAATCTCTAATCCGTTTGATTACTACACATGATCTACATTTAGACTTTAGTGAGTCACAAGCGTTCGAAAAACTACATTAGAACTATTCATATTTCTAGTTTTTTTACAATTTCTAAACAGACAACAACTAGAGATTTAGTTAAATACTACAATAATGGTCATTCTAAAATAAAAGAACTCTTTGAGACCTGTGTATTTTCCATAAACTTGAGCACGGACATATGGAGTGATCAGTCTAGATAGGGTTATCTTAATGTAGTTGCTCATTATGTGAACGATGATTGGGTAATGGAAAGAGAATCATAGGCTTTAAACTAATTAACATAGCACAAACGGATGAGAATATAACGGAATGTATTATCAAAGTTGTGAAAGATTTTGGTCTTATAAATATTTTTTTGCGATTATCCTGGACAATGCTACAGCAAACTCCACGACAATGGATATTCTCACTTCATTATTTAGTACATATGCTAAATCCTTCTTGCTACATCAGCGATACATCTACCATATTATTTATCTTATAGTTAAATATGGTTTAAAAAGGTTGGATCTATATCTTCAAACTTTTCGCGATGTAATTTATTTTGTAAATAATTCTAACAAATGAATTTCAGCATATAAGAACTTCTGCATTGCGATGGGTGTATTTCCACGAAAGTTCTATGTGGATATGCCAGTAAGAAGGAGCTCAATTATCTCATGCTACAAAATATTTTACCACATAATCCCACATTTTCTATTTTTATCCACACACACTATCATAGCCTTGGCGGCAACACACTATTGAGTGAGCAGCACTGGTATGTTGCTAGAAAGTTACTAGCATTTCTTGAAATATTTTATGAAACCACTGTTGCTTTATCTAAAGTGTACTATCCAACATCTTTTTAAATTGTGCATCATACACTTGCGATTACGGGTCACTTCAAAGCTAATGAAAATGACATTGTGTTATGAGAGGCTGTGTATGCTATAAAAACTAAATATTCAAAATATTGGAAAGATATTCCGCATGTGTATGCATTTGCATTTATTTTAGATCGAAGAGCTAAAATTTGCAGGATTCACTAATGTTCTTTCACTTCTAGGTGAAGTTGCAGTGATAGATTATTCTAACTATTTTTTAGTTGTTCATACTAAATTGTTGAAAGTTTATCAGAAGTACAAATAAAAGTTTCAGAGGGTTCACTTACAACACCTCCATCAGCACTCACCACAGGTAAGAAGACAAATATGTGGGGACAAAATATTTGGTGCACCAGGATCCTCCAAAAATCAAGCTCTACAATGTCAAATGTTGGAGTATTCCGTACCAGTGATCGTGGGGAACTATCGGTCTTTTCTAGATAGTGATCATGTGGATCACCACGTAGAGGATTTCAATGGTTTGGGATGGTGCATGAGCACAAGGTAACTTATCCGGTGCTATCCATATTAGCATGAGACGTGTTAAACGTTCCTTTCTTGATAGTTTCTTCCGAGTCTACTTTCGGTTTTCTAGAAGAATATTGAAGGAGATACGAACATGTCTCACAAGTAGAAAGTAAAAGATTGGGAACAAACTGATGTGCGACCTCAACACTGCATAGAGAATCCAAGTTGGAACACTTGTTCAACAATGTCTATTTAGATGACGCCGACGACACTAATGCTTTTTAGAGCATCGATGTATACGTTGTATCTTTTCTAGTTTTTACATGTAATTCTGAGTTATATGTTTTACTATTTTTTCTTTGCCAAAATTTTCTCAAGTTGAGTTTTTACTTGACAAAGATTTTTACGAGGCAACCATTTAAACATTAATAAAACTCATTATTACATTTCTATAATTTATTTTATCTTTTTGAATTCTATATTTTTTGAATTATTATTTTTTTTCAAATTTTTCGAGCCGAAACGAGCCAGCCATGCCTACTTGGGCCGTTAGGCTAAACGGGTGTGGGATGTCCCGACACGAATGCCCACTGGGCCATACCTAGGTTGCCTCCTTAGCCCGCGGGCAGGCACGACACAATATGTTTAGGCTGACGGACTAAGTGGGTCGTACCTAATGGGGCCGAGCCGTGCCATCCATTTGGACAGGTCTACATGCCAGCCCATGGCATGGTACTGCATTTCATACATAGTTGGTCCAAAATGAAGAGTACAATAGCGCGTTCATCGTAAGTATTTTGGGAACTCAACTCAACAAGATGTACACTAAGTAAAATTGAAGAGTTACAATAATTTTATGTTATGCAAGCAATAATTTTTGTCTTCACATCATCGTCAACCTCTTCTATTTCAATTGTTAGGTCTTCCTCTTACTTTATAACTTCCACTGGTCGGTGAACTACATAAACATTGTGCACAGATGCATCAACATGCTGACTCGAATAACTACGTTCGAAAATGCACTGAGCCCGATGATCATCATCGTGCAATCAGGCAGCAAGGTAGTTGCACATTTCAATGATGTCTTCCATGCCGCAATCGGTAGGAAGTTTCCAAAGTTCATGAATTGGAGAAGGTCGATGTCCGCCATATCGAAATAGGTTCTCCTGAACACTGCACTTTCTTCACCACGAAGTTTTTGAAATTTTATGATAGTGAAGGGCACAAGATCTAAACTGACATAGAACTGGTAGGCAGTAATTTCTTCTATTACATGCAGTATATTATTTTGTAATATGTAGTAATTTAGGGTTATGATGTATTTATTTCTTATGCAATATGTATAGGGTAGAGCTACTATTCTACATGTTATTCCACGTGCTCTACGTTGTCAATCTCCTTTCCGATATTGTAGAGAAGCTTAGGATGTGCAGCTCATCGGAATAGAATTATATGTTGTGATGTGAGTTCCTTTATGTACATTATGTAAAGTAATTTGTTACATGAATAACAGTAAAATTGTGTACCCAACGTGGTGAAATTACTTATGATCAACAATAAATTTACATATGAGTGACGGTAAATTTACTTAGTACTGGTAGTAAACTTACTTGTGACTGACAGTAAACTAAGTTGTGACAGCCGCTGCCCTCTCCATCCCTACCAACACCGTACACCTTCTCCCTCCCTATCGACAGCCGTGCTCAACGGGTCACCGTTGGTCCGTTAGGCTAAGCGTGTCCATATCGGCCTAGCACGGCCGTCCCCTCTCTGTGTCATGCCTAGGTCAGACGGCAAACACAAGGGCCGACACAACATTGCACGGTAATTTAATCGTGCCAAATGGGCTGTGCCTAAATAGGTTATACCCTATCTGGCCCGTGTCATGCTGAGCGGGCCATTTGGCCAGGTCTAGAAACTATCAATTTGGAATAGATCAGATAAACTCAGCACTAACTCAGTGCTAATACTAGAATTCTCCAGTTTGAATTTTCCACTTGTTTTCTAGGCTTCACACTTGTTTTCAAAACCTGGAGCGGCATATGATGAGCTTTATCTCTTTGTCAAAAACCTACTTTGGAAAAACTTTAGCCTACGAATTCTCTCTGCAATGTTTGTAATTGTGTATGTCCAATCATAAAAATCTGGGGAACGGATGCCCCATTACACATTAGGGTCATACCAATCATTGGTAACGCTTGGCTTGGCGCCTCTTGAGCACCAACCAGACATATCCATTCCACGAACATTTCTTTCATAGAGCAAATCACAACACAAATATCACTTTGGTCAAAGCTAAAGCACCTTGGAAGTTGGAAAAATAGGTATTGGCGAGCATCACAAGTTGAGTTGCTAGATCGAACCAATTACCTCGTTACAAAGTGCGTAACACGTCAACCACCTCGAATTGTCACATCTGAACGAGACGAATTTAGCTAAACCTTGGAGCAATCCTCTTCTCCAACAAACCACCAAAGTCAGCACACAACATCGACGACACCATGACTACCAATAATTTGACAATTCTAAGTTTTAACTATCGGTATGTCTTCGAATACCATAGTAAAAGAAATCACGTTAATTGTGATTTACTTTGTTGTACTCAACTTCATTCAACCAACTTAGTTCCTAGAATTAAATTGATCATTTGTTACTCTAGAATTACAAACTTTGATATAGATTTAGTGCATTGGTGCACTTTGACGAAACTAGTTTATTTAGGCTTTAATTGTGCAAAACGATTTGAGTTATGTTTTCACGCTATAAACTCGGTTTTAGTTTAAAAGCTGTGGCTTATGACTGATATTGTACTCTAGCGGCTAAAATTTTACTGTAGCTAAAGGTGGTTTATTTAGCGTAATTAAATTAAAAAAATTAAAAATAGAAAAATATGCACGCTCATCACGAACAACGCAAACGAATACGAGAAAAAAAAGAACCGGCAAAAAACTCAAAAAAGTCAAAAGTTCAGAAAAAGATGAAATTTGTGAATAGAAAAAATAAGCCAAAATTCAGAAGCTGAAACCGAAACGAGTGGGATCTAAGAAAGATTTTTTAAAAAATGCCAATTTATCCCTTTTAGTAGGTCTCTTCGACCTTACAGTGGCAGACAAGGCTTGGCGATACAAATTTCCGATGTATAGAGTAACTAGCTGAATACCCGTGCGTTGTTACGGATGTTAAAAAATTTTAGAACATATTTGTATGCATATTCTAAAAAATTTTACCTCCCGTTATTTCAGAACATAGCAACAAGCATTCAGCTAGTACAAGATTAAGCACTAGATGAAAAATACGATGTACCTACAATGATGAAATCCACCTTTACCACTAAATCATAGAAAGAAAGATATTTTGATGGGAAGGTGGGAAGATTCTGCTGCAGTCTTTTGAGGTGACTGTCTTTTGTGAGAAGAGGTGAGAGAGACCGAATCAACTACCAACTCCTTCTTTTATAATAGTAAAGATCAATGGGGATCCTAGGCAGTCGGACCACTGGCCGGTGATTGTGGAGTGTGGAGCCGGAGCATATGGGGTGCAGGTCAAATGGCCAAGTGCAGTTCATGTTCGAAGCCCGATGGCTAGGAGGAGACGGTTGCGCAAAACTGGTCGAGAATGCATGGGAAACGGCTTTCAAAACAGGTTCCTTTAGCACCCAAGAAGGAGAAGAAAATCATGATTGACTTGCGTGATTGGGATCAGAATGTTTTAAGGGATCTTGAGAAGAGAAGGAACTGGAGAGGTGCAGACGCCATAGCGGGCTTATGACTAAAATTATATTGTAATTGCTGAAATTACACTATAATTGAAGGTGGTTTATTTGACGTAATTAAATTTAAAAAACTTTAAAAATAGAAAAATATGTTAGATCATCATGGACAACACAAACGAATATGAAAAAAAAAGAATCAGCAAAAAAGCTAAAAAAACCAAAAATTTTGAAAAAGATGAAATTTATGATTAGTAAAAAATAAGTCAGAAACTCAAATCGAAATGAGCGGAATGAATATCTCGCAGAACCAAGTGTCGCAAGAACACCTTCTGAGTTATAAGCTTGAGCGCTTCCAGGATCAACATCACTTGTACTGGAAGCAGCGAGTTCAAGGAGATCGCAACAACACGAAGTTCTTTCGTGCGTTTGCATCAGAGAGAAGGCGCAAAAATAAAATCACGAAGCTTAAGGGAGAGAATGGCACTACTACAAAAAAAAATCTTGTATTAGACACCATATCATAAACAGTTCCCTAAAACTGTTTGTATTAAATACAATCATAGATAGTTTTAGTTTAAAGATCGTATATGTTGCTGTCAGTCCTAAAAACCGTCTGTGAAGAGGAAATATCACAGACGGTTCGTGGTTAAAATCGTCCATGAAGTATCACAGATGGTTTTTTGTATTAAAAACCGTCTATGATAATTAAATTATCATAGATGACTTGTATATAAAACCATCTATGATAATTCTACTATATTAATTATGCACAGACCTATCGACCCTCTGTCTTAAATTCCAGATCTACGCTGTTGCTTTGAGCTGGAGGCAAGGCTTTGAGGCAATTTGGTGAAAGGAGATTATTTGGCAAGAGTAATTGTAGATTCACTAAGTTTTTGACTATCTATGGTTAGTAATTTGTTTCTAATTACATTATAATTTACATTTATAGCTTTTAGTGAAAGAAGAATTGAAGAGGTTTGATCTAGCTAGCTTGATGTAGAGAGAAGATTATTTTACATCTAGCATGATTTAGGGTTTAGTCAATTAATAGTCTATTTATACTTAATTCAATTTAATTAATTATTATTGCTACATATAGCTACTTAATTTAGATCTACATATATAGTATAGTAATTAATTTACTGAATATGTTGTACTAAATTGTTATATGCGTAACGTAGGACCAAAGCTGGATGTATGTTGGGAACCATGTGTGTGAAGAGTATATTAATGGTGTTTCTGCTTTTACAAGAGCTGTCGACGAAGATATGTTGAATAAGAGGGTGAAATATATGTATTGTCCATGCATTGACCGCGAGAATTTAAAAATGTTTAGGAGCCGAGTGCAGATTGAAGCGAACTTGATTCGAATGGGTTACAAAAATGGGTATATATGTTGGACCAGTCATGGTGAAGAGCAGATTAAACACGAAGGTATTAATAATGATATCGCCGATGAAGTCAATGATATATCGCCGGATAATCATGTCGATTGTTGTTCCGATTCGAATAGACTGAATGGTAACAATATAGATTAGATGCTTTATTCGTGATGAGAGAGAGGCTTCGAGGCTTAATGAAGGACTCGGAGAAACATTTATTCACGTGATGCAAGTCAAAGTACACCAGGTTGTCAGCCATACTTGAACTATTGAAATTAAAGGCAAGCAAGGGTTGGTCCGACAAGAGTTTCACGACACTGTTTGGTCTTTTAGCGGACATACTCCTGGTGGGAAACGAGTTACCCAAAACCACCCACAAAGTTAAGAAGGTTCTTTGTCAATTAGGAATAGAAGTCGAAAGAATACATGTATGTCTGAACGATTGTATCCTCTACCGTAAAGAGTATGCAAACATGCATGTATGTCCGGTGTGCAACGTATCCCGATGCAAATGTAAAAATCAATCAGATGACGGCGAGGGAATAGAGGTGAAGAGAGGACCTCCTGCTGAGGTAGCACGTTATTTTCCTGTAATTCCCCGTTTGAAGCAGTTTTTTGCGAACCTAAATTAGGTAAAACTGCTGTGTTGGCACTTGGAAAAGTGTAAGAAAGATGAAATGCTAAGACAACTTACTGATTTCGTCCAGTGAAGAAACATTGATAGGAGGTTTGCAAACTTCGGTGCAGAATAGAGAAATATAAGGTTTGGAATGAGTACAGATAGAATGAATCCTTTCGATAACATGAGCAGCTGACATCTTGTTTATGGTCAACTACTGTGAAGTCGACCTACAGCCGAGGTGGCAAGGGAAAACCGAAGAAAACGTATGATGAGATCCTCTACTTGTCGTTAGCCTAAAAATTCATGCTAGGCGAGCTGTTGGTTGTCCCGAAAGGGCGCATTCTAACTCTAGGACTATCTTTCCAGATATTGCATATGTATTACATGGAATATGCCAACAAGCCAGAGGAAGAACGACGCTCGGGTGTCAACGTCAAGTTCATGCCGCATCATCTGCAACATAATATTCATGATTGTATCTTCACGATGACTTTCGAGGACTTATTCTTTCTCTTCACACTCGATGCCCTCTATGCCTCACTCATTCGATATTGGACACTGTAAGTGTGTACAATCATGGTCTAAGTTTATGTATGATAAATGTCATATATAACATTTTTGTGTGTATATATATATATATATATATATATATATATATCATATATATATATATATATATATATATATATATATATATATATATATATATAACTCATATACATGGTGAGTGAAGCTAGATTAACGAAATCATTGGTTGGTTTTCTCGACCCACGCTTGGTCGCTATGGATATCATCAAGGATGATGTGCCCTTCATCGAGAATTACATTACGAAGGTATTGGAGGGTCACCACGAAAAGGAATTTATACTTATGCCCTACAGCCAGGGGGTAAGTGCTATACTAGTGGCTATACTTGTTGATTTATACTTTATAAGCAACACGAACATATGTTTAATGACCATAACATTAGGGGTGGAAAACGGTAACGAATAATTCGTTTTATCCGATATTCGTATCCGAGAAAATGTGAACGTGGTAAGCAAAAATCCGTATTTGAAAATATTCGTATTCGCTAATATTCGTATCCGTATTTGAGAATATTCGTATTCGCATTCGTATTTGAAAATATTCGTATTTGTATTCGAGAATATTCGTATTCGTATTCGCATTCGTATTCGAGAAGAGGAAGAGCCAAGACCTCAACTAGTGCACTCCTCATTTCGCTCAACTAGTACTTAAGACTCAAGACTAACTCCTTAACTCCTTTCCAGATTTCCTGAACTAGTACTCAAGACTCAAGAGCCAAGACCCCAAGTCCTCAACTAGTACACTGCCGGCGATCGCTTCTACCCATCGACATTTCGTGGCACAATGTCACGCCATTTGTTAGGTCGATGTACAATACTAAACTATAAAGCATTCTACTATATTAATTATGCAACCTATCGACCCTCCTTAAATTCCGGATCTCTGTTGCTTTGAGCGAGAGGCAAGGCTTTGAAGCAATTTGGTGAAAGGAGATTATTTGACAAGAGTAATTGTAGATCTACTAAGTTTTTGACTATCTATGGTTAGTAATTTGTTTCTAATTGCATTATAATTTACATTTATAGATTTTAGTAAAAGAAGAATTGAAGAAGTTTGATCTAACTAGTTTCATGTAGAGAGAAGATTATTTTACATCTAGCATGATTTAGGGTTTAGTCAATTCATAGTCTATTTATACTTAATTCAATTTAATTAATTATTATTGCTACATATAGCTACTTAATTTAGATCTACATATATAGTATAGTAATTAATTTATTGAATATGTTGTACTAAATTGTTATATGCGTAACGTAGGACCAAAGATGGATGCATGTTGGGAACCGTGTGAGTGAAGAGTATATTAATAATGTTTCTGCTTTTACAAGAGTTGTGAAGGAAGATATGTTGAATAAGAGGGTGAAATATATGTACTGTCCATACATTGACTGCAAGAATTTAAAAATGTTTAAGAGCCGAGTGCAGATTGAAGCGCACATGATTCGAATGGGTTACAAAAATGGGTATACATGTTGGATCAGTCATGGTGAAGAGAAGATTAAACACGAAGGTATTAATAATGATATCGCCGGATGATCATGTCGATTGTGGTTCCAATTCGAATAGACTGAATGATAACAAATGTTAAATTCCGAGGCTTGACGAAGGACTCGGAGAAACCTTTATTCACGTGCTGCAAGTCAAAGTACACGAGGTTGTCAGCCATACTTGAACTGCTGAAATTAAAGGCAAGTAAGGATTAATCCGACAAGAGGTTCACAACACTATTTGGTCTTTTAGCGGACATACTTCTGGCGGGAAACGAGTTACCCAAAACCACCCACAAAGTTAAGAAGGTTCTTTGTCTATTGGGAATAGAAGTCGAGAGAATACATGTATGTCTGAACGGCTGTATCATCTACCGTAAAGAGTATGCAAACATGTATGTATGTCCGGTGTGCAACGCATCCCGATGTAAGTGTAAGAATCAATCAGATGACGGCGATGGAATAGAGGTGAAGAGAGGACCTCCTGCTATGGTGGCACGATATCTTTCTGTAATTCCCTATTTGAAGCGTTTTTTTGCGAACCTAAAGCAGACAAAACTACTGTGTTGGCACTTGGAAGAGTGTAACAAGGATAGAATGCTAAGACACCTTATTGATTTCGTCCAGTGGAGAAACATTAATAGGAGGTTTGCAAACTTCGGTGAAGAATAGAGAAATATAAGGTTCGGATTGAGTGATAGAATGAATCCTTTCGTAACATGAGCAGACATCTTGTGCAGTCAACTATCGTGAAGTCGACCCACCGAGGGGCAAGGAAACCAAGAAAACGTATGATGAGATCCTCTACTTGTCGTTAGCCAAAAATTCATGCTAGGCGAGTGTTGGTTGTCCCGAAGGGCGATTCTAACTCTAGGACTATCTTTCCGATATTGCATATGTATTACATGGAATATGCCAACAAGCCAGAGGAAGAACGACGCTCGGGTGTCAACGTCAAGTTCATGCCGCATCATCTGCAACATAATATTCGTGATTGTATCTTCATGATGACTTTCGAGGACTTATTCTTTCTCTTCACACTCGACGCCGTCGATGCCTCACTCATTCGATGTTGGACACTGTAAGTGTGTACAATCATGTTCTAAGTTTATGTAATGCCGATAAATGTCATATATAACTCATTATCCCTTCATCGAGGATTACATTACGAAGGTATTGGAGGGTCATCGCGAAAAGAAATTTTATTTATGCCCTACAACTAGGGGTAAGTGCTACACTAGTGGCTATACTTGTTGATTTATACTTTATAAGCAACACGAACATAGGTTTAATGACCATAACATAACGTGTAGATTTCATATTGTAGTTATCATTTCGAGAAGAGGAAGAGCCAAGACCTCAACTAGTGCACCTCATTTCGCTCAACTAGTACTTAAGACTCAAGACTAACTCCTTAACTCCTTTCAGTTTCAACTAGTACTCAAGACTCAAGAGCCAAGACCCCAAGTCCTCAACTAGTACACTTCGCGATGCTTCTACTCACGACATTTCGTCAACATTGTGTACTCGCCATTTGTTAGGTCGATTTGTACAATACTAAACTATAAAGGCAACAATTCCGTGAATATGAGATCATTCAGAATGGGGTGTTGTTTACGTTTGGTCGATGGATACAATTGCTACTGTAGGCTACATTGCGAATAAACAATGGTGCCGTAAATATAAACTTGGAAATCATATTTTGAGAAAATTTCAAATGTCAAAATTTGAATTTAAAACCTCTAATCGGAAAACGCTCGATTACAACATTCGTAGGAGGATATTCATATTCGATCGAATTAATATATACGATTCAATTCATAACATAACTGTAGATTTCACTAGATTCTAATTGTAATTATACCAAAATAGAACATGGTAATATACCTTGATTCACTAAAGAAGAACAAAACTGACTACATAGTTGTCCAACAAGTAATCGACAGGTAAACACATTTTTTTCATAGATAACTCTATTGTAGTTTTTCCTTCCTGCCCATGACTAAACCTATCCTTTTGGAATCACGTAGGTCTCTCCACGTACGTTGCAAAGGTACGGAAATCCAAGAGAGGGATCAACACCCTGCAAAACGTTCTAGATTTTTCGGATTCGCTAGTACACATTAATCCATACAACACTTTGTAGTAATGCCTCTCGAATTAACAAATTCTATTTTTACAGTGCCACCAGTAGCCGTCGGGCAACAACACCTGTGGATTCTATGTTTTCCACAATATGCAACTTCTCGTCAGTTCCACGAAGAACAATTCTGAGATTTGTCAATCTTGCGATAATTATTTCATTCTTATCAATTATATATGTATACACGACATTCATCTTCATACCATCAGGTTTCGTCTATCACTACAACTCCGTTGGAATATGTCGACCTCGGACATATCTAGCCCTTTGCGCCCGCTATGGTATGTTTCTGCAGACAGAGAAGGTATTTCTTCATTTGATTTACAGGGTTCTCTGGTCCTACTGTCATGGGACCTCAACCGTGCTTTTTACATCAAACGAGAGAACTTAGTGCAGTGACCACATGACGAAAGATGGCAGCTTTGTGCAGAGACTTGACAAAAGAGGGCAGCTTTGTGCAGAGACATGACAAAAAAGGTAGCTTTACAAAGTGACATGACAAAATAAGGCAGCTTTGCGCACTGACATGACAAAAGAGGGTAGCTTTTCCCAGAGACATGACAAAAGCGGGTAGCTTTGTGCAACGACATGACAAAAGAGGGCAGCTTTGCGCAGTCACATGACAAAAGAGGACAGCTTTGCGCAGAGACATAACAAAAGAGGGTAGCTTTGCCAGATGACATGACAAAAAAGGGCAGGCATCTTATGCGGTGACATGATAAAAGATGGCAGCTTTGCACAGTGACATGACAAAAGAGGACAGCTTTACGCAGCGACCAAAAATAAATCACATCATGCCTACCATTTGGCTTATACAATGAGGTGGAATGCATCTACGAGAGAATACTACACAACCGAACACTACACCATACCTTCCTTCCCCATGTCGGGATGGACAAGAGGCAGAAGAAGCAGTGGAACAAAATGATGAAGTAATGGGAGGAGACTTGCAACCTAGCAAAGTTTGCTGTGGCTCGCGATGAACAAGCAAAGACTGCTGCGGCCAGGGCCAAACAAGCGGAGCGTGCCACGAGGTCACACCCCCTAACGACGCCCCCATAGGAGCATGTATATACTAAACATACCAAGTGAATGTTCACCTCAACATCCGCCAGAGGGCGAGATGCCGCCCCTCTGTTGGTGTAGAGACCCATGCAAATTCTTCAAATCTAAGTAGCGGCTCAGCTTAGACATGCGTTACTAGGGTTGTGCGAACTACTCTGGTGACTACCGTGACCACCGTTTCGATACAATCAGCTATCGGCAGCCGGTAAGGACCAGTTACAATATGTTCCCCCTACTATTTCTCAATCAAATCACGCATTAACAACCTCTCGCATCTACCCGCAGTCCCTAGAACCGCTATGTGGCTACCGCAGGTGGATCGACCTAGAGATCCACCCATATGACCAGTGGATTCTTGATTACGAGGAGTAGAATGACAAAAGGGCATGCGAGATCCGCGAGGAGGAGCGCCGCAACAACGAGCAGACTGAGCGTATACGTCGGAAGACAAAAGTTCATCTTGAGGCGTGCACGTGCAGGAAGCACGAGGCTCGCGACAGGGAGCGCGAGAAAAAAGGGAAATGGTGGCCAAGGACAAAGAGGCATATGAGTATTTCAACGCTAAGCTCGCAAGGAAGGGAAAATGGCCCCGGTCTAGGAGGTAGGTCAGGCCATTCCCCACTACTCCCCTTAATGTCTAATTTATTTTCATGCCAAGAAGGCGCATATGTATCGTACGACTACTTTACTTTGTTACATCGTACATGGTTCTGTTTCTTATGCACATAACTAAACCCTGCGTGCCGTGTCATTCTCATGTTTATTATAAATACTATTTTAATTGCCAACATAAAATCTCGTCATCTTTTCGCATTCATTTCTTCATGTGTTCAATATCACTTCCCTTCCCTTCGTCCAATTGTTCCTATCCCAGTTGTTCTCATAAAATTTTTCATTAAATTTCTTCCACTAAAACAACACAAGATGATCGCAAAATGTTATTGCAAGTTGAACATATTTTTTACCATTACCAATGTACGAAAATTACAAATAGATCAATCATTACTTCACACTATAACTTACCTCCGTAAGTACGAGTTGTTGAGACCTCAATGACTCGTACAAAATTCTTCTACAAATTTCTTGCACTGCAACTACATACGACGATCACGATATGTTACTGTCAATATAACATATTTCATATCATTGAGAATCTACGAAAGTCTCAAACGGACTAGTGTACTCTTTAACTGCCCTTTTATTTAAAAAAATTCTAAAAAAATATTTTCTACATATATTATCTACATTGTGTAACGAGTTTTCGAAAATACTTTTCAGAAAATTTTGCACCTCAATTTTCATATAACAAATTTCGTTCGTACTGTACACATAAATACATTACCAAAGAAAATTCTTAACTTTTGTAATTACAAAAAAGCTACACAAACAAGTAAACAAGACTGTACATAAAAATCATACTTTTTTAACATGATTTCTTATATCCAAAAACAATTTTATTTTAAATATAACTCTATAAATACATATAAAATTTGTATTTATACTCTACAAATAACAAATATAAGCAACCCAAAAAAACTTGCTGTCTAAATCGTGGTGTTTGACTATCAGCACTGCACGACATGCACGATTGCATCCTCATTGTGTCTGCATTTTGGCCATTTGTATAAGCAATAACGAAAAATTTACTATTAGCAATTTGTATCTCGGAGTGTGGACATCGGAAGAAACGTCGCCCGCCATCGAAATGGCCTTCCATGACTTGCACGACCGTGTCCTCATTGTGTCTGCATTTTGGCCACACTGGTTGAGCACGCCTGCTTGGTTTCAAGCGGTAGTTACGATCGAAGTCTGCCCTCCTTTCCATGGGAAGGTCTTCTTTGGTGACCCCGCTCCGACTAGCCCCTCGGCGTCTGCCATGGTATATTTCTGCATGACGAAGAAGGTATTTCTTCGTTTGATTTACATGGTTCTCTGGTCCTACTGTCATGGGACCCCAACCGTGCTTTTTACATCAAACGAGAGAACTTAGTGCAGTGACCACATGACGAAAGAGGGCAGCTTTGTGCAGAGACTTGACAAAAGAGGACAGCTTTGTGCAGAGACATGACAAAAGATGGTAGCTTTACAAAGTGACATGACAAAATAAGGCAACTTTTGCACACTGACATGACAAAAGATGGTAGCTTTGCCCAAAGACATGACAAAAGCAGGCAGCTTTGCGCAGCAACATGACAAAAGAGGTCAGTTTTGTGCAGTGACATGGCAAAAGTGGACAGCTTTGCGCAGAGACATGACAAAATAGAGTAGCTTTGCCAGATGACATGACAAAAGAGGGCAGGCATCTTTACGCGGTGATATGACAAAAGAGGGCAGCTTTGCATAGTGACATGACAAAAAAGGGCAGCTTTGCGCAGCGACTAAAAATAAATCACATCATGCCTACCCTTTGGCTTATAAAATGAGGTGGAATGCATCTGCGAGAGAATACTACATAACCGAACACTACACCATACCTTCCTTCACCACGTTGGGATGGACAAGAGGCAGAAGAAGCAATGAGACAAAATGATGAAGCAATAGGAGTAGACCCGCAACCTAGCAAAGTCTGCTGCGGCTCGCAATGAACAAGCAAAGACTGCTGCGGCCAGGCCAAACAAGCGGAGCGTGCCACAAGGTCATACCCCCCTAACGACGCCCCCCATAGGAGCATGTATATACTAAACTTACCAAGCGAATGTTCACCGCAACACCCGCCGGAGGGCGAGATGTCGCCCCTCTGTTGGTGCAGACACCCATGCAAATTCTTCAAGTCTATGTAGTGGCTCAGCTTAAGCATGTGTTACTAGGGTTGTACGAACTACTCCTGTGACTATCGTGACCACCGTTTCGACACAATCAGCTATCGTCAGCTGGTAAGGACCAGTTACAATATGTCCCCCCTAGTATTTCTCAATCAAATCACGCATTAACAACCTCTCTCATCTACCCACAGTCCCTAGAACCGCTATGTGGCTACTGCAGGTGGATCGACCTAGAGATCCACCCATATGACCAGTGGATTCTTGACTATGAGGAGTAAAATGATAAAAGGGCATACGAGATCCACGAGGAGGAGCACCGCAACGATGAGCAAACCAAGCGTATACGTCGGGAGACAAAAGCTTATCTTGAGGCGTGCACGCGAGAGAGCGAGGCTCGCTGACGATGGGCCAGCGAGAAAAAGGGAAATGGCGGCCAAGGCCAAAGAGACATATGAGTATTTCAACGTCGAGCTCGCAAGAAAGGGAAAATGGCCCCAGTCTACGCAGTAGGTCGGGCCATTCCCCACTACTCCCCTCAATGTCTAATTTATTTCTATGCCAAGAAGGTGCATATGTATCGTACGACTACTTTACTTTGTTACACTGTGCATGGTTCTGTTTCTTATGCACGTAACCAAATCCTCTACGCCGTGTCATTCCCATGTTTATTATAAAGATTATTTTAATTACCAACATAAAATCTCGTCATCTTTTCACATTCATTTCTTCATGTGTTCAATATCACTTTCCTTCCTTTCGTCCAATTAGTCCTATCCCAGTTGTCCTCATAAAATTTTTCATGAAATTTCTTCCACTAAAACAACATAAGATGATCGCAAAATGTTGTTGCGAGTTGAACATATTTTTTACCATTACCAATGTACGAAAATTACAAATAGATCAATCATTACTTCACACTATAACTTACCTCCGTAAGTACGAGTTGTTGAGACCTCAATGATTCATACAAAATTCTTCTACAAATTTATCGCACTACAACAACATACGACGATCACAATATATTACTGTCAATATAACATATTTCATATCGTTGAGAATCTACAAAAGTCACAAACGGACCAGCGTACTCTTTATCTACCCTTTTATTTCAAAAACATTCTAAAAAAAATATTTCCTACATATATTATCTACATTATGAACGAGTTTTCAAAATACTTTTCGTAAAATTTTGCACCTCAATTTTCATATCACAAATTTCGTTCGATCTTGTACACAAAAATACATTACCAAAGAAAATTCTTAATTTTTGTAATTAGAAAAAAGTTACACAAACAAGTAAACAAGACTGTACATAAAAAATCATACTTTTAAACAAGATTTCAGATATCCAAAACAAGACATCTCGGCTTAATCGTAGCCTTGGACCGCACATCTCGTCATTATACGCAGGCGCCGAGGACCGCATATCACTCTACGCAGCAAACGCGCGGTCTCGGACCGCACGACTCAGCTACAGTGTAATCGTGCGGTCTGGGACCACACGATCAGACGTCGCGTCGATCGGGAGTCCCGCGATCGCAAAGGGGACGTAAATGGAATTTTGTGTGAAGTAGCTACATTTGGAATTTTAATGGTATACAATGCTATAAACATCCAAACCTCACGCATCAATTATCTCAACTCCCATCTAATATGCGTAGAAGACCGGCTTCAAAGTCCTTGTATGATCAATTATCTCAACTCCCCATCTAATGTGCGTGGGAGACCGGCTTCAAAGCCCTTGTATGATGACGCTACACACCTTAGGGTCTAAGGATAACCTACGGGTTCAAAGCTAGTGTATCATATCTACGATTCGCGTATTCTCGTTGTCCGGATGTACCAAAGTGGCTTGTGCAAAACTGCTCAAGTCAACACCGTCGGACCTTCACGAATAATTTTCAATATACTAACGACATTAAATTCATTCCTAATTGAACACAAATGTTATCTTAATGATGTTTTGCACAAAGGAAATTATTTACTTCATACAATATTGATAAAAATTTTTACAGCTATAATTTTCTACGGATGCCAATTTTGTACATAATATTGACTAAATTTTTTACAGTTAAAATTTTCTACAGATACTAATTTCTATGGATGCTAATTTTCTATGACTATAATTTTCTACGGATGCTAATTTTCTACAACTATATCGAGTAAATTTTCTACAACTATAATATTGACTACATTTTCTACAACTATAATTTTCTATGGATACTAATTTTCTATAACTATATTGATTAAAATTTTTAAAACTATTTACTTTATACCAAAGTTATACTACTTTTTTCTACAATTATAATTTTCTACGGATTCTAATTTTACATCAAACAAACTATTTACTTCATATAAAAATATTGACTAAAACATGAAAAAAATTACCTCGTAGAAGTACCGGAACCTCTCCTCTCCTCTCCCCTCGTCTTCTTTCTTTCCCTTCTCTTCTCTGTGCACACGGCGGATGGAATCAGCCAGGGGCTCGGTAGAGCGGTCGAATATATATCGCGTTCAGTCGCTGAATGGTTCAGCGATTAGACCTCCAGTCGCCCAATGGTTGGCGACATCGTCTAATCGCCCGACCGTTGGGCGATTGCAATTATGTCACCCAAACGGTTCACCGACAGCATGCGTGTCGCTCTTCCGTTGGACGATAGGGTTCAGTCGCCTAACGGTTCAGCGATTGGAGACCATTCATGTAAAAAATTTGTGCGTGGGCATATTTCTGTAATTTTGAATAAAAATAGATTTTTTTTTAAATCTAATAAGAAATACTTGAGCAAGAAGACCTTCATTAATTGATTGATGACCCTGGTCACGTGGTGGTTGAGCGTTGACTAGATAAAGACAGGCCGCCTTGGATTAACTAGACAAAGACCAGGGCGGAGGTTAGTGGCTGTTGGTTCCTCGCTGGATCAAGTCTTGACGGACGAAGTCTCGCCGCGCGGGTTTCTTCACGGCGCGTCTTGACATCACGTGATTTTCGGCGCACAGACAGAGGACGTAGATGATCGGCGAGACCGGATGGTCCAGACCGCCACGACTCCGGCCGTGCGAGAGGCTGTTCGATTCCTGCTTGGCGCCGTTTTGCTTGTTCTCATGTTGATGTTAGATTTTTTTCTAAATCCTAAATTGATTCGTGAAGGCTTTTCAATTTATCTTCTATTCTTCTGTTTTTTCTATGTGCTACTTATAATTGTATAATAAGGCTAGATAGTAGGGATATATTTATAGACTTTATTTTAAGGTGTTACAAAATGACCCACTTATTTTCGTATCCCATAAAACCCCGAACCATGTTACCAACCACAATCAGATAAGTTAGTTTCATGAGTCTAAAAATATATTAGTCCTAAACACACATGTGTGAGTCATACGCCATGATCAGATTGTTTATTAGATCAATTCCAATCGATCATGTGGGTCAATAGTCAGAGTGATCATACAAAACAAACACACTACTTCGCTTTGTGTTGTACCCAGGTTAAACATATACATGCGTATTAAATTCCAGTAGATTCGATCTCAATAAATATGTATATCATATTCTAGCACAGCAGTCATCGGCATTTCGAGTATTAATTCCTTGAGTTAAATTTTGTACTAAAATATTCTCTATCACTTGAATCAATAATATAAATAATTTCATATTAGTAAAACAGACAATAACTACAATAAATATATTTATTGAAAGCTATATAAAAATCCCAGCATACATGCCATAGTTCCATGGCTACTTCTGAGCAGGTAATTGCTCCTAATTTGTGCGTATTTTATTGAGGTTACTTATATGATGCCAATGATATCAATGGATCTGAAATATCAGTTCCATTGCCTAAATGCATCTTACATTATACATATATTCACCTTATTTATTACTTAATTCATGTTCATATCTGTAAGCATCTTGTGTGCGTCATAAAATTCATTCCATTAAATAACTTCACGAACGGTGCTAACACCGTAATGCACTTTCAATGTAGTAGGTATCGGTATTGCTGATGTCTGCCTATAAACATTTCTAATGTTGTAACTAGTCAAATCGCATCACACATTATGGAACTACTGTTGTACTGTAATTTACATTTCTACGACCGTTTGCCTATCATGAATGACTATAGTAACCTCATGGCATTACCATTCCTCATTTGCACTGACTCCGCTCCCTTTCCTTCGCCCAAATACGCAACAACTCCCTATCTGCTTCCCACGCACACCGACGCTGCTATTCTCTCATTGTTCGAGCTCTCTCCTATTGTAAATAATTCCTAATGGGTTTCAAAAATTTACATGACATACTGATATAAATGCCAATATACTAGTTCTAATGGTACGCATTAATTTTCAATATACTAACGACATTAAATTCATTCCTAATTGAACACAAATGTTATCTAATGATGTTTTGCACAAAGCAAATTATTTACTTCATACAATATTGATAAATTTTTTTACAGCTATAATTTTCTACGGATGCCAATTTTGTACATAATATGGACTAAATTTTTTAAATTAAAATTTTCTACAGATACTAATTTTCTATGGATGCTAATTTTCTACAACTGTAATTTTCTACGGATGCTAATTTTCTACAACTATATCGAGTAAATTTTCTACAACTATAATATTGACTACATTTTCTACAACTATAATTTTCTATGGATACTAATTCTCTATAACTATATTGACTAAATTTTCTAAAACTATTTACTTTATACCAAAGTTATACTACTCTTTTCTACAATTATAATTTTCTACGGATTCTAATTTTACACCAAACAAACTATTTACTTCATATAAAAATATTGACTAAAACATGAAAAAATCACCTCGCAGAAGAACCGAACCTCGCTCTCCTCTCCCTCGCCTTCTTTCTTTCCCTTCTCTCTCTCTCGGCACACGGTGGATGGAATCAGCCAGGGGCTCGGAGAGCGGTCGAATATATATCGTTCGTCATTGAATGGTTCGGCGATTAGACCTCCAATCGCCCAATGGTTGGCGACATCGCCTCAATCGCCCGACCGTTGGGCGACTGCAATTATGTCGCCCAAACGGTTCACCAACTGCATGCGTGTCGCTCTTTCGTTGGACGATAGGGTTCAGTCGCCCAACGATTCAGCGATTGGAGGTCATTTATGTAAAAAATTTGTGCGCATGCATATTTATGTAATTTTGAATAAAAAATAGATTATTTTTTTAAAAAATCTAATAAGAAATACTTGAGCAAGAAGACCTTCATTAATTGATTGATGACCCTGGTCACGTGGTGGTTGAGCGTTGACTAGATAAAGACAGGCCGCCTTGGATTAACTAGACAAAGACCAGGGCGGAGGTTAGTGGCTGTTGGTTCCTCGCTGGATCAAGTCTTGACGGACGAAGTCTCGCCGCTCGGGTTTCTTCACGGCGCGTCTTGACGTCACGTGATTTCCGGCGCACATACAGAGGACAAGACCGCCACGACTCCGGCCGTGCGAGAGGCTGTTCGATTCCTGCTTGGCGCCGTTTTGCTTGTTCTCATGTTGATGTTAGATTTTTTTCTAAATCCTAAATTGATTCGTGAAGGCTTTTCAATTTATCTTCTATTCTTCTGTTTTTTCTATGTGCTACTTATAATTATATAATAAGACTAGATAGTAAGGATATATTTATAGACTCTATTTTCTGGTGTTACAAAATGACCCACTTATTTTCGGTATCCCATAAAACTCCTGAACCATGTTACCAACCACAATCAGACAAGCCAGTTTTATGAGTCTAAAAGTATATTAGTCCTAAGCACACATGTGTGAGTCATGCGTCATGATCAGATTGTTTATTAGATCAATTCCAATCTGATCATGTGGGTCAATAGTCTGCAGAGTGATCATACAAAACAAACACAGCTACTTCGCTTTGTGTTGTACCCAGGTTAAACATATACATGCGTATTAAATTCCAATAGATTCGATCTCAATAAATATGTATATCATATTCTAGCACAGCAGTCATCGGCATTTCGAGTATTAATTCCTTGAGTTAAATTTTGTACTAAAATATTCTCTATCACTTGAATCAATAATATAAATAATTTCATATTAGTAAAACAGACAATAACTACAATAAATATATTTATTGAAAGCTATATAAAAATCCCAGCATACATGCCATAGTTCCATGGCTACTTCTGAGCAGGTAATTGCTCCTAATTTGTGCGTATTTTATTGAGGTTACTTATATGATGCCAATGATATCAATGGATCTGAAATATCAGTTCCATTGCCTAAATGCATCTTACATTATACATATATTCACCTTATTTATTACTTAATTCATGTTCATATCTGTAAGCATCTTGTGTGCGTCATAAAATTCATTCCATTAAATAATTGGAGCCACAGCAGATCACTGGTCCGTGGTATAATTTGTTCTGAGCTTTTTCCTAGGATAGCATCTGTGGTGGTAAACGCCCGCCAGCAATTACTCTGTAGAGTTCCATTGCATTAAATAGAAGGCTTGGCATTCCAATTAATTTTTAAGCTTTCCTCTGCAGCATAGAGAAAACTGTCCTTCAAGAATGTCCGGAAGTGCTCATCTGCAATACTTTGTTTAATAGCTCATCTTTCGAAGACAGTGCTGCTTCCTGAGTATTATGACATTATGCTTTATTCAGAATTCAGTAAGTGCTAAATATCAAACCATCCCTTACCCATAGCTGGTCTTTGGTGAAAAGGTGAAGGTAAATGCTGTCTTCATCCTTGATTCAATTGGAGTACCAGATTCCATACTTATCTTATTTGGGTTTTCGTTACAACGCATAGACACATGATTAGTGTCCATGTATTTTCTAGCTGTGAGGTGATTCCATGCTCTCATAAATAATGAATTGCACAAATATTAAAGCACATTCAATGATGAATTGAGGCTACCCACCCTTGATTGGTGCTTTAAGATTTGCATACCTCTATAGAAGCGAACAACATGAAATCACTGCTCTTGCCGCCTCTTCCTTTTTCTGGAAATCAATAGTAGAGGAAATGTCTAGATTGCCCTCGTTGGCTCCACTCTCTCCCATGACCATGGAGCCTTTTTGACAACGGCTGTGGTTTATTACGGTACAGATTACGGAGAAAGATACTCACTTGCGATTTTGGATGGTACAAATGTTAGGCTTTTAACGTGTACATCGTTTAACTTGTAGATTCCGTCTTGAGAAAATACTCTGTTTAAAAGTTAAGTACTGTAACAAAAATCAAAAGTCGTCAGCTTCGGAGAGGAAAAGAACAGGCCCATCAGCTTCAACTTCATATCTTCCTCTCCCCCGGCAACATTGTCCTCTCTCCTGGCGGTGCGGCGCGCGATAGGACAAATTCGACGAGATTGAGCCGCCGTGGCGGCATCGGTGAGTGAACGAATCCAACCCTCCACGCGGCGTGCACCTTGTTCCAGCCAGCAGTATACAGAACTCAGTGCCGCCCCACATCAACAACAGAGGACCCAGGGCATGTTCTTTTTGGCTGCGGCTTATGGCTTTTGGTTGAAATTTTTGAATTTTGGTCATTTACTGATGATTATGGAGAGATCGATACTCATTTGTAATTTTAACTGCACAGATGTTAAGCTTTTAAGCTTTTAACGTGTACTACGTTTAACTTGTAGGCCCCATATTAAGAAAATACTCTGTTTAAAAGTTAGGTACTATAGCGGCTGCTAAAAGCCGACCGGTTTGTGGCTGAAGAATAGGCCCCCAGACCCCTGATGTAGGCTTCACATTGAGGTTCCCATAAGTAGACGTTTCAGGCCGACGACCTCTCCGCTCACACACCCACACATAAAAGCATAAAAATTCCTTAATTTACTTGTCACAGCCAAATCTGAATCTGGCAAAAAAAACATACATACATGCCCACTGGATGAGCCACGGGAGGCTTGGTGAGGCTTGAGCCTCACCTCCCTATGGCAATTTTGTACATAGTAAAATATAAAATAGAGAGAAAAAAGAGAGATTAACAAACCCAAAGAGAAGTTAACTCTATTTGATGGGAAGATTAACAACAAGCATGAAATTAAAGAAGAGGAGGAGGAGGAGAAAAAGTGAAAATCATAAAATTAAGAAGTGAAATCATAAAATTAAAAAAGAGCTAATCAATCAATCAAAGAAAGAAAGAAAGTGAAATAATATATGTAAATAATAAAATTAAAGAAGAAGAGGAGGAGGAAGAGCAGTGAAAATCATAAAATTAAAGAAGAGATAATCAGTCAAAGAAAAAGAAGAAGAAAGAAAGTGAAATATACATGAATCTTCTTGAGTCCGAAGGTGACGATGGAGAGATCGATGAACCTCTAGTTGATCTTCTCCCTCCGCCGTCGCTCCGTGATGATGTGGTCCTGCAAGTGAAGAGCTCGATGAACCTCTAGTTGATCTTCTCCCTCCGCCGTCACTCCGTGATGATGTGGTCCTACACGTGCCCCGAAGGCATCGCCGCCACCGAGCCCCCCACCGTGAAAATGATAAGAACATTGAATAGAGTGTGAAAAAGATGTCACCTTTTGTTTCTATTGTTTCGTGATTTAAATTAGCTTAATTCTGGTATGTTTCATATGATCTAAATTTTCATTATCATTTATAATTTTTTTATTATATTACTAATTTTGATATGTTTATACATAAGTGACTTATCGCTACTCCGCACTCATGGTACTTTCTATTATCGAGGTATCTACTTTCTATTTCTCTATTTTTTTATTGTTTGTCTCCATCCAATTTATAATTTCTATATGAATTTGAAATTATATAAGAGTAAAAGACTAATTTTATGTCAACTTAGTTTAGATCTGTAAATAGTTCAACCCACCCTCAATTTCATTCCTGGCTTCGCCACCGATGCCCACATCAGCAAATTGAAGCCCACTGAACGCCTAGAGACTCGTCGGGTGGTATTAAAATGAACCGGAACAATTCAGCGGTTGCCGAAGTCCTGATCTTCCAATGACACATTTACTAGCTTGCCCTCGTTCAATCCAAAGATTTTACTAGTTTGGCGTCCTCATTACGGGCCTGTTTCGGCAGTCGAAGCCGACTTTTGCACCGCCACAAGACCTAACTTTAAACGGAGTATTTTTTCAAGATGGGGTCTATAAGTTAAACGTTTTCACGTTAAAAGCTTAATATCTGTACCAGACAAATCGCAAGTGAGTATCGATCTCCATAATCAGATTTTACCAAAATTCAAAATTTCACCAAAGCCATAAGCATGACCAAAAAGAACAGATTACATTTCTTTCTGGCCCGTAGGCCGTAGACAAAGGCTGGTTTTTTGGCTGATGGTTTATAGTTTAAATATTTAAATTCTGATTATTTGTAAGAGGTAGTATGTATAAGAAAATAGTTATATGTGATTTTGGCTAGTACAGCTGAACTTAGTACACTTTTTACTACAATATTTCTATTGACCCCGTCTTAAAAAAATGTACCGTTTAAAAGCTAGTTACTGTTAACAGTAGACGCATAAACTAGCTTTAAGCCAAACCGAACCCACCAAAAAATGGCAGTGAAGTCCATTTAGCCTCTTTGGATGCAAAGATGCGGGTGGGTTTTTTTCCTGCGGCTACGCTTTTAATCTTAGTATGAATATTTGTACGAACAAAACAAATGTTAATAAATCATTTTAAAAAAGCTATCCTAATAAATCAATTTAAAAAGATGCTACAAAGTCTATCTCACTTATTTATTCGAAAGATTTCATACTTATTTATTCGAAAGATTTCATGACGTATAAGCTAGGGCCGCAGTTTGGCCTCCTCGTTATTTTTTCCGGCTCCAACCCTGCTGTTCAACGTGTTTTTGGCGTCTACCCCAACAGCATCAACTTGAGACTTGAGAGGAGTGGTCGAGGGGCGTGTGAGAAGAATACGAGGCAATTTTTTTATTTTCTTCACCAACTCATCACAACAATGTGTTTTACTCAGCAGTTGGATCCGTCCGTATTTTTCAAAACCTACCATTCGGTAAAAACCTGGAGATTTAATTCGGAAGACAAACAAGCGATTTCCAGTCTCGAATGCATCGACGGAATTAAGTGTAAATAATCAACAGGAAACACATGCATTGTAATGATAACTAATCAGCAGCAACCCATAAACAAAACATCATTTAAGAAACCAATAGTCTTATAATCCATCACCACGAAGTCCTTAGTAAACGTCCTATGGAAAAGCAAAAGAATTTTAGGAGCTCAACATAACAAATGGTTTGAGGCTAAAGATTCAACATGGTCTCCAATGTTAAGCATTCTTTTTCTCATCATACCCTCCATACCGTCATGATAATCATTGTTGTCGTGAACAGCCAACGGAAACAAATGAGAAGAAAAAAATTGCTGGGCAGAGCATGCAGGTCTGTCTCGACAAGGGCCCTACTTGATGTACTGGGAGACCCACTTGAACCCATCACCATAGCCCATCTTGCGGACAACACTGCACATAAACACCTCAAGAGGCCGAACGTTGGAGTCGCCTAGGTTGACCTTGCCCTTCCCAGTTGTGAAGTTGCTAAGGCCTAGGTGATACCGCAGCTCCTCGTCAGAGGCAGCATATGGAATGTCAATTTTGTTGCCAAGGATGAGAAATGGGACATTTGCCAAAGAATCATCGGACAGAAGGGCATCAAGCTCCTTTTTTGACTCAGCAAAGCGCTCCTTATCATACGCATCTACCAAGTATACTACAGCATCAACCTGTTGGGACAACAACAAATGAGAATTATCAATAAGAGCAAATGCATCTGCAAAGTAAACGAAACAGTCAGCAGAGAGCTGCAGATGGAACACAGGAAATAGGCCACAGCGATTCCAAAAAAAGGTCCCACGTTTGTAGAAATACATAGGACATGACCATAGAGCCATAGGCTTGCCAAAGACCCTGTTCCAAACAATTGAATGCCATAGGCTGCCTACAATTTGGCCAAAGATTGGCAAGAAATACATAAGACATGACCATAGAGCCATAGGCTTGCCAAAGACCCTGTTCCAAACAATTGAATGCCCCAGAAAAAGCTAACTGCTACAATGCTATTTAAGCCAAAAGCCATCAGAAAAAGCCGAATTGAACGGGTGGCAACCATCCAAACAAGGGCCAAATTGTTGGGGCTAGCCAGATTTTGGCAAGGTTGGTTTGGGCACAAACCAAACACACACAACCGCAAAAACAAAATTTGGATGCCTCCTCATAGTAACTTGCGATAACCAAATGCTCCATAAAATATGCACAGCAAAATAAACATACTACAAAAACAGATATCATATTGTTGCAGTGTAGAGAAGATAACACAAAAATGGCCAGCTCTAAGCAAAGGCATATGTATCACATGATGGCTTGTCAATTCATAACTAAAAATCTAACATGCACCTTAAAGTATTGACTATGGAAAACAAAGTAAATTGTAATACAATTGTATGAAGATTGAAATTTTATGCAGATAAAGCTTCAAAGTAACAAAAGTAGCAGAAGTCGTGTGACACACAAGAAAACGTGCAGCTTTAAAGAACACAAGCTGTAAATTACACATGTCAAGGCAGATGCAAATACTAC
The DNA here is from genome assembly GCA_036346245.1 of Bonia amplexicaulis. NCBI lineage: Eukaryota > Viridiplantae > Streptophyta > Magnoliopsida > Poales > Poaceae > Bonia > Bonia amplexicaulis. The sequence continues at coordinate 28,851,529 of CM070736.1, forward strand.
CCATAAATCCTTCATACTTGTTTCTTTGCATTAAGGCAAACACTTTAAAATAGTACAGCGACAAAGTGTGTCAAAACCCAATGGCCTCAAGTATACCCGCAAAAGGAACATAAAGCATGCATGTTTGAGTAACGTATCTTCTGAATACTAATTCTCCATGCATTTTCTCTCTTTATGCAAGCCAGCCCACATCAGAAACAACAATTTAACAGATGAACGTGCTTAATTTTCCACCGATCTGCCTAGATGGAGTCTATGCTGTTCCCTTGCGACAAAGCTCATAATAAACAAGGACTGTCTTTTAGCACAAACACTGACATATATTTAACAAACCTTCCAATATTTTTCATTGGAGCTACCGCCCTCCCTCTCAAATTTTCAAGTCATACTATGCAAAACTCCTAAACAAAATCCCATTCCGCCAATTCAGTGATTTCCTACATTCCTAGAACATCGGGAGGAAAATAAACCAAAACATTTCTAGCCTATGGGTAGATAAACATATTCTTTTATAATTAAACGCGCAAATTGACACGCATGGCACGAAACCGATATCCATCGCCCAGATCTGAGAAAGCCAATACAACAAGATAGTATAGGATAGACAGGCATCTGATACCTTTGCGTAGTAGTCTTTCCAGACGCGGCGGGCGATCTGGTGGCCGCCGAGGTCGAAGGCCTTGAACTTGATCATGCCGATGCTGAGCTCCTCCGACGTCGGGTGCTGCGTCGGCTGGTGCTGCACCAACCGCTGCATCCATCCAAGCACGTACGAATACACACACACACACAGCGATCAGATCTACCAAACCAAGAAACGAACAGATCGGATCGGATCTGGGGAGATCAGGCGCGGGGTAGGTACCTCGTCCTTTAGCATGTGGAGGAGCGTGGTCTTGCCGGCGTTGTCGAGGCCGAGGAAGAGGATCTTGGCCTCCTTCTGCCACAGCCCGAGCGAGGCCAGCACCCCGTAGAACCAGTCCCACAGGAACATATCGACCGCCCTTCACCCCCGGCTCCCTTCTCCTCCCTGGGGCCTTCTTGCTCCGGTCCCGGAGACGGCGGCAGCGGCCGCAGCAGCGGCGGTGTAGATCGCTGGAGGAATGGGAGGATGGATCTGAATCTCCTTTCGCTGTCTGTGTTCTATGCTTGGTCGGGGCGCGGTGTGAGAATTGAAGGGGGAGGTGGGAAGGTGGGCGACGTACGCGCTGCACGTGGGGCCCGGTTTCCTTCCTTCCTAATTTCGATCGACTCCTCAGCTAAATAAAAAAAAAATTGGAGCAATGGAAGCAGGGATATTCGAATTTTTGGCACGTGCGGCGCTAGAATACCAATTATAGCCTTTCTACTCCCGTTTTTCTGGATTTCGCCTCCTCTTCGAGCGCGGAAGGATGAAAACCCGGTGCGTGGTGGCTCCAGGGAGCGTACCTGGCCAATGCTGTGTAACGTCCTATTTTTGGAACAGAATCATGATACGTTCCACAATAGATTAGAAACTTAGTTATAAATAGAAAAAATATCATGTATATTTATGAATATTTCAACAGAGTTAATTAGATTAAAATAAGATCTAACGATCAACTTTAGAAACTTTAATGGGCGTATAAGCCTAAAACTTAACTTACAATTAGAAGAACCGAAGAAAACTCTACAGGAACGTTTGAGTGCGGTCGTAACCCTAACATGAAAACTTGTATCATCCTTTCTTCTTCTGATATCTGTGTTGGTGAAAAATAAAGCAAAACTGAGTACAACCAACCGTACTTAAAAAGTCACATAGGGCAACACTATTTAATTACATACCAGGATTTCTAAGGGATGGGTGATATAGTAGTTTTATTAAAGTATTTGTGGATGTAATTTTATTTGTAAACATATTTAAACACAAAAGAACTAACTTCTTGAGGAATTGAGGTTTCAAAACTTGATTACCAGACTTTTAACATTTTCAAATTATTTCTAAATCTACTTATGCTTTGTGTTGGAATCACCCATTAAATATAACTTCATTTACCAGAAGCACGACGTATTCGAATACCATTTATTATTGACTCTGCAGAGTTACCCAACTTTACCCATACGATATCTCACACTCATAATGTTAAACTATAGACACGAAACATGCTAACATGCGACTGAGTTAAGATAACAAGGTTTTTTTACTGCTCATCTCTTTAGTAGCCTCTACCCGGTAGGGACTAGGCAACACAAGTAGTTGACATTCCATCGGCCAACGTGAGAAGCGTGCGATCCGACTCCCGTGTAATCCTACTATTGTTAAGTATGGTTTTACCGTTTTCATACCACCTTTTATACACGCGGCTATTCCCTTTTTGGAACCCCAATAATCTGTAGACATTTAATTGATTTGAGCAGCTACTAAACCAGGTTTAACAAGTCAACTCTTGTGTTTAATAGATCACTATGTTCTTTACTTAGCATAAGGTTCTAGTTCTTACTTTTCATCAACTAGATAACCATTCACAAATCAATAACCCAGTGTACTATGGCATTGTTACTACTAGTGTAAAGCAGTTGTATTTCCTAAACTACCATAGTATATTTTATAGTAATTTATTATTACTAGGGCTTGTCAAGCCGAATATGACCAGCAAATAAAACAAGGCTTTTTCAGTGGTATGACATAGCTAATTATCATATAATTCTAAACATTTATTGTACATAAATAACTGTGTGTAAATAGGATAATGAAAATATTGGTAATTAAATAATTAAAGGAACATAGGTTCAATATCATCAAAAACATCTGACTTACCTCTTTGTCCATAGGACACTTCTTTAATTGCTCTTGTAGCTCTTCTGTTGACCAACTTGCTGAGTCCAAATACTAGCGTGGAAAATGATTACGAATAAGTTCCTGCTTTGCAGAATGCAATCTAGGAACAAAACGCAAATAAATAACCAGAAGACAAAGAAATTAGGTTTGGGTCGTCAGGGTTTAGGTGGTGCATGATTTGGTTGAACAGAGTTGGGATTAGGCTAGATAGGTCCGAGATGGTTGAAAAAGTATGAATGTGTTATATGAATTTCTGAGTGACTACAGGTATGGACGGTATTGGGTTTGGAGTCGGCGTCTCATCTGGGTGGTTTAGAGCTCTATCAGAGTCTAGGATGGCGAAATGGTGTAGAAGGGTTCAAAATAATCAAAATGGGTATATATGGGTTTCGGTGAATAGTGATGGTAAAAATAGTGCTGGACATAGGTTCGAATTGACATTGGGGTAGGCTAGAGTTTTATCGGAGTGTATTCAAGCTAAATATAGTTGAGAAGGGACTTCATGGCTCAAAATGATTAAGATGGGTATATATATGTTTCGGCGAACAGTGAAGGTTTGGACCGTACCGGGTTTAGGGTTTGAAGTAGTGTTTTGTAGTTTCGACTTTTATTTGTGTCTAATATGGGAAAACCAAGCCGGAAAATGGGTAGATGGGCTCAAGACAGACAAAACGGACATATATGTGCATTTTTGGGTTTGGGTGAACAGTAACAGGTGCACACTGTTCATAGCGGGTCTTGTTACTGTTCATGGCGGGTCTAACACTATTCATAAATGGTTTGGGTAGTATTGTTATCGGGTTTTACTGTTTACATTCGGTTTGGGTTTCGGCAACTACTGGATTGGTTTTCTAATGAATAGTGATGAATAGTAAAAGGCTCGGCCCGATTGGCTTTAGTGGTTTGGGCTCCTATTGTGCTGGCCCATGGCCCATAATGCATAGTTCCTCCTTCAACCTCCAGTTAGCTACTGTAGCACCGAACAGAGGAATTGCTTGGGAGACCAATTCGGGCACGGTAGAGATCCTCGATGAAAACCGAAGACATGGATGGAGTTCATGCGAGCTAGGGGATCCATTTTTGGGCCTTGGGGTGGTCGAAAAACATGAGATGGCCGACGATGAGGTGGGGAGCTCTTGGGTCATTAGCATGGCACAAGGGCTACTTGAGGGCTAAACGAGTAGTTGTATGGTGGTGTAAGCATCTCGGGGTCATAAGGATGGCTATGGTAGTGTTGGCTCAGGCTGTGGTATTCTATGGAGAGCCATCCATGGTGAGGTGATGCGACCGTGTGGAGGTAAGCATTGCCGGCGAGTTTGGGAATAGGGGGAATTAAGACGTGGGTTCGGTGGTGTTCATGTGATCCTAGGGAAGCCATAGGTGAAAGAAATTGGAAAACATGGAAGTATTTAAATAGAATTGGAAAGTGGGCTTACCGAGGAAATTTTGAGAGTGGTGGTGTTCTTCTGGTCAGCAAGGGAATTGGGATGGCACTGGGAGTACTAAGCTTCTGTGAGATCTAGGAATTGGGATGGCCTTGCTTGGTTGGGTGGCGCGTGGAGGTGTGAGGAGGTGCTGGAGCTTGAAGGCTACGATAGCGTAAAACAAAACTTTTCTACCGCGCACACAAGAACATCATGCTAGGAGGATCATGGATCGTTACCACTAGAGCGCGTGAAGAAGAGTTGGAGCCGATCCAACCACGCGCGTCGAGGTAGTAGTGGAAGTAGTCGATCGTCCCGAACCGATCGTCTCCTCCACGCGATCAACCGCACTACCAGCGATCCGATCGTAGGTTGTTGATGCCGATCAACGCCGCAACCCCAGCGTCTCCACCGGTATCCACACGTCCAGGAATGGAACGCCGATCGCGAGTGTACCGGACTCGCGGCTAGGGTTTGGCTCGGAGGTGGCGGCTGTGGTTTGCTTCGGGATATCGGATCGTTCCTCGGCCCTCGCCTCCATATATAGACCTCCTCACTTGGGCCTCATGGACCGAGGCCCAATAGGAGTCTATCAGGATCTCTATCCGAATTGAGCCCATATCAAATCACATTGAATTAGTGTTCCAACCCGTTAAGTGTGCGACCAGAGGTTCACGTATGCTTGGTCGCGACCGAAACACCTTTCGGTCACCGTGTTAATAGCGGCCTCTAGTAAGACATATTAACCCCAAAGTATACGTAAAGATCATATCGGCTGAACCTGTAATGTTCTCATGTACTAATCCCTTTGCCTCACGATATAGATTAAGCTCAAGGCAAGACCTGTGTCATCCTCTTAATAGCTTAATCACTCTCTCGATTCCGTGATGGATTATAAACTCGTGATTGACTCCTCAATCACCTTGGCATGGCCATGCACTTTCATAATCCATTACATCGAGGGGCCGAAGATATCTCTCCCATAAGGAGGGCAAATTCTATCTTGATCATTCACATCCCACTACATGTTTCATGGCAAACCCAAAGACTACTTTTATGACTACCCGCCACGGAGTAGTGTTTAGTAGTCCCAAAGTAAGCTACTACGCATCTTGGGAACCATGATGATCTCAAGTCTAAGGATTCCACATAAACACTACTTGAGACCAACCGATGACACATGGAATCTCTGCAGTGTCTCATGGGTGGTCTATCAACATATGTTCACTAACACATGTCCATATTATTGATTTGGTATCTCCATACCATGATCCATGAGACATGATCATCAATCAATACATATGTCGATCTTTGAATCATATTTGTTCCTCATATGAAATATAATCAGGGATCATTTAGAAATAGCAACATTTTGGCATTAAGAGTCTCATGAATAAGTCACATACTCATCGATCAATAATGATAATGTCTATTTCAAGGAACAAAGCAATGTATCATAAACATAGTATGTGATATATTCAACATCTCCATGTTGCCTCTAGGGCATATCACCAACAGTGCGGGGGTAATCGGTAGGCTGGGTGGTACCTTGGGCCAAGCGTTTCCTCGAGCGATGAGCTTCGATGGTCAAAAGGGGCAGGGGTGTCAGGTTGGCCAAGACACAGGAATGGAGGCCATGGGATCTTTGGTCCATGCTGCTTCATCGGGGTCAAGATGCATTGAGTGCTTTGTCAGGGGTGTGGCAGAGGAGGTACAGAGGGCTGTCTCCGGCGCTGTGTTGATTGGCTAATGGTGATAGTGGGGTGGTCGACCGTGAAAGGTCGAGTGGCGGCGATGGCAAAACCCTACCCGAAGCTTCGATGCAAGTTAAGAGGAAGTAAAACTTGTCAGAGTAGGGCTGGCGAGGGTGTACAGCTGTGGACGAGTTTGCAGTGGTGTGGCAGAAGCGGTTGGCAAAAAAAATTGGGATGACACTTTTGTCAGGTGGTAAATAGTGCCGATGGGCTATGCTGTGCACAAGTGGCGGGAGGATAGCTTGGTGAAGGAAGGGAGGAGCAAATGAGTGAGGAAGGCACTTGGTTGGGCCAAGGCTTAAATGGAATCAAGATTAAGAGAAATTCAATTCGATTTTGAAATCGAGGTTGTTTCATGCTGCAGTTACAGTTCATTGATGTGCTTGGCCTGAGATCAAAATGAATCTCAACAGCTGATCGGTTGGACAGAGTGTTAGTGATATACCCTAGAGGCAATCGTGGTGATGATTGTATCACTTCTATATTTATGATCTTTTGAATAATATGTTATTTTGTCACTTGAATAAATGTCTTTCATATTGATCGACAAGTATGTGATTTGTTCGTGGAATTTTTTATTCATGTTTTGATGTTATTCTAAATTATTCCTAATCTTATATCATTATGTGGGACAATTATAATTTATAGATCATCACATGTATTGATTGATAATCATATTCATGGATCACGGATATGGGATATCAAATCAGTAATGTGGATACATGTTAGAGAACATGATGCTAGATTGACCCACTATGAGGCACTGCGGAAATTATTATATTCTTAAGTGTCATCAGTTGATCTCATATATAGTGCATGTAGGATCCTTAGACCTGAGATCGTCATTATTTCCTAGATGTGTAACAGTTTACTTAGGGGGTTGCCAAATACTACTTCGTGACATGATAGTCATAAAGGTAGCTTTCGGGTTTACTATAAAACATGGAGATGATTATGACCGATCAATATGAAATTTGTCTTTCCTATATAATATAAGAGATATCTCTAGGCCTCTTGATGTGATTGGATTAAGTAAGTGCATGGTCATGCTAAATGTGATTGAGAAGTCAATCATAACTGAGTAACCCATTACAAGTTCGAGTGAAGGATTGAGCTATCATAGGATGGCACGCTTCTCATCTTAAGTTCGATCGATATCATGAGATAAAGAGATCGGTACATAAGCACTATATATGTTCATCCAATATGATCTTTATGTATGTTTATGAGTCGATATGTTCTGCTAGGGACCGCTACTGATTTATAGTCGAAAAGGAGTTTTCAGCCTATGGCCAAATATATATGAACCAACATGGTCACACACTTAATAAGCTAGAACGATTAGGGTTTAGGTGATAGTCTCCAAGTGGGACATGATCTCTACTCATTTCGGATAAGGATCCGATTAGAGGCATATAAAGAGAGGTGTGGGGCTGTGGGAGAGACCCCCTAAAAAACACCCGTCAAAACCCTAGCTGCCACCTCTTATAACCCCTATCGTGCACGCCGGTGCTAGTACGCCGACGCACATTATTTCATTCCTGGACATGTGGACATCGGTAGAGACGTTGCTATGACTGTAGTGCTGATCGGAACGATCGCGAGGAGGAGACGGTTGGTCGTATGACGATCGATTACTAACACTACACCGACATACTCTTCGTTGAATCAGCTGCTTCAACTCTACTTCCGCTGTATTGCGCGTCTAGTCGTAACGATCCATGATCTCGACTCGTATGGCTTCCTAATTTATGCAGCAGAAAATTTTAATCTACGTTAGTGTAGACTACCGTATCCCAACACAGAGCTGAGGGTAGTTCAAGGTTGGTGTCTCCAAAAACAGCAACATCAAGAAAAACTGCAAGATAAAAAAAGAAACTTAATATAATGTAAATGAGTAGTACTGTAATTGACTGCCTAGCTCAGAGTTTGATTTCACCTTTCTGCTCAACAAAATGTTGTAGCTCAAATGGGTCAGCAAATACCCCATTCGCGAGCTTTTCAATTATCACCATCATCATAGCCATCAAGGAAATTAACCCGGGAGCACAGCAGGGTGGCAGCCCATGCGCTGGTCGGGCGCAGCAGCTGGCCAGCTACGCTCCCTGAGCACAGCGCGCGCCAGCTTCCCATCATCATGCGCTTGCAGAGGGCCAAAAAGGGGGCTGGGGAGCTATAATTAGTATTCCGACGTCGTATGGGGCCACATATGTCAAAAATTTAGAAAATTTTGATAGATTTGTATAAATGTAACCAAATATTTTTGCATAAATGAAAGCTCTTGTCATGTGAGAATTCAAATTCTATGATCTGTTTAGCATGGAATAAGTTTGTGTTAACAAATCAAACGCTATGTGTAGCCATCAACGAGGATCAAACACCATGTGTAGGCATCACCGAGGGGCATGACTGATCTCATCAAGCTAGAGTATGCACCAAGCACCACTCAGCTTTTGGCTAATTTGAGAGTGCAGTGTCTAAGTTTCTGCGAGAGAACATCATGTCGCTCATCAAAACCTCTAGCCAAGCTCATCACCCGAGTGCCAATACTGTTGGACTTGAGGGCAATTTGGAAATTTCCCAAATTGTTTTTTTTTTAAAAAAATAAAGGAGAGATGGGCCCCTTGTTATAGATAGGGGCAGAGAGAGATAAGAGGAGTGGGAGGAGCCTTATACTTTAAGGTGTGTCGAGCTTCTCCCGTAAGGGCGTGTGCGAGAGATGGGGATTGGTTTGATCCCCATTCTGTCGCCCCAGCGAAATCGATTATGTTAGTTGATGGCACCGCCATCCCCTCCTCTTATACTCGGGTTTGTTCTTTTCCTACGATCTAAACACTTTCTCTCTTTTCCATCTGCTATCACCTCTCCGGTTTGCTCACTTGATTTGATCGAAATCGGTGGTAACACCTTTCTAGTGAGTTGTGAGAGTTGCAAATTAAGTCCCGGGATCATCCCTAGCAACACAAGGCCCTTTACAAGCCTCAGTGAGGGCACAGTCGGCGTTGGTGCTGGGTCCTCGTGGGACTTGCACGCTCTGACTCACCTGTGGAGGGACTGTAGGGCCGGTGGTGTGTGGTTAGCTTCGACCTTGTTGTGGGTGTGCTCTCCTGAGTGCTTACAACTACTCAGTTTTGTGCTTTAGTCTTATGCAGTATTCTTCTATACCTCGATTTCTCATTTATTGTGGGAAGACAGTTTTGTATCTCTGAGAACCACACCGGTGACTGCGGTTGTAGGACCGGAATGGCAACAGAGGGGGGGTGAATGGTGCCTTTGAAAATGCCTCCCCAAGTATTCACACGAAATTTCTTCTCCGTTAGCAAAGAGAGGGTTACGAACCAAAACGAGTGTTCACCAGACAAGAACTATCATCAAGGGTTATACAGATTTGAAATGCCTAAACAAAGATGAGAACTTGAGATAACTGAAGTTTCAGCTGAAAAGAAGAAATAAAACGGAGAGAAAATCTTGCTGCGAAAGTAAAACTAAAAGAAGAAAAGCATAACTGAAAAAGACAAGACATAAAACTGAGGAGATAAAACTGCCGACAAGATAAAGCAGCAGTACAGCCGAAAACAGCAAGTAGACAATACTTGGTTCAGATTTGAGCTCTTGTCTCAGCTGAAAAACAACAAAAAAACTACTGCAGCCAAACACAGTGTCTAGGCTGAACAAAACAGCAAAGACAGCTGGATTAATCTGCAGTCTTGCTGCCGGTTCAACAGGGAGACGAAAAATCAGATTTGAATACTCAACCCGAGAGCTGTAGGACTGAAATAGCAAAAAGATAAAGCTGCAAATCTGAACCGAATCAGCAAAGAAAGCTTTATAACTAGTAGCTGCAGCAGAGAGACGCACTTTGATTGATCTCCTTCTCAAGGCTGTTTACTAGCAACAAAAACAAATCAGCCGACTGCATTCTGTCCTCGCCGAAAACAATGAACACTGCTAGCTGCCGAAAACAGCAGGACTGCACTGGACGGAGCAAATGCAAAAGAGAAGAACTGAAAGGAAACTTTAAGTGCTGCACTAGCCAAACAAAATAATCAGACAAATTAAGACCAACTGCTGTCCTGATGAATCAACACAGACCGAAGTGACTCGCAGTTCTATTTTGGCCGAAACACTGCAGGAAACAGAAATCTTTGCTAAAACCAAGAAGTGCTAGGAGCCATCCAAGGAAACAAACAGGTAAATGCTTCAGTTATCAAACCAAACAAGAGAGAAGATTAATTGTAACTGAAAGCATGATTTCCAACTTGAAGTGACCAGATATCTTGATCTAGCACAGACTGCCAAGCAACTGATAACTGAAACAGAACAAATCGATTCGAAAACTAAGCCAAATCACAGAAAGTAGAGAGAAGAAACAAAACACAACATCAATAAAACTGAGAGGGAGCATCTCATAGATAGATGAGAAGACATGAATGATAATATTGAAAGAACCTACAGCCAGTTCATACAAGGATTCACATTCCTGAGCAACACTCTCAAGGAAGGGAAAACTAGAACTCAAACATGCTGCCCCATACGCAGTTACAAAGACTCAAGAAACCAACACACACATGGAGAGCAAAATGCACAAAAACCCTCAAGTGGCTCTAGAGAACAACCTCTCTATTTATAGCCTTCCACTAACGGGTTCCCCATTTGCTTTATCCATTTAACTCTCAACAACTCTGCGCTTTATCCATTAGCGCCAACCAAATCCGCTTCCGCGAGCCTAAGTCAATTTTCCCGAGTTGCCCCTCACGCTCCTTTCCGGAAGCTTCCTGCTCGCACAACCGTAACCGGCACCCTGACCGTTTGGACCTTGACTCCTCCCTAAGCCTAGTCCCGATCCTCCTCGCCGTTGCCTATCGTGTCCACCTCCGGTAGCTCCAGCTTCGGTTCCTCGTCTTCCGACTCGCAACCACCTCAGTAGCCTCGATCATCTTCGACATCTCCGACCGTCCGGACCTCAACACCTCCTGTGCCTAGTCCCGGTCCTCCCACGCCTCACTATGACCTATCTCCGAAGTCCTGCAGCCACAAAAACAAGCAAACCGTCACATAGCACCGCTCGACACATGAAAGCATAAAATAGCATTAATGAAACCACATTAAGCCCAAACCTGTTGAATCAATAGAATATGCATCCTAATCACTTTGACCAGATTTGACCAAGTCCGACCGAGCCCGATTGCACCACGCAACGTCAAGGTCCGATCCATCCAAATCAAACTCGACTTTCCTGGTCAAACCTGGTCAATAGGATTAGGATGATTATTCTAATGATTTGACAGGTTTGTGCTTAATATTGTGTCACTAATGCTATTTATGCTTTCATGTGTCGAGCGGTGCTATTTGATGTGTTTCTTGTCTGTGTTGGCTGCAGGACGCCGAGGCGAGTCGTGGTGAGACACGAGGTGACCGGACTAGACACGAGGCGGTGTCGAGGTCGAAGCGGTCGGATGTCAAGAGCGGAGATTCGATGTGGTTGCGAGGCGACACGACAAGGAGCGCGGAAGCTTCCGGAAGGTGCGGGAGGGCGAATCGGTAAATTCGCAAGGCTGCACTGGCGGAGACTCCGTTAGGGTTTAGCCGGTGTAACGGGTTGGAGACTCGTTAACCAAGGGCTATAAATAGGTGTTGGGGGCTGCATACCCCCTTGAGGGTTTTTGTGCATTTGCACTCCATTTTGTGTGTGTTCCTCCTAAGTAGCATGTGAGGCTCTTGGTGTTCTTGAGGATTGAGAGGGAGAGGATGGATTGAGAGTCTTGTAATCATTCCTCTTGTTCTAATGTCCATGTGTATGGGGACTCTTTTGTAATTTTTGGTTGGAATGAAATCGGATTTTCTGTCACTTCTTGTGGTTTTGTTTGGTTTCCTGTTCCTTGTCTGCTGTTCTCTTGCGGGTCAGATTTTATTTTGAGTCTCGTCGGTCGATTCATTCGGTTCGTGCCTTTTCAATCTCTAGTAGAGCATCCGTCTTCTCTCAAGAAAATTAGAAATTAAGTTTGATTCTTGGGTGATCATTTTATTCTATTTTCCTCTCTATGCCTAGTGCTTGTCTCGATCGGTTTTTGATCATGACTTAGTTTCTTGGTTCAAAAGCTCAACATGAGCTTCTTCTTTTGTGCGTAATGACTATTCATCTTAGTATCTTCACTTCCTGAGATGGGTAGGCTTTTTGTCTGATCTCCTCTTGTTCATTTCACCTTGTTGTTTGGGACTTAGTTCTATCATCTTACTTGAGAAAGAGCTGCAGACGATGAACATTAATCACAGTTTTTTTGGGCTTCTACACTTACTATACCGACAAAAGAGCAGCTGAACTCTGCTGTACTCATTGCGGCAAGATCAGTTCTTCCCTGCTTTGTTGTTCCTTTTATTTCTTTCTTGCGTCGTGTTCTCGGCGGTTCTGTGGTGATCTCTTTTCTTTGCAAAGACCAATCTCTGCTTTCAGCCTGTACTTTAAGTCTTTGGGCAGCAAGATAACTACTGCAGTGTCTCTTTTTCAGTTCAACAGTGTTTTACCTCTTTAGTTGGTAGTTGGCAGCAGCTGCAGTCCTTCTCTGATTTTTGGCTGCATGCCTCTCTTTCGTTCTTCTGCCGTGACAACTATTTTCGCTATTTCCTTTGCCGTGGCAGCGAATTCTACTGATTTGCTTTGTAGTGGGCGGTGATTTCCCAAAGATTCACCGCCGTGACTTTGTTTCGAGCTCGATTGTCTTAATCTTGTTAGCACTCGTTCCTTTTCAGCTTCATAGCTACCATAGCTATCGAAGTTAAGTTTTTTCTGGATACCATGGGGGTCGATTTTGAAGAGGCACCATTCACCCCCCCCTCTGTTGCCATTTCCGATCCTACAAATAAAAACAAATCATGAGCTAAATCCTAAAACAAGGTAATGGGAAAGAGAGGGGAAGTTATGATTTAAAATTCAATAATTTAAATCCTAATTTGGGAGCCATTTTCAAATCCATGCCAAACCAAAATTCAAATAGGGGTTCAACTTGAAAATTGTGGCTGCATAATCAAATGTCATCCAAAGGCCCAAATTAGTATTTTTAGAGAATCTTAGAGCCCTGTTCATAATGGTTTCTAATAGCTGCTTTTCTACAATACCTATATTTCAAATGGAGTGTCTTTTCAAAGCGGGGTCTACTAGTCAATTATAGTACACACTGTAGTTACTTTATTTATGTTGGCCAAAATCGCACGCGAGTTTCTCTCTATCCATACCATGAGGGCACCACCAGTTAAGACAAAGGAGACAGACCGGTTCAAGCGAGATTACAACAAGTTTGAAATGCTCACGGCAAGTCCTTGATGAGTGCTTTGCGTTTCCACAAGATTTTGAGCAATCTCCGAGCCGTCGGTCTCACATACTCCGACTCGGACAACGCTCGTCAAATACTTGTCGCACTCGACCTTCGTGTTCGGGAGATGAAGGTGACTACCATCAAGGACACCACCGACCTCTCGACTTTGACGCTGACGCCACTGTACTCGCGCCTCAAGACGCACGAGATCGACATTGTCTCGTCGTAAGTCGAAGTCACAGTCGATGGCTCTAGTCACCGATCCCAGTTCGGCTTCTGATTTTTCTGCCGATTCACTTTGTGGGTTCTCCCTAGCTGCTCTCGTGACGTGGCGATGATCGGTTAGAGCGCTAGAGGATGAACAGCTGGCCCTCCTAGCTCGGAAGTTCTCCCATGCTTACAAGAGGAGGAGGGATGGACAAGAGGAGGACCCGTGATTTGCTTCGAGTGTGGTGGCCCCAACCACATCCGAGCAAACTGCCCTAAGCTCGGGAAGGGCAAAGGCGACTACGGCGGTTCTGGCAAGAACGACTACACCGACAAGAACCGCAACACGAAGCCCTCAAAGACTGTCCAAGGCAAGAAGAAATTCCGCAACTTCGGGAAGGCCAAGAGCTCTTCCACCGCGTCCTCACCGCATTCGACGACCTCGACCTCAGTGAGGTGGAGGGATGGAGCGATGACGATGGGACGGGTGATCAAGACCCCAAGAGCGGCGACGACTCTCTTCAAGATGTGCTTCATGGCCTCGGTAACCGAGCGACAACGAGTACTCTCTCGACTCGGACGAGGCTTGCCGGGCGTGGAAGGGAGAGGTTTGGCTTGTAGACTCCGGTTGTTCTCGACACATGACCGGAGACTCCCGTTGGTTTTCTTCCCTAGCCCGAGCTTGGTGATGAGACTATCACCTTCGGAGACTCTTCATCCGGGACGCCATCGCCAAAGGGACCGTGGCGTTAATGATTCATTTGTTTTAAAAGATGTTGCCTTGGTGAGTAAGTTGCATTACAATTTGCTTTCGGTTTCTCAGCTTATCGATGACGGTTTCGAGGTAAGCTTTAAGAAAAATGCCTGCAAAATTATTGATTCTTTGGGTAGTCTGGTTTGCGGGATTTCTCGTTATGGGAGGATATTTCGTGCTGATTTTGTTGAGTCTTCTGGTGATCCTCTCTGGTGTTTGGTTGCTTCTGAGTCCTGTGATCTTACCTTCTGGCATAGGAGACTTGGTCATATTGGATTTGACCATTTGACCCGAGTTAGCGGCCATGATCTCATTCGTGGTCTGCCGAAACTCAAGATGATCAAAGATCTTGTTTGCGCTCCATGCCAAGACGGCAAGATGGTAGCCGCTTCTCACCCTCCCACACAGTGACTATGACCGATGCGGGACATTGCGCCCACATGGACACGGTCGGACCGGCTCGAGTGCGATCTGCGGGAGGGAAGTGGTATGTTCTTGTCGTGGTCGATGACTTCTCGAGGTATTCTTGGGTGTTTTTCTTGGCCTCGAAGGATGAGACGTTTACATATTTTCGAGGTCTTTTCAGTAGGCTTTCTGTTGAGCTTCCAGGTGCCTTACGAGCGATCCGCAGTGACAATAGCACAGAGTTCAAGAATTACTACTTCGAGAGGTTCTATGGTGAGACAGGTGTAGAACACCAGTTCTCTTCTCCACACGTTCGCCCACGCAGAATGGCGTCGTGGAGAGGAAGAATCGTACCTTGGTTGAGATGGCGGGACGATGCTCGATGAATACTCTACACGCGGAAGTTTTGGTCGAGGCTATAGCTATCGCGTGCCATGTTTCAAATCGAGTTTTTTTCAGGGCACACTAGCATCGCACTTCTTATGAGTTGAGATATGGGCGGAAGCCCGGTGTATCTCATTTTCGTGTGTTTGGATGCAAGTGCTTTATCTTGATGTCTGGGAACCTAGACAAGTTTGAGTCACGTTCTTGTGATGGGATCTTTCTAGGCTACTCGACTTCTTCGCGGGCTTATAGGGTTTGGAACTGCGAGTCTAGTAAAATGGTAGAAACCTGTGAGGTGACCTTCGACGAGGCCAGTCCGGGGACTAGGCCCGATATCTCAGGTTCTTTAGAGCAGTCCGAGACCATCTTTGTGGATGATGAGGACGATGGAGACGAGAGTTGTCTACCCGATCCAGTCCCTCATCCACCCCTTGAGGTGCCGTCTTCCACCGCACCTCGAGGCGATCAGCCCATGCCTTCTGCCTCCTCTGGAGCTAGTGGCTCTGTTCCTACCTCATCAGCTCACGAGGTAGAGGATTCTTCATCTCATCCTGGACCTCCTATACATATCCAGAAAGCTCATCCTTCTGAGCAGATGATTAGAGACCTCTTTGAGCGAGTCACACGCTTAAAGTCTGGCATGTCACTTTTCTGTCTCCACTCTGCTTTCGTTGCCTCATTTGAGCCCAAGGACGTCTGTCATGCTCTATCTGACGAGTCTTGGGTCAATGCCATGCATGAGGAGTTAGAAAATTTCGAGAGAAACAAGGTCTGGTCGCTTGTTGAGCCCCCTCGAGGTCACAATGTCATTGGGACCAAGTGGGTGTTCAAGAACAAGTAAAATGAGGAGGGGTTAGTCATTCGAAACAAGGCTAGACTGGTTGATCAGGGCTTCTCTCAGGTTGAGGGTCTCGACTTTGAGGAGTCCTTTGCCCCTGTAGCTAGACTTGAGGCCATTAGAATCCTGCTTGCCTTTGCAGCTTCTAAGGGTTTCAAGCTTTACCAGATGGATGTCAAAAGTGCCTTTCTCAATGGGTTTATTGAGGAAGAAGTTTATGTGAGACAGCCTCCATGTTTCGAGAACCCCAAATACCCAAACCATGTCTACAAGCTTTCCAAAGCCTTGTATGGACTCAAGCAAGCCCCTAGAGCTTGGTATGAGAGGCTTAAGTTCTATTTGTTGAGTCATGGTTTTGAGATGGGTAAAGTGGATAAGACCTTGTTCATTCGTATGCATGGCTCTGACTTTCTGCTCGTCCAAATTTATATTGATGACATTATCTTTGGCGGCTCTTCTCATGCTCTAGTTTCACAGTTCTCGAATGTCATGAGCACCGAGTTTGAGATAAGCATGATGGGTGAGTTGACCTTCTTCCTTGGCTTCCAAATCAAGCAGACTCGGGAGGGTACCTTCTTGCATCAAGTCAAGTACACTCGTGACCTCTTGAGACGCTTTGACATGAGTGATGGTAAGCCTGTGTCAACCCCGATGGCTTCTACAGCTTCTCTTGACCCAGATGAGGATGGCGAGCTAGTTGATCAGAAGGAGTATCGTAGCATGATTGGCTCCCTCTTGTACCTCACTACCTCGAGACCGGACATACACTTCTCTGTGTGTCTTTGTGCCCGGTTTCAGGCTTCTCCCCGCGTGTCTCATCGCCAGCAAAGGAAGCGCATCTTTCGGTACCTTCGAGTTACCATTGACTATGGTATACGGTACTCTTCCTCTTCTTGTCTTTCCTTGAGAGCCTATTCGGATGCGCACTTTGTCGGTGTAGGATAGATAGGAAGAGCACCGGACATCCGCCAATTTATTGGCACTTTCTCGCTTCTGGTCCTCTAGGAAGCGCCGGTGTTGCAGATCCATCGCAGAGGCCGAGTACGTTGTCGCCGATTGTCGTAGCAGTACTTTGGATAGCGTCGACCTTGCGGGACTTTGGGTTAGCTATAGACAGTGTTTCACTCTTTTGTGATAACACTTACGCAATTAACATTGCTAAGAACCCAAAGCAAGATTCTCGGACCGAGCATATTGATATTCGCTATCACTTCCTTAGAGACCATGTAGAGAAGGGTGACATCGTGCTCAGTTTGGAGAGTGACCACCAGTTGGTCGACATTTTCACCAAGCCGTTGGATAGCTCTAGGTTTTCGACTCACGAGGAGAGCTTGGGGTGGTTTGTCCTTATGGACTGTTGTGAGGGGGAGCTTGTGCTTTACTGCTTTACACTATTAATTATGCTCTTACTCCTTTATGATTGCATTGCATACGGGTGCATTGGGATTAGTACTTCCAGCATAGGTTAGAGTGGCTCTCTTGTCAAAATGCTTAGACTTCTTACTCTTATCTTGTGCTTTCGGGATCGCTGCATATTAGTCGTTTCTTATCTCACTAGGTTGAGCTCACTCACTTCTTGTAGGCTCTAGCGAGGGTTGGGCCACCCTCGCAGACAGGCAGTGCGTGTTTGCTCTCTAGTGTGTGTTTTCTCGTCACTAATAGTCCTCGAGTCATATGGGGTAGATAAGAGTCAGTCTGAGCCATAGTATCCTCTATATCTTATCTATGCTTTAAGGACTGCCTTCTTTGGTTTTTTTGCCAGCTTCTCGTTCCTATTGCTTTAGTTCAAGGGGAGTTCATTGGGAGCTTCTGGAGCTTAATATTGACATAACTCAACTTCAACTAAAATTTGCATCACATGTTGAGGGGGAGCTGGATTTTCTGCATGTCATTCCGCATTGTAACTACATTTGAGCCTTGATTATTATCCTGTTATGACATGCTTACAATGCTTTACACCCTGCCATGACTTTTGCTTATTTGCTACATTTATCATGACTTTATATGTGTAGACTAGCTTTTACCATGATAAGTTAATTAAACTTGCTCAATTTAAACTAAAACTTGTCATGTTAGCACTCGAGACTAGTCTTTCTTGAGCTATCCTTTTATGATCCATGCCATGTCAAATAGGCTGAGTTGAGCGTTGAATCTCTATTGAGCCTTAAATTGAGATGTTTTAGTCTCTCGATGATGCATAGGCTAGTACAATCGTTTAAAAAGCAAAAAGATCTCTTTTGTGCGAAAAAACTGATCTCACCAATTCTTTCTCATGAGACGGCTTGCCATTGCACTAGGCATGAACTCAGGGGGAGTTTTGGATGACCAAGATCATTTCCTTAAGCTTTTCGCTTGGAATGATCGCATAAGGCTTGAGATCTAGCACAAGACTTAACAAAAATCTGGTTGGACACGACCATAAGTTTCAAAAGAAAAATATGTCATTTGTGCTCAATTTGCTTAAGTTACAACAGAACCAAGTACTTGAACCAATGTGTCATTTTTGAGCAAATAGCACTCTATTTGGACTCAATTTTAGCTTCTTAGTTCCGATTAGCTTATTGACATGGCCTGCATCATCCTTGGATGTCTCTAGCTAAGACTTTGTTTATTGATTACTTGACATGATAACAAATTGCACTACATTTCAGATTGTCATCTCTTTGGTTTAGCTAGCATATACATATCTTGTCATGATCTAGATAGCATATTTATGTGTTATGGCTTGATGTAATCCTTATGGTCATTTTGGATAATTCTCATGGCTCTAAATGCTTAGAATAATCAAATTTCAGCCATTTTATCCTTTTTCATGACTTATTCTCCTTCTTGCATTCTTGATGTGTTTATTGCCAAAAGGGGGAGAATAGTGGTAGAAAAAGTTATTTTAGGAGCTTTGAGGAAAATTTGTTCTTTCTTTTGCTCCTTCTGTCGACATGGTCATTAGCTTCATTTCCTTCTTTGGACCATGTTGGACTCTTCAAACTCAACTTTATGCTTTTTCTGGGTTTGTCAATATACTCATCAAGGGGGAGATTGAGAGACCATGTGAGGTCATCCCATGTGTATGATGAGTAATTGACATCGGCTTAGGGAAGTCGAGTTTGAGTTGGTTGGTTCGGACCATGTCGCTATGGGTGCAACGGGCTCGGTCGGACTTGGTCAAACCTGGTCAATAGGATTAGGATGATTATTCTGATGATTTGACAGGTTTGTGCTTAATATTGTGTCACTGATGCTATTTATGTTTTCATGTGTCGAGCGGTGCTATTTGATGTGTTTCTTATCTGTGTTGGCTGCAGGACGTCGAGGCGGAGTCGTGGTGAGACACGAGGTGACCGGACTAGACACAAGCGGTGTCGAGGTCGAAGCGGTCGGATGTGTCAAGACGGTGGAGGTCGATGTGGTTGCGAGGCGTACACCGACAAGGAGCCGGAAGCTTCCGGAAGGTGCAGGAGGGGCGAATCGGTAAATTCGCAAGGCTGCTGTAGGACCGAAATAGCGACAGATGGGGGTGAATGTCGTTCTCTTTTAGAATCGCCCCCGAGAATTCGCACACTGATATAAATGCAGTACGAGGCAACTCACAGAAAATTAATTCTGCTGAAAACTGGAACGCATGCTATACTAAAAAGTTCAGCATAAATCAGAGAGTGGTCAGTAAAAATTTCATCTGAAAAAGATGCCGTTTGATCTGCATGCAAAATGGTCAAAGAACTGCTAAAGAAATAAAAGAAAACTGAAATAGAGAAGGAATCAAAGACTGCCTCCGGACACAGCCAACCAAGAGTTCATAGAAAATTAAAAGAAAGGTTCGGTTGGAAGACTTCTCTAGTGACCGACAGTAATTGCTCAATCTCTAACTTGACAGCTGAAAATGTATGATCGAGAGCAAACTGCAAAAGAACAGCGGAAGAAAAATAAAAGGAGACCAATCTGAGGGAAACAGACTAAAAGAGAAGGTCAGGTGAAAAGCAGCAGACCGAGAAACTGCAGACTGAACCCAGGCTAATGGTGACCATATTTGCAGCCAAAACTGAGGACAAGATGCTGCTACCGTAAACCAAGGGAGTACAGTAAGTACTGCTGTTTTGATGAACCAACTTGTGGCTGCACCAAGAACAGGTAAAGTAGACACCATATGACCGAAGAAATGGAATGGCCGAAACGTTCTAACATGGTTCACAGCCTGTAGACTATTCGGACTGAAAATAGAACCGACTGAAAACTACAATTGCTAGACTTGATAATAGAGAACAAAAACTGCAATAGAGATCTGAACTAAAACTGAAACTAAGGACCAAAGAAAAGCTAAACATGCAGCCAACCGAAAGCTACAGGGATAAAGAAAAAGCAGCAGGAACCCGAGCAAGAGATAAAAGAAGGTGCTTAAAACTGCAGGTGACTGCTCACATACTAGAAACCAAAAAGTACCAAAATGGTAGCAGTCCGACTGAGAAAACAAATCAGTAAAAGAAAAGGAGATGATATGGTCTAAGAGCTGTTGGTACGGCAAAACAAACTTTAGACAAAGCAGAGGAGCTGATCGGCAAAGCATTGAACAAAAAAGACTGCATGGCTAAAATCTAGAAGAGTACAGGGAAGAAATAAAAACCAAAAAGATGGCAATCTTTTGATCAAGAGACTTATACTGCAAGCACTCTACTTCACGAAGTAATAATCAACTGCCAAGACAAAGTAATCTATGGGGACTTGCTGCCGAGAACAAGATGAAATGCAGGGAAATCACTTGACAAAAACGGCAGAAGAAGCAAGTAGATGAAACACAAAAGGAGTAAACAAAATGGAATCAAAGCACTCTAGACTCAGATAAACTCAAATAGATAAGAGATGAAGGATTACAAAATCAAGAGTTTATATCCATTTTATCTCACAAATCAAACCCTATATCCCCATATGCATGGACATTAGAACAAGGAATGATTACAAGACTCTCAATCCATCCTCTCCCACTCAATCCTCAAAAACACCAAGAGACTCACATGCTTCTTGGGAGGAACACAACACACACAAATGGATGAATAAACTCTCAAGTGTCCTAACTCATTCTCAAGTGTCCTAAGGGGTATGCAGCCCCTCACCTCTATTTATAGCCCTTGGCTAACGGGTCTCCAACCCGTTACGCCGGCTAAACCCTAACGGAGCCGTCTCCGCTTGTGCAGCCTTGCGAAATTACCGATTCGCCCCTCCCGCACCTTCCAGAAGCTTCCGCTCCTTGTCTCGCACGCCTCGCAACCACTTCGAGTCCACGCCGTCTTCGACACATCCCGACCGTTCTGACCTCAGCGCCTAGTCCGGTCCACCATGTCTCGCCACGACTCCGCCTCAACGTCCTGCAGCCACACAGACAAGAAACACATCAAATGGCACCGCTCGATACATGAAAGCGTAAAATAGAGACTAAACCTGTCGAGTCATCAGAATACGCATCCTAATCCCATACAACAAGTTCGACCAAAGTCCGACCGAGCCCGTTACACCACGTAACGTCAGGGTCCGAACCAACCGACTCAAACTCGACTTTTCCTAAAGCGATGTCAATTACTCATCATTCTCAACGGGATAACCACCACATGGTCTCTCATTGCTGGCAGGAGACGGCTCGGTTAGGGTTTAGCCGAATCAGGTTGAGACCAGTTAGCCAAGGGCTATAAATAGGTGTTGGGGCTGCATACCCCTTGAGGGTTTTGTGCATTTGCTCTCCATTTTGTGTGTGATCCTCCCAAGTAGCATGTGAGGCTCTTGGTGTTCTTAAGGATTGAGAGGGAGAGGATGGATTGAGAGTCTTGTAATCATTCCTCTTGTTCTAATGTCCATGTGTATGGGGACTCCTTTGTAATTTTTGGTTGGAATGAAATCTGATTTTCTGTCACTTCTTGTGGTTTTGTTTGGTTTCCTGTTCCTTGTCTGCTGTTCTCTTGCGGGTCAGATTTTATTTTGAGTCTCGTCTGGTCAGATTCTGTTCGGTTCTGGTCTGCTTTTCAATCTCTAGTAGAGCATCTGTCTTCTCTCAAGAAAATTAGAAATTAAGTTTGATTCTTGCGGCTGATCATTTTATTCTATTTTCCTTCTCTATGCCTAGTGCTTGTCTTAGTCGGTTTTTCAGTCGCAGCTTAGTTTCTTGGTTCAAAAGCTCAACCGCAGGCTTCTTCTTTTGTGCAGAACAGCTATTCATCTTAGTATCTTCACTTCCTGAGATGGGTAGGCTTTTTGTCTGATCTCCTCTTGTTCAGTTCACCTTGTTGTTTGGGACTTAGTTCTATCATCTTACTTGAGAAAGAGCTGCAGACGATGAACATTAATCACAGTTTTTTTGGGCTTCTACACTTACTATACCGACAAAAGCGGTGAACTCTGCTGTACTCATTCTGGCAAGATCGAGTTCTTCCTGCGTTTTGTTGTTCCTTTTATTTCTTTCATTTGCTACGTGCTCTCGGCGGTTCTTGTGGTGATCTCTTTTCTTTTTGCTGACCAATCTACGCTTTCACTGTACTTTAAGTCTTTGGGCAGCAAGATAACTACTGCAGTGTCTCTTTTTCAGTTCAACAGTGTTTTACATCTTTAGTTGGTAGTTGGCGTGATTCAGTCCTTCTCGATTTTTGGTCGCATGCCTCTCTTCGTTCTTCTGTGATGACTATTTTCGCTATTTCCTTTTTGGTGGCGGCGAATTCTCTTGATTTGCTTTGTAGTGGCGGTAGATTTCAAAGATTCTCTGCCGTGACTTTGTTTGAGCTCGATTGTCTTAATCTTGTTGCACTTTCGTTCCTTTTCAACTTCATAGCTACCATAGCTATCGAGTTAAGTTTTTCTTGATACCTTGGGGGTCGATTTTGAAGAGGCACCATTCACCCCCCCTCTGTTGCCATTTCCGATCCTACAAATAAAAACAAATCATGAGCTAAATCCTAAAACAAGGTAATGGGAAAGAGAGGGGAAGTTATGATTTAAAATTGAATAATTTAAATCCTAATTTGGGAGCCATTTTCAAATCCATGCCAAACCAAAATTCAAATAGGGGTTCAACTTGAAAATTGTGGCTGCATAATCAAATATCATCCAAAGGCTCAAATTAGTATTTTTAGAGAATCTTAGAGCCCTGTTCATAATGTTTTCTAATAGCTGCTTTTCTACAATACCTATATTTCAAATGGAGTGTCTTTTCAAAGCGGGGTCTACTAGTCAATTATAGTACACACTGTAGTTACTTTATTTATGTTGGCCAAAATCGCACGTGAGTTTCTCTCTCTCCGTATGACTCTCTACAAACTATTACTATTCATAAGCTAAAACCAAAAGCCATCAGCAAAAGCCAATATGAATGGGCCCTAATATTAGTTTAAAGCAAGTTCATGGTAAAAACAATTAACCGTAGGTCAAGTTGGCCATGGTTTGAATGGAAGTCCAAATTTAAAACCTAAATTCAACTTTGAAATACAAATGAAAACTCAGGAAAATAGGAAGAGCATGTTGGGCTTAGCCCATCTGGCCTATTTTCCCCACTAGCCCACTTGGCCCTAGCCCATGTCCCCTTCCCTTACCCTTGACACAGCTCGGCTCATTGCACACATGACACACTTATTTCATCTTGTTGGTTGTGCCACTGTGTCGTGCCGTGTGCCGCCCACAACACCGCCTTGCTATGGTTGCGCCCGAGCCAAACTAACGAGCACACGAGCATTGCCTCATTGTCGCCAACCTTCTGCCACATATGCTCGTACCTGCCTTGCTCCCACGGTGCATCGCGATGACTACATCTCGCTAGGCACAACATTGCTGCGTGGTTTGACCAAAGTGGCGCCCTTTTTGCCTGCGTTCATACCTTCGTACGCCCTATGATTCCTACATTCAAGAGCGCCCAGACACCAGACACCACCCTTGCTATCCCCTTGGCTCGCCGTTGTGTCAAACAATAGCCATGTCGAAGACCACCCATGAGAGAAACTTTGCCAATTGCACTACCAAAGCCTTGTTCAGCTACCTCCACGCTCGTCGCCATCCCCTCCGCACCCCTGTGGCAATGCTTGAGCCGACGAAGGCCATAAACGCTATCGTGCCACCTCACTGTCACGACCATTCCCGGTCCACATCGCCCAGTCGCTTGGCCATCTATAAATACCCCGCCATGCTTCACAATGCTCTACCACACCACACGCCTCCACGGAATCACTTGCTCATAGCTCGTAGCCCGCTGGAGCCGTCTTTGTCTTAAACTCCGGCCAACTTGGGATCAGCCTATTGGAGGCATCCCTAGTAGATTCCCCTCGGCTGTAGCACCACCGTGACACCTCCAACATGACTGCGCTGTCGGATTGGATCGCCGACGCCCCCACACCTCTGGTGTCGTTCTCCACCTTGCGCACCCGCTGGTCCACATCGTCGTGCTTCCTAAGACTTTTCCAAGCCTTGCCGACTCCTTAGGTACCCTCTTGGTAGTCCACTGTAACATCCTGATTTTCAGTGCCTTTTTGAAGTTTTCAAAATAAAAATAACCATTGGAATTTTCTTGAATTACTTAAAGCTCAATATGAAATTTATAAATTAAAAGGATTCAATGTGAATAAATTAAAACATCAATTAAATTAAAACTAGTTTTTGTTGGGTTCCTTGTATTGCAATGATTTTTTCTATATTTTTCTTGGATTTTTGGAGTTTATTTGCTATTTCTTTGAGCTCAATTTGAATTATCCAAATTTCTAAAAATCATAAATCATTGAAAATCCTAAAAACCTGTTGGCCTAGCCCAACTTCTGTTGGCCCATCTTCCGTGCACGTAGCATGATTCATCTTTGCCGCTCATCTCACCACACGTCGGCCTATCCACCTGCCACACGCCAATCCATCCCACCGTCCATGCCGCCCATCAACCAGCCCGCCTCACCACCACGTGCCTCTTTCGCGTGCCTTCTTCATCCTTATCATCACGCCGCTGCTGCTCCACGGTCCCCGTCAGTTGGTCTTCTGTCCCCGCTTCGGACTCTTAACCCGTTTTCATTCTGGATTTCCCGTTGTGTCGTAGTTGCCTCAAACTCCCTCACCACACCGCCTCCGTGAACTATAAAACGCACTAAGACTCTCAAAGTCAAGCACATCAAGTCGCCTGCGTCTCTTCGAGCCAAAGCCGCTGCAAGGGGATCGCACCAAGTCGTCGAAATTTGAGTTTTGCGCCGCCGCCTTGTCAAACTCTTATGAGAAATTTTTTACCGCCAGTAAGCCAACAGCCTCGCCATCTTCGCCCTTAGCCTCGCCGTGCTCTGTTCTCCCTCTTCCATGCTTTGCCAAAGCCATTGCACCATTGGAGCCTGAACTCGCTGAGCATGCAATCTCACCACTGCACACTTCGCCGCCGATGACCTCACTAGCTGTATCTTTCCAATCTAAGCCTGTTGGAAGAATCACCGTAGCAACATTACATGCCATGCAGGTGCCACCTCATCATCTTTTGCCCACGTGTCCACCACATCAACCCTAGTGCCATGTCAGCCAAGCCTACCAATGTGCACTATTTTGTGCGCCGAGCCCACGGTGGACTAATCCTGTTCCATGGACCCTGTCCATAGCACAACACACATGCATAGTAACTTTTCCAATTTCCAAAATTTCTCAGCTGATCAATCTTCCGAGAGCCCGTTCTTCTTCGTCCGAACTTCCATTGACCCGATTCTTCTTCCTAAATTCATCTCAAATTGAGCTCTATATTTTGGTTTTGATTTGGTTAATTTTGAATTTTATTTGAATTTATTTGTTTTTCATTCGCTCGATAGATAATCTCTTCGAAGAAGTAGAAGCAAGAACTAAAGATCAAGAAGTGGTAACTGAGTAAAACCAAGGCAAGTCATATCCTTTGATTATGTTGAGCCTATTATTTTAAATTTATGCATTATTACTTTTTTTTGAATTATCATGCATTGCTAATTTATTACAAAACACTTGTACCTGGTAGTTATCAACCAAATTGATTAATCCCTCCTTTGATAATTTGAATGCCATGATTTCATTATCACTATAGTTTGACGATACTAATATCCATTTGGGTTGTATGTCTAGTATGCTTAGCCATACTTATTGTTACGTTGGGTTTATTATCACATGGTGATCAATTAATTAATTTTGATTAATGAAATATTAAATCATAGTTGTAACCACATTTATAAAATTTGTATACCATGACATGGTCAATATCATTGGTGTTGGTTAAGCAAAATGGTTTTGACTTAGGCATGTGATCGTGCAGTAAAGGAGGTATTGTAGCACATTGGGATATGAATGTCTCGCCCGAGTAATGATTAATGTCCGCGAGCTGATGTTTTGTCGATGTGTTCTCGAGGACGATCTTCTGGACTCTAAGCGAAGATCTAGCTAACCATATGCCACGGCATTGGTGCTCTTACGGGGTGTCGATGTACCGAGGAAGAAGATGACACCACTGGTGCCATGTCGATGTGCTTTGTCACACACATGCACGATCAACCTTGGTCTCCTTCCTCCTTTTGGTGTAGTGAACACCATAACGGGCGTCGATGACGTCTGGTAGTACTCGCTTCACCGCAGTCAGGTGATCTTCATGTGGCTTCTCCATAAACCGACTCGGTGTCAGGCCAAGTAGGCAAGATCGGTAGGGTGTGCACCGGTGTGAAGCCCGCCGATGATGCCCCTGTTGTAACACCCCAGGATCCACAATACCCTGGGATGCTACTAAAACTACTCCACAACTAGCCAATTTATAAGATAAATTAAACTGGCAAAATTTACTAAACAAGATAGTATAAGCGGAAGCATAAACAACTAAGAAATAGCAGGATATTGATAGCATTTCACTATTTAAAACATCCTCCAACATTTTAATCTAAAATATAGTTCACAAATTTAACATTATTAAATAATGTAAACAAAGTTATGCAAAGGTCTCGAATTCTTTCAACTTATTACAGCATTAAACTATGATCCAAGTGCATCAGTGTGGTGCCGTTCTACCCTTCCCATGCATGCTCAATGTCCACCTGTAGGGAGGGGGAAACAAGGGTGAGATAAAAATCTCAGCAAGTAAACTGTTTAACATGCTATTCAAACTACAAACAATTATACATCATCATTTATAATTCCATACAATTACAACCACAATTCATGTCCACAATTCATGAAACATTTAGTCTTCCACAACTACAATAGATTAATCATCAACATTTAATCTTCCACAATTAACAATGTTCTATCCTCAACTTCAAATCACCATCAAATACAATAAAATATATGTATGATTATCCCACTACTTTATTAATTCTCACATCCATAATTGATATCAACAATTAATACAAGTGAAAAGAATCTCATGCCACAACCATGACTCTTACCAAACACAAGGAACGAATTCCATTCCACGACCACATCCACAATCTTCATACCACAAATAGCTCACATGAGCCAATTCCACATTACAATTAGAAAGTTGTATATTCCACAAAATAACATCACCACAATATGTTGCATATGTATGCAAATGATCTTTCCACAATGCAATGCATATGAATACATGCTATGCTCCACATCACTCTTGCTAGGGCAGGAATTGTAGTTCATCGTATGTAATAATATCGATGCTTTGCGGGTGAAGAGGTGCATCGTATTACAACAATATACGATCTTTGTCAGACTGATCGCGGCTAAGTGCGGCGACATCCACATATGCAAATGACATGATATGACATGAATGATATGATAAATCATAAATCACATTAATTCATCCACAAGGAGCATTATCATGCTCTCAACATATCCACATCCACCACATGTTATTTTCAGGTCCACATTATAACATTAAGCAAGAATTTCACATGTCTACTAGCATAATATCAACATATCAATAGATAAATACTTGCTACCATCTCCACAATTAAAATATCATGCAATCATGACATAATGTATCAAATTAAGATAATAATATAAATTGCAAGTAGAAGGAATAACAAGTTAAACGGTAGCAACCACCGTTACGTTCACTTGCCTCAATCCGACGAAGCGAAGATCAACAAAATCAAGAGCGCTCAGGGACAAGACCACATGTCCATAAGACAACTCTCAACACACCACCACAGCATACAAACACGACATAAACATAAAAACATCGCTAGAAACCCGAACTCACACAATCTCTACTCCGCCCAACAAACCAACATAATACCCTCTGCAGCGCTGCTTCACAATTTCGTATCTTTAAAAATATAAATCTAAATACAGCAAATGATACCTCTCTAGATTCGTGACTTAAAAACCTACAATTTTCATGTAGAACTTGTATTTTTATTCGGAATGTACCAATCTGTCCGCCTGACGGACAGCGATATTGCCGACTCAGTATCTCCCAAATCCCACGGTAGAAAACTTTGAAAAACATACAAGAGATACATATGGAAGTCCTCTACAACTTTTCTTTTGGGAAGACCCGCAGGAAAATTCATTTACTATCTTTAATCTCCGGATTACCGTCGGACTGTACCAATATGTCCGCCTGACGGACAGCGGTATTGCCGACTCCGTATCTCCCAGATCCCACGGTATAAAAATTTGAAAACAATATAGGAGATACATCTGGATGTCCTATACAACTTTACTTTTGGGAAGACCCGGAGGACAATTCGTTTACTATCTTTAACTCCGGATTACCGTCGGACTGTACCAATCTGTCCGCTGACGGATAGCGGTATTGCCGACTCCGTATCTCCTAGATCCCACTGTATAACAATTGTAAAAGAATACATGAGATACATCGTGATGTCCTCTACAACTTTCCTTTTGGGAAGACCCACAGGAAAATTCGTTTTCTAGATCAAAACTGCACGACAAGCCGCGCGGCGCGAATCAATCTAAAAGTAGTCAGCGTCTAATCTCTAATCGGGCATTTGATCTATTATCTACCAACAAATTCCGTGCCGAGAACCTTAATTAATCCATAAAACAGAGGATTTGAGATGAGGAAAAATTACCTAGGTGAAGATTTTCCCCACTTTTTTCCTCCTCCTCTTCTTCTTCTTCCATCTCCTCTCCTTCTCCTTTCTTCTTCTCCTTCCTTCTCTTTTCTTCTCCTCCAATGGCAGACACTTGGGGCACCAATGGCAGCAATAGGGGAGGGGCGCCCAAGGGGCTGGGGCCAAGGGGTGGGGAGGGTGGAGGGACCAAGGAGGGTTTATAAAGGGGTGTTAGGGTTTGGAAGGGGGTACGGACCCCATTTGGGCTGGTTGGCCCAAAGCGGCTCGCCCACCCCTCCGGATAGCCCAAAATATCCAAATTAATTGTTTTAATTTATTTAATTTATTTTATAATGTTCTACAATTCATATTTTCCCTTCCGCGATTCATCGAAAAGCAAGCGACTCTGCGATTGTTTCAAAAACTTACGTCCGTAACGACGTTCAGGGTATTACATTCTCCCCACCTTAAAAGGATTCATCCTCGAATCTCGCTCCTCAACCCACGAGACAAAAAGAACAATTAAGGAAGAACAACCAAAGAATAGAGCACCCTAAGGATAGAACATCCCAAGAGAACAACAACCACGGGTTTTCACCCGCCTCGGAGAACTCGGGTCCTTCTTCTACATTTGAACTTCAAGCTCCACATCACCTCCTGCTCGGACTGATTCGTCAAGAGGGCCTCCGCATATCTGGTGGCTCTCTTCCTCATGTCCAACTCGGCGAGTCCCGACACATTGCCGGTCACGCCGGCGCCCGCAATTCTTTGTCGGCTCGAGGCGTATGAGATCCTGCCGTTCTCACAAAAATTTTCCGCCACAACTATCAAGCCACTTATCTAAAACCATCCTCCTTCCTAGAATATTTTTCTCTATATATTATAATTGGGATAATACATTGTACCCCTTTTAAAGAATTCAACCACAGATTCCACTCATAACATTACTTGAAGCACAAACAATAATTGTTACAAATGTAACACAACCATAAGAAGAATGAAGCATTCTCAAGCAACACACAAGCAATCAGCTCTGCTTCAAAGGACCACGGTCCAAATCAAAGAATTCACAACAAAACCATTCACACTCTCCAATAGACATTTGGAGAATCCACACTGCACAAGCCAAGAGTGAAAATCACTCGACAGACCATAACAATTATTTTCTTTTCCTAACTGGAAAAGAATACACCACAACATATAACAACTCAATTTACAGATGACATCTGCCATAAACACATAGTCTAACCAAGAATCGAGAGAGCTTATTACTGCTCGAGATATTATTAATTTCCCAATCCATTCCCCAAAAAAAATTAATTCCCATGAACCAAGGATTTCCAAATCATCGCCCAACACACCAACTAAAAGCCATACACCTCTTAAAGGTCTTTGCAACCCAAATTGATTATCCCTTTCTTGGGAGGCAAAGTAAATTCCAGCACAAAGGAAGATGTTACCATCTGCAATAAACACAAGACCAGAAGAAATAGCAATAAATCTTGGACAACAAAGGATAAGATCACAGCTGAAGACACATGCCTCCTCAAAAGAAGAACAATATCAAATCTCAACCAATAAGAATACACTATTGCCATTCGAGCTCAAGAAGCTCTTATGCGGCGAAAATATTGCCATTTGAGCTCAAGTAACTCTTATGTGGCGAGAATAAGAAGTCCAACACACCGTAAAAAAAGCACAACTTGACTTCAACCTTCAATACTTTTACCACACTCTTTCTTATAATAAAGAGGATAACTTTCTTTGATTACGGTATCACCTCGACAATCCCAACAAAGAGAATTGAAGACCACAACACATTAATTCTTTAAGAACTTATAAATCCTCTCAACACGATACTTTGCTTAAAACAATTTCAACTACCACATAAGTCATGAGATCAAAAAGATTGCGTACATAATTCTCAAAACTTTTGATTTACATAGTATCTTGGAAGTTATCAAATTCTTTTATTTGTAGAATATTCAACATTATCACCACAACCACATACTGACCATCATGCTAACATCAGAATAATACATTCTTAACAAGCATCATCGTACCCACAAATCCCTCCATAAACCTTTTCAATAGAAACACAAGGAATCACTTCATCATGTTTCTATTATCTAAATAAGATTGTAACTACTTGATCTAGGAAAACCTAGTGCATAAGCCACCATATTAGAACAAAGCTCTTAAACAAGATGATACTAGAACATGGCAATCTCGCAAAACATACTAGTACAAATCTCTTATTAGATTCCATATATTCAATTCTAATTGATGCTCAACTCTAATTTAACACAAATTGATTGTACTCTAGTCATTACTAGCAATAATTGATTATTATTTTATCATAACAACATTCATGATCCTAACTCCGTTTTACAATCATAAAACAATCATGAGCATAGATTCAACATTTCACCTTACGTTCAGAAATTAGAACGAAATAACTTTGAACTTCAATAATACCAGCTTTGTAAGACAAGATTCTACAAGTCAAAACATCAACCTTCATTTATTCATTTATACATATTTCAACAATTTAGCATGGTGAAAGATAGATGAAAATAACAACTGTACATGCTCATAAAGTATCTAAATAAAGACATATTAAAGGTTAATATTACCTAGGCAATATTCGAACACCTCCTTACTTAATAAATTACAAACGGTCAGATTAATTACTAAAGACAAAGAAAATAATTCAATTTATCCAACATGATAGAAATTTAAACAATCATAATAACTATTCTAATTCTTTTTGCATATTCCTCAATAACTCCATGAGTTCTAATCATGAATAGACAAATTCTTAATCATAGTTCTTCTAGAAACTATTACAAGGCAATAACAAATTAATCAAATACACTTCCAAGGATGCTGGTTGAAATTAATTATGCACCACGCTAACATATCAACTTGATAATTCATACCTTATGAATTAATTTATATGATTACCACTTTCCACTTAAGCATAGCAAAACACCATAAATGGTTTTAACACTCTCTTTTAGAAAGGAAAAGAAATAAACTTCAACACTCAAAATAAACTAAAAGAAATACATATATCCAAGGCTTTAACATATCAATGAGTTTTGCAACTCAAAACTTGCATTAATAAAAGAAAATACCAAACGAACCAATAAGCCATGATTGACAACAAGACAAAACTCACACGAAGGAACCAACCTTTCAAGTCAACAATAAGCACAG
Source organism: Bonia amplexicaulis (assembly GCA_036346245.1). NCBI lineage: Eukaryota > Viridiplantae > Streptophyta > Magnoliopsida > Poales > Poaceae > Bonia > Bonia amplexicaulis. Next base: position 28,883,604 of record CM070736.1, read on the forward strand.
GTAGCAAAAAGTATCTCATTAGTCCAGAAAGAAATAATAACTGCTTCAAGGAACATGTAGACACCAATTGCATACCCTCAACTGCAAGAACCACAAACTCAAAAGAAATTCATTAACTGCAATAGGCCAAGAATAGGCCAAGAAATTCATTAACTGCAATTTTTCTAAGAAACTCATCCGCAACATCTGCAATTAAGTTACTTGAGGTAACTATATTGCTATCCCCATACTGCAAATAGTGAAATAATCTGACGAAACCAAAGCAGCACAAACAACATCTACATCTTAACATTGACTATTCTCACTCATAACAGTCATAGGAGCAAATCATAATCATACAAGATTATCAATAAGCATACAAGATTATCTCATAATGTAAATCATCAATAGAACATCTCAAAAGCATAAATGCAATGCTTGACCCATCCCATCCCTCATGCACGGTGTGTCAATTTAGTAGTTTAATTACCACGGACCTAAAGCCCGCTCTGATACCAACTGTAACACCCCAAGATCCACAATACCCTGGGATGCTACTAAAACTACTCCACAACTAGCCAATTTATAAGATAAATTAAACTGGCAAAATTTACAAAACAAGATAGTATAAGCGAAAGCATAAACAACTAAGAAATAACAGAATATTGATAGCATTTCATTATTTAAAACATCCTCCAACATTTTAATCTAAAATATAGTTCACAAATTTAACATTATTAAGATAATGTAAACAAAGTTATGCAAAGGTCTAGAATTCTTTCAACTTATTACAGCATTAAACTATGATCCAAGTGCATCGATTGTGGTGTGGTTCTACCCTTCCATGCATGCTCAATATCCATCTGTAGGGAGGGGAAACAAGGGTGAGATAAAAATCTCAGCAAGCAAACTGTTTAACATGCTATTCAAACTACAAACAATTATACATCATCATTTATAATTCCATACAATTACAAACACAATTCATGTCCATAATTATTAATCACCATAAACTTCCATGAATCATACATCTTTAATTTCAGATTTAATTGGCATATGAATGCAGTCATTTAAATATCAGTTAAATGCATATGAAACATTTAGTCTTCCACAACTACAATAGATTAATCATCAACATTTAATCTTCCACAATTAACAATGTTATATCCTCAACTTTGAATCACCATCAAATACAATAAAACATATGTATGATCATCCCACTACTTTATTAATTCTCACATCCACAATTGATTCCTCCTCTTCTTCTTCCTTCTCCTCTCCTTCTCCTTTCTTCTTCTCCTTTCTTCTCTTTTCTTCTACTCCAATGGTAACTGCACTTGGGTTTCAGGTGCCCATGCTTGCTCAATGTGCTCTCGATGGAAGCTTGTCGGTGCCCATGAGGCGCAGCTTGACTCAAGGAGATGCCACTAGGGCCTTGACTCACCTCAGTCCCAAGATAGTATGTCAACAGCCTGAGATCGCTCATTTGGAACGCCTCCTTCATCTCAGACTTGAATGTCGCAATTTTGCTGCAGGTGGTGCCAGCGATTATCAAGTTGTCGACATAGACGCCCACAATTAGCTGCAATGTTCCTCGTCTCTGCGTGTACATGCTGTGCTCGGAGCTGCACCTCTAGAAACCAAGCGACACCATAGAGGAATCAAACTTGGCATTCCAAGACCTCAGTGCCTGACGAAGTCCACACAAAGCCTTGCATAGGTGGAGTACCTTGTGCACACTGCCGTCGACTACGAATCCTGGTGGCTGAGCGACGTACACCTCCTCCTTGAGCTCGCCATTGAGGAAAACACTCTTGATGTCCATGTGATGGACTTCCCACCGTTCGTGTGCTGCTAGAGCCAACATCATGCGCACGGATTCTATTCATGCCATTGAAGCAAAGACTTTATCGAAGTCAATGCCCGCACGCTGGACAAAGCCCTTTTCCACCAGACGCGCTTTATGCCGGACGATGTCACCGTTCTCGTCACGCTTGACCTTGAAGACCCACTTCAGTCCGATGGCTTGGTGCCCAGTGGGGAGCGCGACGAGGTCCCAAGTCCCGTTGTCCTCGATGGATTTCATCTCTTCAAGCATCACATGTCGCCAACACTGTTGTTGCTCTACCTCTCCGAAGGAAGCTGGTTCGTCCGCCATGGTAAAGTGGAACTCCTCGTCGAGCACTCGGTGCGCCAAGCCTGGCGATGATGATGGCTCAATGATGGCATCGATGGCGCGAAAGCGCAGGGGTGCATCGTTGTGGTTCGCATCCAGCTCCACCTCCTCTGGTGGCAGGGACACGAACTCCACATGGACCGGGGAAGACACTAGCGTCGAGGACCGAGGTCTGTAGTGTCCTAGGGATGAGCACCGAGGTGTACTCGATGACGAAAGGCTCGCCTCCAACTTGTTCGACATCGCCGCTGCTGGTCCAATCCCATTGTGCCGCTTCATCGAAGACAACATCGTGTGACACGGTGATGCGCCTGCTCACAGGGTCATATCAGCGGAACGCCTTGGACCCATTCTTGTAACCAACGAAGAACATCGGCGTGCTGCGATCGTCTAGCTTCTTTAAATTCGGCCGCGTGTTCTTTACGTGCGTGACACAACCGAAGGTACGGAAGTAGTGGATCGCCGGACGCTCGCTGGGCCACACCTCGTAGGGTGTCTTGTCATCGAGCGCGCGCGTCGGAGCACGGTTGAGTATGTGGACCGCCGTGCAGACTGCCTCGCCCTAGAAGTACCCGGGAGGCCCTTTGCCTTGAGCATGCACCGGGCCATGGCTACGACGCTCTGGTTGTGGCACTCAACCACCCCATTCTATTGCGGCGACTAGGGGTGGTGTCTTTGTCGGCCGGGCCGCATTCGCACGAGACTACGAACACCACAGACGTGAACTCCCCCTACGGTCAATACGGGGGACCTTCAATTTTTGCCTAAACTCGACATCGACCACCACCTGAAAGTTCTTGATGGCCACCGGCACTTGATCCTTGCTCGAGAGCAAGCTGAGCCACATAAAATGGCTTAGATCATCAACCAACAGCACGAAGTACTTATTGCCGTTGGGTGTCATGGGTGCAATTGGACCATAGAGATCGATGTGCACGTGGTCGAGGACGTGCGCTACGCATCGTCGCGCCTGCTCCAGGAAGGACGCCCTCCTTAACTTGCCGGCAAGGCAGCTGTCGCACACTTGATCAACTTGGTCAAGCGACAGTAGCCACGCATCATATCCGCCTGGACGAGCTTGCACAAGGACTGGAAGCTGATGTGCCCGTACCTAGCATGCCAGCGTCAGGCCACCTCTGAACTACGCGCCACCAGGCACACGGGCTGCCCAATGTTCAGTCCAATGAGTAGAGGCGCGTCAGAGATCGCCTCACCTGCGCAAGGAGCTTTCGCTACTGGTCGAAGATGCGTAGGATGCCGGCGTTGATCCCCACCCGACAGCCGGCCTCGTCGAGCTGCCCGATGCTCACAATATTGGCCGTCAGGACGGGAATGAAAGACACCCCCGTCAGCACGTGGTGTTCACCATTCTTGCAGCTAATGATGATGGTTCCACAACCCTCGATCTTCATGACCGAGCCATCGCCAAAGCGAATGATGCCGCAGATGCTGGTTTCAAGCATGGAGAAGGCAGATCACACGCCAGTCGTGTGGTTCATCGCCCCGGTGTCGAGCACCCAACTCCGATGGCCGCGGTCCTCCCGTGGCCTAAGCTATGCGAAGAGATTCTCCTCACGGATCTGGATGCCACGATTTGGGGATGGTGGCGGCGCTAGAGATGGAGGTGAGGAGCAGCAACTGCATGGGCCATCAGGAGCGTCGGCTCCTCCTCTTCTCCTTGGGCGACGTAGGCCTGCGTAGCTTTTCTTTTTGCTTGCTACGGCAGTCCTTGGCCCAGTGGATAGCCTTGCCGCATTGCGGCACTTGTCCGCCATGCGCTCCTGGCCCGGCCCGATGGACTCCCCGCTCTTGTCGTCGCACGCTCCGCTGCCTCGCCGCCCTCAGGTCTTTCCGCGCTTGTTACCGCTGCTAGAGCCACTACTCTCACCGTCGCCGCCTCGGAGCTTGAGACGTGCAAGGAACTCTTCCTTTGAAAGGAGTAGGCGGCACTGCTTGTTGACGACGGGGGTCGACGGTGGTGCCGGTTTCTTGCGCCGCTGCTCGACCTATCGTAGACGACCGGTGACCTCCTCGATGGACAACTCGTCGCAATCAAGGAGCGTCTCGATGGTGATTGACACCTGAGAGAGGTGCTTGGGAGCGACCTCGAGCATCTTCTCGATGATCGTTGTGTCCGAGATCTCACCGCTAAGCACGTAGATGTTGTTGGCCAGCGCAACAATTCGGAGCGAGAAATCATCGACGGACTCCCCGTCCTTGAACTCAACGTCCCCAAACTCCTTGCGTAGCCGCTGCACATTGGCATCGCGGACTCGCTGGATACCAACGCGCACAGTCTTCACAGCCTCCCACGCCGATCACGATGTGTGCTTGTGTGCAAGTGACCCAAGCATCTCGGGCGGCACGGCACACATAATCGCCGTCAGAGCGAGCCAGTCCTCGCGGTAATCGATGACCTCGTCTTCCTCTAGCTCAACGGCCTGCCAAAGCCCTTGGGCCTGCAGGTTCACGCGCATCAGCAACGACCACTCTTGGTAGTTGGTGCGCATGAGCATCGGGTACTGCACGGAGGCGCCCGCTTCCTTCACTACGCGCTCGATGATGACCTCGCCTTAGTGCCGTCCGCAGAGTGGCGCAAGAGAGTGGGAGATGCGTCGGCGACACGGTGGGAACGGCGTTTACCCACCTTTGAAACCGACTGCACAGACATCGCCCTTGGAGTCATAGCCGCTCTGATACCAATTGACGGAAATCACCGATGATCAGGACGCCGGTGGACTTCTAACAACGCTAGCACAACTCACGCAAACACAATGGTCGTTTTTGGTGCTGCTAGAAACTCACACCTTGATGATTATATTTCTCAATTATTTATAGGGAGATTACAAGGTAAACATAGAAACTAATCTACCTATATGGGTAACGAATACAGCAAGCTAAACATAGCAAACTAGCTAAACATGGTAAGATAAACATGGAAGGAAATCACATACTAAATATAGCAAGTTAAATATGACAAATTTGGTGATGACGCGTGTGGAATTTGTCAACACATCCTCACATGCTGTTATACATGTCAACTAATCATCACACCTTTGACCTTAGCATCAGATTCAGATAACATGGAAGCAGCCCACTACTAAAACAGAGCAGATCCACAAAATCAAATAATATACGACTGCAAGAGAAGTATGCTACTATTAAATTTGCCCTTGGTTGTTGTTCTAGGCCTTGTACTTACTTAGAAAGTGTAATAAAAAGAAGTTATGCACTTAACCAATGGACAGGGAGTAAAGCGATTAGCGGGCTTAAATGATTAGTCAACCTTTTTCTTGGTCAACCATAATTCATTAGTTCATAGTCTCGGTGTAATTGTTAGGGACGTGGGCCAGGGGGCCATGACCCATTAGAGGGCTGCACACAAGGAGGGACATGCAGCATATCTTTATATTAGAAATAGTTACATGAATATCTGCATATTTGGATAGTATAGATATTATCTTATTCTTAGCGATTGGTTGCATTAGATAACATAATATCTATTATTAGGGGCTAACCTCATCTATATAAAGAGAGGAGCCGCGCCATTCTAATCAAGCGATAAAAAGAAATAGTTATTCTAGTTTCTCCTCCAAGTTCCTCTCCCCAGTCCATGATCTCCCCTTTCTCCTAAAGCCTCTCCCATTTAATTGTGTTATCTCGGCCATCTTCTGTATGGTATTTACCCCGTTATGAACTAAGAATCATAATAACTTGGTATTAGAGTCGGCACCATGGCTTCTACTGCCAAAAGAGATCAATGCCATAAGTGCCACCTTCGATAAGATGAACGCCAGTCTGGCCAACTTATAGGCCACATGGTGGATATAGCGACTATGGTGGCCAAGTTGATGGAAAAGGAGGAGAAGAAGGAGGGAGGGCAACTATTGCTGCGCGATCTACGTTGGCACCACCGGCTCCACCTCTGCTGCCGCCAACAATGCTTCTCTCAACCTCGTTACATGTGGTTGTGCTAATGGCGCCCTCACCAAGGAAGAAGAAGGGTGTTGTCTAGCATCAGCCTCTCCATGCAGGCGACTAACACCATGCCTTTAGAGGTGTGGAACATGGCGGGTCACGTGTGAGAGGTCACAACGTCGTCACGTCTCTCACCCATCTGTTGCACCAACAACACTACCTAGCGCTTGCTCTCTTCGTCGATAGCACCTTCACCAACGTCAGGCATACTAAGGTTCAGTGCCTTTACTATCAACCGCTGTCGGTTACCTACTATTCACTGGCGTAAGGCGTCATGACCGCTCGTCTTAGTAGGCCTCCAAGGGTTTTTGCCATGGACACCACCATCGCTCGAGGACAAGCTGTCATGAAAGGAGGGTGAAGTGTTAGGGACATGGACTAGGGGGCCATGACCCATTAGGGGCTGCACACAAGTTAGATTTCATGCACTATCATAGCAATATATTTTTAGCATGAAAACCAATGTAAGAAAGGGCATGTTCGATCTGGCTTTTTAGACCAGCTTCTGGCTTCGGCTTTAGACCAGAGAATTCGGAAGCTGGATTGAATGACATGGTTGTGGGAGGGCTTGTAAAAGCCGTCTTCATCCCATTTACTCCACTAACACCTCTAATAATTGCCACACCCACCGCTGAACCCTCCTCTATCTGCTTCCATTCCATCGCTACCTCCATCTGCCGCTCCCCCTCTGCCGCTCCTCTACCCCTCCATCGCCTCTCCCCACCGCATCCCGCCACCCCACCATCTACCTCTTCTCCATCGCATCCCGTCGCCCCTTCCATACACCTCTCCCCATGCATCCCACCACCCCTCCACCGCCTCACCGCCTCGCATCCCTCCGCCCCTTCCAGCTGCCTCTCCCCTATCACATCCTGCAACCCCCTCCATCTGGCTCACCACCCGCATCCCCTCCACCCCCTCCATCTACATCTCCACCACTGTATCCCCTCCCATCCGCCATCCTATCCAACTGCAACCCCTCCTTTCTTCCACACCCTCCATCTACAGCCCTATCCATATGCCACACCCTCCATCTGCAGCCCCCTCCCTTCCTCGCTGACGGCCCTTGCCAACTCACCTTTCTCCCCACCCCTCCCCCACCACCTCCATCGTGCTAGTGTCCATCTCACGGTCGGCTTCTGCGTCAGCGTCACCCTCCTTGACCACAAGCTCGTCCTCCTCCACCTCCACATCGGACACCACATCTCCTTTCCAACTCGAGGTGACATCTCCTGTGCAGCTCTGACCACCTCACCGCGCCACACCACATCGATGAGCCTGCTGAGCCCTCTGCTCATATCTCTCCCGCTAGACATCACAACGAGGTCCTTGTCTTGTTCACGCCCGTCGCTGACCTCCTCCCGACCGCGCTGAAGGTACCTTCTTCCTCCACTTATGCATTTCCTACCATTTCTGGAATTTTTTAGCACCATGGTGCATTTCTTATGGTGTGCATTACTGGCCGTGTCTCACAGATGACATTCTATTCCTCACTTGAACACTGCCTTCACCTAGATAGACAAGGCACGCTCTTCCTTTTCTATATGGGATGATGACACCCAAACCGCAATGCTAGAAATATGTCGTGAGGAGGTTGAGGCACAGAACCATGCTATGGGGTGTCCAAGCAGGAGCGGGTACATGAACCTTGTGAGGAATTCAAGGAGCGCACCAGACGCCAATACACAAGAATGATTCAAGAACCGCTAGGACACATTGAAGTGAGTTTACACCATCTTGAAAACCCTCAAACTGAATGTGACAGGCTTGGGAATAAACCCACAGACCCACTCAATCGATGCCACCAGGTGGGCGTAGCAAAACCAGGCATGCAATTGTGTCAACTAATCCATTGTCTAGTTCAGTAGCTGTTTCAAACTTTACCTGTTTCACCATTATTTTGGACTTAACAATGTTTTACTAGTTCATTAGTTGTTTCATACTTTAGAATTGGAGGGTTTGCTTAATTACTCCCTACTGTGACACAATCTTTGGTTTAGTACTCTATGAGTTGCTAATGATTTACCAATTTCATTCCCTGTTTCGGATTTCATGCCCTTTTGCTGCATCTGGAAGGAAGAAATGGATGGCTTAGTTATTTCATATAAGTGCTTACTGAGACACAATCTATTTGCTCACTGGTGCATTAGCTCTTGCATTGGAGACGTATGCAAGGTAGCTAGTAATACCTAATATCCGCTACAGTTCACTTAAATTTGCTGAAGTACTTTCAAAATTGTTGTACAAACATGTAACTTTTAGCACACTACATTTCCTAGCAATTTCCATTCCTACACATGATTTCTCCAGCAACCTGATTGTCCACCGCCTTGCAGACAAGGAAAGGTGCCAGCAAGTTCCAGAAAGGACCGTTGCCCCATGAGGACTTGATGGACGTCATATTCCATGACATTCTTTGCATGAACGAGCATGCGAATGTCCCTTGCATGAGCAAGCAACGTGTTGTCCCTCCTCCGAGGACAGCTCAAAGTTGAACCCCTCGAGCCTACAAACTCATTGCGGAAACACTGTGGCAAGCAGCCAGCCCCATCCTCGGCTCCTAACTCGAAGAAAAGCCAGGTCAGCACGACGGACGTGTGCATGCAGCGGCTATGCGATGTCTACGAGAAGTCCATGACCAGCTATTCCACCGCAGCCATGGATGAGAAGGATAAGGCTCGCAATGAGGTAAACCAATGTTTGCAATTGGTCGTCGACAATGGGTATCTCGAGGGCACAGACGAGCACTTCTATACCTCTACTATGTTCATGGAGAGGAAGTACAGAGATGTTTTCATGGCGCTTCACACCCCCATGAATCGCGAAGTTTGGCTAAGGAGGATATGGCCGCTTTACAAGTCCAGTGGAGGTGCGGACAACCCTTGAGGTGATGTCGGTTCATAGCTAGTACTATTGTTGTGGCCTAGTTGTTGTTTACACATGCAATCAATTTAGACGTTAATTGTTGTGAACACATTATGCTGTCGTGAAGTCTCTAGTAGTTCGATATGCATTATGTTGTTACTTATTGTTCAATTACCATGTTTATGTTGTAACTATGTACCTGTTGTTAGTTGCAATTGGACTTGCCCTATTTATGTTGTGCTATGTACATGTTGTTATTTGCATTTGAACCCACCATGTATCACTAACTAGTTGAATACTCTTTGTTGGGAGCAGTCAATTGTTACTCTATTGGTAAGGTGCCTGTGTGTTGTAACATAGTCTTAGAGGGTGATATCATTAAATGTGATCCTGAATCGTACAATGAACATCAATTTTACCTTACACATATAGCAAGATTAGAGTACCTAAACAAAATTCTACACACTTAAGTAGCAATATCTGTAATCTAAGGGATAAAATTTTCAAAATATGAAATCTAAGAGAGTAGATGCAGAACTAGAAGTGGCCAAATAGGTCGTGCCCATTGGGCTAGCCCACAACCTGACACGGAGGCGTCGGGCGTGCTTGGGCCATTGCCCGAAGCAGCGTGCCATTGAAGACGGCATGAATAGTGCTGGGCTCGGCCCACACACGATCTAGACCAGCACAGCATGTTAGGCCCATTCATTTTTTAATAATCATATTATTTTATTTTATTTTATATTTTCTAAATTTAATATAGCTGATTTTATAAGTATAAGTAATTTTTATTTTGTATTTTTATACATTTTAGGATTTTTTTACATTTTTCAAAATTTTTGAGCCGAAATGGGCTAGTTGGGTCGAAACCGGCTAGCCGTGCCTACTTGACCCGTCAAGCTAAATGGGCTAGTGCCGGCCCAGTATGGCATGGCTTCCTGCTAGGCCATGCCTAGGCCACCTCCTAGGCCCATAGGCCGGCACGGCATGGCCCATTTAGGCTCAAGGGCTAAACGAGCCTTGCCTAACCGGCCCATGCCGCGTCGTGCCCATGCTGGGCCATGCTGGGCCACCCATTTGGACATGATTGTGCAGAAGCATATAATTGAATAGATGAAATTGGCAAAAATTTAGACGTATGCTCCGTTCCATGAGTAACCAACTATAAGTGTGTAGAGCATATTTGGAAAAGGTGGTTTTGGAAACATTTACTGGGATAAGCTCCCAGATGGAACTGTAGTAGCTGTCAAGAGGCTGAAAGATGGAAATGCCGTAGGTAGGGAGGCACAATTTTAGACTGAAGTCGATATGATCAGCTTGGCTTTGCACTAAAATCTCCTCAAGCTTTATGGGTTCCGCATGATTGCCACTGAGAGGCCACTGGTCTATCCATACATGTCGAATTGAAGTGTTGCATTGAGCCTGAAAGGTAAAGACATCAAGATTTCATGATTATTCATTTTCAAAAATATACATAAATTAGTTGTGGCATAGCCACCGTTCTCTAACAGATATAAGTTAGTCTTTAAAAAAGATATTAGTTTTTTGTATTAACTGACAAAGCCTATAAAAAACTTCAACCCAACAAACAATGCAAAAAAAATTTGCATTTGATTCTCTCGTATATATTTCTCTCCTTTGGGAGGCCTTTAGAACAAAAAATATGGTTCCGACATAACCAAATGTTAAATTTTGTTCACCCCTAACCAATTTTAGGGAAGCCACCACTGGATTGGATTACCAGAAAGAGGATAGCACTCGATGCAGCAAGAGGCGAGTAGTGTGACCCCACAGGATGTAAAGGCAGTGAACATTCTACTCGATGACTACTGTGAAGCAATCATTGGTGATTTTGGGCTCGCTAAGCTCCTGGATCATTGTGACTCACATGTCACCACGGCTGTTAGGTCCATCATCAGGCACATTGCCCCAGAGTACCTCTCCACGGGCCAGTCATCTGAGAAAACTGATGTATTCGACTTTAGAATCTTGCTGCTCGAGCTAATCACCAGTTAGATTACACTTGAGTTCGGAAAAGCTTCAAATCAGAAGGGAGCCAAGCTGGACTGGGTAAGTTCATTGTCATTCTCACATGGTAGACACAGCTTGAGGCATACGATCATATCATACCTGAGGTCTTGACATGGCACTGGCTTCTACGCAGGTGAAGAAGATGCACCAAGAGAAGAAGCTCGATGTGCTCGATGACAAGGGCCTAAGGAGAAACTACGACCGCATTGAGTTGGAGGAGATGGTACAGGTGATGCCGTTGTGCACCCAATATCTCTCCAGCCACAGGCCCAAGATGTCAGAGGTGGTTAGGATGCTCGAAGGCAACATGCTCATAGAGCGGTGGGAGGCGGCGCAGCGCGCTGATTCCCACAGCTTCAAGTTGCCTGAGTTCACCTTCAGTTGCTGCTATTCTGACCTGACAGACAACTCATCATTGCTGGTGCAAGCAATTGATCTCTCTAGGCCGAGATGACACCATGATAGTGGAAGGCAACTTAGGCAAGAGGCATCATTAGTTGTTTCTAGCAGGATCTATATAGCAAGAAGCCCATGTGTAAAATGGCAAAGAAAACGCTAAAGCAAGCAACTGGCGAAGCATCCTATCAAGAGTGAAGGAGATTAAGATGAATTGTGCAAATATCAAAGAAGAGCACAACCTAGGCATGGTATATTGCATTTACAGGTTCTATAAACTGTTGGTAGAATAAAGATGGCAGACAGCAGAGCGGTATTTTTTAAGCTGTAAGGTTTGGTTCCCTTCCTCACCCCTTTATCTTCTTTACCTTACATAGTTTTAGTTTGTCAAAATTGTTGTGTTGGGTTGCAAAGACCTGGCAGTGTCATGTTGTCTATAGAGTGTTGTTAGCTCCAGCCCACACTAAAAACCAATGGAAATTCCAACTTTACCGATGAAGCACTTAAAGCTTGAATAAGGTCTATGCAGGACTACCAGCAAACCTAAATAGCCTAACAAGCAAACTAAATAGTGGGTGCATATGAACCTATGTTTAGATACGCATTTCTGCAATTGAAATCCTTACTTTGGAGTAACCAGCAAGTATAAAAAACATAAAAATCACCTAAAATTTCCTCTAAAGGCCACCTTAAAGCCAATCTAAATCCCACCAACACTACAAAACCACTAAAATCCTCGACGAGAGCAACCCAATTCCCCATGCCACCCACCGAAGCCCACCTAAATCCCTATAGTTTTGTCCACCCCCGATCGCAAACCTCGGCACGAGTGGCTATACGGTACCTGAGATGGTCTTCCCCGTGTGTCCCCCCTCCATTCCCTTGCATTTGACTCTAGACACTAGCAGACTGCCACTTTGTTGATTTGAACTTAACTAGATATGTCTGTTGTGATAGGATGTGCAGATTTCTAGTTATCTCTAGTTGTTTATATGCTATTAATGAATTATATACGCATTTGTATCTTAGTTGTTCTGTACATTATGTCGGATTAATACAGTATAGCTTATCTGTATCTACTGAATTCAGGACAATAAAGATATGTTGGGACATTTGAGATACATTTTCAGGATGGTACAATATATCAGTCGACAAAGATATATAACGTCTTGATAGCTATGTGTAAAATCAGTCAACATAGCTATGGCACAATGTATTAGTTTGAGGAGGCACTAAACTATTTTGTTTCTGTAGTAAGACGATGTCAGGCTACCAAGGAGATGGGGGAACACCAACAATTTGCCACTTCCTAGGCGATGAAGGCCCTTGTTATTCGATATCTTCATAAATTGTAATTGTGGATGTATGGGATTATAATGATGATGTTTAAATTGCTTGTAGTTTGAGTAACTTGTTAAACAGTTTGCTTCGAGATTTTTATCTCACTCTTGCTTCCCTCCCTGTGTGGACTTTGAGCATGCATTGGGAAGGGTAGAGCTAACCAGCACGGATGCACTTGTATTATAATTTTAATGCTGAAATAAAGTTGAAAGAAATCCGGTCTTTGTTTAGCTATCTTGTAGATAATTGGTTCATCTTATTAATGTTAATTTGGAACCGTTCCTTTGGTTATTATTGTTTAAGTTGAGATGAATATTAAACTGTTCTCATTGTTCGTTATTTTCTAGTTTGTTTATGCTTCCGCTTATATTATCTGTTAATTAAATGTTGCCAGTTTAATTTATCTTGTAAATTGGCTAGTTGTAGAGCAGCAATAGTAGCATCCCGGGCATTGTGGGTCCTGGGGTGTTACAGAGGCATCATTAGTTGTTTCTAGCAGGATCTATATAGCAAGAAGCCCATGTGTAAAATGGCAAAGAAAACGCTAAAGCAAGCAACTGGCGAAGCATCCTATCAAGAGTGAAGGAGATTAAGATGAATTGTGCAAATATCAAAGAAGAGCACAACCTAGGCATGGTATATTGCATTTACAGGTTCTATAAACGGTTGGTAGAATAAAGATGGCAGATAGCAGAGCGGTATTTTTTAAGCTGTAAGGTTTGGTTCCCTTCCTCACCCCTTTATCTTCTTTACCTTACATAGTTTTAGTTTGTCAAAATTGTTGTGTTGGGTTGCAAAGACCTGGCAGTGTCATGTTGTCTATAGAGTGTTGTTAGCTCCAGCCCACACTAAAAACCAATGGAAATTCCAACTTTACCGATGAAGCACTTAAAGCTTGAATAAGGTCTATGCAGGACTACCAGCAAACCTAAATAGCCTAACAAGCAAACTAAATAGTGGGTGCATATGAACCTATGTTTAGATACGCATTTCTGCAATTGAAATCCTTACTTTGGAGTAACCAGCAAGTATAAAAAACATAAAAATCACCTAAAATTTCCTCTAAAGGCCACCTTAAAGCCAATCTAAATCCCACCAACACTACAAAACCACTAAAATCCTCGACGAGAGCAACCCAATTCCCCATGCCACCCATCGAAGCCCACCTAAATCCCTATAGTTTTGTCCACCCCGATCGCAAACCTCGGCACGAGTGGCTATACGGTACCGAGATGGTCTTCCCGTGTGTCCCCTCCATTCCCTTGCATTTGACTCTAGACACTAGCAGATCGCCACTTTGTTGATTTGAACTTAACTAGATATGTCTGTTGTGATAGGATGTGCAGATTTCTAGTTATTTCTAGTTGTTTATATGCTATTAATGAATTATATACGCATTTGTATCTTAGTTGTTCTGTACATTATGTCGGATTAATACAGTATAGCTTATCTGTATCTACTCAATTCAGGACAATAAAGATATGTTGGGACATTTGAGATACATGCTCAGGATGGTACAATATATCAGTCGACAAAGATATATAACGTCTTGATAGCTATGTGTAAAATCAGTCAACATAGCTATGGCACAATGTATTAGTTTGAGGAGGCACTAAACTATTTTGTTTCTGTAGTAAGACGATGTCAGGCTACCAAGGAGATGGGGGAACACCAACAATTTGCCACTTCCCTAGGCGATGAAGGCCACTGTTATTCAGTATCTTTCATAGGTGGCATCAGGGTCGTCAAGAAGGCCTTGTAGCGAGCCAATGTAGACTGGGCTTGAATATGTCAATGAACAACTGGTGTCGCCAAAGTTGTGCCATGACATGTTCAAGATGGGCTTCATTTCACACTTGTCACACAATACGATTTGCAGTCATCAACAGGCATACTCTCAGGGAAGCATTGAAGATGTTCTTGTGGACTGTGCGGGTGCCACAGTCTAACAACTAGGTGCACAATAGGTTCACGCATTCAGGATCCACTATAAGCAACAAATTTCATCATGTGTTGGAATGTGTGTACACCATGTCAGTAGACAACGTGAGGCCGGTGGATCCAAGTTTTAGTGTTGTGCATGATAGGTTGAGGGAACCCTAGTTTTATCCTCGCTTCTCCAAGGCTATATGTGCCATAACAGTACCCATATCCCGGTTGTAGTCCCTGCCAATATGCGTGTCATGCACACTAACTGGCATGGGTACACTAGCTAGAATGTAATGGTCGTATGCGACTTTGACATGTGATTCACGTTTGTGGTTACCAGATGGCTCGGATCAGCG
This sequence comes from Bonia amplexicaulis, assembly GCA_036346245.1. NCBI lineage: Eukaryota > Viridiplantae > Streptophyta > Magnoliopsida > Poales > Poaceae > Bonia > Bonia amplexicaulis. The sequence goes on from CM070736.1 coordinate 28,898,655, forward strand.
CACAACATGACATCCTGCTTGACACACTTGCCGATTACGGCCACGTGTTTCCGCATCTTCCTGCAGGTACAACTCGCACTCTACTTGTTACAGTGCACAAATACGTCTTTTATATACGTCCATATGATAGCCTTGTTTGGCAATTTGTAACATAGGGAATTACTACTTGGTTGACTCGGGGTATCCTAACAGGAAAGAGTACTTTGCGTCGTTCAAGAACAGTCGGTACCATGTAGCTGAGTTCGTGAATGGCGGTCAGCCATGGGGGTGCAATGATATGTTTAACTCCCTGTATTCTTTACTGCGCAACGTCATTAAGCATGACTTCGGTGTGTGGAAGAATAAATGCCGCATCTTAGAATGCATCTCTAGCTTCGATGTAGTCACGCAAAGGAAGATAATTTCTGCTATCATGGCATTGCATAACTTCATAATTGACGCTAGGTGGGGCAACGTGGATTTTGACAATCCCCACCTAGGCATGTATTATGGATCCTCCAAAGTAGACACCGCTTTGGACACTGGTGATGTACACATGAATTAGGTACATGATGCGATATCAAACACTCTAGTCACATGATATATTTTCGTCGTTGTAGTACGTATAGCTACATGTATGCTTGTAAGGTTATGTATGCCTCAATATTGTGTATCTTTTAATTTGAACATGTCAAATGTGTACACTCCTCTTGTTCATGTATTGCTTAAATACTATTGTTAAATGCTCATGTACGCATGTACTAAATGTACGTTATTTGAGAAGACTGTTTCTATGCATGTCTCTGTGAGCTGCGACGGGTGCTACATGTGCTACTTTTCCTTCCAGCTAGCTACAGGCTCAACATATCCTGTTCTCAACTCTTACCAACATCCTGTGGACATACTTGAGAGGCACAACAAACATGAAAAGTAACCGAGTTGATCACCAACCCAAGCTGAGCTCAAAGTAGAGCACTACAGTAGCATACTAGTCAAATGATCAAATTCTGCAATGCTTTTGAATTTTTTTGCCTCTGCGAGCTTGTAAGGCAAAGGCAATCTAAATTCAATTAGCACCTACTACTCAAAGAGTCTCTTAGCTGCTACTTTGGGTGCAACTTTAGTGAAACAAAAACATGCGTTAGTACAACCATAACTATGCTACAACTTCCATATTGTTGACAAGGTCAAAACTCTATTTGCGCGAAAAGAAGAGTCATCTTGGGCAACTATAACATTCCGATAGAGCTAAAACACACGTATGTAGGTTTTCATGTGTTTGATTGCATCAGCTAGCACAAATAAGCTTAATTAGCAAAAGGCCATAAGCCCAAAAGAACACTAGGCTTCTCTACCAGCTGTTATTATTTATCAACCGTAGCTAAAAGCTACCAGCCAAAGCAAAAAAGATCAGGCCCAAAAATGGTCCGTATTTATCATGTTGCTAAAATGATGTACAACTCACATATATAGTGGTAAAATTATCTTAAGAAATAAAATCTTTTTTATCCTTTTTAAGTATATTAGAATATATTATTTTAATATATACTTGTCAATTGCATTCTTATTAATCGCTTGCCGTACCTGTTCATCTGTTAAGCACGTACCTTGTTTACTAGTTACTACGTAGCATGAAACCATATCTATTTCATAATAGCTTAAGCCATAAAGGAACACTTGCAAAACTATTATGGACAACCAAAACATGTTTACTTCTACGGGCTTGTTCATATAGGCTTGTGGCTTTGGCTTATAAATGAAGCTTATAGAAAGATGCACTCAAGTGCAATTTTGGCCAATATAAATGAAGTCACCGTAGTGTATACTATAATTGACTAGTAGACCTCGTCTTGAAAAGACACTCTATTTTAAAGCTATGTAATATAGAAAAAGTCATTTATTATAGAAAAATAGTTTTTAGAAGCCAATATGAACAAATCCTCACTCCTTAGAGCTGTGTGTACATCAGCATGCATCAACATGTTCATGTACCTTGCTCCCCAGAGCTGTGTATACATCACTGAATTCAAGTCCAATATAACCAATTCCAACAATAGCTATCCAGTCAGGGACTGACTCAAGTTTTAGTACATGATCACTAGTAAATATAGTTTTACCTGCGTAAAACCGTCCAGCAAACTTTTATAAGAATAGTACAACTGTACAAGGGAGGAAACCAAGATAGTAACTGGAAATAAATTGTGGGTACAGTACACAATGCCCACAATGGAGCATTGGAACTTAAAAGAAATTATGATTTATGAGCACTTGTAATGTTTATGCTCAACTACCTTAAAGTGTCAACCTATAGCAATAACAACGGAATGGGAAACACCTAGATCATGTTGATGTTTGTCATCTAGCTATTCTCATATTCCTTTGTTGATTAATCAAAAGATTGTGGATAAAAAGAAACCACTCATGTAAATATCCAAGAAAGAGCAAATAGTAGTTTTTGTTTCCATTTCTTGCCATTGGTGATTCCAACATTAAAGAAAATTGTCTCAGAATTGTCTTTTTTACTGTTTTAGATTTCAGGATGGTCGACACAAATGGACTACCGTGTAAACTTAACTAAATAGAAAGTTTAATGATGTTAAGTATGCAAATGTCTAAAACAAATAAGATGACTTAAATACATTGTGCTGAACACTCCTTACAGCAAACTAGTATCATATCATAGGGTGCATCAAATAAAGATCATGACACTACTCGATTTCAAGCTTAACATGTGCATTCTTGTCTACCTTTTCAATGTGTAGTTCAACATTACTTACATTAATACTAAGTAAAATATGAAATACAAATTATCCCAAGTATGCCTTAATGATAATTCCTCTATAATAGGTCAATTATAGTGGAGACACAGAGTTGCAAAGGAAACAATACTTACCATCTATTTCAATGCCATTGGGAACAAAAGGAACAGACCCGGTGGAAATTATGATGTTTCTGTCAGTGATTTCTGGAAAACCAACGTTTCCATATCTCACTTTTTTCTTCCCCTACACACATTAGAAACATACAAAGTTTAACTACTACAACTGATATCTTTACAGCACATGCACACAACATACAACATACACAATTCATTCCAATGCTTGAACCTGACATATTATCTAGCAGCAAATAAATATAAACAGGCTTTAGAGTAACAACATATAATTTATTGGACTCTACTGTCCAAATCAGGAATATGTACATTGTACCCTAGCACCACTCTTTTAAATGGCTAATATGACACAAATTTATAACTCCTATTATCAAGTAGTGCATATGCAAAAAAAAATGCTGACCAACTTTAGTCACAATGGTGTTACATGAGTCTTTTGACAATTCAGGACAGGCCTATTTTTAGGATACAGGGTTAATACCTGTAGTCCTATATTATCCATTGGTAGCTAAGAATTGCAAGCAAAAGTGAAGTTTATACGCAAATCAATAGATGTGAACACTACTTGCAATAAATACATCACTCATATTGACAAAATGTAATTTCGAACAACGGAATTATAATAGTATACAGATGACCTACCACAATTGTGCCAATACTAGTCAGTATATCCACACCCAAAGCTTGCATTGAGTTAGTCAAGTTGCTATAGATTTTAGAGGCAAGATTATCTGCATGATCAGCAACAGCCGGTATATCATATCCAGGTGATTGCGTGTGGACATGTCGAGTGGCTACAACGTTTATTTTTATTTTCCCGCTGCAAGATTTTTAAGCCTTTTAGGCTAATATCTGTAAGGTTGGCCATAAGATCGTAACTCTGATAATTAATAATATTTGATTCCTTTCTTAGTAAGTCATGATGTGGTTAATATTTTATTTATGTTTATACTGTGTGCACTAGCGTGATCCTGGATTAGTGCGGTATACATAGAAGATTCTAGATTTGCATATTTGAATTTTGACACGAAATCTGTTACAAATATGATAAATGGTTAGCAGAATCTGAGACATAACTCATCACAAAAGATGGTTCGGGCTAGTTAATGGCCCATGAGAAAAAACAAATTCCTGGTTGATTTTCTTTTACAAGATCTTATTCAATGAAGCTCAACATAAATTTACAGCAAATGCAAGGCATCTTGACTATTTTAGAAGAACCAATGAGTAACAAAATAACTTGAATATAGTTAGGTAGCTAGCAGAGCTCAACTTTATTTTCCCTAAACACTATAGTTACCATGATAACGAGCTCAACCTGAACCCGTTACTGTCTGTCCCTTGTTCCCAAGTCAGGCCCGTTCATATTAGCTTTTGGCTTTGGATTATGAATAGTAACAGCTTATAGATAGAGACACCCACATGCAATTTTGGTTAATATAAATGAAGCCACTACAGTGTATACTATAATCGACTAGTAAGCCTCGCCTTGAAAAGATACTTCTTTTAAAAGCTACGTAGAAATGTTATTTACTATAGAAAAGCAGCTTTGAAAGATCAAGCTCCGTTTAAGTTGGTTTTGGTGTTAATAACAAATGCCATTATGAGATTTTGATGTTAATGACAAATACTTTTATAATATTTTGGTGATAATGACAAATGTATATATGAGACTAATATTGTTTTTCAAGTATATTTATGATTAGTCTCATTTGATGGAAAGGTGAAATCAAAGAGGTATGCATTCGAAATTATTCTCTCATATATTAGTGCATTCCTTAAATCCAAAATATAGATTGAACTCTACAAATTTGTTCAAAATGAATATGTGCATATGTATTCAATATACATTTAGGGGGAGCTATCTATATATTTTGGAGTTTCATGAGTATTGATCCATGCTTCTTTCAATATGCATATTTGGGATCTTTACTTTGAAATACATTGTTGGGTATATATATAACTTGTGTAGTTCATACATACTCAAGTATAATCAGGTTGTCAACTAACTTCTCTATTATATGTTAATGGTTGAATAGTCAAATGACAACCGGATAAGTAAGCTTTGTGTTTAGCCTAGAGTATACAAATTGTTGTGTACAAGTTGTATATTCGCAAATCAATCTTTATATCATGATTTATGGAGATTGTCACGAATTATCAAAAAGGGAAGATTGTTGAATCTTATCAGTCCATTGCGTGTTAATAGTGAAGTTTGGTAATTGATGACAATTGTTTTGTGGACTAACGGTTTCCATGAGTTGGATGAATAGGTTAGGTTCCACAAATGAGCATGACTTGGGATGACTTCATGTGTTGAAGATCATCAAGTCAAGACGCGAGAAGAAGATAGATTCATGAGTTGAATGCTATCAAGAAGATGAAGGTTTCACGTGTTGAAGGTCATCAAGGTGATCATGTGTTGATCAAGCAAAGACCATCATGTGTTGATAGAGTTGATGTGAAAGATGCATTATGTGTTAATGCATATTAAGATGATGACTCAAGGCAAAGGTATGACTAGCTAGGGCTAAGGATGTGTTCCTAGTCTTTCACCGGTCTTGGTGTTTGGTTGGAAGACCGGATTGCTAGTATAGGTTACCGTACTATTAAGAGGGGTCATGTCCAGTAGTTTGAGTCTCATCATGTGTTGATGGCTCATCCTCACCTCGCTAGCTCAAATTGACATGAGGCTTGTATTTGCGAATGTGTTTTGCAAATAGTTGAAGCTCATGTGTTGAACATCTTTGTAACATGGGACTATGCATTGCAAATGTGTTTTACAAGTGCTTGAAGTCCATGTTTCTATTCTTTGTAATATGAGGCTTAGATTTACAAATGTGTTTTGCAAATGGTTGTAGCTCATATTTAATCTTTGCGTCCTGATTTCAAAAGTGTGCAAATGTGTTTTGCAACTTGTTGGAAATCATGTGTGATCCTTGTGTGCATGATATCATAGTTTGCAAATGTGTTTTGCAAAATCTGTTGAGATATCTACACCGCTCAGAAAATCGAATCTGGCTCAGATGAGCGGTACTACCGGCGAGAGGAAGTACCGGCATGTGTTGAGCGGTACTACCGGCTCCCCATTTACATTCAAGCAATTTACATTCATAGAAATAAATTGATTGCTTGCATACCTAGGATTGCAAACCTTGACCTAGGATAGATTTTGGTGCCTTAGGAAATAATCTTGTTGTTGGCGCTATTTGAGCTAAACCAAATTGATTTACTCTTTCGCATTATATACTTGGTTTAGGCAAATAGAATAGCTCTCGAATTAATTAGCAATTATTTGTAGAGTTCATTTAAAACCGCCTATTCACCCCCTCTCTAGTCGGCCATCTCGATCTTACAAGCTTTTATAAGCCAATACGAATAGGGTCTAATGTCTAGGACATAATCTATCGAACCTGGTTGATCGATGGATCAAATAGATATGCTAACAGCAAAACAATTAAGATGGCATGCTTCAATATGTTAGGCATTGAGATTCCATGCATACTGCAAACCATTGTTCAATACATCAAATCATGCACATGATGTTTCAGTATGAATAGGAGCACCTTTGACGGAACACAACCTTTGTTCACACAAAGTCCCACCCACGACATCACCCTCAATTATGGTAGTTTTCAAACCCTGCATTAGTCCATTTTCACAAATTCATTAGAAATGTTTCTTGAAATTTGCAATAGTTCAATTGCTAGTAGCATAGAACAAGCTTAATGTCCAAAAAAAGGAAATATGTACCATTTCATGGATCTATCACCAGTTCATTCAATGAATAAGATAGCTCCCAAAAAATCCAGCCAAAAACTCGTGAGGCATAGGTCTCTATTAGCATCAAAGATGAGTAGTAGTCATGGCATGTGTTTCATGTTATCTCGTCCAAAGTTTGTGCTTCCGTTGCAATGCACAGGCACTTTACTAGTTCATAAATTCTGCTGAACATACTTGTTAGTCATGAACATTTATACATTTTTTAAGAAGATCATGATACATGAAAAGGAGATAGATTTGATTTTTTTAGTTTAATACAATGGACGTTTCCCGTGTTAGCCTAGCTTAGACATCTATCATTGTACTATGCAAAAGGGTAAGAAACTTGACACAACCAAGTCGTGGAATGCTGATAGATGAGCGGCTTCATGGAAATCACATGGAAATCGCAATGGTCCAGACATCCAATGCATTAGACGTTGACTCCAGCCACTCAAAACACTTCAGTCCATTTAAGCATCGGATGCTTTTATGCCTATGTGATGACCTCCCTACCTTTTTTACTCCTATTGCTTCTAGTCCCATCTACAACTAGTGAGGCATAACATTGAACCAAAGCTTCTCTCTTCCTTGCCTCCTCTCTCTCTCCCCTTCCATCTCTTTGGCAATGGTCGCAATTGGCAGGAGCTTGCATGCTCCTCTTTCTCTATTCTTTCACCACTCGTGGTTGTGGCTAGAGCCCAGCGTGGATGCCCTCTCCTCTTTGAGGTTGCTATCGCTTGTGCTCACAAGTGCCACCTAGGTGTAAGCATCTAGGCCCCATTTTGCAAAGTTTTAGTGTTTTGGTGATTAATGATACTATTGTACTAAGACAAACTTGTTTTTGAGTTGAGAATATGCTAAGTTAACTCTTGAGTAAGAAAGCGGGAAAATCTTAGTTTTCATGAATCCCTTTTGTGCTTTATGGATGGCAAAGCATATTTGAATGTAAATTAAGGACCTTGTGTTTAGAATTGATCCATGGAGTTGAATTTGGATCAATTTTAGATGTTAGGTTCTTATTTTGCTATGGCCATACTACTACCGGGGGTAGGGATTCAAGGCTAGTAGCTTGAGCTTGGATAAGATATGTAGCTAGATGTGATGCACACTAGGTCCTATTGCTCGTATTCTAACCAAAGAGTGCCAAGGTTCAAGTTTTATTTGAAGAAATCTCAAAGTTAGGATGAAATTGAGCTAAGTTTAAAAAAAAGCAGAGGCGGATTATCCGAGTTAGGTGGAGCATATGGGTGGATAATTGATCTAGAAGGGTTTTCATTATGCCCCTCAGATTTTCAATAGAGGTAGATAATCTGGGTTACTCGGATTATTGAGGATGATTATTGCTTCAGAGAGCGGTATTTTTCAATGGAGGTGGATAATTTGGGTCAGGGCAAATCTACCTGGAGCATTGGTCTAGAGAAGTTCCAAGTTTCGCTAAGTGCCAAGGCGGATGATGCAGGTGAGGCGGAGCATTGGAACAGAGAGTTTCCAAATGGATTTCCATGTGAGGCAGATAATCCAAGTCGAGCCAGATCATTGGTCATGTAGATTCAAAGTGTAACATTTGCACTAGACGGATCATACATGCCAGTCAGATGATCTTGGTGAGCCGAATAATCCGGGTTATGCTGGATAATCCAGGTATGTGTAATGTTCTAAAAATGACCGTTGGAACTCTAATAAAATGAAATAAGGTGGATGATCTGGGAATAGGTGGATTATCTAGATATGTTGCAACTTTTCAAAAAAATATGTCGAACGACTAATTTTTGAATAGAGAGTTTATTTAAGGAGGTTCCAGGCATTCATCCTAGTACTCTTGTGACTCCAAGCTACAAACAATACATTGGAGAGTTGATGAGGTTTGATTGAAGATTTGAGAGACTAAGAGAGAGTAGATAGGCATAGTTTGTGCATCACTCTTAGTTGTTTGTTCTAACTAGGTTCAAATGACTGTCTTGGACTTATTACTCATGGAGATCGATTTGTCCTAGATGACTTAGATGCTTTGGCTCGGTGACCTTCCTTGAAGGAGCTTGTGGGAGGCATCGGGTGGCTTGTGAAGGTTTGAAGTCCATCTATCCGAAGCGAAGAAGGACTATCACGAGTGGATAGCTTGATTCCTTGCACGGTATCAAGTCGGAGCAATACTCTTGTGAGAGTGCTACAGCGAGTATGGGAGATCACCGAATCTCCGAGGTCTCGATAAAAAAATTGGCTGTGTTTCTTGTCTCTTTTACATTTTCGTATTTACTTTGTTGTATTTTATTTCCTAATTTACTAGACTTGTGAGGGTTGAAACTAGATTGCTAAACTTCACTAGAAACCCTAGGCACTTCGGTTGGGCTTAGCCTTTGTAAAAAAGAATCCCTATTCACCCCCTCTTGGACATCCAATCCACTTCACTAGGCCAGCCATGCTCCATCATAGGTCGGTTTGGACTCTATGAACATTGTGGGCATGGTTGATGAAGAAGAAAAGGTCATCGCCCTACGATGATGTGAGATGTTGCAATAGGTTGCTCGAGTTGTTGCAATAAGAGTTTTAAGATGTGTTTATCTATTTGTTTGATTATTGCAACAAATTTTGAAATGTTGGGTTTGGGATTTTAGGATGTTGCATCTAGAATTTTTGGCCCGCTTGTTGCAATTCTATTTTTCTAGTCTGTCCCACTTATTGCAATTCAATTTTTATTAGTTGGGCTCTATTGGTCACGTTATTGCATCTCACCAGTGTCTTTTTTGCACCTATCTAGTGATTGCTTGTTTGAGATTTGATGGTTGTTTGTTGCGTCTTGCGCTGTGAGGAAGAAGAGGTTTAGGGCCTGTTCTTTTGGTCATGACTTATGGCTTTTGGTGAATTTTTGAATTTTAGTCATTTACAGTGCATTACGGTGAGATCGATACTTATTTGCGATTTTGGCGGTACAGATGTTAAGCTTTTAACGTGTACTACGTTTAACTTGTAGACCCCGTCTTGAGAAAATACTCCGTTTAAAAGTTAGGTACTATAGCGGTTGCGAAAAGCCGGCCGACTGGAGGGCTGCCGAACAGGGCCTTAGCAGTACGAGGTCACATACTCTGTTGGTTTCTTGAGTTTTTTGAACCAATGAATTGTTTGGAGTTGGGGATGTTGCGAGCAAACTTTAAGTGAGAAGATAGCGTTCGCGAGGAAGACGTTGTGAGAAGGAGGCCGGGGGTAATGCAGGCATCCGACGAGTATAGTGGGATGAGCAAGTAAATCGGATGTAGTGTCTAAAATCATATGAATAGACAACACACTAAAATCATATTTGACAATGGTTTACTCACGTGTACAGACTCCACAATGCAGGATCATATTTTTTTTTGAAATTACAATATAGGATCACATAGATTATAGGGCCTGTTCTTTTCGGCTGCGGCTTTTGGCTTTTACTGAAATTTTTAAATTTTGGTTGTTTACGGTACAAATTACGGAGAGACAAATACTCACTTGTGATTTTGGCTGATACAAATGTTAGACTTTTAACATGTAAATCGTTTAACTTGTAGACCCGTCTTAAGAAAATACTCCGTTTGAAAGTTAAATACTATAGCAAAAGCTAAAACCCGCTGGCTTGTAAGGTAAAGAGCATGCCCATAATCATATATAACTCACACATCTATAGACTTTTGTCATTTCTCACGTGCGGTAGAAAAAAAATCTCACTTTCTACTTATCTGTATTGTAGTTACCCGAAACAGTAATCCCGCGCCCGCCCAGCTCCCGTGTGCATGGTTCTCACTGTCCCTCCTGTCCATCATCCCCCCAATTCCAATCTGTGGGGCTGTTTGGCAATATTGCGACTTATGGTTTTGGCGAAATTTTTGAATTTTGAGCATTTACAGATTGATTATGGAGAGAGATGCTCATTTGCGATTTTAGATGGTACAAATATTAGGTTTTTAACATGTATATCGTTTAACTTGTAGATTCTGTTTTAAGAAAATACTCTATTTTAAAGTTAAATACTGTAGCAAAATCAAAAGCCACCAAGTTCGGAGGAACATGCCCTCTATTGCGGGAGCCAATAATCAAGCAAACACGCGCACACAAAACATTTGCGAAAACGAGAGGGGGCAAAAGGGGAAAGGCGACGCCGAGGCCGCGAGAAGCGAGGGCGGAGAGGGGGTTGGAGGGGGGGCTCGATGGTGGTGGCTAGGGTTTCGCCGCCCGCGACCCGCTGACGAAATTCCCCGGCGGTGGAGAGGCTCTCGCTTGCCCCTACGCGGCTCCGGAAGGCGGCGGCGTTGGTGGGGACCGCGGCACGATGGGGGAGCAGGAGTGGCGGGAGGCGGAGGCCCGGGGCGAGGCGGCTGCGGCGGCGCACAGCAGCAGCATGCAGGTGAGGGCTCCCCCGCTTCGCGGTTGCTCTGTAGGGTTCTGGAAGCTTGTATTGGTGGTGGACTAGATGGGTAGATCCACTTGCGGCTTGTTGTTAGTCTAGCCTGGGTGGGTGTTGTTGCGTATAGCGATTTCCCCTTGCTAGGGTGCAGCGGGTTCTGGAAGGGAGCTGTTCGAATTCAGCTTGGGGATATGGGGGGTGGGGAGTTCCTGGAAGCCACACGTGCCCTAGATCCAAGTTTGATGCTTTAGGAGCGGTCAATTTGGTGGTTTATCGAGGGATTGGGCTACCTTATTTCTTGTTGAATTATAGTAATGAGCGAGCTGTTGTAAATTTTGTTCTGGTGGTGAAGATGGGGAGGGAAAGTTGTTGTGGTGATGATGACGACTTGACGAGAAGGGAAAGAAGGTTCATGTTTTGTTCAATCCACTTACTGCTGTACCTGCAGCAGCGGGTTTGGAACTAGCTAGATATGCTTAACTGCAGAACTACTTGACGTGACCCAGTTTCTTTCAGTGAACTGAATGCTGCTAAGTGAGGAGTTTGGGCTATATATAATTAGCCAAATCTTCACTTTCTAGCATAATGAATTTGTTTATTTAAACAAAAAAGAATTGCTCATTCTCGTTTGCTCATATCTGAGGCTGAAAACAAACCATATATAGTCTGCTGAGTGTCATACGAATCATCACTGTAGTTATGTACTGACCTTGGGGTGCATTTGTTTTACAGAATTGAATATTATTGGGAATCCTAACATTCCTAGTAATCTTATTCTCAGGAAATAGATTACCGGTAATATAGCATTACCTTGTTTGGTAGTTTTTGTTCATTTACTAGAGGATTCCAAGGAATATTAGATTGTTGCGTTTGGGTGGAACATGCATGGGAATATAACGCTAGTGCAATCAACGAGAAACAGATCATGAGGAAATCGCACTAGCCAGAGAGTTTCGTGCGAGAAAAAATCACTTTGATTGGATTCCTTCCTGTGGTCCACTAATGCAAGATAGCTACCTGTTTCAAAGGTGATCGTAATACCACAAACTATCAGAATCTAGTTACATCCGTAATCTTCCATTCCTACCTTAGATTCCAAGTGGGTGTGCCAAACAGGGTAATTGTATCAGATTACCCCATGATTACTGGGAATCTTGACAAGATTATTGCTACCAAACGCACCCTTAGTTGCAAACTGCATGGGAGATGAAGGTTCAACACATGTGTTGTGGTGTGTTAGATTGAAATTTGATTTGTTACTTGGCAAACGTGTATGGGGGGGTCTAATATTTTGTATATCACTTTGAGGAGCATAGCATCATTGTTGGTTCTGTGACCTTTCTCAACTTAAGTTCGACATGAGTTATCGCCTTTGAATTTAGTACTTCTATCCTGCTCCTTTCTTAGTGGTTTGCACATTCCCTAGAATTTAGTTGTTTGTGGTGGGCTGGTGGTGGTGAGGGAGATGGGGTGGGTGGGATATTTTATTTTCTACTCCCTCAGATTGCAAATAGAATCTGTTGAAGCCCTATGAACTTTTCTCTAAATATAGGTCGTTCTACATCTTCAAGGTACATTTATCTCATCTCTTCCTATTATGCCGTTGTTGAATGATGCTCATACTCTCGTCAATAAATGAAACATCTTTCCCAATCTCTCTGCTTCCCAGTTCCCATACATATTTACGAGAAAAGCTGGCAAAGTTTCGGAACAAATGAAGGGCACCAAGTTCATTTTATGTTACTTCTTTATTCCTGTTCCCAAAGCTAAAACAAGTTCTATTTGCAATTGGAGGTAGTATTCTACATGCTTTTCTTATTCCCCATGTTCAACACTTACTAGCACCTAAGCAGATGCACCCAGTATTCAGAATCTTGGAGGTAACTGACCATTTATTGTGGTTATGACCAATCCTGGACGGTTGTTTTTAAAAAAGGGCCTTTTATGGACATTTCATATTTCAACTTGAAATTTATGTTTTTCTGTAGAATCAGTTCAACTTTGCATCTTGTTGCACTCAAATACCAGCACAGGATAGTAGGATACTAACAATCAGTCTAATTGCCTCGAGAGTAATACTAATCAGTAATCATCACACCATAGTATCAATGCATGCAACCATGGTTTGTCACGGCATCGCCTAGGCGTCGCCTAGGCGATGCCAAGTCGTCCCGGCGGTCGGAGGGGGACGCCGAGGCTGGTCGCCTCGCCTTGTCCCGCTGTTGATGCTAATTTTGGCTGCTCCCGCCCGGCGTCGATTTCACTGCTTCCGCCCGCCGATCGATCTCAATGGCGGGGAGGCGGCGGGAGAGCTTCGGTAGGGAGGGAGGCGGTGGGAGAGCTCGGCGTAAAGGGAGGCGGCGGGAGATCGGCGCGAGGAGGGAGGATGCTACTGACGGGGAGGCGGCGGACTGGTGGTGGCGGCTAGGGTTAGGAGATCCGGGGAGCTGGAGGCGGGGGGGAGGCGAGGGGAGAAGGCGCCGGGAGAGGATGCGGCGGACGGTGGAAGCGGCGGGGAGAGGATGCGGCGGGGAGGAGGCGGCGGGAGAGGAGGCGGCATGGGAGAGACGCGAGAGAGAGAGAGTTCGGGAGAGACACGAGAGAGAGGAGGTCGGGAGAGGAGTTGAGGGGTATGACGAGTATGAGAGACGGGAGCGGTACTTATCGTATGCATGTAGCCCTCATACTCATGTTATGGCGCTCGCCTTGGAGTCGCCGCGGCGTCGCTGTGGCGTCGCCTAGGCGTCCAGGCGCCCCTCACTCGCCGTGGTCGCCGACTCCGCCGTGACAACCATGCATGCAACTGCACAATGCAATCATATCAAAACAAAATGCCGTATAGGCTATGTGCTGCTTTTTATGCTATCCATTTTTCTGATGGGGAACAATAGTTGGGAGGCCAACTGAAAATTTGTTCAAATCAAAACTGTACGACATCTGTGAGCAGAAGCTTCTTCCACACAAATTTATTTTGTGCATTTTTTCAAATATACATTTGTTCCTTTGAAGCTATATATGCCAGCATCATGGGGTAACCAATTTATTGAAGAAAGACAGACTTAGCACTGCCTGAGCTTTTCCTAGTTTCAACACACAAAAAGTATCAAAAACGGTATTTCAAGTAGTGCCAATTGGGCTCCAACAGTCCTTGCTAGATTACAAGTGAAAAACATATGCCACTAGTTTTCCAGGGTATTAGACTATTAGTTGAAGTGGATAACTAAGGCCACATGATTCAGATTCCACAAAGAAGTATTTCCTCCCCGTTACACTTCTAGTATTCAATTTTCCTTGGAGAAGGATCCGCAATAAATATTTGTGTTTTAGCATACATCTATTCTCCCAAACCCGGCTGTTAATAGGCTCTGTTTGCATATTTCCTGATAATATTTTTATCTAAGCCTTCAGGTCAGGCACTAAGTTCAGATGAGTAATCTGCGTCAATGACAATCTTTTATCCCGAAACTGACCAATGGCAACTTCAGATAATGGAAAGAAGCACACTCGACTGCCATCCTTTAGTGCCAAGCCAAAATATCCCTCTTGTTGGTAGCATGTGAAAATAATTCATGGTGTTTTTAATTGCAAAATAGAATCATTCCAAGGATCATCCCAAAAGAGGATAGTCTTACCATTGCCAAATTGAGGTCTGGCAATTGATCAGAACATATCCGATTGCTTCGAAACATATATTCAACAGAGATCCTTTGCCACTTGAAGCATGTGAAATGAAATCAGCGTAATATCTTTTCCAAAGAGAACTAGCCTTGCTCTGGCACAAGTACTTTTTTGTGTTCCCTGTTGACCTTTTTAGCAGGTGGCCCTTAAAAAGAGTCCTTGGTGCCATGTAATGTGTCAGCTTTGCCCAAAAGAAGAAAATAAAAAAGAACGTCAGCTTTGCCCAAAAGAAGAAAATAAAAAAGAACTTATGATGCTCCCTTCTGTGATGGTTGTGTTTGTTGGGGTACTGTCCAAAACATCTTGTGGTACCTGCTAGCCAACGGATGATCGTTTTGATAACTGTATGCGTGCTGCCCATGTGCTGTTCAATAATCCGGTCAATTCAACCAGTCAATCATCCTATGATAGGTTGCCAGGATAATAACCCAACATTGCATTCATCACAGCAATCTGGTACCTTGATTCCTAGCTACAATAAAACAACCAAGCTGGCTGCTAATTGGCAGGTAATCTAAGTCAACTAGTCGGATACCCATGCGTTGCGCTGCGGATTTCATGTGCTTATACGGGAGACTAGGAGAGGAAGGTGAAGATATGTCTCTCTAGGGAGTGCTTAAGCAAACATTGATGGCCCTGGTTTGTTCTTAAGCCATATTGAATGGCTAGAATTTATGTGGCTAGGTTACAACCAAGTTTTGCGCACTTTACTCTTTAACAAACATTGATGGCCGTGATTTGGCCTTCATCACAACCAAGGGCTTGAACATGATGTGGTTCAATGGCAACCAAGTTCTGTGCACTTAACTTTTGATGTTCATGATTTATAGCTGATGCCGAATCATAACAATTTGCTCAATGCGAATTCAAGCTTTGGCAATTTTGAAATTGTAAGCATGCAAAATTGAATACTATATTTCAAATTAAAAAACTAGCTAGTTTATCTGTTTCTGGAAGTAACATGCTGTAAACTGGTACTAGGCCACTGTCAGGATTCTGTCCTTTTTGTTTGCACCGCCTTATGCTTCATCTCTTATTGAGCAAGTCCTTTGCAGTATGCTACTTTTAACCAAGATGCTCAGTCTTGCTTGTATCTATTAAGAAAGTTTATGTATCTCTTTTCTGTTTCTATGTACTATGTATATTGTTGACTTGTTGTCACATTATATAAATAGTGGTTATAACATCTGGTACTTGTCCCAGCGTGTGAAAGTGTACCGATTGATTGATGGAGGGAAGTGGGATGATCAGGGCACAGGGCATGTTGCTATTGACTACATTGAGGTATGGTTCTACATCAATATGTATGGTGCTTTTTATTTCTTTTATATGGTTGATGCTCTATTATTTATTTTCTTTAACTGGTGTCCAGTACATTTAGTTTGTCTGTTGTTACTCTACTTTTAAATTTTTGTCATTCTTGTGACAATGCGCTGTAGGTTGTTTCCTCATGCCATTACGCAAGATCAGCTGGACTGTTAACAACTTTTGTCATCTTAAATTCTTAATTCAATGACACAATTTGCTGATCAGTGCTCACTATGCTTTGTTTTTGGTCAAAAGTGTTTGTACTGAAACTAATGGCACCAGCCACTAGTATAATGTATTTTAGGCCAATATGTGTGTTGCTTTCTGGAACCGTATGCGTGAGAAAATCACACGGATTCTCATGGTAATATTATAACACCCCAGGGTCCAAAATTTGCAAAATCCCACCCAAAGGGGGGAGGCTACATTACAGCTTTGTTGGGCTTTAGTCCTAGCTTTTCCAAAGGGGGTTAATCCAGAGTTGCTAGCCTGGTTCCATTAGGTTCGTATGCTGCCCAAACTTATTTAAGCTATGGTAATAAGCTCTCACTCAGCCACAGGTTGAGCCACATGGGCCACCACAAATTGGGTCTGTGTGTTATAGTTACCTTGTCAACATACCTGTAAAAAAACTTGCCAATGTATTCAATGATGGTGATTTGTAGAACAGTGAGCTGTAGTAATTAGTAAAATATATCAATTCAAATGAAAACTAAGACATGAGCTGGAGTTAGAACATGAAGTTGATAACTAGTCCTGCTATATGGCAGCATGGTATTCTATTTGTGGGCTTACCATTTTTGGACCTTAGATGAGTCAATTTTGGGTTGATTCCAGGGTTCAAAAGAACTTGGTTTGACTGTTTTGGATGACGAGGACAATGAAAAACTACTCATCCACAATATTACACCTGAAGATATCTACAGAAAGCAAGAAGGTGAACTACTGTACTATCTTATCTTTTTCCGTTTTTTGAGCTACCTATTTATATCTTTTATGTGACTTGCTATACCCATTTTCTTTATTAGAAACAATCATCTCATGGAGGGATCCAGAAGAAGCAACAGAATTAGCACTGAGCTTTCAGGAAGCTGCAGGGTGCTCCTACATATGGTAGTTCAAGAAAAGGAACCATGGTGTAACTGCCATTTTCTTCAATTACTCACTGGTGTCTTATTTTTGCATTGTTGGATTCTTGGTGGTTTTCTGCAGGGACAACATATGCGACATTCAGAGAAACTTTCAGTTTAGTAACCTTGGTGGTGAGTTGTTTAAATCCTCTTGCTGATCATTTCATTCCTTCCTTGTCTTATTTTACTATGTCCTGCAGCTCTTGAAGTTGGTCCTCGTCCAGCATTGGAATCTCCAGAAGCCACTAGAGTATTGCGTTCAAATGGTAGATCCACTGCCTTAACCAAATCTGCTTTGCGTTATGTTATTGAAAACAGCCTTATCATTGTCAGAATCTAAATCTGTCCTATGTTAGTAGAATTAGTAACCAGCCACGGGATTCAATTTTGCAGTATTAGTTTGACAACTAATACTGTGCTGCCATTGTCCTTGAATAAATATTCAAAGGATCTGATGATCCGTGTGATGAGGTTGGAAGTCCTAAAAGTATGGTTCATGTATCAAAATCGTATTGTTCTATTGACAAAGTTGAAGGGCGCACTGCCTTGCACTTATCCCTGTAACCATAGCATTTAATGTTTTGTCAATGCAGTCAAAGGCACTTGAGGTGCTAGGTCCTTAATTGCCTGAGGCGCATGGTGAACAAAACATGTGCCCAAGAAACAAAAATGAAAAAAAAACCTTTCCTAGAAGTGACTAGGCTAGTCCTATACAGATTTTGATGGAACTTGGAACAAAATTGTTTTCCTTGTATTTATAGCTATTGCACATGACAGCAATCCGGCAAAAACAAACATCACTGCTCTTCTTTTTTTTTTTTGAAGATTTAAACATTCACAACATATATAGCACATACAGGGCAGTTAACACATGAGTACTAAAAAAAAGTGAACACTGAGAATCCACCAAATCTCGAGAGTTAGGACTTAGGGCCACCTTAATGTGTTATTGGGCCTCATTGGTCCATGGACCTTTGTTTTCTTAGGTTTCTTCTCGACTTTCTATCTCACACACTCATGGTTGTCACGGCGTACTTGGCGATCACACTGCCTGAGAGGCGCTAGGATGCCATGGCGTCGTCTAGGCGAGACACGATGATTGTGCTGCTTGCCTGCTGAGACATGCTCCCAATTCAGGACATATCTCATATTATATGAAACCTGTGGGTTTCCGCGCAAAAGAGCATGGCCACGTCATCCAGAAAAACACGGCCGTGCGATCTCCACTCCAGCCCACAGGAACCGTGCGATCCCCATCGATGCAAAATATCTAGGTCCTCCAAAAATCTTGAAATCACTTCCAGGTCCCCCTCTTATCTCTTAACTTCACCTTCTCCTCTCCCTTCCGCTTCCGACCGTTTTCCCTTATGCCTCCTCCCCAGCGGTGCCTCATCCCGTGCCGACACTTCCCCTCCCTGTGCCGCCGCTTCCCCTCCCCTCATGCCTCCTTCCCCCGCGGCATCGCTTCCCCTCCCCCCGCAGCGTTGCCTCCCTTCTCCCCGTGCCTCCTCCCCTGCGTCACCACCTTCCACCCCGTCTCCTATGCTACCGAATCCAACCGGATCGGCCATTCCTGCTGGCCTGAGTTGAGGAAGACGGGGGCCGGCCACAGGATGGGAGTGGGGGAGGAGAGAACGGGGGAGTTTGGGATGGCCATCTGATTGCTGTCATGGCCATCGATGCCGCCTCATTTTCTGCATCGCCACCACCTCCTCCCCCGGCCTCCCACCTCATGCCTCGACTGAAAGTCAAGGCGAACCTCCATGGCGTCTACCCAGGAGCGTCTTTCCGATTAGACGACGCCGTGACAAGCATGCACGAACTATTATTCTGAGAGGCACACAGTGCCTTGAGCCTTGCATGCTAAAGGCATGCACGTCGCTGGTGCCTCATTGCAGCACATCTTGCTGCCTAGCTGTGCACCATGTGTGCCTCAGACAGCATTGGTTTCCATAGCACTGTCGTAAATAATTATTGGTTTCCCTGCAGATGAGTCATGTTCTGTTAACGGTGAACTGAGGGAGCTTCCACCTGTTGAGTTATCCAATCTTCCTTTGATTTTAAAGGTTTGAATTTATTTTTGTCTTCTCATATAAAATTGTTCTTATTAATTTTACCTATCATGCTCAGTTGCAACAGTTCTGTATTCTTTTTTATGTTGTTGTGCCATGCTGATTTATTTTGCAAATTCATTGTGACATTACTAATTTGCATACTGTCTTGGCTTTGAGTTTTGTGCCTTGGCTGATCATGTCTCCAAAGACCCATCTTCTTGATGAATGCTTGTAGAAAATCATGAGTCTTGTATCCAACTTTTAAGTCATGGCTTGTGCCTTGTTGTTCTGGCTATCTACTCGTGTCCACTAATGGGGAGGGAAAATCTCTGTTTATTTATCTCTGGGTGTTATTTTTGATGTTTGCCCTAGAGTGAAACTATGGGATCATACCAAACAGTTCCAAAATCAGGACAGTCTGTCTGCCTATTGAAAGGCATCTTTGATATTACTATCCTCAATATATTTCTCTATTTTGAACCTTTATATCATTTCTTGCTTTTGGAGCCAGTATAAGTCACAACTGTTGTGGAAGCCTCAACAGAATGGGGCAGACCAATTTCAGTGCTAGCTTTAACAATACGAAAATTCTGATATATGCTTTACAGTTAGACATTTGGATGACCTGTCTTTCTGCTACAAAGTCAAAAGCCCTATTAAATGTTAAAATACTGTTTATCAAAATCTGCAGACTATATTGGAGGGTGGCATTACAGATCAGATGCGTGTGGCAGAGTTGATAACACAAGATGTACGTCATCTAATCTTTATCTGTGGCATGGTGTCTGCTACCATATTTATTTACTTCATTACTTGCATTAGCTTGTGTGCTAATTTTCTTGTAAAATAATAATTCTGAGCATGAGCACCTGGACAAAAAAACTGAGAGAGAGTGCCCCGCCAAGAAGAAAACCACGAAGGACTCCCGACAAGTACTCTCCAGCGGAATCAACGCGAAAAACACGAATAGGAGAGTCAAACTGAGCATGAATCATGATGGCAAAGGTCTTGTAGATAGATAAAACCTCACTACGAGATGACATAAAGTATATCCATGTATATCGAGAAAAATCATCAATAAAAATGATATAATATCGATGACCTCTTTTCGAAACAAAAGGAGCTGGTCCCCATACATCAGAATGAACAAGATCAAAAGGACGCTAAGACACTTACTCACTAGAAGGATAAGGAAGTTGAAGCTGTTTGTCAAGCTTACAACCCTAGCAATTTAAAGAAGCATAACGGACACAGACCCTAAAAGACCTCGACGAAGTAAGAAAGACACACGGGAACCACAAAGATGTCCTAAGCGATGATGCCACTGAGCAAACGATGCGGTGGAGGCGGCAGCAGCTGCAGAGGCAGTGGTGGAGGCGAGAAGACTGACTGGGGCAGCGGAAGGAAGGTGAAGTCAATCAAGCTCCTAGAGCCGTTGTGAGTCACAGCGGCGAGGGTCAGTACCAACCAGAGTCTCCATGCGACGATCCTGAACACAACAAGAATCAGAATTGAAAATAGCACGACAACCATGATCAGCGAGCTGGCCAGCAGATATGAGCTGCATGGTTAGTTTTGGAACATGAGAAACAGCAGGAACATGAAAAGAGGAATTTGAAAGAGTGCCTCGTCCTGTGACAAAGAGAGATATCATCTGCTGTGTGGACAGTGATAAGAGCAGCTAAAGAACTAATGGAAGTAAGACATGTGGAATCAGATGTCATATGAAAAGAAGCACCAGAATAAAAAACCCAAGGTGATGTACCCGAGGGAGGAGAAGTAGAAGGTGGTCTCTCACCGGAAGACTGAGCAGCAGAACCAGCAGAACTAGACGATGCAGAAGCAACCATGCGTCCTTGCAATGTGAGAAGCTACTGAGTGTCAGAGGTACCAGAACTCTGCTGAGAAGAGGAACCTCCAGTGCCCCTCGGAGGACGAGCACCACGACGAAGATCATTCTTCTTGTAGCAAAACTGTTCCACATGTCCACCTTGTTGCAATAAGTGCAGTGGAGTCCCTTACCAACAAAGAATGCCTTGGTGGAGGCCCAAGCGAGGAAGGAGTAACCAAAGGCTGTGGTGTAGAAGTGGAGAAGCCGCCAAAACTGAAGGAAGTGATGATGATGATAGCAGACCTGCTCCATGAAGTTGAATCTCCTCAGTACGAACAGCTGCAAGGGCCTCCAACAAAGTCACATGAGGGTGACGAGCCAAGAATCGAGCATGAGTCTGCTCAAACTCGGGCCGAGACGTGTCGAAAATCGTAGATCGTGAAGCTCCATGTGAGATCGCGACGCTAACAACACCGACAGTGCGGCAAACATCGGCCCCAAAGAGTCGATCGACGCCATATCGCGGAATAACCGAGCATAAAACTCATCCACGGTGGCATCTCCTGCTGCGGCGATCGCCTCGTCGCACAACAACGTATAAGGAATCACCAGATGGCTCGTAGCGGCTGCGCAGATGCGTCCGCATCGCCTGTGCGAAAGCCAATCCAACAACATCACCAGTGAGATGCACCTCCATGCTAGCAACCAAAAAAGCAGAGGCACGAGCATCTTCATCAATCCATGTCTTGTAAGCGACATCTTGTCCGAAAAGTCTCCATGGCATCCTCAAAAGCCTTTGTACGAGCGTTTTTGGAAGCATCCTTCGGGAGTACAGGCTCAGCAGGTGGAGTAGGACGAGACGGGCAAGGCAACTCGCCAGTAAGAAAATCCCAAAGGCGCTGACCACGCATGTGGAGGCGCATGTGCTGAAACCAGTCCCGATAATTGAGACCATCGAAGATCACCGGGCAACGAGGTACAGAAACGGTGCCTGCAAAAGAAGACATTTTTTTTATTTGGTCGGTTTGTAATACATATCTAACAGTTATTATGTAATTACCACACGTTTTATCTGTTTAAAAGCCATTTTTGGCATAGTTGTATAGTGCACAGCCATTCACGATTAATATACTCGCATTTGCTTGATTTGTTTTTACGCTGGTTACAGTAGGGAAGTGAACTCTGGCTGAGACATAAGATGAAACAATTTCATCTAGAGTTTCTCTTTCAAAATAGTATTTATACGTAATTATTTTCTTCCACACATGATGCTGGTATTTTGCAGTATGTAGCACTATCCTAAGGGACTATTGTGTCTCTTGATTAAAGAACTATATTAGTATTGCCTTTGCAGTGTCTCATGTAGTAAACTGTTAGCGTTAGATAAGGGTTGTTCGGTTTGCTTCATTTCATTTGAATACAAATGTTTGCTTGATAGTCTTCTTGTTTTTAGGATCTGATTTTTTTTCAAGATACTTTGTTGAACATTCATCAAATAAAGATCAATGTTGATCTAATGGGTAATTTGAAGAGATTACCTCCCAGTTAAATGAACTTCATAATTTGATGATTTTGATCTTGTGTATGGACCAGTGATTTCATCAAATATGTTACCAATTACAAGAGTTACCTCGTTGGTTTCATTTGAGGAGACCAATATGATGTTACAGATAGCTCCATGATGGTGGCTGGACTTTTTGCTACTAGATTCACTTTACATGTCGTAATAAGGATAATTTATTCCTGCTTCATTCTTAACTCCGTTTTTGTTGACTTGGCATGGTCAATACCATTAGCCTGAAGTTTGGTTAGAAGGAAGCAGTATGATACTATCATTACTATGATGGCTCTAACTTCATAGTTGCTTAGAAAATGATGATTCCATTTTTTTGGGAGTGTGATTATTCTAGTCCAAAATGAAGTCTTAAACTACTCTACTTGCAAATTCTTGCAGTGTGATTTTTTTCCGAAGTTACTGGACATTTTTAGAATGTGCGAGGATTTAGAGAACTTAGATGATCTTCAAGTGATCTTCAAATTAGTCAGGGGAATTAGTAAGTACATTTCTGTATTAATGTTGCTTGCTATAATATTTTAGACTGGTATTTACTGTCTTTTTTATTCTGCAGTATTGTTGAACAATCCATCAATCTTTGACAAGATTTTCTCTGATGAGTTTATTCTTGACATCATAGGAGCCCTTCAATGTATGCTAATTGTTATCTCCTTTGTTGCTTCCTGTTTCTCCCATTACTATATCATATCATGAAATTATGTATGATATGATTTTAACTGAAATGTCTGCGAGGTTGCATTATTATTTTTTAAAATTTTAGTGAATTCTAATCTGTACAGATGACCCAGAGGTTCCTAAAGTGCAAAAGCATCGCAGTTTTCTAAAGGATCATGTAGTTTTCAAAGAGGTATGCTGATCTTTGCACACCTTGGACTGATCCAGAAGAAACGATTATTTAATGTAAAGCTTTGTTCCTCCCACAGGCCATACCTATTAAAAATGTTTCTGTGGTTTCAAGGATACATCAAACATACAGAATAGGCTATCTAAAGGTCAGTGCCAATTTTTACTTGTCTTTTTTACATGATTGAATTCTGTTGATATTATTTTTGTTTGCATGTTTTACAATTGGACTTGTTTTTTTGGCATTTGCAGGATGTTATATTACCGCGAATATTAGATGATGCCACTCTAGCAAGTCTTAACACGATGATACATACGAACAATGCTGCTGTTAGTGTTTCAGCTCACCTAGTGTTGATGTCTCCTCATAAATTTCCTTCTTTTTGTCACTTATGGCTTAGTGATTTGTTTGTAGGTTATTTCCTTACTAAAGGATGATGCTTGCTTTATCCAAGAATTATTCGCTAGGATGAGATCATCGAATACTTCTGTGGAATCCAAAAGAGAATTGGTGCGGCAACATTCTTATTCTTTTGTTAATGACTAGCTGAATGCCTGTGCGTTGCTACGGATTTTAAAAAATTTTAGAATATATTTGTATGCATGTTCTAAAAATTTTTACCACCCGTTAGTTTCAGAACATATAGTATGATAAAATTTTAAAATCCGTAGCAACGAGCATTCAGCTAGTACAAGATTAAGCACTGGATGAAAAATACAGCATGTACTCTGTAATGCAGTCTAGATGAAATCCACCTTGACCACTAAATCATGGAAAGAAAGATATTTTGATGGGAAGGTGGGAAGATTCGGCGCATGTCTTTTGAGACCACATGTCAGCGCTGTCTTTTATGAGAAGGGGTGGAAGAGGCCGGACCAACCACCAACTCCTTCTTTTATAATAGTAAAGATGAGCTGATGGCTTCATCAGATATTTTGAAATATCCTTTTCATTCAACTGTAACTATTTCTTGTTAGTGATTATCATAAATTCCTTAGCATTGCCACAATCAAAATGAGTTATGTAGTTTAGTTGTAGATGGCAGATATGATTTTCCCTTGAATTGTCAGAGAAATAGCATACTTACCATCGCTGGTATTTTTGCACATGATGATTAAGGACTAAAAACTGATTGTCTTCATGAATTATGTTGATGCATTGGTGATGTTTCTTAACAGTTGGAGTTTGGATTATCTGGGTTTGGCTCAGGATTTTCTGTTTTCTTGTTTGAGCTATATGATTTGCTAAATTGGTAGTCATATGAGACTACTTTGTTTTTCTGTAGGGTGTTGGAGTTTTAGGTCTTGCATTGTCTTTTTTGGGAATTCAGATATATGCATATGCCACTGCAAAAAATGCCATTGGATGGTTTTTAGACATGTGGGTCTGGGGCTCACATGTCAGCCTCATGCTCAATGCCATTTTTAAGAACAACACCATTTGCATTGTTTCGTTGTTTTCATGTTGTGATGATCCAGAGCAAGCTGAATGCTTTTATCTGCATATCTGTTGCAATTAATGGAATATGGAGTTGGAAGTACTTAGTGTTTTGCCTCTTGTTTGGTGACAGTGCTAATAGTGTTTCTGATGTTTGCAGGTTCTGTTCTTGCATGAATTTTGCACTCTTAGTAAGAGTTTGCCTCTTGTTCAACAATTACGACTGTTTCGGTAGGTACTTGTTTGCTTTCTTATTTTTTACCCCTTTTTATCCTATGCGCTCTGCCTAGACTGCACTGGCATAATAACACAACACAGCCATGAGCCATGGTGATGTATCGATTCTCCTAACATGCTGCTACGTGCGTGGTACTGTAGCACGCTTTTACTGTTCATCATGGTTACTGTAGCATGCGTGTATTGTTCATCCGTGATTAGTTTCCTTTCTTAGGGATTAGATTGAATTGGTTAGTTTGGAAGTTTATCTTTGATTAGTTTGTTTCTTTAAGTTAGAGTTTATTTCTTAGGGGTAAAGTCAAGTTATCCCTATAAAAGGGATGGCCTATAAAAGGGATGGTGTTGTATCTTCTTTAAAGAAGTAAAGATGAATAAACAAGTTCTTACTCCCTAAAGTCCAGCCGTAGTCGTTCTCTTGATCAGCTATTCTAGATCTGTTCCTCCCTCAATCGATGCCCTCTTCACTTACGCCGTTCTACTTCAAGTCGTCGCCGTCCGACCTCTCCGACGGATGATCACCCTTTGTTGTGCTAGTCCACAACACATGCCAACAGTGCCACTGCCACATGGCTATTGCCTCTATGTGTTAAAAACAAGAAAAATATGGCACATATGTTTTACATGCTCTCTTGGTTCTACAACCGTATCTCAAATATTTTTTTGTACAACCTGTGTCAGTTCTGCAACTCTTATTTCATTGTGTGGTTTGCTGTACGCAACTCAAATCGCAGTATAGTCATGCAAATATTAAATGGTGCTGAATCCCAAGTTGAGCTGGTTGAAAGCTTCTAGTAGTATACCATCACAAAATGTAAAAGGATCCTAAAGTACCGTGTGCTGTATGCATTGAAGTTAATTACTTGTTCTAATAGTATTATACCAATGATTCCTAGTGTGCTGCTGCCAAGTTGTCACACAGCATTACATTGGGGGCACTTTTTTTGCTCTGAAGATATGCCAACGCTTCCCTGACACAATTGGACACGACTAGATACACTGAGAGAGACGTTGCATGTTAGACATGGCTCCCATATATGTTGGTTAAGTGTTTGTAAGTGTCTGACATGGTTTCAGACACTGAAATGCTGGTGCCGCATAGTACAAGTGTTCTTGCAATCTAGCCTCTGCCTTTTCTTTGTCTGTTTCTTTGGAATTTCAGTACAGTATTCTATGAATTGGTATGTCTTCAACCCCACTCCATTATCCCTTCTCTGCTAGTTCATTTATTATTTTTATTAATCGTGGTGCCTCCCTTGTTGCCATTTCTATGGCAAGTCTCCTGGATTTGATAATTCCAAGTTCCCTGTATTTAACTAACTTAGGACCAAGGTTCCAAATCTCGGAACTGGGGTTTCCCAGCTGGCAACCAGTAACGGTTACTGGTTGGTTACCGGAAATCCCAGGAAAAACCCGGACAAAATTTATATTTCAAATTTTGAATTTGGACGGTTTGAAACTGATAATCGGACCGATTACTAGAAAAAACCGGAAAACCCACTAAAAACCGGGAAAAGCTAGAGAAAATCTAGCACAAAATGTTAGGACTAGCATATTTATACATACTTAGTTCATACAATAGGTAATGTAGCACAAAAAAGACTTAAATCAACCTAGAAAGTGCATTTATAACCACCGGGATTTTTGGCCAGTTTTTCCATCCTAGTTGTCACCGGGATTTCCGGTTACCGGCGGTTATCGGCCGGTAACCGCCGGTTTTTGGAACCCTGCTTAGGACTAGTAATAAGCCATCAAGGTTTGTTTGCGTTGTTTGTCATGTGAACTCATGGAATAGCACCCCTGTTGTTTATCCTACATGGTAGAATGACGCCAACCTGTAGAAAAATTTCATTTGTTTGGTGAGTGAGCTAAACCGATCTTTGTGTACTCAGGTGCATTGCTAATCAGAGATTAGCTGAATCCATGTGCAGCACAATTAGAATAACCCAGAGATTAGATGTCTTATGTTTGTGAAGGTCAGGTAGACAGACACAGATATGTAGCAAAAGGAAATAAGTGCTGAACTCATGTTCAGGCACGATTAGAACAACCCATAATTAGCTGTTTGTCTTACATTTCCTTCAGAAGACTTATGTTTGGAGTGTTGGCTAAATGAGTGCATCTTGTTTACTTAACACAATGGTCTAGCTGTGGGCTAGAATGAATAAAATCTTGCAGTCATTTAGCTTCAACGATAGACATATTTTCATTCAATGGGAAAACAAGTATGTTTTATTATCTGTTCACTTAGCTAGATGTTCCATTTCTGGGCCTGATGGTAAACCAGTGAATGAGATATGTTGCTCATAAACCCGATTCATCTGGAAGCAATCTTGGTTTAGGTACTTAGGTGCGTTTGTCCTTTTTGTAATGTCATTCATGTAGATTAAGGAGCAACATGACTAGTTTACTACACACAAGCTACCCCCTTCAATCACAAATCCTTGTCACCGTGTGATCGCAGACTCAAAAGAATTTAGTCTTTGACAAATAATCTCTTTTTTTGAATAATAGAATTGGCCACATGAAAATTATATCTGTAGATTCATCATGAAAAATATTTTCATAATGCTATACTTCTATAATTTGAAACAATGGAAAAATGTTAATGGTGGGTGTTGCATCTCGGAGACGATGAGAGGGAGTAATCATGAATAGCCAGTGTCATGGATTTCTCCTTGTAGATGATGTTGCAGGTAGTTAAACTCATAGCACCGGTGTTTCTAAGAGTAACATACTTTCTGGCGCAAAAATTAACAATATGCAATACAGCTATACAATAATAACAACAAAACCTTTTGGTCCAAACAAGTTAGGGTATATTAGGAATGAAACCCCCTCAAGATCAAAGAGCCGAGAGCCTTAAAATAAAACATACAATGCTAAAACTCTAAACCGTACATCTTGCCATATGAGCCGAGAACCTAAAACACTGTCTCTAAACTTTCTTATGGTTCCGGTACGTGGATCACTAACTTTCAAGTGCTCCTATCCAATGCTAATTCTTTAGATACATTCTAATCCCTCAAGTTTCTTTTAACTGCTTTCTCCCATATCAGTCTTGGTCGACCTGCCTCTTACGTTTTCAATATGTCTTAAAATTCCACTACGTACCGGTGCCTCAGGAGGTCTCCGCTGGAGATGTCCAAACCATCTCAAGAGATGTTGGACAAGCATCTGTTCAATTGGTGCTAGCCCCACCCTATCACGTATATCATCATTGCGGATACGATCCCGTCTTGTGTGACCATAAATCCACCGCAACATCCTCATCTTCGCTACACTCATCTTCTGTATATGTTGTTCTTTAGTCGCTCAATATTCTGCTCCACATAGCATTGCGGATCTGATCGCCGTCTTATAGAATGATCGCCGTCCTATAGAACTTACCATTTAACTTTTGAGGGACTTTTTTATCATATAAGACACCAAATGCTTGACGCCATTTCACCCACCCCACTCTTATCCTATGGCACACATCTTCATCAATCTCACCATCCCATTGTAGCATCGATCCCAAATAACGAGACGTGTCCTTCCTAGGCACTACTTGTTCGTCTAGCCTAACATCTCTATCATCTGCCTTGGTATCGCTGAAATCACACCTCATATACTCAGTTTTAGTTTTACTAAGTCTAAAGCCCTTCAATTCTAAAGTCCTTCTCCACAACTCCAGATTCTGATCAACACATATCCTACTCTCATCAACTAGTACCACATCATCAGCGAAAAGCATATACAAAGGAATATCTCCTTGTATGTCCCGCGTGAGCTCGTCCATCACTAGGGAGAAAATGTATGGCCTCAACGTTGACCCTTGGTGTAGTCCTATTTTAATAGGAAAGTGATTAGTAATACTACCAGATGTTCTGACATTAGTCACAACATCTTTGTACATGACCTTAATTAGGGTAATATATTTTGTTGGGATTTTTTTCCTTTAAAGCGCCCACTACATGACCTTCCTTGTCATAGGGTTTCTCCAAGTCAATAAACACCATGTGAAGGTTCTTTTGCTCCCTATACCTTTCAATCAACTGTCGTAGCAAGAAAATCGCCTCCGTGGTCGACCTTCTAGGCATAAAACCAAATTGGTTTGTCGTCACGCTAATCACTTTTCTTAAACGGTGCTCAATCACTCGTTCCCAAAACTTCATTGTGTGGCTCATAAGTTTAATTACTCTATAATTAGTACAACTTCGAATGTCTCCTTTATTTTTGAAAATTGGTATTAATGTGCTCCTCAGCCACTCGTTTGGCATCTTGTTCAACCTATAAATGCTATTGAACAAATTGGTTAGCCAAGCAATTGCTACTTCTCCCAGGTATTTCCACACCTCGATAGGGATGTTATCAGGTCTTAACGTCTTATCCATTTTTATTCTTTTTAAGGTCACTCTTACTTCGGATTCTTGGATTCTTTGAACAAACTGCTTATCAGTGTCGTCAAAAGCATCGTCCAATTCAATCATACTATCGTCATTTTCAGCCGTAAAACTTCATGTGTTAATCTATTTGTAATTTGTCGTGATAAGGCGTGGCGGCGGCCTTAGACATCCTAAGGCGCTAAAGGCAGCAAATAAAATGAGCATTTTAGCGCAATTCTTGAGCTTGTGCTCCCATGACTTATGTTGTGCCATTGTGTTACAAGACTATCTGAATAATGAGTAACATCCTCTCTAGGACAATTAACTGCCCCAAGGAAAAATTGCCATGAATCAATATCCATCATCGAACTCATTGGGATTGCTAGTAGAATCCATGTTTTGTCCACCATCTTGGTAGCATTGGGAGCTTCGTCACAATCGCTCACATCCACATCATCATATGGATCTTCTTCCTCATCTTCTTCATTGCCATAATCAAGTGTTGCTCTTGCTCATCTAAGCTATCTTCTTCAACCACTATTGATGTAGATTTTGCACGCCTTTGGTAGGTCATAGTCTCACCATGACTATGCCTATTAGCTTGTCTTGGAAGATTGCGACCTTGAAGCGGCGAGATGCGCCAATGGCTTCATCAACATCATCCCATGTAAGGTCACACCCACGAGCACCTTGAGGTGGTTCCGCCAATGAGTCAGTCCATTCATTGTCCCAATCAAATTCCTCAATGACCAAAGGGTCATAGTTTTGCCCTTCTCACCTCATTTGAAACCTAGCTTTCATCTTTCGGTTGTAGGCAACAAAGACCAAATCATTTAATCTCTTGTGTAATGTAGGTTCCTTTTCTTTGTATGGAGCTACAAAAGCACAAATGACAAACAAAACAAATGAAATGAATAAATAACTTGCTGAAATTAATATTTAATAAGCACATATAAGCTACAAATTAACTTACAAATTCAAAGGTACTCAATTTCGCTCTGGCCGGATGATGAAGCACAAAGACTAACAACACGTTTAGCAAACCTTTGTAGTTCAATGGCTCGGCCACCATATGAACGCCACCAATCAACTAGAATGGCAAATACATGCATATATCAAGAATTAGGAATGAAATAAATATTCTGAAGATAAACTTAGGGCATGTTCTTTTCCTCCGGCCGTGACTTTTGGCTTTGCTACTGATACCTAACTTTCAAGCAGTATTTTCTCAAGGCAGGGGTCTACAGGTAAACGATCTACACATTAAAAGCCCAACATCTGTACCATCCAAAATCGCAAGTGAGTATCGTGTCTCCGTAATCATGTAAATGCAACCAAAATTCAAAATTTCACCAAAAGCCATAAGCATGTTAGAAAGAACAGCCCTTAGCTTGCATAATTTTACAACACTTACTAGGGCTCCTTGTCTCTAAGTTTTGGATTGCCATTTTGTTTGAAAAGATATCTCCTCGTTGGTCTTCATAATTCATGGCTTGTTCATCAATCTTGTTTGAATATTCTCATCTTGGATCATTTTGCAAGCACATCATTAAAGCAACCCTTAGCTCCCAACATATTTATCATCTCCACTCTTTTGGATGGCAAAGAATTTCCACAGGTTCAAAAGAGTGCACCCCATACAATGGATGATCCATTTGTTTCACCCAACGTCCTCAATGATGTTCATGATCTTCTTGAGCAAGCGTTGCTTGTTTTGGGTAGCGAAGCTAAGCTTGATCTTCTCTTTTGCATGAGCCATTAATGCTGCAACCTCGGCATTGCGGGCCTCTCATCACCATCAACCACCCTAAGCACGATAAGAAGTGAAATTTGAAGCTCTAAGGCGTCTTCAATTGAATTCGAACTCCTTAGAGCACAATGTCACATCACATGCATGCCTCCGTTTTGACAATTTGATGCTAGTCCATGCCTCGCTCACAAATAGACACTTCAAAGCATCCTTGTGCTTGTGCATGCTCTTGAGTAAGGAAGGTCAGTAGCAAACCAGGGTGGTGGGTCACAAGATCCATCCCACTGTCTTTTCCTCATTGCACTAAGAAGCCTCCCATGTCTATAAATAAATGTGGTGACACGTTTGGCACGTGCAATAGGCTTCTTAAATTCCTTTAACTTCCCAATGTCTTCCAACATAAGATCTAAACAATGTGCAACACAAGGACTCCAAAAGCGATTGTAGGAATCACGTCCATTAGAAGTTTGTCACGCCTTGTAGTTAGCACCATTATCGGTGACAACTTGAACAACCTTGTCTTTTCCAATAGCCTCAATTCTCTCCTCTAGCAAATTAGCTAGCATAGTTGCATCATGTTGTTCGCTTGATGCATCAACAGACTCAAGAAGAAAGTCCTCGTGGTCATTGACAAGAAAGTTGATCAAGTGGCGCCTCCTATCGGACCATCCATCCGACATAAGTGTGCAACCATATTGCTTCCACGCCCGTTCGTGCTCCTCCCTCAAGGCACTTATGTCCTTGACGCAATCCTGAAGCAATGGCTTCCTCAACTCATGGAAATTAGGAGGCTTATACCCAGAACCGTACTGCACACTAGCCTCACAAGCAATCTCAAACTGCCTTGAGTTTGCGGCATTAAAAGGTATGCCACACTCATAGAACCATAAGGCCCATTGCTTATTCACATAATGACTTTCATCCTTGGTCCTTGTATTGGTCTCCATGGTCCCTTGAAAAGACGCAGAACGTCTTTGATCTACAATTTCTTCAGGTGTTCTTCGAAGCATAGAAGCAACTGACTTGGACTCCTTTGCCTTGGCCTTGCTTGATGTTGCAACCTTGAATGAAAAGGCAGCATGCCTTCTTTTGGTAGCTGTCCCTGAACTTGGCTTCACAGTAGAGTCTTGGGACTCCATGCCATGTGTTGCCACCTCCACATTTTCTTCTTCTTCATCATCTAGGAAGATTGGTCTACTTCTCTTGTTTTTTTTCAAATAATCTCCCATCTCTTTCACGATTTACGTGGTAGTATTGGGACACATAACCACATCGAATAGCCACCCGCAAGGTGCTCCTTCAACCTTTTAATCCCTCCTGTACTTGGGGTGTTACAAAGGATACACATCACCTTATCTCGATTGCCAATTTCCGGCCAATATCCGTATTTCCAACCCGGATCATTAGACTTCGCCTTAGTTTTGGATCGGTTTTGGATCATACGACATCGAGAGGATGCAATACTTGCACTTGCATTTGTACTTGTCATTTTACATACGCATTACAAAGTAATCATCGAGAAGAACAAAATGGCGGACAACATCCTGACGCCGCGGTCGGTGGTGTACGCGCACGGTCTCGGACTTGCGATTCTTGTCCCGCGTCTCGCTCGCTCATCTCTATCTCGATCTCGCTCATCACTCATCTTGCTCTCTCGCGCCGCCTCTCATCTCGCCTCGCCTTCGCTCCTCCTTCGCTCCCTCACCTCGCTCCTCCCTGGCGCTGAGAGGCCTGTGAGCCAGGGGCGAGGCGTGAGGGAAGAGGCTGAGGCGAAGGAGGAGAGCGCTGCAGTGAGCGGAGGCGGAGGAGGAGGAGGCGGGGAGGAGGGGAGCCGGAAGGAGGCCGGGCATACCGGACATGGAGGCCGCCGTGGCCGCCTGAGGATGGTGGCGCGACGGAATGGGCCTCGCGCTCGCCCGCCGCCCTCATCCTCCTCGCTCGCTCCTGGCTCGGCGCCCGCTCGCCGCCTCTCATCTCAAGGCCCTCCTTCTCCGCGCTCCTCGCTCGAGGCCTCACGAGGCCTCTCCTGGGGAGGGAGGAGGGGAGCAGGGCGTGGTGGGGGGGCGAGGCGAGGGGAGAGGCGAGAGGGGCGCGCGAGCGAGTGAGGCGTCGAGGAGGAGGAGGAGGGGAGGTGGGGAGGCGGGAAGGAGGCCGGGCATACACGGAGATGGAGGCCGCCGGCGCGCCGAGGATGGTGGCGCGACGGGAATGGGCGACTTGCGGCGCTAGGGTTCGACTTTGGCGCGACACCCGACAGTTCCCACCTCCCTCATCCCGTGTCTCTTTATCGCTAGGGTTTGACTTGGTCTTGGGGCGCCCGCCTCTCGCGTTTTCGCCTCTCCTCGCTGGCGCCGCCTTAGGACTTGAGGCGACGCCTTAGAGCATGGCTCAGGCGAGGCCGACCTTGCCATCCTCGCCGCCTCGCTTAGGCCACTTATGATTATTGTTGTTTAGAATTAATGTTCTAAACATCAGTTGCCGGCCTGTTAAACTGCATAATTGTCTCTTTTACTTGGGCACTCGGCTAGTCGGCTAAACCTATTAATTTGATTGTTTTGTAATAACTAGAACTGGGAGGGCACCCTGTCCTTGTATGCGGCCTAGTATTTGGCTTAACAGGCCTAGTTTTAGAACATTGTTTATCCTATGTTATTTTATGCTTTTTTGGCTTTAAGCATTTTACACTTTACAGCATGCAACAATGCTAGATCTTTGCAACTATTTGACTAAATTATTGAGTAAAATGCCCTTATAAGCAAGACTTTTCACTGCAGCTTAGCTGTTTGTGTTTCAGTTTTAATCCTCGTATCCTGTCTTCTTTTTAAATGGAGCCTATGATACTTGTGTGCCTGAGGTGGTGGTGCCATTGTATTCACTGTCTGGCAGCCCTACGCTTTTGCTCGCTATCATTTAGCTTCAGATTTGCTAAAGGATATCTTGTAATTAGGTACATAGGGGCTTATTGTTCACCTTCTTCATATGTTTATTCACACTTGTTGTGCAATATGGTCATTCCCTGTAATAGAATGCATACAACCTAACCATTCCACTAGCAAATTTGAAGCCAAAGCTGCTGCTGTTTTTACCTAGTTAGCTAACTGTGAACTTTGTATTTAAGTGAAGAACTTTATGAGTTAACCACCTATTTTCTTCAGGGATCTTTCAGATGAAGGCGTATTTGAAATCATTTCTGATGTGTTGCAGAGTCAAGATAGAAAAATTGTTTCAGCCGGGTACTTATCAAGCAGCTGTTATTAAATCGCCCTTTCATTGTTGATGCAACTCATTTTGTTTTAGCTTCTAACTTCATTTTATTTGACAAAAATGCAGGACAGATATCCTTATACTTTTTCTTAATCAGGACCCTAATCTATTGAGGTCATATATTGTCCAGCAAGAAGGAAATTCTCTTCTTGGACTTCTGGTAAGTTGCAGCTTATTTGAGGTCTGCAGTATTGTATCCAGTAATTTCATCTACTTAGGGTGTTTGATGTTATGGCTGGTTTTATGACCAACTATTTACATCTTTATTTTGTGCATATTTTGTCTGCTATTGCAAGTCTGCAATTGCTTGCAATCTAGCTGAAGTGGAGCGCAAACTGTGCATATATTGTGCCATCTGTTCTGTAAACAAGAAATAATGACTGAGCTTGAGATTAGGCACAACTGTTTAATATACGGTTTGTTAAGTACGGCATCTTGTGTTTGCTCAGTGATTTTAATTAAATGGAAGTATTGTGCTCATATGTTCACAGAAAATTCCATCACATCTTTGTAATTGACAAAATATTTAAAAATTGACCAATTTTTTAGCATTTTTTCCTCAATGCAACCACATTGCAATTTCTCCTCTAGATGATGTTTCATTACAATCTCTAAAATTTCAGGTTAAAGGCATGGTAACTGACTTTGGTGAGGAAATGCATTGTCAATTTCTGGAAATCCTGCGTATATTGTTGGATTCTTTCACCATGTCTGGAGCACATGTATGTTATATTTTCTACCGAATAGGTTTTGAAGGTTATATGCTGTCTTCATCCCTCAAGTAAAAATGTGTTGATTATTTCACTTAATGACTATCTGAACTGGGGAAAAAAATCCATGGACTGCCTATCTCTTCTAGGCTCATCACTTAACAAATTACTGATGTTGCTGCTTGTCTACTTTTGATGGATACCTTGCGTCTCTGCCATTATTTTTCTTTATTCTTGAGAGGTAGTGTGCTGTCATTTCTGCACCTGGCTGCACTAAAGTCACTTCAAGATATCCAAAATTTGCACCTGTTTTTGACCAGATTCACTTGGTACTAACTCTTCTTTCCCCTGGTGCAGAGAGACGTCATTATTGAGGTTTTCTATGAAAAGCATCTCGACTACTTGGTTGACGTAATAGCATCCTCTTGTCCTCCGAGGAGTATCACCCGAGCAGCATCTAAGTCAGCTGGTGTTGGTGGGAATGCTGAAGTGCATCGTACTAAGCCTGAAATTTTGTTAAACGTTTGTGAACTATTATGCTTTTGTGTAGTTCATCATCCCTACAGAATTAAGTAATGCTCCTTTTAAACTTCTTCCACTATTCCAACAGACTACTGTTCTCTATTTATGCACTTGCTAAATGGGCATTGTATAATCTTGTAGGTGCAACTTTCTTATGAACAATGCGATAGAGAAAATCCTTACCTTGACCCGACGGAGGGAGAAGTTTCTGGTTGTTGCAGCTGTTAGGTTTATGCGTACTATTATATCCAGAAATGTACGGCATTATTGGATTTAGAAGCTTTTTTTTTTTTGCATTTGTTTCATTGGATTGGTGAAGGAGTCAAGCATTGCAAAATTTAAAGTTCCCTTAAGTTGTTATGTGCTTCTGACATAGCTCAAATGTATGACAGTGGAAACTTTTGATCTTCTAGCAATTCAATTACTTTTGTTTGACCTCCTTGGCCAATCCTTTTTACGGTTTTTGAGATATTATTTTCATGACTCTTTGTACCTTGAACCATCTTCCAGCAAAGAATGATAGTGACTGCATGTACTAGTGATTTTTTTACTAATTATGCGCTATTGCATGTTTCCAATCTGCAAAGATACTATCCTCAGTGTTTGCATTTTGCCTTTATGCATAATGGGCCATGTGCAGAACTGTTACTAGCTGGTGGTATCTGCAGCATGCCAGCTATCTGCTTTAATTTTGGCATGCCGCCTTTGCCTGAAGTTACAGCTCATTCATGAATTAAACAAAATTCTTGTAATTTTCATAGGTTGATAACTTCACATGCTAGATTATGTGCGAAACTAACTGGGTTTATATTTTTACTTTTGGCTGATAAGAGCCACTAAATTTGGCCAGCAAACATATCCTGCTTGCAAGTGCTAATTTGAACACGAGCACCTTGATATCTTATTTGAATCCCATTTGATATTGTTTGTTTTGTAGGATGAGCATCTTATTCGCCATGTTGTCAAGTTCAACTTGTTGAAACCAATAATTGATGCCTTTGTTGAAAATGGGGATAGATATAACATGCTACAGTCAGGAGTACTAGAACTGTTGGAATACATACGAAAGGTATATGTTCAGAAGTATTTGGTAATTACTATGAATTGTGGTTTACTCATTGGATTTTTTTTCTTGTGCAGGAAAGTCTAGAATCTCTTGTTATATACAGTATTGAGTCTTTCTGGGATAAACTTGTGAAGTTCAAACACATTGGGAGTATGCAGGCCTTCAAACTCAAGTATCAACAGGTTGAACCTTTTCTTGTGTACACTTGCGTCTTGTCTAATTGTCTTGATGCTGCACCAGGGATTACACTACTGTTTTAGGAAAAACCTGCTCCGTGGCCGGTTCTAGTTTTTTGCTGTTTACCCATGTTTAAGCACATAAAAACCACCTGAAAATGTGAATTGAAATTTTAAATTTGAAAACTGGACGAAAATCGGCCAAGGTGAAAATTTAGGTTTCAAAATTTTAATTTGAACTGTTTAGAAAATCTCGGGGGACAACCAAGATATCCAAAAACCGGCAGGTCATGGCGGTGTTTCTGTTTCTTGTGCTGCACACACATCTTTGGTCTTTGGAGTTTAGCTTGTAGAATTAGATGAAGAAAGATATTAATACTGTTCTGACTACTAAGAATCTTAATTTCTTCTTGCCATTTTATCATTAGTATTTGCTATCAAGTGAGATAGTCTTTTTATTTGGTTCTTACAAGTTCTTGGAGAGTGTTGAAACGAAAATAAGTGCTAGTGTGCCTGAAACGAGAAAGAAGATAGAACAAAGAGGTCTTGAGAAGGAAGAGGAAGACTATTTCAACGAGGACAGGTATGCTGTATTTATTTCCGTCATTGATTGCTTCATTATGTTTGCAATGTAGAATGGTGACCCTCTGTCCTCTGAACTAGACTATGCTGTCAATGACATGACATTTTTATTTATTTCTTAGTGATGAAGAAGATTCAGTCAGGCGGACTAAATATGCACAGAACCAGGATAGTAAGGCTAAGATAGCCAATGGAAGTGAAGCTGATGATGTATCCTCAAGGTAATTTGTCTTCATACACAATTTGAGATGATTAATTGTCAATTCCCATGGTGTATTTGTTCTATTGCTTTCCCTTTGTTAAATCAATGAAAAGCTCTAAAATCTTATCATGCAGAATTTCATAAGTTCTATAGCTTAATTTGTTTGACGCTTCACCAATGTTTTGGCCCCAATCTTTAC
Source organism: Bonia amplexicaulis (assembly GCA_036346245.1). Lineage (NCBI taxonomy): Eukaryota > Viridiplantae > Streptophyta > Magnoliopsida > Poales > Poaceae > Bonia > Bonia amplexicaulis. Next base: position 28,936,588 of record CM070736.1, read on the forward strand.
AGGCCTAAATCTGGTGGACTTGTGGACTATGCCGATGACGAGGAGGATTTCAATCCGCCACCAAAGGAGCCCGATAGGCCTTCAGAGGATGATGAGCCCTTGAAGATCTCAACAGTTAAGCGAAAGATGGTGAATACAGTGGATGGCAAACATGCAGATGGGGAGGTTTGCAAGAGACAAAAAATAGAAACAAGAATTACTTGTGCTAAGATTGCTGCTTCCACTACTCTGGCTGGCAAACAAATGGATTTACAGAACAAGCAGTCCCCCCTCTCACATGCCTCAAGAACAAGTTCTGAAGCCAATGGTGTTTTGGGGGAGCATGGCACACAGTCTGACGTGCATCAACATTCTGTAGACAATGCAGAAACTTCACGGCAAACTGGAGGTGATTGTATAAAAGCCATGGGCAATTTGTCTACTGAGAAGGCTGTAAATACCACGAATACAAATGATTCAGAGCCCTATTCAGTGAGGTGACAAATTGACAACGTATGTTCCTCAACTGGTTTGTCCTTGAACCCAAACCGTCAATGCTTGCCAACAGGAAGGAACCACAACGTGCTTGGCTCCGGAGAAGGCTGAATCCATTAATCTCAAATCTGAAAGCATGATTCGAGGTGACGTAGATCACACTTACCTATATATCTTGAGTGAAATTCTAGCTGCCATTTGTGAGCCTGTAAAGTTAATTTTCCGCAAGGAAAGATCTGAAACTGAGATTTGGCATGCCTTTCGGTTCAGCATGGACATGGGCCCGCTCTTGCTGCTGCACTAGCTTTATTATACGAGCTTCTGGAGGAGTAGTGAATATGTGCGCTTTTCTCCATTTTTTCTTTCTAGGATCATTGACAGATGTTACTGTTGTAAAACAAGTAGGAAAGAATAGTTTCGGTTGAGCAACGTTTTGCAACAGTTTGTGCTATCTTATCCATATCCTATACAATTGTAATTTGTCAATTCATAGTTTTGGCCGGATGTACTTTCTTGGATGAATAATTTATTCATAATGTTAAAAAGGGAACATTTTAGAACTGAACCAGCTACCCTCTCCTGGGATAGGGCTATGGAAACAATATTTGCTTTTGACTATACTTTCTAATTTAAGCTTGTTTTTGAGTCTTGCAAATTATGACTATCCTTTCTATTCTAAGCTTATGTTTGAATATTGCAAATTAACTCATTGATTCTGCATATGATTTGCAAAGATATTGCAGTGATAATGGGATAAATGGTTCGATGTACTTTTTGCTTGACCCTTGGGGTTTTGAGGTGACATCGGCAGCAGCCGGTCCCGATTGCCTACTACTCTAGCGTGTTATGATCACTCTCTATTGTACTCTTGATGCAAGTATAATGATGGTACAATGTCTGGAAGACGTGAGCATGATTGTTCAGAAGTTTTATGGTGCTCTGGTGGGACATCATTTAGCATGTTTCACCTCCTTTGTCATTCATCTTCATAGGCAGATCCAATGCAATCAACTCCGTGTCCGTTACCAGCAAAGCCATGTCAGCTTGTGCGCTATCGACGCAGTAGTAGACAATACTACAACCCTTAGCCCTCACCCTTGCTTCTGAAATCACGTAGCCAATTTCTCATCTTCTCCAGCGCCCCATCAATCTTCATCCTGTCTTCCTCCCGCAGAAGATGTAATACCAAAAAAGAAGTATTGGGGCGGCTGGGCCAGGCCCAAAGCCTACCCGGCCAGCCCAAGCCACCCCTCAAGCCAGGGGAGGCGGCAACCACATCCACCCCTACTGCCGACTTTGCTGCTCCCCTCCCTTGCTGTTGTCGTCGCCGCCACTCTACCATTGCACCCTTGGCGTTGCCCCTTGCTCCACCCCACGCCACTTCCCTTCTAGCCTCGCGCGGGCCGCTGCGGCCAAGCCACTGTTACTCCCTCCGCTAGCTCCGCTTGGCCGTGCGTTCGTCGAGCGTCACCTCCACCCTGCTGCCGACGCACCGCCTTGCCCTCGTGCATGCGTCCCTGTAGGTCGCCGCCGTCGTCCCCAGCCAGTAACATCGCCCTCTAGCCTCGCCTCGCTTGCGTCAATTTCCCTGAGCCCTAGCTGTCGGCCGTTGTCTCCGTCCCTCCACGCACTCTCGCTGGTCAAGAAGGAGGAGGGGGTGGGGTTGGCCAGGAGAGGGAGAGGAGCCAACCGCCGTGAGAGGGGAGGAGCTGACTGGTTGAGAGGAAGAAGAGATGAAGGAGACGAAAACGAGGAGGGATTCGGCCTAGTGAGGAGGGCTAGCTGAAGAAAAAGGAACTGATCATGAGGAAAGGAGGAAAAGAAGAAGGGGGAGGTCTGATCCAACACCTGATCTGCCAGATCCGGCCAAGACAAGGAAGAAAGAGCTTTGATCTAGTTATTCAGAGCTAGGGTAACGCTTCGATTCCTTCTCCTTGCTTGGTTACCAAGTTATGTAGAGGTTAAATTGTCGATTATTAGGATTGATGCATATGTGGCCGATTAGTGTTCAGGGAAGGATTAATGAGTTGGTAATAGTATTAGACTAATTAGTGATTGATTAGCGTAAATAATTAATTAGTGTATGTGATTAAGAAGGTGAGTGAATAATTAGTATGGATTAATTAGAATAGATTAAATAGTGTAGACCAATTAACATAGGTAATTTCTAAAGCTCTATAGAATGCATCAATCCGAGATGGGGGATGGGACATCATATCCTTGAGACTGAAATAGGGGATGTTCATGTCGGGTGTGTGCGTAGGAACGATGTCGTTCATATGTGTGCATATATTGCAATGATGTGTTGAGGTGGGTTGATGCTTGCTCATGTGGAGGTTCAAGTTCGGCGCCTTCCATGTATCGTCCACAAGGTTGAAAAGACAAGTGCATGGTAAAATAGTAAATTTGGCAAGTGACTTGGCACCCATCTATGTGCGTGAGATAGTGAGGTTGCATTGTGTGCCCAAGACGATAGTTTTGGACAGAGGTGCTATGTTTGTCTCCAAATTTTAGGAGAGCTTGCAAGGCGCTCTAAGCACGAAACTATAGTTTAGTACCGCTTTCCATCCACAGATAGATGGACAGTCCGAACGTACTATTCAAACACTAGAAAACATGTTGAGGTCATGTGTTCTATCTTGGAAAGGTAGCTGGGAGGATAATTTGGCACTCACGAAGTTTTCCTACAACAACAGCTACTACTCTAGTGTTCGAGCTTCACCATTTGAGGTTATGTATGGGTGGATGTGTAGATCTCCACTCTGTTGGGATGCCATAGGCGAGAAGGCAATCCTGGGTCTGAATTGGGTCCAACAGACAGTGGAACTAGTGGCAGAGATTAGACAAAATCTGCTAGCCGCCTAGAGTAGGCAAAAAGCTATGCAGATGTTAGGAGGCGAGATTTACAATTTGAAGTGGGTAATTAGGTGCTTCTGAGAGTGTCTGCTATTAAAGGCATAATGCGATTTGGTACTAAAGGAAAGCTTAGCCCGAGGTACATCGAGCCATTTCTGATTCTAGCACAAATTAAAAAGTTAGCATATCGCTTGGATCTTCTTGAGTCCATACGAAGAGTGCACAATGTGTTCTATATTTCTATGTTGAGAAAGTACCTAAGAGATCTAGAGCATGAGATTGCACTAGAACCGTTGACCATTAAGCAAGACTTCACCTTTGAGTCCTGACTGGTTCGAATTCTGGAGGAATCAGACAGTGTGTTGAGGCATAGAACATTAAAGTATGTTAAAGTGCTTTGGTCGCTCAGTCCGAGCGAGAAGTGACCTGAGAATTAGATTCTCGTATGCACGAGAAGTACCCGGAGTTGTTCTCTACGGGTACGAGTTAGAGTTGTTTTCTATTCAGCTTATTTCATTTTGCTTTTCCTTGTAGATTTTCAAGTGCTAGAATTTGGGGTTGAATTCTGTTAAGGGGGTCGACGTAATACCAAAAAATGAAGTATTGGGGCGGCTGGGATAGGCCCAAAGCCTACTTGCCAAGCCACCCCTCATAAGGGCAAGCTGGGGAGACAAAGCCACACCTTCTGCGCTAACTCGATGCCCTCCTTGTTGTTGCCACCATCGCTGCTTTGCCCTTGCTCCCTCGCTGGTATCTCTCCTTGCTCCACCCATGCCACCACTCTTCTCCCCTCGTGCACGCCACCATAGCCAAGCCGCCGCTACTCCCTCCATTGGCTCCGCCGACCGTGCCTTCGCCGAGCATCGCCTCCACCCTGCTGTCGATGCACCGCCTCACCCTTTGTGCGCGTGTCCTTGAAGGTCGCCATCATCTCCCCTAGCCACTAACACTGCCCTCTAGCCGTACCTCGCTTGTGTCGCTTTCCTTGAGCCCTAGCCGCTGGACGTCGCCTCCGCCCCTCCACGCGCTCTCACTGGACAAGAAGAAGGAGGGTGTGGGATCGACCAAGAGAGGAAGAGGAGCCAACCGAACGTGAGAGGGGGGAGCCGGTTGGCTGAAAGGAAGAAGAGAGGAAGGAGAAGAAAAGAAGAAGGAGGGATTTGGCCAAGTAAGAGGAGGGCCAGCTGAAGAAAAAGTAGCCGGCCATGAGGAAAGAGAGAGGAAGAAGAAGAAGAAGAAGAAGAAGAAGAAGAAGAAGAAGAAGAAGAAGAAGAAGAAGGGGGAGGTCTGATCCAGCGCTTGATCTGGCCAAGACAAGGAAGGAGCTCTAATCAAGTTATTCAGAGCTAGGGTAACACCTCGATTCCTTCTCCTTGCTTGGTTATCAATTATGTAGAGGTTAAATTATCAATTATTAGGATTGATGCATGCGTGGCTGATTAGTGTTCAATGAATGATTGGTGAGTTGGTAATAGTACTAGACTAATTAGTGATTGATTAGCGTAAGTAATTAATTAGTGTACATGATTAAGGAGATGAGTGAATAATTAGTACGGATTAATTAGTGTAGACTAATTAACATAGGTAATTTCTAAAGTTCTATAGAATGCTGGAACGCCACTTTCAGCACATCGGATTGAAAGTTTGGCGTCCGAGTCGGAAGCTGTCCAGTATCGGATAGCATGTCCTTCGGGACTGAAATAGGTGATGTTTGTGTCGGGTGTGTGCATATGAACAACATCGTTCGTATGTGTGCATGCATTGCAATGATGTGTTGAGGTGGGTTGATACTTGTTCAGGTGGAGGTTCAGGTTTGGCGCCTTCCATGCATCATCTAGAAGGTTGAACTTGCAAGTGTATAGTAAAACAGTAAATTTGGGAAGTGATTGCTATTAATTGGATTTTGATGCACTACCTACCATGCTATCATAAGTTGATTATTTCTGTTTACATATTGACATAATGATGCATGATGAGTAATGGTACATGAGATGGACTATTGAGTTTGATATGTTGCCAAATAATGGCTATCGGAACATGACATGTTGATATGCTTACATGGAGAAGTTGAATTGCATACATTCATGTCATGGAAATAGATGGCCTTTGTGGCATCTATAGTTTACTTTGTGTAGACACTCCACGGGAGTGAAAAAGGACCTACTTCGGTAGGCATCCCACGGGAGTGGGGGAAGACCTACTTCAGTAGACACTCCACGGAAGTGGAGGTTAAGATCCTCATATGAAAAAGGATGGGCTATTGAGGTCCTCGCATGAAAGAGAACGGTTTTGGGTGAGCATCGACAGGTGCTCACCCCGCTATACCGGTATATGCTAAAGAGATGTGTATGTACATACGCATTTGCATTGTGTCGGAGAAAAGGTGCAAATGCATAAAGAATGGTTGATGAAAAATGAAAGAGGTTAAATAAAAATGAGTGATTAAAGGGTCTAGATTGGATAATGAATGACACATCTATCTGTTACTTACTATTTTACTTTGTACTTGCTGAATCCTTGGTTCGAGTTGCTTTGGGAGTGTTGCAGGTATGTTGGGACGCGGTCAGTCCCTTATGCTTACATTAGAGAACAAGATTCTTCTATCATTACTATTTCCATATGCTTGTCCTATGTGGTTTGCCATTTATTTTAGTATATTCTCGAGCTCATGGCTTGGGGACTTCTAGGGCATGGAGCTCTAAGTCTTGGTTATGTTATGTTTATATGTGATATGGAATTAGTTGTTTTATTGCAGTTATTCTATATATGTTTACTGCCCTCTATCGGCAGTTGCATAAATAAGGTATGTGCTGGCAAAATTTTAATACCAGCGTCAATTTGAGACTGTAAGTGTGTAGTGGTAGTATTCCAGGCTCAGAGATTAAGCCAGGGTGTTATAGTAGAATGCGCCATTGCTGCATATAGAATAAGGATTTATAGATAACATCACATGGCTGTTTATGGAAAATCTTGTCGATCGCCATCTTGTTTGTGACTTTCCATATGGCCAAGCAAAAGCTGCAAAATTGCCCGTTTAGACTGTAGAAATTTCATATAAAATAGTTCAATTCTTATGGAAATCGAGGAAAAGGAATTCAGGAAAATTTCTGCATTCCAAACGTGGCCTAAGAGGCTACAGCATACATGACTAGAGAGCAAGCAAATGTTTGTTGTCTAAGCCGAGAGAACATCACACAAATGAAGTGGCAGCATTTTACATTGTTCTCTATCTGCGAGGTTCCAGTTCCACATGCAACTAACGTCAAATTCAATTCCACGTCCTCTCCATCGTATCGCACCATGTTCATGCGTATATGCAGTCGGTCCTCTTCTTCCCCGGTTACTTGAATATGAGGCCTCCATGAGCAGCAAAGAAGGGCGCGAACACCAGAGACTCGACGGCCATGAGCTTGATCAAGATGTTGAGCGACGGCCCGGATGTGTCCTTGAGCGGGTCACCGATGGTGTCGCCGATGACGGCGGCCTTGTGAGCGTCCGAGCCCTTGGGGCCTAGGGCCTTGGCATGGTCTGATACACCCGCCTGTGTTGGCAATGGAAAGAGAATTGCACCTCAAATATCAGATGACCACCCAGAGCCAAAATAACAAACAAAATCAAATCATTTCACGTTTGACTATAGGAAGGTACAATTGAACTGAAATATGGGAATGCAAAGAACATGTAAAAATATGGAATACTAAGAGAGTAAGATGGGAATCACTTTTTAGTGGGGTGGTGGAGTTATGAGTCACCGATTAGGGTATAAATCCTGGTGCCTATCTATCGAGTGGGCTTCGAGATGAATTTTGGGAGGTCATAGATTTATTTTTGACCTTTAGCTTTTTAGGCATGTGCTAAGCAGTATACTCACGTGTGGTGTGTATATATGATGGTGTGTGTAAGTGTGCGTCTTCTTGTTATCGAAAAAGAGAGTAAGACATAGTTTACCTCAATATATTTCTTGGCGTTGTCCCAGGCTCCCCCACTGTTCGAAGCAGAGATGGCAACCTATATAAAACGTACACGACCAAAACAATTTAGTGTCACCATGAAAAACGTACGCGCGCTCACAGCAGCAGAAGTTTTCCTACCTGCACGCCAGAAACCAGCGCGCCGGCGAGCAGGCCGGCGAGCGTCTGGACGCCGAAGAAGGTGCCGGCGACCAGCGGCGCGAGCAGCACCAGCGCGCCTGGCGGCATCATCTCCTTCAGCGACGCGTCCGTGGAGATCCTGACGCAGTTGGCGTAGTCCGGCGTGGCCCGCCCCTCCATCAGCCCCGGGATGGTGTTGAACTGCCGGCGGACCTCCTCAACCATCTTGAGCGCAGCGGTGCCGACGCTCTTCATCGTCATCGCCGAGAACCAGTAGGGGAGCATCGCGCCGACGATCAGCCCGACGAACACCTTCGGGCTCAGCACGTTGATCACCGTCATCCCGGCGCGGCTCACGAACGCGCCGAACAGCGCGAGCGACACAAGCGCTGCTGATCCAATGGCGAAGCCCTGAAGGAAATGCGATGATAGAACAGTACGTTCTTGATACAAGAACACAAGTGCGTTTGGTTCATGGATAGTACTACGTGCGTCGATACTTAAGGCCAAATTGTAGTATGTACCTTGCCAATTGCAGCAGTGGTGTTGCCGGCAGCATCGAGAGCATCGGTTCTTTGCCGGATCCTGCGGCTCATGCCGGCCATCTCGGCGATCCCGCCGGCATTGTCGCTTATGGGCCCGTAGGCGTCGATGGCCAGCCCGGTGGCGACCGTGCTGAGCATTCCCAGCGCGGCAACCGCGATGCCGTAGATGGAGGCCAGCGTGAAGCTGACATAGATGGACACGGCGATGGCGAACACGGGCACGATGACAGATTTGTACCCAAGGGCGAGCCCAAAGATGACATTGGTTGCCGCACCGGTCCTGCAAGAGTCGGCGACGTCCCGGACCGGGCTGCGGATTTTGGGCAAGGTTAAGAATGCACTTTGAAACCTTTGCACTTTGTACAGAAGCCTATACTTGTTACTGTACCAATTCCGGCAAGCGTGCTTCTACAAATGAAATTACCTGTAGGCATTGCTGGTGAAGTACTCGGTGGTGAACCCGATTGCGAGACCTGCCCATAGCCCAATGGCGACGCAGAAGAATAGGTGCCTGCCATTGTGATTGTACTACATTTAGAAAGGCATGTGCTACTCACGAATCACGATTAAGTTAGTGGCAAATGCACCTGGAGCGAGGGCGCATACCAGTTCTTAACTTGCTTCTCCTCTCCAAAATCGAACATGGTGAACTTCGCAGGGAGTGCGGCGAAGGTAACGACGAGGTCACCGACGGTCATAAGCACCGTGGAGATGAGGAGCTGCAGCTTCAATGCCGGCGCGACGCCACGGACGGTCTTGATCTTGAAGAAGTCTGTGGCGAAGAGAGTGGTGACCAGGCAGACTATGAGGCCGGCCGAGCTTATCAGCAGCGGGTAGGACACCGCCGCGAAGTTGTGTTCAGCGCCAAGCGACGAGATTGACGCGACGAACAACGCCGCGCAGGTGGACTCGGCGTAGGAGCCGAACAGGTCGGAGCCCATCCCGGCGATGTCGCCGACGTTGTCACCCACATTGTCAGCAATCACCTGCACCAACACTAAATCAGCACATCTTTGAAACAAGTTATCCCGATTACCCCTGTTCCTGTTTTCTAACAGCTTAAGCTTTCGGATTAACTGGTCAGGCAAGAGTAAATTACCGCGGGGTTTCTTGGATCATCCTCGGGGATGTTCCTCTCCACTTTCCCGACGAGGTCGGCGCCGACATCCGCCGCCTTGGTGTAAATGCCACCTCCAACCCTCCCGAACAGAGCCATTGACGAGCCGCCGAGCCCATAGCCGGTGATCGATTCATACAAGCCTTCCCAGTCATCATGGTAATAGAGCCCAAACAGCTTGATGGCAATGTAGAGCACCAGGAGGCCCAGGGAGGCCAGGAGGAACCCCATGACGGCGCCGGACCGGAACGCTGTGGTGAAGGCCGCGCCGATGCCTCTCCTCGCCTCCAGAGTGGTCCTTGCGTTTGCAAAGGTGGCGATCCGCATGCCGAGGTAGCCTGAGACGACGGAGGTGATGGCGCCCAGGAGGAAGGCTATGGTGCTGAACACTGCGTTGGACAGCGCCGGCTTGCAGGTCTTGCCCTTGGTGTACTGGCACGGCTGGCTGTCGGTGCTGAACCGGTCCACGGACCCCAAGAAGAGGAAGATGACCATAGCGAAGATCGCCGTGAAGGCGGCGAGGTACTTGTATTGCGTGAATAGGAACGAGTTTGCTCCTAGAATTTTGACACGTACGTTAGTCAAATTCTTGCCAAATTGTTTCACAAATGTTGTGGCTACTGACCAAACAGCATATAAGAGAACTAATTAGAGGGCCAGCGACAGGAACTAGTGTTCATGCGTAAAATGAGTAGACTTAGCCATCTCACACCCCTCTTGGGAGTTTATATACATGATAGTGGTAAGATGAAAATTTTCCATTCTACTCCTTGATAATTACAAAAGATAAGATATATTGATACAATTCTCTATATTATTAGACTTATTACATATTGGGCCGGTTGCAAGTTTCAGTCATTGGGGGGTTGGGTCACTCCTACAACAGGACTCTCTTGACAGCAAGCGCAGATATACCGATGGACGAGCTGACGTGACCAACTAGCCCCCATCCCCCGCCAATAAGCACAAAGGTCCCGATGGGCGAGATGATGCAATTGGTAGCTCCAGCCCCTAGGGGTGTGGGTGCTGTAAATCTCCCAGCGCAGGGTTCTTTCACGTGGCTCGATCTTGGGCGCCGCACAGGCGCGTGCGAGGAAGTCCGATGCCGAGGCTACAATCATGTCGTCGAGGTCCTATTCCCGACGTGGGCGGCACATAGCGGAGTTGTAGGTTGGGTCGGTCCTCCAAGGCGATGCCTACGAGGATGGCTATGAAGTCCCGCGACGCAGCCGAAGGCGCTTTGTCAAGGTCGTGCTTTTGAGGTGGAGCTGTGGGTGAGGCTGCCCCTCCGAGGCGATGTCTGAGAGGAGGGTGGCGAAGTCGGTGACACAATTGAAGGCGCCCCATCGAGGTTGAGTTTTCAAGGCGTAGTCATGGGTGGGGCTGCCCCTCTGAGGCGATGCCTACGAGGAGGGAGGCGAAGACCTGCGATGCAGCCGATGACCACGAGGTGGTCAGATGAAGTCTGTATGGCCACAAGGTGGTTGGACGAACTGTCTACGATCACGAGGTGGTTGGATGAAGTCTCGATCATGAGACGGTCTAACGAAGTCACGACCACGAGGCAGTCAAACGAAATGTCTACAACCATGAGGTGGTCAGACGAAGTTCTGACCGTAATGTGGTCGGACGAACTCTCAACCATAAGATGGTCAGACAAAGTCTCGACTGTAAAATGATATGACAAAGCATCTATGACCACGAGGTGGTCGGACGATGTCTCGACCGTGAGGCAGTCGGACGAGCCGTCTATGACCATGAGGTGATCGGACGAGTTATCTATCACCACGAGTTGGTCGGATGAAGTCTCGACCGTGAGGTGATCGGACGAAGAGTCTATGACCATGAGGTGGTCGGACGAAGTCTTGACCGTGATGCGATCGGACAAAGTCTGGACCACAAGACGGTCAGACAAAGCCATGACTGTGAAGTGTCGGATGAAATCGCGACCGTGAGACGGTCGGACAACGCACCTATGACCACGAGGTGGTCAGACATAGTCTACGAAGTTGGCAGTGGGACGAAGACTTGAAGCGCGCTCTCCATTCCCCATCCTTTGGACTAGTGTCGATAGAGCCACGATCATGAGGTGGTCGAACAAAGCGTCTATGACCATGACATTGTTGGATGAGGTCTCGACCGTGAGGCGATAGGATGAAGTCTACGATCAAAAAGTGGTTGGATGAGGTCTTGACTATAAGGCATTCAGATGAAATATCTACGATCATGATAAGATCTGACAAAGTCATGACCGCGAGGGCAGTCAAACAAAATCACGACCTCTGACCTTGGAAATGTGGCGAGCTGTCGAGGGTTTTGTGCGCGTGGGTCGAGAGATCGAGGTGGCACGGCGGCGGTGAGAGAGCAACTACCCTCCTCGTTGCTATTCAATTAGTGCTAGCTTGGCTTGATTTTGCATGCACACTTGTGAGTAAATCAGGACTGGATTGGGTCCGTATCTTTTGTTTGTACAAGTGAATGAACCTTGACTAGAAAAAAGAAAAAATTCTCATGTTGAACAGATATGGTCAACTGGAGGGAGTATGCGATCGATTTTGTTATGCTTAGCGGCGAGGTAACGTAGGTTAGCTTCGTTAGAGAACTTCTAACATTTATTGTCAAAGTTGAACTTTCTTGAATCGCGCCAGCTAGAGGCACGACCATTTTCCAGCATGTATTATCAAAGTTGTCAATATATTATTCTATATATGTATATACTTCAGGTGGAAGAAACATTAGACACTACAGAATACTCCATGGTAAGACCAACTTTTGCCGATCTTTTTTCTCTTGGGTTATTTAGATATATCATATATGCTGTAAAATTCCATGTTTAAAATATGCTAGTGTAAAGGTTCCTCGTATAAAACATGCTATTGTAAAATTCCCTCTTTAAAATATACCATTGTAGAGTTCACAAAACTATAATGATACCATTATGGACAATTCCAAGTCAACTCCCAGCAATACAGCCCTGTATTTCATTTCGTATTTTAGTTTGGACCAAAATACACCCGCGCCATGCATTTCCCCTGCTCGGATCGACCCTGCCAGTTGGCTTCCACCCATTCCATTTCCCATCCCCTAGCTGCTCTAGATCGAGGTGGCGACCAAGGTAGCGCCGAAGCTAGCTTCTCCCGCCACTAGCGACGGTCCAAGCATCGGCAACGAGCTTCTCCGACCACCGACGACGGCAGAAGCAACCACGGCGTCCATCGGCCATTGGCGACAGCAGAGCCATCCCGTCGCAGTGCGACATGGAGCCCAGGGAAGTGCTCGTCCTCCTGGAGCGCCGACACAGGCGCTAGCAATGAGCTCATCATCCTCCTCGGATTTGAAGTGCTTGGTGAATTGAAGCAGCGAAATGAAAATCTCATTTTGGTTCTTCGTGAACTGATGTACAAGAACCGGGAAATTATTTCTGTTCTTGATGCCGATGAACCTTGCGGTGAGATCGATTGGCGCAGAGTGATCTAAAGGACCATGTCCACACTTTTGTTACCATGAACCATTATTATTTTAAAGAAGTAGAAATTTAGAATTTATAAATTTACATATTTTTCTAGATAACTGACAGAGAAGATGGTTTGTCCGACCAACTTGGAAGGCATATTGTCTATTAACAAGGTATTAAATTTATTGTATTATACATTTTCAATGTGTTCTCTTCTTATTTATGTATGAATTAGATATTTTAATGTCAAAAGACTAGTAGATGTAGTTTTGGTATATTTTATATTGTGCTATAGCCTCAACAGTAGAACTTCTTCTCTATTTTCATCCTGGATTCGCCACTGCCGAAAACTATTTCTTAATCTTTGGATGTGCAGAGGCACTTAGAGTCAACCATGGTCAACAGCGAGAATTGAAATTATAATCATAGAGGAACCGAGGTTTAGAATGATCAAGAATGCCGGGTGAGATGACTGTGTTCAAGCATAACACAAAGAAAACGAAAAATGTTGAAGGAAAGTTCGAACGACGAGTTGTCTAATGTGGCTTAGTCGATCTAAGTGAGGTGTGGTTCGATGTAACAAACCAGTGGTGCATCTACAAGTGGAAAGCATGTGCGATTGCTTGTAAAGGAAGATGAAGACTGAGTGGAAAAAGAGTATTTTGATAAATTGACTAAAATGCCAGAAACTATCTTGTATTAAAACTACGACGCTTGATAATACAGTTTAGGTCAAGAAGGAGCTAAAGTGATCAAGTGGATCAAATGCTAAGGACTTAGCGGATTCGAGTTTATGTGTTTTGAAAAACGTGTATAAGTGTATAGTGTGAGTAGAATATGTATTATGTGAGATTAACGGTTTCTCTCATTCATACTAAATAGATAGTATTTATTAAAATTATATAAAGCTGATTGTGTTATCTATATAATGGGACTATCAATTTAACCGTCAAACATCTTAGCTTTATTTATGGAAACCAAATGTTCTACGATTAGGTTCAAGGCGCGGTCCGTCCTGCTAGAAGCGGTGGGCGGCCCGGACGCGCGCGCGGCCAAAAATTAGCAGTGGCCGCGAGGGGTGCGCGTACACGGCCTAGCTGCTCCGCGCGGAAACCAGTCTAGTCGGCTTGACACATACATGTGCAGCCAGAGCACACAGAATATTAACCATTTAATTTAGTACAATATATGTGCTGTATTTTGCTCTTGACCTCGATGAACAAAAACTTGCAGCAGCAGCAGGGTCTCAAAAAGAAACAAGATTACCATAACAAACAAACAGAAGAACAGTTCACAAGGGGAAAATAATTGGAACCCTACACGAAGATTGACTGAGAAGACGAGAGAAATCAAACTCACCAACGGAAATAGCGCTCTGGATCTCCGCGCACCTCACCACGGCCACCGCACCGTCGCCTCCGCCCTCCTCGTTGTCCCCGTTCCTGAGGTCGACATCCTCACCCTCGTCCTCGCCCTCCGGCCGGAAGGGCGTCTGCCCGTGGCCGTTGCCTGCCGCCGCGTATGCGGACACCTTGACCTTGGATACAAGAAACCACTGCCATAGCGCGAAGGCAATGCCGACGACCGCGCACGCCGGTATGACCGCGTCGGCTGCGGAGCCCATCGCCGAGAATAGCGGAGCAGGCAAGGCAACTAGGCAAGAGAAGAGGGAGAGTGAAGGGGGGACAGGTGGGAGAGAGGTTCGGTTTGAGGTTGAACTTCGAAATGTGGCGAGTTGTCGAGGGTTTTGTGCGCGCGCGCGTGGGTATGGTCAACTGGAGGGAGTATGCTATCGATTTTGCTACATGCTTAGCGGCGAGGTAACGTTCTTGCGATATATTCTTAGCTCCTGCGGCAAACTTCAGAAGAGAAAAAGGGAAGAAATCGCGCCAGCTGGAGGCACGACCATTTCCCAGTATGTATTGTCAAAGTTGTCAATATATCATTATATATGTGTATACTTCAGGTGGAAGAAACATTAGACACTACAAAATACTACATGGTAAGACCAACTTATACCGTTCTTTTTTCTCTCTTAGATTATTTAGATACATGCCATTGTAAAATTCCTCATTTAAAATATGCTATTGTAAAGTTATTTCTATTCTTGATGTGGATCGAACCTCACAGTGAGATCGACTGGTGCCGGGTGACCTAATCTTTCACGGTGGATAGACAATGGTTGATAAATAGCTTCTCGTTTACTAGATGCAAATCAAGAACAAAGATAACTAGTGCTGATCATAGTGACAATGGTAGATAAATAGCTTCTGGTTTACTAGATGCAAAGCAAGAACAAGGTTAACTAGCGCTGATGATAGTCTGTACGAGCTAATTTTACTAAAGAATGCCTTGTTAGTTACTTTTTATAGTTCCTTTAGCTCATATTATTGTTTTGGTTTTACCGGAGCTGAAGCAGAAAATAGATAGAGGAAGGTCTTATGAGACTGGTATATGCATGAAGCCTACAGATTTCATATGGATGTTTAAGGTATCCCCAATGTCTAGCAAAACATTCTTGATATTACTTATATACTGCCTTTGATAATAAGATGAGAATATTGCAAATCACTTACTGATTAATAAAATCGGAGACCATTTCTTTAGGATGTGCAATCAAAAGTCAATGATGTTGTTCTAGAAAAATAAAAGACTGTTGAGGAATCTTTGAAAATGAATAGTTACTTGTATAATAATAATAATTGATGAGCTGTATTGTGTTAGAGCCCTTATTTAAACTACAGTACATAAACATATGTTTAGAGCCAGACATTAGTTTCGGTTTCTATTTAGTACAATACTTAAAATTCCTATTTCATAGTTAGAGACATTGGTTCTAGAATTAATTTGCCTAATTACATATTATGAAATTTATTTTCCTTACATTGCAGACATAGGAAAGATGTGTACTTACAATGTATTTACGTGCTCACGATTGGACCACTACTACCACCACTATCCACATTCTTCATGCCCGATTTCATTACAAGATATGTGTTTAGCCAAGTAGCCTTCTCGGTCCATATTTGTGTTCCTACAACATGGTGAAACTCCGTGTTATAGCCTTGAATAGTGTTATAAATTGTAATGCAACATGTTATAGCCTTGATTCATACCAGGTATTGTTGAGTCTCCACGTATGGTCGCGAACCTCCTCAATTTTGAGCAACATCGTCAGATTTCAACCGTGCTTCCTGGCCTCTCTTTCGTTTAGTCTTGAATTGCTCAGCGCACCAATGACGACAAAGATGTGGCCATACTATGTCATTGCACCACCAAATCTTACCATCCAAATATTGCTCGTACTGGAGTTCCCTTGGACGTGCCAACGTGTCGTCAATATCCTCTCCTTGTTTTCTATAGTACTCCTTGACCGCATCAACACGAGCTTGATACATTGCTACTAAAGTGGGATATGTGCATAGGAAGAACAACCCAATAACCGCATTGTTTTTGTACAATATCTTATTGTTATCTGCTGACATGCTTACATGTCACATTTGAATTGAACTAAGATATATGATATTTGCATCAATTGATTGAGAATACATATATGAGATATTTCGTTACAATGCACATGCATTTGAATAGTATTATTTGCTTAATTTAATTAACCCCGCATTAAGCGCCGTGCTTTTCCCACGAACGCTGATGACCTTAACCTTATCATCCCACCAAAGAATTACGCCATCCGTTCTTAAATAGATGCTTACATCTGAACTTTTTCGAGCCTTGACTGCTGATATATACAAAACTACTTAGATTTATCACATAAAAATAGTATTAGTGGATTTATCACATAAAAATATTATTTGATTCTTATAAAATTGGTTACAAGGCTTCTTATTATATAATAAGCTAATACTCTTCTAGTAATATACATACTTAGACTTTAAGTTGGTTATATATAGAGGTAGATCCTATTACGTCTTGAACTCGATTTAAAATCTAAATGAAGATTAGAGAAGAACCGAGACGTGGAAGAAAGTCCTCGAGGGTACCAAGTCAAGCGTCCGGCTCTGGAAGACGAGTTGAGTAGCCTGGTGACACTGGACTGAGTCTAGTCACAGAAGTGACCCTCTCATGGTCCTGGAGCTCAAGGATCTCTGCCTGTCCTTCTCCCTCTTCAAGTGCCTGTGCAGGCGGTTCGCCGGGTATCCGCTCGCCGAGGCTGGCTTTAGCTGGGCCTTCCATTTCGTTCGCGACGGGCTGCTGGGCCGAGAAGATGACCACGAGAGAATGTTCCGGGTGATTGCCGGCGAGCTCACATTCGCAAGCGATTTCTATTACTCCCCTCTACATTGTTAGTGTTAGAAAATATGGATCCCGACCTAAAGCCTTGGTTCATGATGAATACCTCACCAGTAGGCTATATATATATAAAGTTTCATTGGCTATTTTGTATATATGTTAAAGAGAAAACAATAAAGAAAAGAACATGTGTTCTTCCCCCTGCCTCTGGTATTTCTAATATACTATTTACATTATCTATATTTGAGCATTTCTTTTGCATAGGAGGAATCGATCGGACTGGACTTGCCAGTGACGGTTCATCAACACGTTATCAGCACGAATTGCTCTGTGGATTGAAGAACGCGTGTGACATCCTGTGGAGGAAGTGTGCTTAGCTGATAGCGGCACAACGAATACCATCTTGAGAGAGACAAAATTCTTTCAGTTGATTAGCAAAAATGCTGGTAGCCTTACAACAATCACCGGCAGCGATACATGTATAATAGATTCAGGAAGAGCCACAATTATACTCCCAATGGGCACAACTTTGGTCATTCAAGAAACCTTATTGTACTAAGAATTGACTAGAACTCTCCTATGTTTCAAGGATATTCGCACCAATGATTTCCATGTTAAGACTAAAGAAAAATATGGTAAGGAATACCTGCTCATTACGAAGCGTGAAGCAAATGAAAAAGGGATATTAGAAAAACTTCTTTCACTTGAAACAGGGCTATACTACACTCATATCAAGGCACCTACAGCCTATACTCACTAGAAAATCTGAACTCTTCTGTCTCTGGCATGACAGATTAGGCCACCTAGATCTTAGGATGATGAGAAATATAATTAACAATTCACAGGGACATAATATTAATGTAAAGAATTTCCCGAATCACGAAGATATTATGTGCCCCGCATGGCTACCAAAAAATTAATTACTAGACCTTCTACTCTGAAAGTGAAGGATGGAGTTTCTGCATTCCTGTAGCGCATCCAAGGAGATATTTGCGGTTCCATACAGCTACTATCAGGGCCATTTAAATATTTCATGGTGCTCATCGATACTTCCTCGAAATGGTCGCACGTATGTTTATTATCTACGAGAAATCATGCTTTCGCAAAGCTGATCTCATAGATAATTCGCATTAGAAATATTTTTCCTGATCATCATATAAAGTCCATCAGAATGGACAACGCCAGAGAATTTACTTCAAAGGCATTTGATGATTATTGCATGGCAATAGGAATTACAGTTGAGCATTTTGTACCGCATGTCCACATCCAGAATGGACTAGCAGAGGCATTAATTAAGAGAACTAAATTTATTACCCAACCAGTTTTGCAAAATTGTAATTTACCAACTACATGTTGGGGACACACAGTCCTGCATGCAGCAACTCTTATCAACTTTAGATTATCGGCATATAATATCTATTCACCTATACAACTAGCGCAAGGGTCAGCACCGAAAATTTCTCATCTCCAGAGGTTTGGATGCAAGGCTTATGTAGCTATCCCCCTCTACAGCGTACTGCAATGAGTCCTCTACGAAAGACTGTGATATATGTTGGTTATGAAACAACATCCATAATCAGGTATTTAAACCCCATGACAGGAGATTTCTATACTGTCCGTTTCACTGATTGTATATTTGATGATGATAGTTTCCCAACATTAGGGGGAGAAAATCAACCCCTTGATGAAAAATATCAGGAAATTACATGGCAAGCTATGGGAATCCATGAACAAAACCCACACACTAGTGAAGCAAATAGAGAAATCCAGAAAAATCATTAATTTGCAATCATTAGCAAACCAACTGCCTGACCACTTTAGTGATTTAAAAGCGTGACCAAGTCACATGTGCCTGTACGCAATGCACCGGAGAGGGATGAAATACCAAAGAAAGTTGAAGGTATCCCTAATCCCATCCAGAGGCCTCAGAATAAAAGGACGAGAACTCCGCCCCCTCGAACCCTAAGTAACCGGGGACGCCTGGTGAAAAAGGATAAGAAGAACTTGACACAGCCAATCACTAAAGTTCCCCAGAATCGGAAGGGTAGCCAGTTGAGACCTAGCACTAGTATGACACCTTCAGAAAAAAGGTATACCTATTCTGAACATTCCCATAGAGGGAGAAATCAGCATGGATGTGTGCTCATACATCGGAGCTGAAAAACTAAAGGGACTTGCCGCCACAACTGGAAGGAGCGGTAAGCAGGTAGAAGCACAAGAAGAATCAACTCATGATGAAATAGTTATAAACTACGTGTCAGACAACAACTAATGTTGATATATAGTTTACAAAGAAAATTGCCACAATCATCGATCTTGATCTAGAGCTCGCATCGCTCACTGAATGTAAGAAAAGATCGGATTGAGAAGATTGAAAAAAGACAATAGAAGCTGAATTATTGTCTCTGAACAAAAGAGAGATGTTTGGGCCCGTATGCCGCACACCTCCCCATGTGCACCCTGTAGGGTATAAGTGGGTATTTGTTCGAAAGAGAAATAAAAGAAATGAAGTTGTAAGATATAAACCAAGGCTAGTAGCACAAAGTTTCACTCAATGTCTAGGAGTTGATTATGAAGAAATCTACTCCCCAATCATGAATGGAATTACCTTTAGATATTTGATCTCAATGGCAATAAACTTGAATGTAGAAATGAAATTGATAGATGTGGTAACTGTATACCTTTATGGAAACTTGGATTCGAAGATTTATATGAAGGTCCCTGAAGGAATCCCTGTCCCGAACCAAGACAGAGCAAATAGAAATCATGCGATGTGAAGCTCGGAAATCACATGCACGGACTGAAGCAATTTGGCAGGATGTGGTATAATCGTTTAAGCGACTTTCTCTGCAAGAAAGACTACACGAACAATGAAGATTGTCCTGTGTATTTATACGACGATCCCAGAATAGATTTTGTATAATCTCAGTGTATGTAGATGATTTGAATATCATCGGGATAATGGAAGACATAAAAGAAGCAAGTTCTTACCTGGTGTTAGAATTTGAAATGAAAGTTTTGGGTAAAACCAAATATTTCTTAGGCTTGCAGCTCGAGTATGTCCCTAAAGGAATTTTAGTGCATCAGCCAACCTACGCCTAGAAAGTGTTGGAAAAGTTTGGCTTTGAGAAGGCATACCCATCGAAAGTACCGATGATCGAGAGGTCTTTACAGCAAGAAAAAGATCCATACCGACCTAGGGAAGAGGGGGAGAAAGTCCTGGGACCGGAATTCCATACTTAAGTGCAGTAGGAGTACTTATGTATTTATCAAATTGCACTAGACCAGACATCGCATTACCGTAAACCTGTTAACAAGGTATAGTGCAGAACCTACCAAAAGGCATTGGCAGGGGATAAATGACATCTTTCGATACCTCCAAGGAAGCAAGGACTTTGGATTATTCTACAGAAAGAATCAAGATTTGAACTTGACTGGCTATGCAGATGTTGGGTACCTGTCGGACCCGCATACCGCAAGGTCATAAACAGGCTATATATTCCTGTGTGGTGGAACTGCAATTTCATGAAAATCGTCTAAGCAAAGTCTTGTAACAACTTCGACGAACTACTCAGAAATCATAGCACTTTACGAAGCCACACGAGTAGCTCCAACGAATGATTCACCACATCTAGCAGTCACGTGGGATGAATATTGTGTAAGCTCCCATAGTTATCTATGAAGATAATGCAGCTTGTGTTGCACAAGTGTAGACGGGCTACGTGAAGAATCATCTCACGAAGCATATCAACTCCAAGTTCTTCTATGCTCATGAATTGTAAAAGATAGACGAAATTAAGGTGCTGCATACTAAGTCATGTGAAAATCTTGTAGATTTATTTACTAAGTCACTTCCAGCATCTAGTTTTGAAAGATGCATACGAGAAATTGGAATGATGAGGCTTAGAGAAGTGCAGAATTTAGGGAGAGATTTTTCTCATGCTCGTTATTAAAACTCAATCATGAGGATCGAGTACCCAAAGAATAAATTCTGCAGATTAAATGAAATTGGGTGGATTGTACTCTTTTTCCCTTGACGAGTTTTCTTGAAGTTTTTCTGCCAAGGTTTTTAATGAGGCAATTCGTGCAACGCAGCATAACATGTATCATTTACTCATTCTCCAAATTTTTCTCACTAGGTTTTTATGGAGTTTTGATGAGGATGAACCTGTTTGATGAGTGCCTAAGAATGAACCTGTCTGATGAGTGCCTAAGGCGATGATTCCTCAACAGTCCTTTCTGTGCTTCTCCATGGAAATTTTTTTCGATGAGATCCACCTATTATCCATCCTTGCCCCTATTCTCACCGTGGTCACTAGGGGTGGAAAACGGTAACGGATAATTCATTTTATCCGATATTTGTATCCGAGAAAACACGAATATGGTAAGCAAAAATTCGTATTCGAAAATATTCGTATTCGTATTCGAGAATATTCGTATCCGCATTTGAGAGTATTCGTATTCGCATTCGTATTCGAGAATATTCGTATCCGTATCTATATTCGAGACTATTCGATTCGTATTCGATCCGTTTTTAGAACCCATGAAAAATTCATACAAATTTTGTGATTCAAAATTTGAATTTAGGTGGTTTAAAACTGGTAACCGGTCAAAAACCGGTGAAAATCGGCAAAATCGCTAGGAATCCGTTTTATCCGATATTCGTATCCGAGAAAATCCGTATTCGAAAATATCCGTATTCGTATTCGAGAATATTCGTATTCGTATTTGAGAATATTCAAATTCGTATTTGTATTCGTTTTAAAAATATAGATTCGTATTCGTATTTAATACTATTCGACCGTATCCGATCCGTTTCCACCCCTAGAGGTCACTGCGTCCACTGAGATCTCGGAGTGGTCGTCGTTGTGCGCTCAAACTGGATCAAGATAAGCACGATCGGGCACTACGTTAGGTGCCGGTCTTGTTGCGTCCGGAAAATCTTTTCCCTGTTTGCTGAGATGCAAATCCTGAAGTCATTGGAACGATGAGATCGGGCAGAGCTTGCTAATGGAGCCAAGCCTTTTCGGTGAGCTGCCAAAGGCTCGTCTCCTCAAACAGCTCTCCCTCCGAAGATCAAAACACCATTACAAACCTGTGATCAAGGTCTCACCGGAGGTGAACGCTGCCATCCTCAGATCCTTCAGGACCAGCGGCGGGCGGCTGAGCAATGGGATAGACGCCGTGCGGCGCCGGTGCCGGTTCCCCCATGGCATCACCTGGGCATGCCACGGCGAAGTCACCACCAGTACCGATGCTATCCTTGTGTGGTACATTGCCACGAGCCTCTTTGAGATCAAATGTTCCTCTGCCCGGGCTTCAGCGCCGGCTACCAACATGGTCGTCGCCAATAGCTTGTCGCGGTACTGTGCACACCTGGTGGCAGCCGCTCCAGACCTGCTGCCAGACAACGCCGCCTGGACCAAGCGTCGGTACAAGGTGGTGAAAGAACACATCGAAGTGGCGTGCAGGCGCAGTCGTTCTGTGTCAAGGTCAGGCTTATATGAATATCTGGTTGGCTCTCTCGATCAGAGCTCCAACGGGTGCTGAAGAATGGCTCAAAGCTCGGGAAGCAGCTGGTGGAAGAGGTTGAAAGGCAGAATCAAGGACACGCATATTATTTGTAAAAAATTCTAAGAGACTATATGGAGGTGACCCCATATTTGTGATGAGTAATTGACCTTTATTTTAGAAAGATTGAGTTTGATTTGTGCTTTTTCTGCAAATTCGTGGCCCTAGCGAGTGGTCGGAAGACCATTTACGACCACGTTGGCCGTGGTCGGAAGTCGGCGCGTTTTACGAGTGGTCGGAAGTCGGACGTCTCAACTGGCCGTGGTCGGAAGTCGGCAGACGCGTTTTATGAGTGGTCGGAAGTCGGCTACACTGTTTACGACCACTTTGTCGCTGGTCGGAAGTTGGCTGGAAGATTTACGACCACATTGTCGGAAGTCGCAAGCTTCGGCTGGCCGTGGTCGGTAGTCGGACACTTCCTTTGGCCGTGGTCGGAAGTCGGATGCTCCTGTTGGCCGTGGTCGGAAGTCGCCAGTCGGGTCTTCGACCACGTTCTGAAGTCGGCAGACTTCGACCATCGCTCGCAATCGGAAGTCGCCTATCGGGTCTTTGACCACGTTCTGAAGTCGGTAGACTTCGACCACCGCTCGCAATCGAAAGTCGGCAGTCGTGTCTTTGACCACGTTCGGAAGTCGGCATCGTTCGATCACGTTGTCGCGGGACGTGGTTGGACGAGGTTAGACATGGTCGGATGCGGTCGGACGAGGTTGGAACGCGGTCGGACGAGGTCGGACATGGT
This sequence comes from Bonia amplexicaulis, assembly GCA_036346245.1. NCBI lineage: Eukaryota > Viridiplantae > Streptophyta > Magnoliopsida > Poales > Poaceae > Bonia > Bonia amplexicaulis. The sequence goes on from CM070736.1 coordinate 28,959,686, forward strand.
CGGGAGTGGCTTCGACCACGTTGAGCGTGGTCGAAACGCTTCAACCACATTGAAAGTCGCAGCGATGGTCGTAGCATCTGTTCAAGCGGTCGTACCGACTTCTGGGGTGGTCGTATCAACTTGCAGTACGGTCGTAGGCTATGAGGGTTGCATGTTTTGTGCATTCAACCGGTCGTAGGTGGTTTACGACCATCAGAGATTGTTTTACGAGTACATTCTTCTGGTACTGATTGATGAACTCTGGCTATAGTGCGGTGCTATGTGATAATTTGCTTGTCTGTGTGGTTGCAGGACTTTGGAGCTAGGTCATAGTGAGGCGTAGAAGGACCGGGACTAAGCATATGAGGTGTTGAGGTCCAGACGGTCAGAAAACGCCGAAGATGATCGAGCCTAGCGAGGTGTTTGCAAGCCGGACGATGGGGAACCGGAGCTGGAGCTGTCGGAGGTGGACACAATGGGCAACGATGAGGAGGACCGGGACTAGTCTCAGGGAGGAGCCGAGGTCTAGACGGTCAGGATGTCGGGTGCGGTCGTGTGCAATGAAGTGGACCGGGACTAGGCTCAGGAGGAGTCGAGGTCCAGTCGGTCGGAAGTAGGTGCGGTCATGCGACAACAGGAAGTTTCCGGAAGGCCGCAGAAGGGCATTTTGGAGAAATGTGCAAAGCCTGCAAAGGGAAACTGCTCTCTGTTAAAGCACTAGAGTCTTTTGGTGTTAACGGGTAAAGTGTGTAAAACCCGGTGTTAGTTGGGGTTGACGGGTTTCCCCCGATACCTAGAGGCTATAAATAGGGTTGGAGAGCGCCAGTGCTGGGTGAGGTTGTTCCTGAGAAGCTCTGGTTCTCATTTTGTTCTTGCGTGAGTGTTCTCTGGGATGGAGCGCATGTGCTCTTGTGCCTTCCAGTTGGAGTGGCTGTAGAAACCTCCATATGCAATCATTCATCTCTGTGCTTCTATTTCAGTTGTTTTGTCTGTGTGATATTTTGGATGATTTGATTTCGTTCTCTCTGTTTTATCTTATCTTCACTTCTTTTAAATGCGAGATTGTTTTGTTTGGGTGCTTGACTTGCTCTGAATTGGGAAGCATTCTTTAAGCCATCTTGGCTTGTTTATTCGAGAGCAAAGTCTGGTCGCTGAGTTCTTGGCCGGGTGGTCGTGTGCCTTCTCTGCTCCTCTGTTTCGTGTTCGACCATGCCGTTCTTTTGATCACAGCAGAGAGGCTTTGACCACTTTGATTTTTCTCAGCCAGAGGATGTGGTGTTGCTGTGTTTAAAGACCCATGACCAATAGAACCATGAATCATAAGTTATTCGGAAATCGGGTCTTGCGGTCGTGCACTTTTCACTTCCTTTGTTTCTTCTTCGATCTCCCTGTTATTTCTCAGCCAGAGGATGTTATCTTACTGTGTTTGAAGTCTCATGACCATTTGATCCGTGAATCAAAAGTTATTCGGAAAACGGGTCTTGCGGTCGTGGGCCTTCTTCTTCCTCTGTTCCACGTTCGACCACGTAGTAATTACTGTTTGCTTTGTTTTCAGCTGCGTTGTTTGCTATTGTTGTCGATCCGGTTTCGGCGGCTCGATCGGGCCGACCACGTCGGCCGTTCGACCACCTGTTGGCCTACGACCACGTGCGTTCGATCAGAGAACTGACTGCGTTCGTCCGAGTAGGTTGATCAATCACTAGTTGGCTTTCAACCGCTTTGGACTACTCTCGGCAGCGGCTGTTTCGTCCCTGTCTTGTTTGTTTTCTCTCGGTTTCAAGTAAACTTTCATTCTCTTACTTCATAGCTCTGTAGCTATTAAAGAAGAAGCATTGTGTGAATACTTGGGGAGGTTTGAAGACACCATGCACCCTCCTCTGTTACCTGTTCGGTCCTACAAATTCTTTATAGAACAAGCCAACCAAGGGGCCCTGAAGCAAGGAACAACAGCAGAAAACAGCATAATGATGATACAGAATCATGCAAACGGAAAATGGACAGCACTTATTCAAGACTCAATTCAACACACTGAAGAAATAATGAAAGTATCGCCTGTTTGAGAATGTGTTCAGAAATGAACAAACAACTTCCTCTGTTTGCGATAAAGTGTAGCACACCCCTCTTGCTTGGAAACAGACGTACACAATGCTCCAAACCGTATTAGTTACTCTTCCCATCAACTTTCACAGTGACCACTTGACGATTTGGGTGGATCGTCTCAGCAGCCTTCCTCACTGCAGCGACCGTAGCCGCAGCGCCTGCATCATGCTGCGAAAACTCAATGAACACATGCTTCAGTCTAGGCAAATGCTCTATGCCAGACACGCCACTTGACTCATCTGAAAGGCCTTTCTCGAATTTAAGCTCAAGCACTTCGACCTTTGGCAAGGCACCGGTCTCAAAGTTCACTGATGGCAGGTTGCACTGAATGCACAGTTGCTGAAGACTCTGAAATCCATCGCTCGAAAATGTGATTTGTTTCTTATCCTCAGACATTGGAGTAACATCACAAAATAATTCCAGTTCCCTCAAGTGGCCAATTTCACTGAGCTCCTGCATGACAATTGCAGAGCTATTCCCAACACCAGCACATGACAATGTCAGTAGAGTCTTCATATTCCCGATCCCGTGAGGCAACTTGGCATTTCCGATGAGCAAATGCATTAGATTTTCCAGCCTGACAATGCTGGGAGGCAGTTCTTTCACCTCTGTGGATCTCACATCCAGAGTCTCCAGGCACCTTAGATCCCCAATTTGTGCCGGGAGCTCACTGACATCAGTTCCTCTGAGGCTCAAGTACCTTAACAGCACCAACATGCAGAGGCCATTGAGGCATACTGGACCCTTGCAGCCTTCGAGGTCCAGCACACGCAACACGGTCAGATCAGTCAGGCGAGGCGCGCCACTGGCGTGACCAAAGATGGTCACTGAGCGTGCATGCTTCATTCCGTCATTTTGGGCCATAGATTGATCTTGTTTACTACTGTTCTGCAAAGATAGCCGGCGGACAGTGCCGTTGTTGGTTGAGACATCTTGCTGCCGAGCATCTGCAAGAGTTACAAAGTTCTCTTCCATGGACTTGACCACAATGAAATCATGTATTACTGGGTGAACTCTGCAACTCCTTGGGTTGCCATCATGGTTCAGAGGCAGTGGCTGGATCATGTTTCTGGTAATGAGCTCATGGAGGTAGTTTCCTGCCGTTTCCTCGGTGCTTATGCTGCGTGCTTCACGGATGAATCCTTCAGCAATCCATCGCCTCACTAGGCGCTCTATGTCAATCTCATAGTTCTCCGGGAATATGCTTAGATACAACAGACATGGCTTGAGATGTGGAGGTAGCTCGTTGTAGCTCAGATGAAGTATTTGTTTCACTTTCGAACCATCTGGATGTGAACTACATAGCAAGTTCGATCCAAACCTCTCCCATTCATCTTTTGATGACCGGTGCGCTAACATGCTAGCTATTGTAACTATAGCGAGTGGCAGGCCGCCACATCTTCTCATGATTTTGTCAGAGGCATCCTCCAAATGGTCAGGGCATCCATCCCTGTTGGCAAAAACTTTCTTGAAAAACAAATCTCTGGAGTTGGCATCACTAAGGAGGCCAATCTTGTAAATGCATTCGCTTGAATCGGAAGAACAATCCATTGCCACTGCATCGATTCTTGTTGTGATAATGATCCTACTGCTAAGACTGTTGTCTGGGAAACTACATTTGATTGTTGACCATTCTGCTCTACTCCATATATCATCAATGACAATGAGGTACCTGTTTCTCAAAATAAAACGGAGTGCACACAAATGTAGCAAGTTACCAATTAATATATGACTCTCATGTCTGAACCATGAAAATTGCAAAAATAATGAAGAAATTTAATTAGGCCTACCTCTTGTCCTCCAATTTTTCTCTCAGCCTTCTGATCAGTTGGCCAATGTCCTCACTTCCTCCGTAGCTGTCGCCGACCTGCGAGAGTATGCCCTTCAGAGTCTTACCGGTAATGTCCGGCTTCTGTCCCACGGAAACAAAAGCCCCATAATCGAAGTGGTTCTGCTCTCCGAGCCGCCGGTGTAGCGCCGCAGCAAGCGTCGTCTTCCCAGAGCCGGCCATCCCGACGATGGACACCACCTTGAGCTCAGTCTTGCCGGCGTCCATGACCATCTTGGCCACCTCCTCCATCGGCGCGTCCAGGCCCACGAGGCTAGTGATGTCAACGTAGAGCGCGGTTAGCCGGGGGTCAACGCCCGCCGAGCACCGAGCGGCGGCGGGCTCGAGCCTATAGCGCTTCCGCTGCTCGCTCAACTCAATAACGCGGGCCTTGAGGTCCTGCAGCTCGGTGGCGATGACGTGGCGAGCAGGGATCGTCGTGATCTTGTCGATGCCACGGCGGAACCACCGGCCAAACCGGGAGAATGTGCCAGCGGCGGGGTCGTGGCTGCCGGCGTCGACGCGGTGGGCGAAGAGGTCGACCCAGTCCTCGATGTCGTAGGCGAGCTCGCGGACCTTGCCGACCCAGGTCCTGGTCTGGACGTCGGGGTCGTTGAGGGACTCGCAGCGGAGAAGCGCGGCGTACATGGTGGGGAGCTCCAACTGGAGGAAGCCGACGTCGCCGCGGACTCCGGAGAGCAGTGCGTACTCCTGCTGGAGCAGCTCGGCGAGCTTGCCCGGCAGAGCGTCCACCATGCCAGCCAGCGCGCCCACCGCGATCTCCATCTCGCCGGCCGGCTCAGGCCTTCACCGGATCTGGGTTTGTGGGTGTCACCGGCGGCGGTGGCGACGATGCGCCCGTGGACTTGTACCCAAGTCAAGTCTTCGTTGCCTGGTAATGATGCAGGGTGCGCGTAATATTTTTGCTTGTCTTCGCTCTCTATAAAAAAATAAACAAAGAAATAGACGGCATCCCGTCAAGCATTTTTCTTTTCAATTGGTAAGTTGACGTGAAGAATTATACAATGCCGGTAACAAAGTATACACCTTGTCGAAATTTAGATGTTTTTAAGTTTACGCATTCGAGACTTATTTTTACTATTATAAAAGTGTGAGTTGATGGTTGGTCCATTCTTCTTCCTCTCTTCTCAGTCATCCGATTTGATTTGGACCGTTTATCTCTCTCCTCATCTCTCTCAGGATACAACCGTCCACCTCCTCTATTATGGCCATCATTCTCTCTGTCGCTTGCTCTCTAATATTTAATATGTAAAGTTGATCAAACAGTAAGTTCCATCTCATTATTTTTATGACTCCTTTACGATATACAAATCCCTAACTAGTCATTTTAAACTTTGAAGTCTCGCTAAAATTACATATAAAGCAGGTTGGACGCCAGAGGTCCCTACATTTCTTTTCTCTAAGCGTGTGTTGATTGGGTATGGATGTTAAGGGGTATAGGATAGGGAGCAACTAGCATACGTTATGTCGTTGTGAGGTATTTCCAATGGTATCTCCGCTCGGTTGGACTGAAAAGCTGTGGCTTATGGTTGAAATTACACTGTAGCGGTTGAAATTTCACTGTAGCTGAAGGTGATTTATTTGGCGTAATTAAATTTAAAAAATTAAAAATAGAACTAGCAAAAAAGCTCAAAAAAAGCCAAAATTCAGAAAAGACGAAATTTATGAATACTGAAAAATAAGTTAGAAGTCAGAAACTGAAGCCAAAACGAGTGGGGATTGAGTCATATGAGGTTTCAATTTGAAGCTCTATGAAATTTTGATGAAACATTACCGAAGTTGATCCGACTTTGTATCGTGTCTGTGTAGGTCACTTCATTGCTCATGTCAAATGTGGCATGACAGATGGTAGGGTCATGCGAGGATGTATCAGACGTGGTGTCAATCTATAACAACCACTCTGATTCGGTTTCTTCTCCGTGTGAGACTTGTTTCCCTCGCCCTATATATGTACCCAATCGCCTATAGGAAGGCTAGTGCCCCATTATAATATCTTCTTATTACAGTGATTTGCCTTCGTATGTCCGTAGTTTTTTCATGTAAAAGTTTTTTACATAAAAATTTGTCTCTCGTCTCTATTTTTTATGTACTATTTGTAACAAGTGGTATCAGAGGAGATTAGGGTCTAAGAGATTCGAGAAAAAATCTAGCGTGTTTTTTCATCTGATCCTAAGCCTCGTCGTTGAATCTGATCTGCATACAACTTCGCCTTCGAGTCAAAGCAGGTAGCACGATAAAGTCAAGACACAATGCAGAAGCGAAGCAAAAATTGCCTCGTCGATTTGCTCATTCCACATGAAACCAAACGCATATCAGCAAGCGACGGAAATAGAGATGGCAATGGCCCCATTCCTCGTTCCCCGATAGAGAATTCCCCTGTTAGGGGATAAGGATGTGACATTTTTTCCCGTAAGGATAGAATGGGTCACAACTATTCCCCGTCGGGTGAACCGAGGACGAGGCCATTCCTCCACTCCCCATCCCCGTTCCCCGCATGGGTCCCGTATAAGCAGTTCACGCGCGGATGCACCTTGGCCCACACTCCCAAAACCCTAATCCTCATTCATTTGCTTGGTGCCTCGGTGGCTTCCTCGGTCATTCATTCTTAGTGCTTCTCACCCCTCTGGCTCCCTCTCCCTCGGTCCCTTTGAAGTGGCGGCTACGGCGCACCGCGCACAACACAGTGCCATTGCCGACGCTCATGCCCATGCCGGTGAGTCGGTGACTAGACCTCTCTAGAATCCGCTCCTTTCCAGAATCCGGCCCTCCGCTCTGTGCCTCTGCCCCACAGCGAGCCCTGAGCCTCTAGCGAGCGGCGACTGGATACGCTCATCTCCGACGACTGGGGTGTAGATCTGCTCCTCCTGGCTTGGCACGGTCGCAGCAAGCTCCTCCTGGTGGCCTATCATAGCCGTAGCAAGCTCCTTCTATCCTGGCACAGCCACATCAAGCTCCCTCACTACCCCACCGACGTTGTGCCCAATAGGCTCATCCCCACCGACTGCACCGCCGTAGAACCTCATCCGTTTGCGCATTCCTGGAGAGCCGCCATCCTCCAGATCTGAAGGTATGTGAACTAGATCCCGATTTGTGGTTCCATAAGGGGATTAGGGAACTGCTATTATTGTTGATACTAAGCTACTCGGAGGTTGCGGTTGTTGATCAATTTAATTAGTTGTGCATGAATTTCTTCAAACGTAGGCTTGGATACGGCAATGTGAACATGATCTGTGAATGAATGATAATAGGATGCTTGTTTGCCATGTTATTTGTGTATGGATGTAGAATTGATGTGGATATATCTTTTGTTGCTGCTTCAATGCTTCGTTCAGTTAGGGATGGCGCCCCACAGGTACCCAATCCCCGTCGGGGTGGGGTACCATCCCCACGACCAAGGACGAGGACAAGGATCAAGGGATTTTCATACGCCCAGGGATGGGGGCTTTCTTCTACTCCCTAGCGGGGAATGCCCTCATTGCCATCCCTGGACGGAACCGATGGCAGCAGCACCAAACAAGCCTAGGAGAGAGAATAAAGCAGCACAAAACCAGATGCAAGAAGGAGTAGGTTGTTGGCTGTTGATTTTTGTTTTAATTTCGATGAGATTTTCTACACACACCAGAAAGGTGTACTAGGAGTTTCTAATTGCGAGATATTTGCTAGGTACACACAAATTCGTACCAGCAAATTTTGGTTTTCCTCCACATGATGATTCTGAAGTATGATCTTCCACAGTGGTATCACACACGAGTTTTTCTCTATGCTAAGTCAATATGCGAACCATTTTATCATAGCTTGATTGGCATGATGCACTTTTAAGGATCGACAAGATGTCAATGGCATTGTCCGCTGATGAGAAACAACGTAAAGATCGTAAGGCATTATCTCAAATTCATCTCTATCTATCAAATAATATTCTACAGGAGATTTTGAAGGAGACATCCATCGTCGCATTATGGCTGAAGTTGGAGCAGATTTGCATGACCAAATATCTGACCATGAAGATCCATCTGAAGTAGAAGTTTTATTCCCACAAGATGTTGGTGGAAGCCTCGTTGTTGAACCACCTGACAACTTTTAAGAAAGTTATTATTGACCTTGAGTCTATGGAGGTAAAATATGATGATGAAGATTTGAGTCTTATTCTACTATGTTCTCTGTCCAGTTCGTACTCTACATTCAAATTATACTATTCTATATAGATGAGATACTCTTATTCTCAGTGAATGTTATGAAGCATTGTATGCTAAAGAAAAGATGAAATTTATGATTTCTGGTGAAAGTTCAAGTACGCGTGTAGAAGGTTTGTCTATCCGCGGCAGGCTGTATGAGGAGGGTTCAAACGATGATTGAAGAGGCAGAAGCAAAAGCAGATACAGACGCATATCTAATTTCAAGAACAGGAAGTTGTGCAAGTATTGAAGAAAAATGGTCATGTCACATTCAGAATACTTCAAGTTGTAGAACAAAGAGAAGAGGAATAACAATTTTAAGAAGGATCAACAAAAGGACGAATCTAGAGCCACCATTGTCACCAAAGAAGGTTTTGATGGAGATGTTCTCATTGCCTTTGCCGGTGATTCTAAAACCTGATATGAGTGAATTTTTGATTCAGCCTATACTTTCCATATGAGCCCGAACCGCGCATGGTGCATTACCTATGAAGCTATGTCAAGTAGGTGCATGTTAATGGGTGATAATACACATGCAAAGTTGCAGGCATTGATTCTATCCAGATCAAGATGTTTGATAGCACCATCAAAACTCTGTCAGATGGTTGTCATATTTCGAATTTGAAGAGAAATCTTATCTCATTAAGTACTCTTGATGCTAAAGGGTGCAAGTATTCAGGTGGAGGTAGAGTTCTGAAAATCGCTAAAGGTTCTCTTGTTATGATAAAGGGTGATATAAAGACTGCCAACTTATGTCATTTGTAAGACACTACAATTTCAGGTAATGTTGTTGTTGCCTCAAATAAATCATCTAATTTTGATGCTACTAATCTTTGGCATTTGTGTCTGGGCATATGAGTGAAGCTGGAATGATGGAATTATGCAAAAGAGAATTTCTTGGTGGTCAAAGCATCAATAAGTTGAAGTTTTATAAACATTGTGTCTTCGACAAGCAAAAGAAGGTGAAATTCAGCACTGCGACTCACTCTACGAAAGGCATATTGGATTATGTTCACTCCGATTTCTGAGAAGAATCCCACGTTGTCGGGACCCGGATTTCCGAATCCGGACCCCTCTGTGTATTACAGCACTAGTCCCAGATCAAAGCTAGTGCACACAGTTAAACAGATGAATACATAACCAACAACGCTTTATTACAATAATAGAGAGATGCAGCCGAAGACCTTTATTACAAAGCGAGGTTACAAGACCTCGCACTCACACAAAAGATAAAGCATAGCGGAAGCAAAAGTAAATCCAGTGAGAAGACCCATCAATTCGCCACGGGCAATTGGTGGGAAGCGCAACCTAGAACTCCTGAAAGCCTTCGTCGAATCCATTCGCTCCGTAGTTGAAAGTTCCATCATGAGCTTCATACTCTTCTGGGTATTATTTTAAGTGTAGTATGTGAGTACATAAAGTACTCCGCAAGTCTTGGGAAAATGCAATAGATGCAAGGCTTAACAAAGGAGGGTTATATGGTTCTTTTGCACAAAGCCACATTTCATTTCAAATACCATTAATTATTTTTAAAGGCATGTATTTAGCAAGGTGTTTGTTTTAACAAAATCTATCAAGTTAAATAGTGAAGGTTACAACCACCAACACTTGAATACTGGCTCAACCCGCCAAAGCTCATAACCACGGGTTAAACCACCCACACTAAACAAGCGGCTAACCGCCAAAGTTCAAAACCACGGTTACACCACCCACACGGCTACATCCATGGGACATAAATCCGAGAGTTACAACCACTCCCGGTTTTCAAAACTTTTATTTTAAAACCAAAACCAATGATCTACCATGTGAATGCATTCCTTGCCCGCCCTTGACCGTGGGCACGGCTATTCGAATAGTTTTACACTCTGCAGAGGTTGTACAACTTTACCCACAAGAGATAAGTCATCTTAATAGTCAACATGCTTCCTTTGGCATGAGACCCAGATAAATTATCACAAAGCTTTTACCTTACTCTAGTCTAACCGATTACCACCGTGAGGTTTCACATTTGAAGGGTTAAACCACCAGACAGAAGCCCCTCTTGCGCCGTATGAGTCTGATGAACCTCGTCCCTCACGTGAATAACCGGTACACCACGGCATCCACTTTCCTTGGTGGCACCTAGACTAAACTATCGTAAGTTAGTCAGCTAGGTCGTACCCATATAAACATGTGGTTGTACGGTAGTGCTCAGTCTGGACAAACACAAGCGTCGGTCCTTAATTGACTAGGGCGGAACATACACATTACAAGTTCTCGTGCTAACCGCACCAAACCAAACTTACCATCCGCATGATCTAAACCAACTCTCACATTTTATTTTATTTTAAAGATCGGTGGCAACATCAATCGCCACTAAATTTCTAAACAAAAGTCTAAATCAAAGACATAATATTTTCCCAATCCAAGGTTACAAAAGTTTATGTAGCATGACTAAGCTTTCTACTACCGGTACAATATTTACCAAAGTTACATAGTAATCTCATTATTGAGACAAAGGAAATTCTAGGGTGTCAATGGTACATGGCATTCAACGTCAAAAGAGGGTATAACAATAGTTGGATTAACTAATATTTCTAAAACAAGAATTATCATTTTATGTAACATAGCAATGCATTAATTTAAAATAATTAAAATATTTCTTAAACATAGGTTCAAGATGTTCAAAGGAGACTTGCCTTCGTGTGTGAGTTCTTGATTTTCTTCTGTGGTCGGCAAAGTCTTCGGCGACGTCGGATTCTACGCGCGGAAAAGACAAAGCAACAAAGCAAATAAATACACATAAAATCAAATAAAATTCAAAAATTGAAAAGAATGTATATTTAGATAGGTTATGATTTTAGAAAATTTAGAAATTTGAGCGGGTCAAATCGGAGTTAAACGAGAAAGATATGACCTCGGGAAGTTTTAATTGAAATAAAAAGAAAAGGGCCGATTTTCCGAATTATTTTGTATTGAAAATTATAATTATGACGTCGAAAATTTGAAATTTGAAAATATCGACACGTGGGCCGGTCCACCGTGGACCGAGTCCACGGACCCGCCGGCCGTCGAGAGTGGCGACTCTACCGGCGTGGCGCGCAGCGCGCCATGCGTCGCCACCGGCTCGGTAGGTGAGGTGGCGACCAGCGCACGACAGCACCCAGACGCAAGACTGCGCATGGCGGCGGCGGCGGCAGGCGGGGGGCGGCGGCGGCGGCGGGGCAGGGAGGCGGCGCACCTTGGCGGCGGGCGGAGCGGCCGGAGGAGGCCGTGGCGAGGAGCAAGAGGCGGCGGCGGCTCGGGCAACCGGCATTCGAGAGAAAGGGAAATGGAGAGGAGTGAGGGATGTCAAGAGCTCCCGGGGTGCTATTATAGGGACAATGGGAGGAAGGCGTGCCATGCGCACGGGAGGCGGCGATCATGCGGAAAGCGGTGAAATTTATTGGGGTAACTACGGAGTGATGGAGAGAGTGAAGAGGGGACTTGATTGCGTAGTTTAATCGGGTTTTAAAGGCACAAAACGGCCGAATTGAAAAGCTCCATTCGGCATTCATGGTGGAAGAGAGAGGGAGAGGGAGGAGGAAGAAGGAGAGGTAGAAGAAAGAGATGACAGGTGGGACCCACTCGTCGGTGAGAGAAAAGAGAATGAAGGGGTACGGGCCGTTGGATGGCTGACACGTGGCAAGTGGTTATATCGCGGCCGTTGGATTTAAATGAAGAGGTGTGGCTTGGATTAAATCCAACAAAGGGGTATCGGCCGTCGGATTTGCGACACGTGGCGGCCTGAGATTTAATTGATTTTATTTTCGGATTAGATTTTCAGAAAATACTAGAAACAATATATTTGCTTTGAAAAATAATCAATAATATCTAAAAATTCCAGAAAAATTATAGAATATTCCTGGGAACAATTTAGACTTATTAAAAATATTTATATTTTCAGATTTGCTTTTAATAATTTTATAAAATTCCTTTTATCTTTTAAAATTAATTTTTAATTCCGAAAATTCTCAAAATTATTTAAAAATTCGGGAAGGTTAGGAAAATAAAATGAACACTTTTGGCTTTTATAAAATATTTAAAATACATTTTCTTGTTTTAAAATTTGAAATAAACTCTAGAAAAACCCAGAAAAATCCAAATAAAAGCCAATTGCTTCAAAATAATTAATTTGAATTTAATTTTTTCAAAACTTCAAAATTTGGGATGTTACACACGTTCCATCACTTGGAGATGCAAGCTATACATTGACCAGCATTGATGATCACTCAAGAAGAGTTTGGGCATATTTCGTCAAGCACAAATCAGATGTATTCAACACATTCAAGGAGCGAAGATTACGATTGAAAGGCAAACTGGCAAGTATTTCAACAAGCCATGTACCAACAATTTCTTGGAGTTATGTTATGGAGAATTTGAAACTTTATGCAAGTTAGAGGCTATTATGAAGCATTATACCGTCCTAGGCACTCCTCAACAAAATGGTGTGGACGAACATATGAATAGAACCATCATAGAGAAGGTTTATCAAACTCTAGTTTATCTAAGAGTTATTGGGTTGAAGCTGCTTCTACTGCTTGTTATTTGATTAATTGGTCACCTAATTTGGCTATTGATAAGAAGACTCTAATTGAGGTATGGTCTAACTCTCCAGCAGATTATTCAAACTTAAGAATATTTGGTTGTCCTATTTATGTTAACAATAGTAAATTAGAGCCTAGATTAGTGAAGTGCATTTTTCTTGATTATAAAACTGGTGTGAAAGGATATAATTTGTGATGTCCTGAAACTAAAAGGTGATTATTAGTAAAAGTGTTACTTTTGATGAATCTACTATGTTGCATGATAAACCATCTATTGATGTTTCCTTTGAGAAGTAATCAAGCTGTGTAGGTGGAGCATGTTATTGATTCAGGATCTACACCAAAAGTTAATATGAAAATATTCCAAAAGTTCCTATTGATGCACCACCAACACAACCTTCTATTACGCTGATAGAGAAAGGAGGAACACTCAGCCTCCCAAGAGGTTGATTAAAGAAGCCAATGTTATAGCTTATTGTTTAAATATGGCAGAAGAAATTGAAGGTACTGCATAACCTTTTTCTTATTTAGATGCTATCTCTTCTCGTGATTCAGAAAGGTGGAAGACTGCCATGTATGATGAGATAGAATCTCTTGATAAGAATGGCACATGGGAATTGATCAAGTTGCCAATTGAGGAGAAATCTATTCACTGCAAATGGATATTCAAGAAGAAAGAAGGAATTTCACCAACCGACACTACGACAGAAAAGGTCATCAAAGACATTTCAAAACCGTCATCAAAGACGGTTTCTGAATCGTATGAATTTATGTTTTTGTGATAAAGGTGGTTATCACAGACGACTCTTAAACCGTCTGTGATAAGTTACAACACAAACGATTTAAAAAAAAGCATATGTGATATTCAGATATCACAGATGGTTCTTAAACATAGTTGTATGTGATATCTTACAAATCACATATGACTAATATCAAAAACTGTCTGTGATATCTTATATATCACAAATGGTTCTTAAACATAGACATCTATGATATCTTACATATCATAGATGGTTAATATCAAAAACTGTTTATGATATGTCATATATCACATACGATTTGGTGTTATAAACCATCTGTGATAGCTATTTGCTTGTTTCCTTATCTATGTGATATGCTTGCTTGTTCTTAAACATAGACGGTTCTTAAACATAGCCGTCTATGTGATATGTTTGCTTGTTCTTACACACAGACGGTTCTTAAACATAGCCATCTATGTGATATGTTTGCTTGTTTTCAGAATGTTAGCCATGCCCTCTGAAAACAAGCAAACATATCGCATATATAGCACATCATAATCATTACATAGATATCACAAATGAATTAAACAACCGAATGAAATACATTTGAATGAATTGTTTGATTAAGTACAATTGAGTGATTACAATTGTATCAAATGTTTGAACATATAATCATCATTGCTAGGGTTGAACTCAACTTTCTAATTTATGACCTCCACTATCAAGAATTGGGAGAGCTTCCTTCGAACTTCAGCGAGTTTGTTAAGATCGAATGCACGTTCGTTGAATTCCACGCACTGTAGCTAGGAGTGTTAAAGTCATTAGCATATATATATATATATAAATAAATTGATAATCATGAAATAATTATTGCTTGGTTGACAAACCTATGGATCATTCATCTTAGTAGCCATGATTTCATCCATATGGCGGCAAATGTAGAATTCTCATACATTGCACCTGTAGCTGCTGGTGGCACTGCAAAAATAGAATTACATACATAGGTATTATCAGTTCTAGAGACATTATTACAAAGTGTGATATAAGATTGTGGTGTTGTAGCGGGTACCGGAAATCGTATCTTGTGTCGTAGTATGGCACTGGATTCCTTGTGTCTCCCTCACCGGGCAACTTAAGCACTGAACAACCTACATGATTTCAAAATGTTAGCCTTGCCATTGCAAATGAAGGGAAAACTACAATAGAGTTATGTATAGAGAAAATGAGTTTACCTATCATTTGCTTGTTGCACACAGGTGAAGCCATGATTGCTCCTAAGTAAGGAATTAAGGTATATTTCCTTGCTCCACTTCAGAATACAGTGAGACCTAGCATGTATGTCTTCATAGTGATTAATCCTAAGTTAATGTTGCGTATAAAGTACTAATCATAAGTTCATATTGCATATAAAATACAAATAAAACTTATATGACGTGGCAACTAGTGAAGCACTTACTCTTGGTTGAAGGGTACTAGGATGTAGTCCTTGTCACTATGAGCAATCAATCTAGTTATTATGTAATCTTGGACGAATGATACATTTTCATTGATTAATTGCTCAAAGACCAAGTGTGGGTCAAGAAAACCCACCGATTGTCGCCATCACGGACTTGTTGGATCATGGATCTATATGTAAGTAATAAGTTATGACATTTATTGGTGTTACGTGAATGTAGAACTTGATTGTATAGTACACTGAGGTGTTGAGTTCGTCAAGGTTGAATAGTAAGAATAAGTCTTCGAAGATCACGATGAAGTAGCTTAGGTCATAGAGAAAATGCGTCTCTGTGTATCTCATGGTAAATCCACTTTGTTAGTTTGGCTTCCTATTGGGCCTTTGTATTTACCGGTATGCAAAGTCCTGCTTGAGGTGGAGTCATACAGGGTTGTGTTTGCAGTCATGGTTGTGTGGAGATCGCGGCACGGAAGGGTCCAGGGTGATGTCCCTCTTGGACCACTAGGCAAATGTGTGAACGACATCCCCTAGTGTCATGATTTCTCTATTTGGGGCCTCTCCAGCGAGACGGCCTTGAAAATATTATTAATCATGTCCACCTGGACCTACATGAAACCGGTCTCTAGTTGGGCACCGTGCACAAACATCCTTGGCAGGCATGGATACGCCATCCCCGCCTAGTGTTAACGAGAATGGATCCAACAAGCCTGACTCTGAGGATGCACGGCGTGAGCCCCCACATAATAATACACGATGAGCTAAGGCATCAACCAGGTCTATCTATATAGCATTCGAGAGATGTACATTACCTGGATGTCATCAATAGGTAAGTGGGTGGCGCTATGTTCAGAGAGTGGCGCGGACGTGCAGCTACTCCGATGTTGAGGGGGACTGGGTACCACAATAATAGGGGCAGCATGCAAGTGGTTGCAGACTTCTCTCAGTTCTTCCCTCAATAAATCTATCCTCCTCGTAGTGAGGCAGTTATGTCATCAAATTATGCATCAAAGTCCTATTTATACATTCCTTGTGCTCGGCCTTAGATCTCTTCCTACTCCTATACGCCTCAGAGTCGTTTGGGAATTTGTGCCTTCAAGATACGTAAACCCCTAGATCTCACATGTGATCTGGGTCCTCCTTGTTTTCCAAGCCCGTGGATAGTATATCCTCTCTTTGACTACTTGGAAGGAGTCTTGGAAGATTTGGTAGTCAATATTTGCTACAAGAGGTAATCATGTTATTTTAGACCCCATGAAGTTATGGATCTATTAGCAACTAGGTAGTTTAATATATCTTACCAGACATTTGGACACTTTCTCGTTTGTGGGGTTTTTGAAAGAGGCGATGCCCGAAGATGTGGTTGATGACCTTGCTCTTAACTAGTTTTGGGCACACTCATTGTGATCCCAACAAATGGTGGGGAGGCCTCCGATCGGATTACTACCTCATCCTACATCCTCCATTGCGGATATTACCCACGTACCCAGTAGTGCTGAGTCTATGGAGGTGAGTGTTTTATGTCTGGAGAGCCTTGTGTGCCACATGTAACACCCCAGGAGTCGCATTACCCTGGGATGCCACTAAACCAAGCTACAAACTAGCCAATTTACTTTACAAAGTAACATAAACTAGCAACAATTTCTAAATCATGTTAACCTAAGTGGAAGCATACTAAAACAAAGGTAAAGGAACACTGCTAATTAAAGAACAATCGCTAATAACTTTAACCAATTAAAGCGAACCACAACCCATCTTTAAGAATTAAAAGTGATCAGCAATAAGAGAAAAATGAGTAATGGAGACCGCACTTATTTATTACAAGTATAAAATATGATATGATGTGTGTGATGATGTGTCTCGCTCTACCCGTCCCATGCATGCTTGAGAATCACACGGAAGGGGAAAACAAGAGTGAGATAAAAATCTCAACAAGCAAACTGTTTAATGTGCTAATTAAACTATGCAGTTTAATCATCAACATTTTTTCACACTTTTCTGAGACGGTCCTATCACGAGCGGTTTGGGCTGTCATCACAGCACGGTTCCGAACCGTCGGTGTTTATCTGTCAATGATAATAGGTGGTTATCACAGACGGCTCCCAAGCCGTCTATGATAACTCACATTACTGACGGTTTGTATACAAACCGTGCGTGATATTGTATATCACGAGGCGGTTTGGAATAAAAACCGTCGTGATATTCAATATCACGAGCGGTGTTTGTATATAACCGTCGTGATATGAATTATATCACGACGTTTTTATACAAACCGTGCGTAATATACACAATATCACGAGCGGTGTTTGTATACAACCGTCGTGATATGAATTTTATCACGACGGTTAATACAAAGGCCGTCTTTGAAACCGTCGTGATATATATCACGACGGTTTGTAACAACGAACCTCGTGATAGCCGTTGAAATAACCGTTTTATTTGATATTTTTGGCTAGCCTCGGGATATGCTAGCCATGCCCTCTGAAAGCAAGCAAGCGATTACGGATAAATGATGATAAGCACAAATCGTTACATATATAGAATGAAAATCGTTACACGATCTTACAAATGAATGTGACAAAGCGCCGAACATCACATACTACATATATAGAATGAAAATCGTTATACGATCTTACAAATGAATTTTGTTTGATTAAGCACAAATGAATACAATGTTTCAACATCTAATTATCACCATTGCCGGGTAGAACTCTCCAGTCTTATTTATGACCTCTGCTACTAAGAATTCAGAGAGGGTTCCACGAATTTCAATGAGATTGTCAAGATCATATGCACTTTTGTCGAAATCCACCTGCTGTCTCTAGGAGCAATGTTAAGTCCTTAATTAGCTTGTGTTACATATATATAATTAGAAAATAATAATTATTGTAAGGACACGGTATCTCTGGATCATTGATCTTAGTATCCATGATTTCCTTCATGTGGCGACAAACGTAGAATCCACATACGTTGCCTTGTAGCTGGTGGCACTTTGCAAAAATAGAATTACATACCGCATGGTTATTTCTAGAGGCATTATAACAAAGTGTGATATAGGATTTTTGTGTTGTAGCGGCACAGAAAATCGCGTGTTGTGTCGCACGTGTCACTCGATTTCTTGTGTTTTCCTCCTAGGGCAACATAAGCTGTAAACGACCTACGTGATTCAAAAAAGTTAGCCCCGGCCGTTGCAAATAAAGGAAATTGTAGGACCGAAATGGCGACAGAGGGGGTGAATGTCGCTCGCTTCAAAGATGCCCCCGATAGATCAAATATCGATTTTTCAGAAGATGCAAACACAACACCTCACAGAAAATTAAAATTAATTTCTCTGAAATTTGGAGCATGCGACATCGAAAAATTCAGCATAAATCGAGACCACCAAGAAAAATTCAACTGAAAATATCATTGTTTGATCGCATGCAAAATGGTCAAAATAACCACCAAAGAAAATAAAGCGTGACTTCTTTCATCGAGAATTGATCACCGCTCTTTGCTTTTCCCACGGCAAATTAATCTAAGCTTTAAAGAGACAGAGAGAAACAACAAGGGAAGTTCGGATCAAGAAAGTGATTTGGAAAGAAAATGAAACGGATGAAAGCGAATCGTAGAAGAAGCTATCGCCTAAAGAACTGCGGCCGAATTCAGTTTTTCGAGAAAAAGAAAAGTTGCGCATCGAAAAGAAGAAGCTCGCAGCGGTTCGGCTAAGCGAATCTGCACGCTAAAAGAGATTTCTTTAGGCGAAGTCCGAACGACTTCTACCGAAAGAAAAAGCGATCGCTCAACAAATATTCATCAGCCAAAATGAAAGCAAGGAGCTTCTGTCGATACACAAAGAGCCATTGATCATTCTCAGCCGAAAAGAAAAGGTTCACAGAAGAAATCAAAGAACACCAACAGTAATTACTCCATTGCCGCAAAGAACAACAACCAAAGACCAAGTGTTTAAAGACTCTTGAACCTCTTCAACAAGCAAGAAAAGAAAAGACAAACTAAAGAAGGAGAACGACCAGAAAGCAAAAGGGTAAACATAACAATGAGACCAAGAGAGCGGTGCTTTGGTGGCCCAAAGAATTGATCATCGCTGGCTCAAAAGCGTAGGAAGCATACAAAGGTCAAGTTTCACCGAAATAAGTCAAACAAGTGTCCTGCCGAGAGAGAGTTTTGCAGGCTGTTCAACAGAGATTGATCTTCGGAAAGAAATCTACAAATCAAACAAAGACACAAGATACAGAGAGAAGAAAAGAAAGACCAAGCAATCAACAAGCGAAAGAAGAACTCAAGGAAAAGATAGATAGCCAGATCAACTCAAAGATCTCTCATATTGAAATTGATACAAAGACATACATGATTACAATGAGTTGTTCTCAAACCATTCTTTCCCTCTCAATCCTCAAGAACACCAAGAGCCTTACATGCTTCTTGGGAGGAACACAACACACACAAAGGGATAAAATGAGCTCTAAAACCCTAACTCACTCTATTGTGTCCTAAGGGGTATGCAGCCCCTCACCTCTATTTATAGCCCTTGGCTAACGGGTCTCCAACCCGTTACGCCGGCTAAACCCTAACGGAGCTGTCTCCCGCTTGTGCGGCCTTGCGAAATTGCGATTCGCCCCTCCCGCACCTTCCGGAAGCTTCCACGCTCCTTGCCTCGCACGCCTCGCAACCACGTTGAGTCCACGTCGTCTTTGACACATCTCGACTGTTCGACCTCAGCGCCACCTGCGCCTAGTCCGGTCCACCGTGTCTCGCCACGACTTAGCCTCAATGTCCTGCTGACCACGCATAAGAAACACATCAAATAGCACCGATACATGAAAGCGTAAATGGAGATCAAACTCCGAGTCATCGAATATGCAACCTTAACCCATACGACTAAGTTTGACCGAGTCCGACCGAGCCCGTTACGCCACGCAACGTCAGGGTCCGAACCAACCAACTCAAACTCGACTTTACTAAAACGACGTCAATTGCTCATCATTCTCAACGGGATGACCTCCACATGGTCTCTCAATCTCCCCCTTGATGAGTATATTGACAAACCCAGAAAAAGCAAGAAGTTGAGTTTGAAGAGTCCAACATGGTCCAAAGAAAGAAATGAAACTCATGACCATGTCAACAGAAGGAGCAAAAGAAAGAACAAGTTTTCCTCAAAGCTTCCAAAGTGGCTTTTTCCCACTATTCTCCCCCTTTTGGCAATAAACGCATCAAGAATGCAAGAAGGAGAAAATAAGTCATGATGATGGATGAAATGGTTGAAGTTTGTTTATTCTTAGCATTTAGAGCCATGAGAATTATCCAAAATGACCATTTAAGAATTACATCAAGCCATAACTCAATAGAAAAGCTATCTAGATAATGGCAAAATATGTATAAGCCAGCTAGAAGCTACTAGATGACAATATGAATTTTAGTGCATTTTATGAACATGTCAAGTCATCAATAAGCAAAGTCTAGATAGAGATATCCAACGATGATGCAAGCCATGTCAATCAAGCTAAGCGGAACCAAGAATCTAATATCGAGTCCAAATAGAGTGTTATATACTCAAAATGACACATTGGTTTAAGTACTTGGTTACATTGTAACTTAAGCAAATTGAGCACAAATGATATTTTTCTTTTAGAACTTATGGTTGTTTTCAATCCATATTTTTATCATGTGCTAGATCTCAAGCCTTATGCGACTACTCAAAGCAAGAAGCTTAAGAAGATAGTCTTGGTCATCCAAAGCTCCCCCTGAGTTCATACCTAGTGCAATGGCAAGCTGTCTCATGAGAAAGGATTGGTGAGATCGGTTTTTCGCACAAAGAGATCTTTTGCTTTTGAATTAATTGTCTTGACTGCATCATCAAGAGACTAAACGACTCAATCTAAGGCTCTAAAGAGATTCAACATTCAACTCACCACTTGACATGGCATGAATCATAAAAGGATAGCTCAAGAAAGACTAATCTCAATTGCTAATCATGACAAGTTTTAGTTCAATTTGAGCAAGTTTAATTAATTCATCATGGCAAAAGCTAGTCTACACATATGACGTCATGATAAATCTAGCAATTAAGCATAAATCATGGCAAGATGTAAATCATCATAAGCATGTCATAACCGGATAATAATCAAGGCTCAATGTATTTATATTATAATGCAGAAAGTCATGCATAAAAATCCAGCTCCCCCTCAACCTAAAATGCAGCTTTTAGTTCAAGTTGAGTTAGGTCAACATTAAGATCTAGAAGTTCCCAAATAAACTCCCCTTGAACCAAAGCAATAAAAACGAGAAGCTGGCAAAGAAAGATAAACAGGCAGTCCTTAAAGCATAGATAAGATGTAGAGGATACTAATGGCTCAGACTGACTCTTATCTACCCCATATGACTCCAGGACGAACAACTGCCGAGAAAAACACACACTAGAGAGCAAACACGTACCCTGTCTACCCGAGGGTGGCCCAACTCGCTAGAACCTACAAGAAGTGAGTGAGCTCAACCTAGTGAGATAAGAAACAGCTATCCTGAAAGCACAAGACAAGAGTAAGAAGTCTAAGCAACTCAAAGAAGAGACACACTCTAACCTATCTTGGAGGGACTAAACCCAATGCACCCACAAATGCGGTGCAATAGTAAGGAGACAAGCATAAATAATATGATAAAGCAAGAAAGCCCAAAGCTCCCCCTCACAAGAGTCCATAAGGACAGACCACCCCAAGCTCTCCCCGCAGAGCTGAAAACCTCGTGCTATCCAAAGGCTTGGTGAAGATATCACCAGCGGTGGTCACTCTCACAAACCGAGCACGATGTCACCCTTCTCTACATGGTCTCAAGAAAATGATATCGATATCAATATGCTTGGTCCGAGAGTGCCGCACTGGGTTCTTAGCAATGCTAATCGCAAACGTGTTATCGCAAAAGAGTGGAACATGGTCGATAGCTAACCCAAAGTCCCGCAGAGTCGAGACCATCCAAAGGACACAGCTACGAAAGAATCGGCTGCAAACAACATACTCGGCCTCTGCGGTGGATGTGCAACACCGGATCGCTTCCTCAAGACCAGAAACGAGAAGTGCCAATGAGCGGCAAGTGCCGAGTGCTCTTCCTATCTATCCTCTGTACCGCAAAGTCGCATCCGAAAAGGCTTTAAGGGATAGAGCAGGAGGAGGAAGAGTACCGAATACCGTAGTCAATGGTAGCTCGAAGGTACGAAGATGCGCTTCATCGCTTTGGCGGTGAGACACGCGAGGAGAAGCTCAAATCGAGCACATAGACACACGTAAAAGTGTATGTCCTGTCTCGAGCGGTGAGGTACAGAGAGAGCCAATCATACTTCGAACTCCTTTTGATCAAGCTGGCTCATAGTCCTCATACGGGTCAAGTGCGGTGTAGAAGCCATCGAGTCGACACCGCTTTCCATCACTCATATTGAAACGTCTCAGGAGATCACGGGTGTACTTGCCTTGATGCAAGAAAACCCCGAGTTTGCTTGATCTGGAAGCCAAGGAAGAAAGTCAACTCACCCATCATGCTCATCTCAAACTCGGTGCTCATGACATCCGAGAACTGTGAAACTAGAGCATGAGAAGAGCCGCCAAAGATAATATCATCGACATAAATTTGGGCGACGGAAGGTCATTGCCAAGCCGCGAATGAACAAGGTCTTGTCAACTTTACCCATCTCGAAATCATGCCTCAAAAGATAGGACTTAAGCCTCTCATACCAAGCTCTAGGAGCCTGCTTAAGTCCATACAACGCTTTGGAAAGCTTGTAGACATGACTAGGGTACTTGGGGTTCTCGAAACCTAGAGGCTGTCTCACATAGACTTCTTCCTCAATAAAACCATTTAGAAAGGCACTCTTGACATCCATCGGTAGAGCTTGAAACCCTTAGAAGGCGCAAAGGCAAGCGAAATTCTAATGGCCTCAAGTCTAGCTACAGGGCAAAGGTCTCCTCGAAATCTAGACCCTCAACACAGGAATACCCCCGAGCTACCGTCTAGCCTTGTTTGAATAACCACACCATCCTCACTCGCTTGTTCTTGAACACCCACTTAGTCCCAATGATATTGTGACCTCGAGGGGCTCAACAAGCGTCGCACCTTGTTTCTCTCGAAGCTCTCTAATTCTTCATGCATGGCATTTATCCAAGACTCGTCGGAGAGAGCATGACAAACATCCTTGGGCTCAAAAGAGGCAACAAAGGCAGAGTGGAGACAGAAGAGTGACATGCCAAACTTTGAGCGTGTGACTCGCTCAAAGAGATCTCCAATCATCTGCTCAGAAGGATGAGCTTTCTGGATATGTCTAGGAGGTCCAGGATGAGATGAAGAAGTGGCCTCTACCTCGTGAGCTGACGAGGTAGGAACAGAGCCACTAGCTCCAGAAGAGGCAGAAGGCAAAGGCTGATCGCCTTGAGGGGTGGATGAGGGACTGGTCGGATAGACAACCCTCATCTCCATCATCCTCATCATCCACAAAGATGGTCTCGGACTGCTTTGAAGAACCTGATATATCGGGCCTAGTCCCCGGACTGGCCTCATCGAAAGTCACCTCACAGGTCTATAGGCCCTATAGGCCCGCGAAGAAGTCGAGTAGCCTAGAAAGATCCCATCACAAGAACGTGATTCAAACTTATCTAGGTTTCCGGACTTCAGAATAAAGCACTTGTAACCAAACACACGAAAATGAGAAACACTGGGCTTTCGCCCATATCTCAACTCGTAAGAAGTGCGGTGCAAGTGTGCCCTGAGAAAAACTCTGTTCGAAACATGGCACGCGGTGGCTATAGCCTCAGCCCAAAACTTCCGCGGTGTAGAGTATTCATTGAGCATCGTCCTGGCCATCTCGACCAAGGTACTGTTCTTCCTCTCCACGACGCCATTCTGGCGTGGGACGTGCGGAGAAGAGCGGTGCTCTACACTGCCTCATCACAGAACCTCTCAAAGTAGGAATTCTTGAACTCCGTGCCATTGTCATCTGCGGATCGCTCGTAAGGCACCGGAAGCTCAAGAAAGCCCACCGAAAAGACCTCGGAAATATGTAAACGTCTCATCCTTCGAGGCTAAGAAAAACACCCAAGAATACCTCGAGAAGTCATCGACCACGACAAGAACATACCACTTCCCTCCTGCTGACTGCACTCGAGCTGGTCCAACCGTGTCCATATGGAGCAGCTGTCCCGGTGCATCGGTCATAGTAACTGTGACCGGAGGATGAGAGGCGGCAACCATCTTGCCGTGCCGGCATGGAGCACAAACCAGATCTTTGACCATCTTGAGTTTCGGCAGACCACGAATGAGATCGTGGCCGCTAACTCGGGTCAAATGGTCAAATCCAATATGACCAAGTCTCCTATGCCAGAAGGAAAGGTCACGGGACTCAGAGGCAACCAAACACCGGAGAGGATCACGGAAGACTCGGAAAAATCAGCACGAAAGATCCTCCCAAAACGAGAAATCCATAAACTAGACTACAGAAGAATCAAGAATTTTGCAGGTTGTTTTCTTAAAGCTCACCTTGAAATCGTCATCGGTGTCGAGAGACCGAAAGCAAATTGTCGCAGACTTACTAACCAAGGCAACATCTTTTAAAACAAATGAATCATTAATGCGACTGTACCTTTGGCGATGACGGCCAGATGAAGCATCTCAAGGTGATCATCTCATCACCGAGCACGGCAAGGAAGAAAACCAACGGAATCTCCGGTCATGT
Source organism: Bonia amplexicaulis (assembly GCA_036346245.1). Lineage (NCBI taxonomy): Eukaryota > Viridiplantae > Streptophyta > Magnoliopsida > Poales > Poaceae > Bonia > Bonia amplexicaulis. The sequence goes on from CM070736.1 coordinate 28,984,250, forward strand.
GTCGTGAACACCGAGTCTACAAGCCAAACATTTTCCTTCCATGCCCGGCGAACCTCGTCCGAGTCGGATCTACTCGTTGTCACGATCTCGCCCTCAAGGGCCATGAAGCACATGCCGAGAAGTCGTCGCCGCCATCCTTGCGTTCTTGATCTCCGTCCGTCGTCATCGCTCCATCCCTCCACCTCGGCGAGGTCGAGGTCGTCGAAGGCGGTGAGGACGCGGTGGAAGAGTTTCTTGGCTTTGCCAAAGTTGCGAACGCCTTCTTGCCTTGCGTCGAGCCGTAGTCTTCTTGTTGCGGTTCTTGTCGGTGTAGTCGTTCTTGCCCGAACCGCCATAGTCGTTCTTGCCCTTCTCCAGCTTGGGGCAGTTTGCCCGAATGTGGTTAGGGCCACCACACTCGAAGCAAATCACGGGTCCTCCTCTCTTCCGTCCCTCCTTCTCTTGTAAGCATGAGAAAATTTGCGAGCAAGGAGAGCCAATCGATCATCCGAAGTGCTCTAGCGATCATCGCCACGTCACAAAGAGCGCAAGGGAGAAACCACAAGTCGAATCAGAAGAGGGGCCCAAAGAAGAAACGGGATCGGTGACCAAGGCCATCGACTGTGACTTCGACCTACGAGAGACAACGTCAATCTCGTGAGTCTTGAGGCGTGAGTACAGCGCGTCAAGAGTCAGAATCGAGAGGTCTGTCGTGTCTTTGATGGTGGTCACTTTCATCTCCCAAACACGCAGATCGAGTGCAGTGAGCATCTGACGAGCGTTGTCCGAGTCGGGTACATGAGACCGACCGCTCGGAGGTTGCTCAAGATCTTGTGAAAACGCAAAAACACTCATCAAGGGACTCGCCGTGAGCATTTCAAACTTGTTGCAATCTCGCTGAATCTGGTCTGTCGCACCGCCTTTATTTGGGTGGTGCCCTCATGGTAAGCATTGAGGTCGCCCAAATATCGAAGGCGGACAGAAGATGAGATATGCAGTCAAACTCACTACGACTCAGGCCCTGGGTTATGATGTTCCTTGCGTTAGCGTTTGCCTCAACGCGACCATGTTTAGGCATTGACGCCCTCATCGGCAGAACAAAGAACCGAACCTTGACCTTTCGCCGGATGGCGAGCCACGAGCACGGATGTGGGTCTCCATCCGACTCTTCCCGGGGATAGTCCATCCCATCAAGATCGGGGCTTGGTCGAGTATTTGTCTGTCGCCATGGCTCACATGCACGGTTAAGATCTATAGACAAGAGCTAACGGCTCGATACATTAGGATCGAAATGGCGACGGAGGGGTGAATGTCGCTCGCTTCAAAGACGCCGATAGATCAAATCGATTTTTAGAAGATGCAAAACACAACACCTTCGGAGAAATTAATTTTAATTTTCGTGAGGTGTTGTGTTTGCATCTTCTGAAAAATTAGTATTTGATCTATCGGAGCGTCTTTGAAGCGAGCGACATTCACCCCCCTCTGTCACCATTTCGGTCCGACAGAAATATTACAATAGAGTTATGTATGAAGGAAATGAGTTTACCTGTTATTTACTTCTTGCACACGACTGAAGTCGTGGTTGCTCTTAAGAAGGGAATCAAGGTATATTGTAACATCCCAAAATTTTGAGTTTTGAAAATTTAAATTCAAATTAATTATTTTGAAGCAATTGGCTTTTATTTGGAATTTTATGGGCTTTTCTGGAGTTTATTTCAAAATTTAAAACAAGAAAATGTATTTTAAATATTTTATAAAAGCCAAAAAGAGTTCATTTTATTTTTCCTAACCTTCCCAAAATTTTTAAATAATTTTTGAGAATTTTCTGGAAATTAAAAATTAATTTTAAAAGATAAAATGAATTTTATAAAATTATTAAAAGAAATTCTGAAATTAAAAATATTTTTATTTAGGCTAAAATGTTTCCAGGAATAGTCTATAATTTTTCTGGAATTTTTAGATATTATTTATTATTTTTCTAAGCAATTATATTGTTTCTAGTATTTTTCTGAAAATCTAATCCGAAAATAAAATCAATTAAATCTCAGGCCGCCACGTGTCGCAAATCTGACGGCCGATACCCCTTCGTTGGATTTAATCCAAGCCATCCCCTTTCACTTAAATCCAATGGGTATGAGCAACTCACTTGCCACGTGTCAGCGATCCAACGGCCCATACCCCTTCATCTCTTTTCTGTCACCGACAAGAGGGCCCCACTTGTCATCTTCAACCTCACCTTCTTCTTCCTCCATCCTCACTCTCTCTTCTCCATTGTTGCCGAAAATAAAAGCTTTGAATGCGGCCGCTTTTCGCTTAAACTTCCGATTGATTATGGAATGAAAGCCCTAATCAACTCCACTAATGCCGACCGCTTTCCCCATTTATTCCCCATTCTCTACCGAAACCGCCGCCTCCCAGGCGCCATGGCCGCCGCCTTCCCTCCCGTTCTCCTATAAAAGCCCCAGGGAGCTTCTCGACACCGCATTCCTCCTCTAACTTTTCCCCAACTCGTGGCCGCTCGGGCTCTTGCTCATGCATGCCATAGCGCCATGCGCCGCCGCTTCGTCTTTCTCCGCCGCCCTCTTCCGCCACCTCCCGAGCCACCGGTGGTCTTGGGTGAGCCGCCGTCTTTCCTTGCCCCCGCCACCGCCCGCCTCCGGCCGCCGGCGTCTGCCGCCGCCGCCGCCGTCCGTGCGTGCGGTGGTGCGGCCCGCGCGCGTGGCGCCATGTGTCTTGCCGGGTGGTCGCCACGTCGCCGAGCACGCCACATCGGCAAGGCCGTCGGCCGTGGACTCGGTCCACGGTGGACTGGGGCCACGTGTCGAAAATTCAATTTTGAATTTTGCTGACGTCATAATGTTGATTTTCAATACAAAATAATTCGAAATTGCCCTTTTCTTTTCTTTCAAGTAAAACTTCCCGATGCCATAACTTTCTCGTTTAACTCCGATTTGACCCGCTCAAATTTCTAAATTTTTCTAAAATCATAATCTATCCAAGTATACATTCTTTTCAATTTTGAATTTTATTTGAATTTGTGAGTATTTATTTGCTTTGTTGCTTTGTCTTTCTCACAGCGTAGAATCTGACGTCGTAGAAGACTTTGTCGACTGCAGAGAAGAGAATCAAGAACTCACACGAAGGCAAGTCTCCTTTGAACATCTTGAACCTATATTTGAGAAATGTTTAGATTATTTTAAATTAATGCATTGCTATGTTACATAAAATGATAATTTACATTTTAGCGATAATAGTTAAACCGATAATTGTTATGCCCTCATTTGACATTGACAATCATGTACCTTTAACACCCTAGGATTTCCTTTGTCTCAATAATGAGATTATTATTAAACTTTGTAAACGTTGTATCGGTAGTGAAATGCTTAGTCATGCTATATACTCTTTGGTACCTTTTGAAATGGGAAATTATATTTTGTGGAACTGGATTTTGTTCGAATTTAGTGGTGATTGAGTTGCCACCGTTCTTTAAAACTAAAATAAAATGTGAGTGTTGGTTTAGGCGGGGCGGATGGTAAGATTGGTTTGGTGCGGTTAGCACGAGAACTTGTAAAGTGTATGTTCCGCCCTAGTCAATTAAGGACCGACGCTTGTGTTTGTCCAGACTGAGCACTACCGTACAACCACAAGTCTATATGGGTACGACCTAGCTGATTAACTTATGATAGACTAGTTTAGGTACCACCAGTGGAAAGTGGGTGCCAGGGTGTACTGGTTATTCACAGTGAGGGACAGGGTTTACTGTACTCATATGGCGCAAGAGGGGCTTCGATCGGGTGGTTTAACCCTTCACGGTGAAACCTCGGTGGTGGTAACTAACTAGACTAGAGTAAGGTAAAAGCTTTGTGATATTTTATCTGGGTCTCATGCCTAAGGAAGCATGTTGGCTATTAAGATAAATTGTCTCTTGTGGGTAAAGATGTACAACCTCTGCAGAGTGTAAAACTATTCGAATAGCCGTGCCCACGGTCAAGGGCGGGCAAGGAATGCATTCACATGGTAGATCATTGTTTTTGGTTTTAAAAATAAAAGATTTGGGAACCGGGAGTGGTTGGAACTCCCGGGGTTGTCCTGGCAGTTGTAGCCAGTGTGGGTGGTGTAACCCGATTTCTTGAACTTTGGCGGTTAGCCGATTCTTTAGTATGGGTGGTTTAACTCGTGGTTGTAAACCTTGGCGATTAGAGCCGTGATCTAGTGTTGGTGGTTGTAACCTTCACTATTTAACTTGATAAAATATGTTTAATCTATTGCATTATTTGAATTTATGCTTTCCAAAAATTATCCAATGGTATTTGAAATAAAACATTGCTTTGTGCAAAAGAACCATATAACCCTCCTTTGTAAACCCTGCATCTATTGCATTTTCCAAGACTTGCGGAGTACTTTATGTACTCACATACTACACTTAAAATAATACCCAGAAGAGTATGAAGCTCAAGATGGAACTTTCGACTACGGAGCGTTTGGAATCAACGAAGGCTTTCCGGAGTACTAGGTTGCGCTTCCCCAGTCAATTGCCTGTGGCGAATTGATGGGTCTCCGCTGGATTTACTTTTGGTTCCGCTGTGCTTTATCTTTTGTGTGAGTCAGAGGTCTTGTAACCTCAATTGTAATAAAGGTCTTTTGGCCTGTACTCTCTTTATTAATGTAATTTCGTTGTTGGCAATGTAATCATCATCTGTTAAACTGTGCACTAGCTTTGATCCGGGACTAGTGTCAGTAATACGTAGGGATCGGATTTGGAAATCCGGGTCCCGACAGAGATGGTATCAGAGCCAACTTGACTGTAGGACGTGACCTAGATTAGAATGGTAAAAACCTTAAGGACCTATATTTATTAAAAATATTTGAGAAAATTTTCTATATCTCCTTACTTATGCTCCAATCTTTATCTTATATTCATTTATTTAAAATGTCGTTACTGATCTTCTCTATTATTTCAAATTTGTAGATGGCCGGTTCATTCTCCGTTGACTGTTGGGACTACTTTTCTCATGGCGAGAAAATTGGAGCATTTGTTGGCCTTCTTCGTCGACTTATGCAAGATGTCGAAGTATCCCCAACCGCCTATTTTCGTGGGGCGGAAAGTCAAGATCATGGACCGAGATTCTTGGTCGATGGAGGTATTCCTGTATGCACGGGAAAGAGAATTCAACTCTCCCACATACCCTATCGATCATCCCTGACCGACTGCTCGACGCTATCCAGATGCACTGACCGTGGCATTAGGCGACTTGTGCTGCGGATGCATAAGGATATCCTGCGGCGACGCCTTCTGCTTTCTTTCCAACCACCGAGCGGGACGAGATATCCGAACCCTTCAAGATCTCCATGGACGATCCCGTCGACGCACAGTGCGGCTTACTCAGCGATGATGACTACATACGCCAGCGCCTTGAGGAGATTGGACAGCCGGACGCTCCTCACTTCCGGCTACCAAGACTCAAACTCTCCGCAGCTTATCCGAGCCAGCGGCAGAGTTCGAGTTGGGACGTCTTCGAGCGAGCGGCAGCCTGAGAGGACTACACCGCCTTCACTGCATCACCGCCGCCCCGACAACCCGGTGCCGCCTCGGCGACAGACCCCGAATCTCGCTCACACAAGAAGAGTGTGCGGCGACGTAGTCCGCTACCGACATCAACATTGAGATTCCAAGAAGAGACGCAGCGGTCTCTCTCGTTCCGTTCTTGCTCTCCGCCGACCGCCTCCAAGAAGAGTGACCATCTTCACTCCCGGCCTCTTGCAACCGCCCGAGTGTGGTTGTAGGGTGCGCCACGTGGGTATCCTAGAGGAGGATCCAGAGGAGAACCCGGAGGAGCTTGTCTTCGAGGAGGACAAGTAGTTGCAGGACGAGAGTACCCAAATAAATTGTTTACCTTCCTTAGAACGTTTTATATTATGTTGGTGTAGATGGATGTATCAAGCCTTAGTGCACTTGTGGTACAAACCATTCTTAAAATAATTTAATTTCAAAGCTAATTTCCTTCCAAGTTGTTGGTTGTGTTCTTTCTTGTGTGTTGGTTTGGGATGTTATTTAGTTTTCCCTGACTTCTTACCTGTGCTACTTCCCTCTTATCTTTTGCTCTTTCTGGTTACCGCTTTAGATGGTGAATACAAGGAGCAATGCCGGCGACAGCCGTGGAGTCAATGCTCAACCAGAGAACAATATGCCACCACCACCTGCTCAAGCTCCTAGCATGGAACAGATGATGGCAATGCAACTGCAACTGCTTCAAGCCCCGCCCGTAATCAAGTGCGAGAAGCTCCGCAGCGCCTTTTCGTGCACCCCACCAAGCCGGGAGAGTTCATGAGGACCGCACCGCCAACCTTCTCAGTGCGGTAGATCCAATGGAAGCAGATGATTGGATTAAGGATGTGGAGAGGAAGCTGATTTTGGCTCGGCAATGATAACGAGAAGGTGCTTTATGCTCGCTCATCGCCTAAAAGGAATCGCGGCGACTTGGTGGGAAAATTATCACAGCCCATCGTAATGTGCGCACTATCACCGGCTGAATTTGAGGAAGCCTTCGACCGCACATGTCCCTACCGAGTAATGGAGATGAAGAGAATGGAATTTCATAAAGCTGAAGAAGGAAACCTCAGTGTCACTGAGTATCTGAATAAGTTTACTCAACTATCCAGGTATTCTCCTGAAGATGTTGCAACTGATGCAGCAAAGATCTGGCGGTTCATGCAGGGACTTGAACCCAACCTTAAGGTTCAACTGGATTCAAATGATTACCCAACTTTCCAGCATATGGTGAACAAAGCCATAATACAAGAGGAAGCTCAACGTCACCGTATGAAGTCCTAAGAGGAAGTTTCAAGCTCAGCAGGTGCAAGGGCCCCAGACCGCCTAATCCACCTCATTTCAGCAGCCCTCGGTGCCAAATGCCGAGGACACCATTCGGTGGACCTCGCCCGATTCCTCAAGCTCCTCGACCAAACAATGCGCCGCCTCAGTAACAAGACTTGATGGGCTGGAGTGCAGTGTTATAACTGCAAGAACATGGGACACTATGCCAATAATTGTCCATGAGCGCCCATGGTGACCCCTGCTCGCTTCAACCCGGGACAACACCACCAGAGCCCCACTTAGGACAAGGCCGTGGAGCGCCTCAAACCCAAGGACTCCACAAGCAATGAACAGAGGGCATGTTAATCATGTCACGCGTATAGCCAGATACACCGACGTCGTTCGGTAAGTTTCTTGTCAACTCAAGATTCGCATCAAGCATTATTTGATTACTGGAGCTTCATATTCTTTTGTGTCAAAAGATTTTGTGGAAATATATAATTGGGATGTGCGTTTGCTAAAGAACCCTATGCTAGTCCAATCACCTGGAAATGAAATGAAGATTAGACCAGAAGATATACCAAAGACGACATTTTCCACCGATATGGGTCGTATGAGTTTCTGATAATGTCTTTTGATTGACCAATGCTCCGCATACTTTATGAATCGATGAATAAAGTGTTCATGGAGTATTTGGATAAGTTTGTTGTCGATTTATTGATGACATTCGATCTACTCCCGAATGAGGAAGATCATGCGTAACATCCGAGGATAGTTTTGGAAAAACTCGAGAGCATCACCGATGCCAAATTTAGCAAGTGTGAGTTTTGGTTGAAGAAAGTAGCTTTCTTGGGTCATGTGATTTCTGCAGGAGGAGTATCAGAGATCCCTGAAAAGTAACAGATGTACTCAATTGGACGCAACCCAAGTCGCTGATGAGATCGAAGTTTTACGGGTTTAGCAGGATATTATCGCCGCTTTATAGAAGGATTTTCCAAACTCGCAAGACCTCTCACCGGTTGCTAAAGAAGGAGAAGAAGTTCGAATGGAGTAAATCTTGTGAGGACAGCTTCCAAGAACTCGAAAAGAGATTAACATCGCACAGTGTTAACGCCGGATATTAGAAAGGATTTTGAGGTATTCGTGATGCATCTAGACAAGGATTGGGCCGTGTCTTAATGCAATAAGGAAAAGTCGTAGCCTATGCTTCAAGGCAATTGCGCCCGCATGAGCAGAACTATCCGACTCATGATTTAGAGTTAGCTGCCGTTGTGCATGCTTTAAAAATATGGAGGCATTATTTGATCAGTAATCGCTGTGAGATTTACACGGATCATAAGAGCTTGAAGTATATTTTCACTCAACCTGATCTCAATCTAAGACAGCGCAGATGGCTTGAGTTGATAAAGGATTATGACGTTGGAATCCACTATCATCTAGGAAAGGCTAATGTTGTAGCTGATGCCTTAAGCAGAAAAAGTTATTGCAATAACTTGATGATACAAGTTCGGCAGCCCGCACTTCATGAAGAGTTTCAACGGCTTAATTTAGAAGTAGTAGAGGAGGGATTCCTAGCTACTTTGAAAATTCAGCCAACCTTACAAGAACAAATCAAGGCAGCTCAAAAAGAGGATAAACATGTTAAGGATATCAAAGAAAATATAAAGAAAGGAAAAGCACTAGGATTTTCAGAAGATGAAGAAGGAATCCTTTGGTTTGGAAAAAGAATTCTTGTACCTGAAAAGAAGAAACTAAAAGAGTTAATCCTGAAGGAAGCTCATGAATCCGGATGAAGCAGAGCGCCGTACAAGAAGCAAGAGCATCAAATTTTGTAAGGTGCAGTGGAGTAATCATTCAGAATCAGAAGCAACTTGAGAGCGAGAAGAAGACCTAAGAGCAGAGTTCCCTGATCTTTTTCCCAGTCCGTCCGAATCTCGGGGTCGAGATTCATTCTAAGGGGGGTAGGTTTGTAACATCCCAAAATTTGAGTTTTGAAAAATTTAAATTCAAATTAATTATTTTGAAGCAATTGGCTTTTATTTGAAATTTTCTGGGCTTTTCTAGAGTTTATTTCAAAATTTAAAACAAGAAAATGTATTTTAAATATTTTATAAAAGCCAAAAAGAGTTCATTTTATTTTTCCTAACCTTCCCAGAATTTTTAAATAATTTTTGAGAATTTTTTGGAAATTAAAATTAATTTTAAAAGATAAAATGAATTTTATAAAATTATTAAAAGAAATTCTGAAATTAAAATATTTTTATTTAGTCTAAAATGTTTCCAGGAATAGTCTATAATTTTCTGGAATTTTTAGATATTATTTATTATTTTTCTAATCAATTATATTGTTTCTAGTATTTTTCTGAAAATCTAATCCGAAAATAAAATCAATTAAATCTCAGGCCGCCACGTGTCGCAAATCTGACGGCCGATACCCCTTCATTGGATTTAATCCAAGCCATCCCCTTTCACTTAAATCCAATGGGTATGGGCAACTCACTTGCCACGTGTCAGCGATCCAACGGCCCATACCCCTTCATCTCTTTTCTGTCACCGACAAGAGGGCCCCACTTGTCATCTTCAACCTCACCTTCTTCTTCCTCCATCCTCACTCTCTCTCTTCTCCATTGTTGCCGAAAATAAAAGCTTTGAATGCGGCCGTTTCTTTCGCTTAAACTTCCGATTGATTGCGGGAATGAAAGCCCCTAATCAACTCCACTAATTGCCGACCGTTTTCCCCCATTTATTCCCCCATTCACGGCCGAAACCGCCGCCTCCCGTGTGCCATGGCATGCCTTCCCTCCCGTTCTCCTATAAAGTCCCCGGGAGCTTCTCAACACCGCATTCCTCCTCTAACTTTTCCCCAACTCGGCCGCTCTGGCTCTTCTCTTCCGCCGCCACAAGCCGCCGCCATTTGCCGTCTTTTCTCCGTCACGCCTCTTCCCGCCACCTCCCGAGCCGCCGGTCTTGCGGTGAGTCCGCCGTCTCCCTCCCTTGCCCCGCCGCCACCGCCCGCCTCCGGCCGCCGGCGTGCCGCCGCCGCCGCCGTCCGTCGCGTGGTGGCAGGTACCGCGGCCCGCGTGGCGCCATGTGTCTTGTGGGGTGGTCGCCACGTCTTGGCCGCGTGGCGCCACGTCGCCGAAAGCACGCCACATCGGCAAGGCCGTCGGCCGTGGACTCGGTCCACGGTGGACCGGCCCACGTGTCAGAAAATTCGAATTTTGAATTTTGCTGACGTCATAATGTTGATTTTTCAATACAAAAATAATTCGGGAAATTGCCCCTTTTCTTTTTCTTTCAAGTAAAACTTCCCGATGCCATAACTTTCTCGTTTTAACTCCGATTTGACCCGTTCAAATTTCTAAATTTTTCTAAAATCATAATCTATCCAAGTATACATTCTTTTTCAATTTTTGAATTTTATTTGAATTTGTGAGTATTTATTTGCTTTGTTGCTTTGTCTTTCTCGCGCGTAGAATCCGACGTCGCCGAAGACTTTGTCGACCTGCAGCAAGAGAATCAAGAACTCACACACGAAGGCAAGTCTCCTTTGAACATCTTGAACCTATATTTGAGAAATGTTTAGATTATTTTAAATTAATGCATTGCTATGTTACATAAAATGATAATTTCTGTTTTAGCGATAATAGTTAAACCGATAATTGTTATGCCCTCATTTGACATTGACAATCATGTACCTTTAACACCCTAGGATTTCCTTTGTCTCAATAATGAGATTATTATTAAACTTTGGTAAACGTTGTATCGGTAGTGAAATGCTTAGTCATGCTATATACTCTTTGGTACCTTTTGAAATGGGAAATTATATTTTGTGGAACTGGATTTTGTTCAGAATTTAGTGGTGATTGGAGTTGCCACTGTTCTTTAAAAACTAAAATAAAATGTGAGTGTTGGTTTAGACTGGGGCGGATGGTAAGATTGGTTTGGTGCGGTTAGCACGAGAACTTGTAAAGTGTATGTTCCGCCCTAGTCAATTAAGGACCGACGCTTGTGTTTGTCCAGACTGAGCACTACCGTACAACCACAAGTCTATATGGGTACGACCTAGCTGATTAACTTATGATAGACTAGTTTAGGTACCACCAGTGGAAAGTGGGTGCCAGGGTGTACTGGTTATTCACAGTGAGGGACAGGGTTTACTGTACTCATATGGCGCAAGAGGGGGCTTCTGACTGGGTGGTTTAACCCTTCAGCGGTGAAACCTCAGCGGGTGGTAACTAACTAGACTAGAGTAAGGTAAAAGCTTTGTGATATTTTATCTGGGTCTCATGCCTAAGGAAGCATGTTGGCTATTAAGATAAATTGTCTCTTGTGGGTAAAGATGTACAACCTCTGCAGAGTGTAAAACTATTCGAATAGCCGTGCCCACGGTCAAGGGCGGGCAAGGAATGCATTCACATGGTAGATCATTGTTTTTGGTTTTAAAATAAAGATTTGGGAACCGGGAGTGGTTGGAACTCCCGGGGTTGTCCTGGCAGTTGTAGCCAGTGTGGGTGGTGTAACCCAATTTCTTGAACTTTGGCGGTTAGCCAGTTCTTTAGTATGGGTGGTTTAACCTGTGGTTGTAAACCTTGGCAGTTAGAGCCAGTGATCTAGTGTTGGTGGTTGTAACCTTCACTATTTAACTTGATAAAATATGTTTAATCTATTGCATTATTTGAATTTATGCTTTCCAAAAATTATCCAATGGTATTTGAAATAAAACATTGCTTTGTGCAAAAGAACCATATAACCCTCCTTTGTAAACCCTGCATCTATTGCATTTTCCAAGACTTATGAGTACTTTATGTACTCACATACTACACTTAAAATAATACCCGAAGAGTATGAAGCTCAAGATGGAACTTTCGACTACGGAGCGTTTGGAATCAACGAAGGCTTTCCGGAGTACTAGGTTGCGCTTCCCCAGTCAATTGCCTGTGGCGAATTGATGGGTCTCCGCTGGATTTACTTTTGCTTCCGCTGTGCTTTATCTTTTGTGTGAGTGCGAGGTCTTGTAACCTCAATTGTAATAAAGGTCTTTTGGCATGTACTCTCTTTATTAATGTAATTTCGTTGTTGGCAATGTAATCATCACTGTTTAAACTGTGTGCACTAGCTTTGATCTGGGACTAGTCTTTGTAATACGTAGGGGATGGATTTGGAAATCCGGGTCCCGACATATATTACCTTGCTCCACTTTGGTACAATCACAATCAAAATCCAGTGATGCCTAGTCATGTGTGTCGTCATAGTGATTAATCCTATGTCCATGCTACATGTAAAGTAAAAATGAAACATGTGTAGCAACTAGTGAAGCACTTACCCTTGGTTGTAGGGTACCATGACATACTCCTTGTCGATGTGAGCAATCAATCCCCTCGTTATGTAAGCTTCCACGAAGGAGGCATTTTCATTGATAGATTGCTCGGAGACCAAGTGAGGGTCAAGGAAACCCACTGGTTGTCACGATCGCTTTACTTGTTGGATCATGTATCTATACATAAGGAAAGAGTAATGACATTTATCGGTATAACGTGAATGTAGAACTTCATTGTATAGTACACTTACAATGTCCAAAGATCGAAGTGAGGCGTCGAGTTCGTCGAGATTTAATAGTAAGAATAAGTCTTGAATGTCACGACGATGTAGCCCGAGTCGTGGAGGAAATGCGCCTCCGTATATCTCAGAGTGAATGCACTCTGCCGGTTTGGCTTCATGTTGGACTTCATCATGTACCAGCTATGCATTGTATTGCAAACCAAGCCGGGGTAATTGTGACTCGGGGACCAACGGCACTCCTAGAATGAACTTCCATGGCCCGGGACGCGCCTTAATTTTCTTGGCTTGAGTCTTACAACCTCGCTTATGATACGTTTTCGGTGGCGTCTCGGCGGGAGCCGATGCAACAGGCTTGAACCGGAGCTGGAGGTGGAGCCACTGGAGCCGATGTGACAGGTCCATGGCGATGTCCCTCTTGGGCCACTGGATGTGGAGATCGTGGCACGGACAAGTCGAGGGCGATGTCCCTCTTGGGCCACTGAACGAATGTGTGGACGGCATCCCCTAATGTCTTAATCTCTTCGTTTGGGGGCTTCTGAAGAGGAACGGTCTTAAAAACATCAGTAATCATGTCCACCTAAACCTTTATAAAACTGTTCTCTATTTGTACACCGTGCACCAACATCCCTGATAGCAATGGATATACCATCCCTCGTCCAGCGTCAACGGGAATAGAGTCTACAAGCGACTGAGGGTGCAAGGCATGGGCTCCTACATAATGACATAAGATGAGTTAAGGCGTCCACTAGAGATCTATGTAGCATTCTAAAGAGGTACAATACCGAATATCATCGATAGGTAAATAGGCGTCGCTATGTTCGATTTGGTGTGGGCCTTACTCTCGCGACGTTGAGGGGACCGGTATCGCATAGTAGGGATGGGTTGCGATTGGTTGCGAACTTGTCTCAGTTCTTCCCTCAATGAATCTATCTCTCCTCGAAGTGAGGCAGTCTGCTCTTGAAGTGAGGCAGATAGTTGTTCCTCAAGTTGAGCACGAAGCTCATGTTTCATTTGTTCATTGCGGTACGCCTTGGATCTCTTCCTACTCCTATATGTCTCGGAGTAACTGGAAATCCGTGCCTCCAAGATACGTAAACCCCAAGCCTCGTGTGCGACACAGGTGCTCCTTGTTTCCCAAGGCCTATGATAGTAAATCTCTCTCCTGTATTCTTGAAAGGAGCCACGAGAAGATTCGATAGTCAATGATTTGCAAGAGACAATTAATCATGTTGTTTTGAACCCATGAAGCTCAAGATGTGTTAACAACTATTTAGTTTAACATAATCTTACCGGCGTTGGGACACTTCCTCATCTGCGGGGTTTTGAAAGAGACACCGAAGATGTGGTTGATGACCTCGCTCTTAACCGATTCGGCGCACTTTCGTTTGCGATCCGGCAAATGGCGGGAGGCCTCCATTCGGATTGCGACCTCGTCCGCATCCTCCACTGCGGATTTTACTGCGTACCAGCGGTGCCGAGTCCGTGAGGGTGAATATTTTGTGGTGAATTGCCTTGTCGTCACACTTTGTTGTTCAAATTCGTCGTTGTCTTCATCTCGCACAAAGGCTTCCCATGTTTCGGCGACACGAAAGGATACCTCGTGAAGGGCGTGAGATCCTTGGCCACGTACTGCGTCACAAGAGTGCTCTTAAAATTCTTCCATGCTTTTCCCATTGCGAGTAGCGTGCCTTTGCACGAGTTCCTGTATTCTTCTTTGGGATCTCGAGCAATTTGTAATTTCCTCCCATAGCTGATTTTGTGATCCTTTGCCAAATCTTTCCAGCTTGCTATGGTGATGGGGACCGTTGCCTTCCAATTATCCCGCAGTAGTCCGAAATGATGCTGCTGCTTTCTTCGGTTGCAGAGGGACCCCAACCGGAGAGACCTCCGTGATTGTCATTCGGCCCTCTGGCCTTTTCGATACTCCTCGGCCACGCTTAGTTATTCCAATCTTGGGAGCGTGAGACCCAGATGACGACGACAACTGTGTGGACACCATCTCTTCTAAGAAAAAGCTATTGCGGTATAAGCATATTTTCTATTTTAATTCCAATAATTATGATAATAGTAATCACCCAATCATGGCATATGAATGACTTAAACAACATATTGATATAAGAATCAATTAAGTCATTGCAAAGAATGTATGTACTCAACATGAACATCATATATGACATATTTAACATTAGCATGGCATTCATAACATTAATGTATTTACATGCTAATCCTTTTGTAAACTTAACATATATGATCAACACATGTATAGAAACAGATTTAAAGAAGGAACATGACTACAATCAGTATTTCAAGAACATAACTTGTTGATAATGATTTTAATTTGCTCTCAAATATAGGGTTGCAACAAAACTTTATTATTGAGCTCTAGAATCAAATTAATGTAGAAAACCTATCAACCCACTGTCGGGAGAGGGAGCGGCGTCGGAGAGGGAGCGGCGTTGGGAGAGGGAGCGGCGTCGGGAGGGAGCGGCGTCGGGGGAGAGAGCGGCGTCGGGAGGGAGCGGCGTCTGGGAGGGAGCGTCGGAGAGGAGCGGCGTCGGGAGAGGGCGGCGTTGGGAGAGGAGCGGAGTCGGAGAGGGAGCGGAGTCGGAGAGGAGCGGCGTCGGGTCGGAGCGGCGTCGGGGAGGGAGCGGCGTCGCGAGGCAAAACCTAGCTAGCGGGGCGTTGGAGAGTGCGTTAGCGGACTAGAACTAGTCGCTCGGTATTTAAAGGAAAACTATCACAGCGGTTATATAAATGGAACCGTCGTGATATCAATATCCTGACGGTTCTATAAATGAAACCGTCGTGATAATAAACTATCACAGACGGTTATATTTATAGAACCGTCGTGATTCTGATGAGCTTCAATCTGCGAGTTGCTAAACATCTTGAGATTATCACAATCAATGCATGGACGGTACATATATGCTATCCCTTCTTCAACATATCCAGCTCTACCGCTCTTCTAAATGCAGACACGCCATTGATGTACTCTTCACTCACACGGTTCTCAATGTACATCTAGTTTCGGTCCATCTACGCTACACAAGTAACAAATTAAAGAATGTTAGCCAAGCTTACCCATTCGAAATCGAGCAAACTAACAACATCTTTCTAAACCTAGCTAGCTAGATTTAAGCTAAACAAAACCTCGATATATATATCATCTTCAATTACAAAACATGCATGCTTATAAGTTATTAAATTAATTGAGTACTAACCTCCGATCGGATCACTAAGAAAGGCGATATGTTTTCACCCGAACTCCCTAAAGCCGCCGCCTTGCTCCACCGATGCGCAGTAATAATGATGATGAAGCGTGTCGACGCCCAAGAATTAATATGGTGCACAATATCAAAGCAGTTCCAACCACAAGCGGTGCAGTGAAATCAATATATCACGAGACGGTTCGTATTAATAACCGTCTGCGAATTATCACGAGCGGTTCTATATCTGACCGTCGTGATGTCAACAATATCACAGATGGTTCGTAATACCAACCGTCTGTGATTTTAGCGTATCACAGACGGTTCATATATAGAACCGTCTGTGATAGTCGTATAATTTCCTGACGGTTCTTAATACGAGCGATCTTTGTTGTCTAGATTTTCAGAGCGGTTCTTAATATGAACCGCCGTGATGATGCGTACTACGCAGGCAGTTCATATTTCCAACCGTCGTGATAGTTCACTCTATATTTGAAATTTTTTTGTTTTTGCCTAGCCTTAAGAAATTTTTTGTTACATACCCTTTGAAAACAAGCAAATAGACGGAAAACAAGCAAATGCACACGGAAACACAACAACACATTCAGATCTATTACAGGATAACAAGCTAACGAACCCTTCATGACACGGCGGTGCGGCTGAAAAGACACACTTACGACACTTACGGCAAGTGTGTGTTGTCGGCGCCCGCCGTGTCGCGCGACGGAGGCGCTAGCTCACAGCGGAGGGAGAAGCAAATTTTTTGTTACGGGATAACAAGCTAACAAACCCTTCATGGCATGACGGTGAGGTGAACAAGACACACTTACGACACTTACAAGAAGAGTGTGATGTCCGACCTCCGCCGTCTACGACGGAGGCGCTAGCTCACGGCGGAGGAGATGCATGCGGAAAGCTAGCTAGTGGATGAACTCACCCGTGATTAGTACCGGTGGAAATGTAGATGGGGAGTTATTAATAAGGGCGGCGGTGGGAGGAACGGTGCCTGTCATTCGATGTGGAGAGAATGGACGGTGAGATCGAAATCCGGTATACATCAATTATCGGTTCGTAATACCAACCATACGTGATTTTAGCGTATCACGAGCGGTTCTATATATGAACAAATGCGTGTCGATGCGCACCACGACGGTTCATATTTCCAACCGTCTGTGATAGTTCACTCTGTATTTCCGCACGCCCCGCCTCCCTGAGATATCTCAAAGGGTATTATTACCCTTATAGGGTAAGCAACACCGAGTGAACCCCCTGGCTATTAGCGCAATCTCTTTCCCCCGCTCCTCGGGCGTTCGAGCCCCGCTCACGCAGCACCGAGGTCGAGCTATTTCTATTAAATCCGTCACGACATGTGGGTCCCACTGTCGCCGATCGCACCAACGCTAGCGACCGGCGGTACCGGCCCCGCTTGTCGAGACAAGATGGGGAGGCGTGAGCCACTGTCGTCTAGGTGAAACTCCACGTAATCCAGTTCTTCTACGCACGCACGTCTCGTCCTCTAGCTACTCATCTTCTTCTAGAATTCTCAACGTACGTACAATATGGATTCTACTGTTCTTATGTTCATGTCCTTCCTCTCATCTATTCATCAAGAGTTGTTCGGTAGGAGCCTTACACAGTGGCCAGCAATTTACATCTAGAGCGACTTCTCTGACACGCCCGCTCTCCTTCCCCAACTTTCTTGCATCCGTCACCCGGAAGATTAGAATCGGGAATCTCTTTATCTTTGCGACTTTTGTAATAAATTTGTCTCGAATCGAAATGAAGGCGATGCGGCTCGAGCGGCGCATTAAATGCTTTGTGGCATTATCACGAGCGGTTTTATTACAAACCGTCTGTGATAATTCACAGACGGTTTTATATTAAAACCCGCGCGAAAATCTGTTATCGCAGACGGTTTTAAAAACAACCGTGCGTGATAACCGACTTTCCTGATGGTTGTTTATTCAAAACCATCTGCGATAACTAGCTTTTCACGACGGTTGGCTATTCAAAACCGCTCGCACGCGCCAACGCAGACGGTTGTTTATTCAAAACCGTCTGCGATAACCAATGTGATAATGAAAAGTCAGAACGTATCTCTTGTGTTTCGTGTAACGTATCTCGTTCATTATACGAAGCGTCTATTTCATTAATGTTTGGTATACGAACAAATCATCTTTGAAGGTTAAATATGCGCGTGGTCTTCTACATACGTACACTCATCTCGTCTTTGTTCTTGTGATCACATCTCCTACGTACTGTTCTTACTAGCTACCAATTAATATGGATTCTAGTACTGTTCTTCTGCTCATCTCCTTCCTCTCATCTATCCATCATGAGTTGTTCGGCCGTAATCTTACACAGGCGGCCAATAATCCACGTCTAGAGCAGCTCCTCCACTCACGCCCTGCTCTCCTCCCTCGACTCGCTTCCATCCGTCAGCTGGACCTCATCATCCGCCGTCGACGGAGGTGTTTTCTTGCCGCTCAGGAAAGGGAAACCGCCCTCAACCTCGTTCTTCTCTACAATGTGCACAAAGCGGAGGAAGCAATTGTGGCAATGGAGATATTGATGGATAGCATTGCCGCTCAAACAGAAACGGTAGATTCTGAGGAATCTTATAATGCTATCCTCTACGAGCTTATGACGTACGCTACTGATCATTTGCCAATGTTGGAGGAGGAAGTGCTGAGGACAAGGACAATCTTAACGGCGTTCGAGAACTCGTGAGCGCTCCTCCAAGTCCCAAAGTCGAAGAAGAAGCGTCTGAAGCCCGTAAGATTAGAATCGCAATCTCTTTATCTGCGACTTTTGTAATAAATTTGTCTCGAATTGGAATTAATTAATTTGCCTTTTATTTGTGATCCCCTGTGTCTGTACGTATTTGTCTTATTGTTACTATGACAGATGATTTTTTATTACAAACCGTCTGTGATAATTCCAGATTATCACAGACGGTTTTTAATACAGACCGTCTGTGATACTTTAGTATCACAGACGGTTCATCAGTAACAACCGTCTGTGATACTCGTCTTCTCCGACGCCGCCTACACAGCGGTGTCCAAATTAAAACCGTCGTGTTGGTGTCGGTCACTGACGGTTTTGTCAAACCGTCGTGATTGGCCGTCTAGTATTAGGCTTTCTGTAGTAGTGACAATGACCATGTTATATCTTCAACCTCAAATCACCACCAACGACTGTAAAACATTAGCAAATAAATCTTGTTTGACTACTTTAAAACCTCAACCACTACCACTACCAAAGACAATAAAGCATATTTATGTTTACCTTACTGCTTTATTATTTCTCACATCCACAACTGCTATCAACAGTTACTACAAGAGAAAATAATCTCATGCCACAATCACAACCCCTACTATACCACAAGGGACGAACCCCATTCCACGACCACAGCCACATTCCTCATACCACAAGTAACTCACATGAGTCAATTCCACATTACAACTATGAAGTTGTATTTGACTGTAAAATAACTTCACCACAATACATTGCATAGGTATGAAAATGATCTTTCTACAATGCAATGCATATGAATGCATATGATCCACTGCACCCTTACCCAACAAGGTAAGAGTGTGCATTGTACTACGGCAATGTACAATGTTGTACCACTACGGTCGCGGCTAAATGCGGCGACATCCACAATGCAAATGTCATGACATATTATGAATGATATGATAATCATAAACCACAAGAATTTAACCATGAAGGTCAACAACCTAATCATCATGAATACTTTCTCATAACCCACCTGTGTCTCATTAAGCACAATACCAATGTTTCATAAGATCATTACCACATAACCCACATTCGGTTCACCAAGATCACAATCCATTGATCTATAGAGAATTCTACCACATAGACCACAACATAATCATCAAAAATGCTACCACCACAACCACAAATATTCACTAAGAATACTACCACCTAGACCACAATATGCTCGTAAAGTATTCTACCCCACAACTATATTGGTTCATCAAGAACAATTCCGCATATCCACAATTAAACCATCAAGATCATAAATAATTGAATTCTTAAAATACTACCACATGGACCACATTAAGGAAGCATGTAACAATGACATAGCACCTCAAATTAAGAGAATTAATTAATGTGAATGTAGAATAATTAATGAGTTAAACAGTAGCACAACCGCTACGTTTACTTGCCTCTACCGTTGAAGCGAAGCAATCACGTGCGTTCAGGAGCAAAACCACCTGTCCAAAAGTACCTCTCAGCACAATACAACAGCAATGAAAACATGTCTTAAGAAGTAAAGATATTGCTAAACCCCAAATCCTCACAACATCCCTCTCCGCTTAACGGTTGTACACTCTGCCCGCTGCAGCAGCGCTGCTTAATTTTTTTGTATCTTTAATAATATTAAACCATTTACAGCAAATGATATATTTCTGGATTACTTACTTAAATACCTTCACTTTTCATGTAGATCACTTATTTTTATTTTGTTACTATCAAGGTGTAACTTAACACGCAAAACAGAGGACGTTCTCTGTTCTGGCAATCTGGGCAGCCAGATTCTAACACATCCCAACCACAGTGTAAGGCTCTAAAAATTATGATTTTTATACAGTAGTTATATTACTGAATTCCCTACATTTTTTCTCTATTGTGACCAAAAACATAAAAATTATTTACTACCCCTAATTCACACCTGAACCGCAATCTGCCCCAGTCTGCACCCCCCAGTCTGCACCCCTGACGGACAGCAAGGTTCCTGACCCTGTTACGCCCAGATCCCGCAGTCAAAAATTCTAACAAAAATTACAGTAGATGGGTCTCGACGTCCTCTACAATTTTTCTTTTGGGAAGACCCGCAGGAAAAATCGTTTCGTAGGTCTAAACTGCGCAAACATTCACGCTACGCGGATTGATCTATAGACAGACAGCAGGAATTCCCTAATTGGGGAATCTAATTGCTAATCCCTACCAATTCTTATGCTAAGAACCCTAATTACAGAAAGATCAGAGGGATTTGAGATGAGGGGGAGTTACCTAAGGGATCCCTTTAGGATCACCCATCTTCTCCGCCTTCTTCTTCCTCCTTCCTTTCTTCTCTTTCCCTCCCTTCTTCTTCCTTCCTTCTCACTTTCTCCTAGCACCAAGGGACAGCAATGGGGGAGAGGTGGAGGTACAGGGAGGAGATGGGGGTGGCGGCCATGTGGGGAAAAGGGAGAGAGGGGCCAAGGGAGGGGGTTTATAAAGAGGGTGCTAGGGTTTGGGAGGGGGTATGGGCCCCCCCTTTTGGCTGGCTGGCCCAAAGCGGCTGGCTCACCCCTCCGGACAGCCCAAAATATCTAAATTAATTGTTTTTATTTTTTTTTAATTTTGGACAATTCTGCAATTTAATTTTTCACCTCCCGCGATTTACCGAAAAATCGGAAAACTCCACGATTAATCCTTGAAAAGAACATTGAAAAGCAATTCAATGGATTTTCATATATTTGCAGGGCACATTTAATGTTTTTTACAGTTTAGGAAAGCTAGAGATGGACTTGTTGGTTATGTGGATTCTGATTTTGCGGGACATTTGGATAAAATATCTCTCACTGGTTATGTGTTTACTATTGGAGGGTGTGTCATTAGCTCGAAAGCAAGTTTGCAAGCTATTGTTGCCTTGTCTACTATAGAAGCTAAGTATATGGCTATTTCTGAAGCTTGCAAAGTAGTCATTTTGCTAAGAGATTTATTTACTGAGTTTTGTTAAAGTACATCTTGCACTATAATATTTTGTGATAGTCAGAGTGCTATTTGTCTTACATAAGATCAAATATTTTATGAGAGAGCAAAACATATTGATATCAGGTATCACTACATTTGATGTGTCATTCCTCAGGTGATATTAAAGTTAACAAGATAAGTACTCATGATAATCCAGCTAATATATTGACAAAACCAATTCCTGCCACTAAGATTGAGCTTTGCTAAGACTTAGCTGGTATTTCTCACTAGTTCTTTGGACTTTGGTGCACAATGTGTACGTACTAATATTATTGGAGGAGTTTATCATGTATTTCGATAGTTTGAGGGAATTCGGTTCATGGTGGAGATTGTTGAAGTTGATCCGAATTTATATCGTGTCCATGTAGAACACTTCATCACCTCATGCTAGACGTAGCGTGACAGGTACTAGAGCCATGTGCAGGTTGTATCAGACATGGTGTCAATCTGTAGCATCCGACTCTCATTCGGTTTCCTCTCTGTATGAGACTCGTTTCCCTCACCCTATATATGTATCCCAGTAACATATAGAAAGATGAAATACTCCATTGTAATCTCTCCTCATTATAGTGATTTGCCTTTGTATGTTTGTGGTTTTTTTCATAAGAGTTTTTCACGCAAAAAAAACCGTATCTCTCATGTCTATTTTATGTGCATTATTTGCAACAAACCTCAAGTTTCAAAAACTTAAACTTCAATGAAACTTAGATTGAAACTAAACTTCTGTAAAAATTTAAATGAAACCTCAATTTTCAAAATAGAAACTTCAAAGTTTCAACCTTCAAATCAAAAAGTTAAAGCTTCAGAGATGGGTATTAAGAAGTTTCAAAATAGTTTTTGAGTACGTTTCAGCAACTTTTATGGAGGTTTTAGAAGGTTTAAAGGAATTTCAAACCTAAACCTGAAATTCTGCAAGCTATTATTACACAAATCGACCACTGCTCGTTGCCTCCATATTCCCTCCTCGACCTCCACCGCTAGACCTACGTCGCAACCGCGCCCGTTATCGCACATGCACATGTCATACATGTCTAGCCTCTACCGGTTGGTTCCCTGCTCGGCCTCCATTGCCTCTACGCCTAGTGATCCTTAGCCATTGTCACAAGCCTGCATGTGTCACACTTGCAATTGCCGCAAGGCACACGTGCGTCTCTGCCTCCCGCTGGTCCTCAAGATGTTATTCTGGTCGACTACGAGAGTCTTTTATTTCAATGCAAGATGCAAGCAACGAGGAGTCTCTTCAATGTAGTTTGAACGTGTTTTAAGTAGTCGAATGGTCAAGATGAACGCATTTTAGAAGTAGTGAATGGTCGGTATGAATGCGTGAGTCCATGTGTTCTATAAATAGCGATAGCTAGAATCATTGTAAGCAAGCAAGTAGTAGTCTTGTTTTCAAGAGAAAAGATTAAGAAAATTGCCCCAAAGTTCTTTGTTCTTATGTATTCCTTCCCTGTTTTACTACAACAAGTGAGAGATTGGGTGTGCGATCCTGTGCATTTTCCAACAATTGGTATCAGAGCTCCCCAGGTTCATGCCCAAGATTCTACGATTGAATCCAATGTCGATCGTTGCTACGGGAGAGACGTCATGAGCACAACAAGTCGCTGGTGCGCTCCAATACCATTAATCGACACACACGAATTACACCGGTTGGGTGATTCGTGTTCGAGCCATGATGGAGGATCAAGGCGTTTGGGAGGTTGTCGAGCCAGCGGGCGATGCGTCGTCACCGGCTTGACAAGAAGGCGAGGTCGCACCTCCTTCAAGCGCTCTCAAGACCTCCTCATGCAAGTGGCGAAGAAGACGCGCTAGCGGTGTGGGACCGCCTCAAACGAGGTTCGTCGGCAGCGGATCGAGTGAAGGATGCGCGTCTGCAGACGTTGAAAAATGAGTTCGACGTCATGCACATGAACGACGGTGAGTCCTCGACCAAGATGCCGGTCGGCTCACCACCATGTCCATCGGTACTCAAGTCTCGGCGGGACGCTGAGCGATGCCATGCTCGTGAAGAAGCTGTTCGACACGATGCCAGAACGGTTTATCAGTGTGATAGCCAGCATCGAGCAGTTCTTTGATCTCAACACTTTGGCATTCGAGGAGGCCGTGGGACGCCTCAAGACATTTGAGGAGCGCACGCGCAAGAAGGGCACTAACGCTGGCGGGAATGCCGACGGGCAAGTGCTCCTCACTCAGGCTGAGTGGGAGGCGCGGTACAGAAAGGACGACGGAGACTCGTTGTCAAGCAAGAAGAACAAGGCTCCTGCAGATGGCGGGAACCGCGGCCAGACTGGTCGTGGTCGCGGCAGAGGTCGCGGCAAAGGTGGTCGGGGCGGACCACACAAAGATGGGGCAAGTGGCTCAGGCGGCGGTGGTCGTGACAAGAGTCACATCCGTTGCTTTAATTGCAATGAGATGGGGCACTATTCGACACAATGTCGAGCCCAAGAAGAAGGAGGAGGCTCACCCGCGAGCCGATGACGCCGAGCTCATCGATCGTCGGGCGGTCTCGAGGAGATCACGGTCGGAGCAGAACGACAAGATGTCGTTATGCTCGGTGAGGAGAAGCGTGGTCGGAGCTGCATAATGTCGAGCACGTTCAGGCGCCAATTGATATTTGGTACCTGGACAACGGTGCCAGCAACCACATGACTGGCGACAAGGAGAAATTCCGCGAGCTGGATGAAGCAGTCACCGGAAGGGTGAATTTTGGTGATGGTTCAACGGTACAGATCAAGGGCAAGGGCTCAATTCTCTTCGCATGTAGAAACGGTGACTAATGGCTACTCCAGGAGGTGTACTACATCCCCAGACTTCACAACAACATGGTGAGTCTTGGTCAGCTCACTGAGACTGGTCACCGAGTTCTCATGGATGAGGACGTACTCGAGATGTCCATCAAGGATCCTCTGCGCTTGATCATGAAGGTGAGACGAACTCGTAATCGCCTCTATCGCATCGAGCTGCAGTTGGCGAGGCCGGTTTGTCTCGCTGACAAGCCTCGATGACCCAAAGATGGTTGTGGCATGCTCGCCCGCCATGTCAACTTCCAAGCCTTGAAGATGCTCGCCAACAAGGGAATGGCGGCAGGTGTGCCGCCGATTACACATCCTGACCAGCTGTGTCGGACGTGTCTGGTGGCAAAGCAGACAAGACTGCCATTCTCGGCGGCAGCCAACTACCGAGCGAAGGAGCCACTCGAACTCCTGCATATTGATTTATGTGGACCGATCACGCCATCAACACCAGCTGGTAATCGTTACTTTATGCTAATTGTTGATGACTACTCCCGGTGGATGTGGCTGCATGTGATCAGGACTAAGGATCAAGCGTGCTCGGCATTCATGAAGTCAAAAATGCTGGCTGAGAACGCGAGTGGTCACCGCGTGAAGGTTCTTCGATCCGATCGAGGTGGTGAGTTCCTGTCGGCTGAGCTCGCAAAGGTGTGCGAGCAAGCAGGAATTGAACGTCACTTCACCGCACCATATTCACCGCAGCAGAATGGTGTGGTGGAAAGGCGCAACAGGACGGTGATGGCTATGGCGCGCTCACTTCTCAAGAGCATGAGCGTGCCCGGCAGATTTTGGGGGGAGGCGGTGCGTCATGCCGTCTATCTCCTCAACCGGCTCCCAACCAAAGCGATGGGTGATCGCACTCCTTTCGAGGCTTGGTCAGGAAGGAAGCCGCACCTGGCACACGTCCGTGTGTTCGGCTGCACGGCGCACGCCAAGGTGACCACGCCACACCTCAAGAAGCTCGACGACCGCAGCCGACGCCGTGTACTTGGGCGCCGAGGAAGGTTGCAAAGCTCACCGTCTGCTTGGACCCACATCGCGGCAAGATCCATGTAAGTCGTGATGTTATATTTGAAGAGAATGTGCAGTGGAAGTGGTCGGAAGATGCAGGAGATGATCGGTCTCCCGACTTCGTGCTCGAAGAGGTGGCCAACCCCGAGCAAACAGGAGTCAACATGGCCCCGCTCATGGGCAGCTCGGCAAGCGAGCCGGTGCCCATGACAGCACTCGTCCCGACCATTCCACAAGTCGTGGCGACTAGTGCACCAAGGATGAGAGGGTGCCGACCAGGGCAAGAACCCGCCCACACCGTGGTCGGGCGGACACGTCGGCAGTGATGATGGACCTGTTCGGTACAGGCACATGGAGGAGATCATGCGCGATGCACCGCGTGTGGAGTTGGAGTATGAAGAAGGCGATGAGGAAGCAATGCTTGTGGTGATGGAAGAGCCATCCTCTTATCGTGAGGTCATTGGTCACCGGCATGGGAGGAAGCCATGTCCAAGGAGATTGAGGCCATCGAGAAGAACGCAACGTGGACGCTCACCACGTTGCCAGTCGGACATAAGGCGATCGGGCTTAAGTGGGTGTACAAACTCAAGAAGAACTCGGATGGTGAGGTCATCAAGCATAAGGCCAGGTTGGTTGCAAAAGGTTATGTGCAGCGGCAAGGCATTGATTTTGAAGAAGTTTTTGCACCAGTTGCTCGCCTCGACACTATACGTGTCATTCTTGCTATTGCGGCCAACCGCGGGTGGCAAGTACATCACCTCGACGTTAAGTCAGCGTTCTTGAATGGTGAACTCGAAGAAGAGGTTTATGTGACCCAGCCGGAGGGGTTCACAGTGAAAGACAAGGAGCACTTAGTGCTCAAATTGAGCAAAGCGCTCTATGGACTTCGGCAGGCACCGCGCGCGTGGAACACGCAGCTCGATAAAAGTCTGAAGCAACTTGGCTTCAAAAGGTGTGCACAGGAGCAAGTCGTGTACAAAGGAGCAAGGCCAAAGCCGGCATCATTGTCGGTATTTATGTGGATGATCCGATCGTGGATCGGGAGGATCCGAAGCAATTGAAGACTTCAAGCAGCAGATGATGGGTGAGTTCGAGATGAGCGACCTCGGCTTACTCACGTACTACCTCGGCATTGAGGTGGCACAAGGAGATGGTGGCATCTCTATCAAGCAGACTGCATATGCCAAGAAGGTATTGATTCAATTTGGCGTGTTTGATTGTAATTCCACCAAGATTCCTATGGAGTCAAGAACTCAGCTGCACAAGGATCCAGAAGGGCACCTGATTGACGCCACCGAGTACCGGCGTGTCATCGGATGTCTACGCTATCTTCTTCACACCAGGCCGGATCTCTCCTATGCAGTTGGCATGGCGAGTAGATTCATGAAGAAGCCCACGGTGATGCATCACAAGGTCGGAAGCGATCCTCCGATATCTCAAAGGTACAATTGAGTTCGGACTGGTGTATGGGAGAGGTGGCGGAGAAGAGGAGATCACCGGCTTCACAGACAGTGATCTGGCTGGTGATATTGATGACCGGAAGAGCACAGGCGGCATGGCATTCTACGTCAACGACTGCTTGGTTACGTGGAACTCACAGAAGCAGAAGACAGTGGCTCTTTCATCCTGTGAAGCTGAGTTCATGGCGGCGACTGTGGCAGCATGCCAGGCACTCTGGCTCAGGGCGTTAATGGCCGAACTAGTTGGGACAGAACCGAGGACGGTGAAGTTGTTCGTCGACAACAAGTCCGCGATCGCCCTCATGAAGAATCCGGTTTTTCATGGCCGGAGTAAGCACATCGACACAAGGTATCACTTTATCCGTGAATGTGTCGAAGGTGGACAAATTGGCGCCGAGTTTGTTCGCACCGATGAACAACGGGCCGACGACCGACAAAAGCATTACCCGGTGAAGTTGAGACTATGCGGCACCGCCGGTGTCCGCGATCTTGGACTACGCCAGGACTAAGGGGGAGAATGAAGATGTTATTCCTGGCTGGCGACTACGAGGAGTCTTTTATTTCAATGCAGTATGCAAGCAACGAGGAGTCTCTTCAATGCAGTTTGAACGTGTTTCAGAAGTAGCTGAATGGTCAGTATGAACGCATTTTAGAAGTAGCTGAATGGTCAGTATGAATGCGTGAGTCCATATGTTCTATAAATAGCAGTAGCTAGAATCATTGTAAGCAAGCAAGTAGTAGTCTTATTTTCAAGAGAAAAGATTAAGAAAATTGCCCCAAAGTTCTTTGTTCTTGTGTATTCCTTCCCTGTTTTACTACAACAAGTGAGAGATTGGGTGTGCGATCCTGTGCATTTTCCAACAGTCCCTTCCTTGGCCTTGCGCGTGTATGCCTTCATCGCAAGGACCGGATGGAGATATCTCGGCTTTAGATTTAGATTTGTCAACAGCGGTGATTACTCGGGCCACGATGCTCGGTGTGGAGAGATCGGAATTGGGGAGGTGTGTAGAGCTTCGTGAAGAATCTTTTGTGAGGAACGGGGAAGGGAAGGGATAAGGTGGAAGTCAAACAGTGGTGGAGCCCTAAAAATATAGGAGCCTAGACAAGCCTAGGGCCTGTTTGGTTCGCGTCCTACGCATGCTCGCCAAGCCGATTGGTCAGGATGCCTGATCATGGTGATCAAAATCAAACGTCGGGCTCAGGCAGCACCGTTCGCGCGAGCTAATCTATTGCGTAATGTTGCCTTCTTGTCATTTGCTGTCAACACTCTCTCCCTGTCTTCTGGCGATTGATGTCTGTTGCCGCCAGATTTTTGCATATAAAATAATCAGTAAAAGTATTTTTGGTATTTGACATAATTATAAGAAAAGATTGGGATTTACTAGAAATCATGACTAAGCATCGGCCATGTTTTTGGAAGGAGATCTAAGAGATATGGAGCGTTTACTCAACATGAGCTTGCAGTATGCAGAGGTATAGGCAGTGCTCTTTTTATTGTACTTCTTGTGAAACTGTTTCAAATTTGCTATCAATGGGATCCTATGATGTACTTCTGTGCACAGTGCTGTTTTTATTCCGGTTGTTATGGCTTATCTAAATCCCTTCTGCTTCTATAGATGGACATCATATGACAAGCATGCTGGATTATCATGTGAGAACAAGCAAGTGCAGAACCAGATGTGATGTGCACTGGACTTGCTGGATTATTGATTATTGATTCATTTGAGCCTGA
The DNA here is from genome assembly GCA_036346245.1 of Bonia amplexicaulis. Classification (NCBI taxonomy): domain Eukaryota; kingdom Viridiplantae; phylum Streptophyta; class Magnoliopsida; order Poales; family Poaceae; genus Bonia; species Bonia amplexicaulis. Next base: position 29,012,572 of record CM070736.1, read on the forward strand.
TGAGGCGAACTGTGAGGGTGACTTTTTTTTGGAAGAAAAGGCCACATATATAAGCCTCAACTATGATAATCCCCATTTAACTAATTGATTGTTATAATGTACTACCATGTTTTTTAAATCCAGTACACTGAAATTGATGTTTTGATGCTGTGCAAACCTTGACGCTGGCTATGGAGTCTCTACACGTTTGTCGTTTTACATTTGTCTTCTCGCGTGTTATCCGATGAAATATGGTTACCGTATCGAATCCGCTCTGTATTCGTTCTGTATTCGTGACCGATACTATCCGCGTTCGTATTCGTATCCGATACTATCCGTGTCCGACTCCGATTCCGAGAAAAAATATGGTATATGATACAGGATGAGCAATTACCGACCGTATCCGCTCCGATTGCACTCCTAATTAGAAGCCGCCAAAAGATGCTAATTAAGGAAAGATAGATGCAAGAAAAATCATCGATAGGAGGTTGAAATGAGAAAATTCAAAGACAGACATGGACTCTGTCCAAGGAAAGATTGAACTGACACGAAGAGGGAGACTTGAAACACAAATCCAAGATTGAGTCAATAGTTTTATGATATAAATGCCCTGTACTGATTGACAGAAAAATGTGCACATGTCATCCTTTACTATCTTCTTGCATCTATTTTTTCTGAACCTTAGAAGTATGTCATAGCTAGTAGATTCTTACCTTCATAATTCGACTTTAATTAATATTGTTTCGTATCGACGTGTTGATCAATCTATGAGCTACAACTATCCGCTATTTTGATATCTCATTCCTGTTTATTTTTGCTTCACATGGATGTTTCATCTTGAAAAATCGATTAACACGTCGCACATGCTACTGGAGAGTATCCTCCATATGCTCAGGAGTTTTTTTGATGGCAACAATGTCAATGAATCAAAAAAAAATCACAAGGGCTTGATGCTCGAACAAATATTTAGGAAGATGTACGAACGAATTGCAAGGGCATGGTGCAAGAAAAAAAATCAAGAAACAAGAACAAGAAAACACAGCACACGAGTGGCATCGATCTAAATCAGACAGGAAGGATATGAATCATCTTGTTGTGCGTGGCCACAACATGCACCCTGTGGCCTCGCCCTGCCTGGTGCCCCGCTGCCTGCGCCACGCGGCCACGATGCGGCCCCCTGCACCTATCCTTGCTGGACCACCGTCGATAGAGTCGAGCTTACCGTGGACGTGAGCCGTGAGGCTGTGTCAGGAGTAGAGGAGGCGTGGGGCATGAGGACAATAAAAGCCCAATTGCCCAAAAGAGTGGTTCAACTGCTGGAAAAGCCTCCATGCCATGCGTCTGGCGGCAGCAGGGTCTCTACGCTCGCCGCCATGTGCTCAAGATGACAGCTTCGGTTTACTATCAACATTTTATCCTGGAAGTCAGTTGTCAAGCACCAATGGGAGATAATAAGGGCCAAGGATGAATCACCAAAGCAAGAATTCAAATTTCCTGTAAACCATTTCGGGCAAGACAATAATCAAGAAGTGCAATTGAACTCGGGCTCGGGTGACTGATTTGGACCGGATAATTCGGTGCCATTCATAGGCTAGAAACTACAGATTTTAAGCAGAAGAATGTACAAAAGGTTAAGGTACATTTGGGGTTGAACAACGAACACGACTTACCTTTAGTAATTTGGGCTGAAGTATCGTAGGCTTGCTAAGAATTGCACCATTCATTTCTTCAAGTGTATAAGATGTTAATTATGATTTGTATAAGGGTCCAATAACAAGATCTAGAGCCAAATTACTTAACCAATAGATGAATTTTTTGCTTAATTAGTTTACTTGTGATTTACATCAGACTTGACTACTACCTGATTTAAATACTTTGTAAGCTTTCAGGTTTGACAAGATAAAAGTATTTGAAACTGAGAAGAATGTGAGAGAGGTTGGGGCCAATGCAAGCGAGGAAGGGCATAGAATTCATATGCTAATAAATCAAGAAAAGCTAGAAAGTATCAAGCATGAAGTAGAGATGCCAGCTGAGTGCATAGAAGCATGAGCTGTGCAGCCAAGACGAGAACAAAGGAAGCATTCGTGGAAAACAAAGAAAGAAAAGGGGAAGGAAAAGGGGAGAAGCTTAAGAATCCAAAGCCCAAGTTTTGGATAAAACTTTCAAACCCAATTCAAATTTTCCTCAAACCCAACCGAAATCAAAATTGGAATCAACTTAGAACTCAATTCAGATTCGGTTCGGGACAGCCCACAGGACCCATAATAAAAAGCTCATAACATTCACAAACGGAGTCCAATTTGAGTGCTCTTATACTTGTTGGAAAGCTTATTCTGAGGCCCACATAATGGATAAGGCCCCAGCTTCAGAAACATCATGGATTGACTGCTATATATGAAATAAAGTGGCGGTCAAAAAATTATCTTTTCATTTTATGTTCGTATTTGAGTCCAAGTCTTCTTAGATGTCTTAGGAGTGCTATATAGCAAGCGGTGTGTCCCATGTACCAGATTGGTTTTCATATTTTAAATTAATCATATTCTTTATTCTAGGGTTTAAGCAAACATTGTCCCCACTAGAATTGGGAGTTCTATCTATTTTGCCATTGCATTGTACTTGTGATTTTCTCGTGAGTTGCAAGAGCACATCTACTTCTTTGCATGGTGGTGGACAAGGATCAAAGTGTGTTGTTGGGCGAATTCAAGCGCCATAGGTTTTGGTTACCCATACCGTTGTTGGTGTCGTTCGATTCGTTAGGTTTCACGGATTCTTTAGCATAACTACACTAGTTATCCTCAAGTTATCAACAATCTTACATCGTAAAGATCGAGCGCCCGTATCATCTTAGTATCAGAGCTGAAGGTTGATGCGTAGGATCATCTATCCTTTAGTTTTAATTATGTGTTTAATTCGTCCTATAGTCTAAAACCGAAAATACCAAAAATTATGAAACCCTAGTTTATCAATTTGTTAATTTCTTGTGAGTTTAGTTAGGTTTTGATCCATTATAAATTTTGTTTCATTGCTGATCTTAGTCCTTTGCGTAGCTTGTTCCTTGTTTCTATCCTAAAACCAAAAAACCCAAAATCAAATTATGTTCCTGAATCAATTTTTGTCTAGTCCGAGTTCAATTGGTGCACTGTTTTGTAAATCAGCCATAACTTTTGTGTATGAACTCCGTTTGAGGTGTTCTTTTATTTGTTGAAAAGATTACAATGAGACCTAGAACTTTGTTGTTTTGGACAAGTCCAAATTCGGCTTACTTCTTAGTGTTTTTGACCCGACAAGTTTAGCACCCATAGATTAGAATTTTGAATTCGATTCTAATTTTGAGTTCATCATGGATTCAAATCCTTGTGGAGCGCTAGATGGAAGTCAAGTCTGAGGCTATAAATTCTAAGCCTAGATATCTTTTGGAGCAGTTCTCTAGTAATATTTGCTAGTTATCTATTCCTTGTTCTTGCTAAAGTCTATTGCGCCTTGTGCTTTGTATATATCTAGCCATGTGTAGAATTTAATATTGTGAGCTTCACTTATATCTTTTGAGAACCATATCTTCCTTTGTCAAAACTTTGCTCCTATTGATACTAGCTATTTGATATTTCTTGCAGGATGCTCATATCTATTTTTGTGCACAAATTTGTAAGCAATCTTGTTTGGGTGTTTGCTATTTTTGTTGGCCACATAAAAGAAAGAGCAAAAGAAAGCAAGAAGCAAAGTGTGTCAAATAAAAAGAAGTGAAAAACAGAAGTAAAAGAAAAAGGAAAGTGGCCAAAAGTGTGTACAATATTGCACCAATTGTTTTCTAAATTTCAGATTATGCAGTTGTGTTGATTTTGATCAATCTTGTGGGCTATTATAATAATTGAGCAATTGGCTAGCGTCTCTTGATAACTTGTGCAATAAGAGCTAGTTATTATTCACTTATATTTTCATATTAGCCATTCCTTTAATTGCATTAAGTTACATCATATTTGTTTGTGAGTTGCTATCCTAAACACCTCTTGTTTTGGATCAACAACTAGGCATTGAATTCTAGTTTAGATTGTTACCTAGCTTTACAATAACTAGGATTTTAGCTTGTGGTAGGATATACACTAACCATATTTCCATGCTACACATAAATTTTGGCGAGTTGCAACACTTGGGCATTGAATTTGCTTCACAATCACCTTTGTTTCACTACTATCGCCAAGGTATGTGTTTGCATTATAAGGAAAAGAATAAGAGCTCAAATAGGTGGACCAACTCGAATATGACCTTAAGTTTAAGAAGTTATCTGAAACCAAGAAAGTGACATAAACCACCTTACAGTTTGAAAAATATGCATACACTTAGTGGAGACGATATCCTAAGAAGCATTATGTCACTACTTGGGAAGAATTGAAGGAGGTTATGAGGAAAGAGTTTGTGACATATGAATATGAGCTGGAGTTACTTTACCATGTCGATCTGTCCAATCTTATTATAATAATCTAAACTATGCCATGTATCATACCAACATCATAGAGGCATGTGCAATGAGGGCTTATTTCAAAAGAGGTTTAAATTCTAAGGTCGCTACTTCTGTTCGTTTAAAATATGATGATAGTATGCAATATCTTGTGAATTATGATATAGAGAAGAATAGGAGAACTATGGAGAGGCATACACCATAGTTCAATTTGAGCCAATACTTCAGTTCTTATGCCTCCACTAGTGTGTCACAAGAGAAGATGCCTCCATTAGGGACTTTCCCTTTTGTCAAGGTGTCAAGTAGTGCTGCTCGTCGCTACCCATAGCACATAAAGAGATTGTGGTTGACAGTAATTGCGCCATTGCTAGCCCACGATCTTTGGAGGAAGATATGCATCAAAACCTATGTGAGGATGAGAGTAACATAGCCAAATTGAATAAGAATATTGAAAAGAGTAAACTGTGTGATTTCACCATATCTCAAGTTGAGAGTATCCAATTTGAGAGTGTGAGAGATACACCAAAAGAAATAAGAGAAGTAGATGATAGGCCAAGTGAGGATATTTCTGAAACTAATGACTTACGCTCTACTTCTAGCGTTGTTTCTTACATTATGTAGATGATAGGCCAAGTGAGGATATTTCTGAAACTAATGACTTATGCTCTACTTCTAGCGTTGTTTCTTACATTATGTAGATTGACATTGAAGATGGGGAGTTGAATGATCTACAACCGACACCGTGGAATTAAAAGATGAGGAGATAACCATGGTTGGGGATGGAGTGCTTGCTGCCCCGTGGTTATATCATGATGATTTGATACCTACAACACCTTCATTAACTAAGGAGGACTATAAATGTAACAATATTAGTGCTGAATTTAATTGTGAAAAAGGTGAGTAAATATGAAAACTCATGTGTTCAATGGAAATTCCATATTCTGATTTTTCTAACCTCAATTTACATAATGTGGAATTGATTACTCATAAAAATTTCTTATTAGAATATCTCTTGATGTTTCTTGATATTATATCATGTTCGATGATCGTAGAAAGCTATCTAGTGTGATTAAAAATATTACTAAAATTTCATGTTTAAAATAACTAGTTAGTACTTATGTCTGTACATATATATTCAACTTGTTGGAGATTATGGTATAGATAACAAGTTCTATGTTTATCGAATTTACATTACATGTCATAAGCTTGCTGAATTAAAATTACATGTTTTGTGTAAACAATCTTTTTGTGCAATGTTATGAACCCAATGTGATGAGTTTTAAAATTTTTCTTAAGCTTGTAATTTCACGCAATCAAAAGCTGAGGACAATATTTCTTGAAGAAGTGGAGGATGATGAGGACATCCTTGATACTAGTACATCGTCTATTTCTTCAAGTGTATAAGATGTTAATCATGATTTACATAAGGGTTCAATGACAAGATCTAGAGCCAAATTACTTAACGAACAGGTGAATTTATTTCTTAATAAGTTTACTTGTAATTTACATGAGAATTGGCTACTACCTAACTCAAATACTTTGTATGTTTTCAGGTTTGAGAAGTATTTGAAACCAAGAGGGGTGAGGGAGGATGGGACCACTGCAAGCGAGGAAGGGCATGGAATTCATGTTCTAATAACTCAAAAAAAGCTACAAAGTATCAAGCTGAAGGACAGAAGCAGACTGAGTGTATGGAGCAAGAAGAGCTATGCAGCTGAGACAAGAACAAAGGAAGCATGCATAGAAAAGAAGAAAGAAAAGGAGTAGAAAAGGGGAGAATCCCAAGAATCCAAAGCTCAAGTTTTGGCTAAGATTTCCAATCCCAATTCGGATTTTCCTTAAGTCCAACCGAAATCAAAATCGGAATCAACTCAAAACTCAATTCAGATTTGGTTCGAGACAACCCATAGGGCTCATAATAAAAAGAGATAAATTTAACAAACAGAGTCCGATTTGAGTGCTCTTGTACTTGTTGAAAAGCTTATTTCGAGGCCCACGCAATAAATAAGGTCTTAGCTTTAGAAACATCATGGATTAACGGTTGTCTCTGAAACAAAGTGACGGCCAAAAATTTATCTTTTCATTTTTGTTCGTATTGGAGTCCAAGTTTTGTTGGGTGTCTTAGAGTGCTATATAGCCAACGGTGCACTCCATGTACCAGATTGGACATCATATTTTTAGATTAATTATATTCTTGATTCTAGAGTTTGAACAAATATTGCCTTGCTATAATTGGGAGTTCTATCTGTTTTGCCATTATATTGTTCTTGTGATTTCCTCGTGAATTGTAGGAGCATATCTTCTTCCTTGTGTGGTGGGTGGACAAGGATCAAAGCATGTTGTTAGGCAAATTCAAGCATAATAGGTTTCGGCTACCCATACTGTTGTTGGCGCCATTCAGTTCATCAGGTTTCACAGATTCTTCAGCATAGCCACACTAGCCGCTTTGAAAAGGTGGTGAAAAGTTGTCCCGTTTGTTTATTCGGGGGATGCCATAAGCTGAAAAAACAGGGCCATGGTTGCCATTAGCTAGTTTGGCTAGTGTGTGCACTGCGTCCGGTGAGCGCCTTCTGGTTCCCCTCCTCTCTAACCCTGAGATGAAAGTTGCGTTTTTTGGCAATTGCAAATCGATATTCCCAATTGAATGTTGAGTAGGAAGTTTTGTAATTTTTTTTAGTTGAACGGTCTGATTTGTTTGAGTTGAAAGGCAAATTTTCAATTCAAATTAAGCACCTCAAATTAAAAGTTGGTAACAAATCTGGTTAAAAGAGAGGATTTTGTGAGTACAAATATTTGGTAGGTTTTTGGGATGTGGTTTTAGTGTTTGGTTTAAAATTTTGAATTCAACTGTTCACGAGAGAAGATGAAGAGAGATATTTATATGTGATTTTAGTCAGTATAGATGTAGTCGGAATATTGCCTAATACAATTGATTTGTAGACCCTATTTTGAAAAGACAATGTTTAAAATCTAGTTACTGTAGAAATCTAAACCATAAATAAAAACAACACCCATAGATTTGTTAGTAAAAAGCGGAGGACTCTAATTGGAAAACTGATAGAAGAAAGCGTAATAAGTGGATTTTGTCACTTAAAAGTCTAACGGGGAACCCTTCTGTGCGGGAAGAATATCCACTGCCATTGTTGTTTTAACGGCACCGGCGTGCCTTTACTGTTCGTTACAAATCAACGAAGATTACTTGTTCGTGGAGAAGTTTTTTGTTTCTCCCTCCCGTATGCATTGAGGTGACTACGAAGCCTCAATGGGGAATCCAACAAGCGCTATTCCCTATTGAGTCATGATTAGGGCCCATTTCAAATAAGGATGGGTTTTAGTTTCTAACTTTTAAAAGTTAAATGGTGTTTGAAACATGTTGTTTTTTAATATATTTTTTATTTATATTATTTATAAAGATATAACTATATTTTTTATTTTATAATTAAATAACTCTAGAAAAACTATCGGTCGCTATAACGTTATTTTAGCTAAAATAAAAAGGCACCACACTTTAAAACAAGGCCGCTCTAAGCGAACAGACTCTGCTGCTCGCATGCCACCCGCTGTTGCTCTCTTTTCTTTGTATCAGAAACGATCCACCAGCCATCGTATCTTGACTTGACTACTGCAGATTAGAGATGAAAAATGATAACGGATGATTCGTTTTATTTAATATTTGTATTCGAGAAAACACGAATATTGTAAATAAAATCCGTACTCAAAAATATTCGTATTCGTATTCGAGAATATTTGTATCCGTATTTAAGAATATTCGTATTCGCATTCGTATTCGAGAATATTCATATCCGTATTCGTATTCAAGACTATTCGATTCGTATTCGATCCATTTCTATAACCTATGAAAAATCCGTATGAATTTTGTGATTCAAAATTTGAATTTAGACGTTTTAAAACCAGTAACCGGTGAAAAATCAGCAAAACTGCTAGGAATCCATTTTATCCGATATTCGTATCCAAGAAAATCTGTATTCGAAAATATTTGTATTCGTATTCGAGAATATTTGTATCCGTATTTGAGAATATTCGAATTAGTATTTATATTCGTTTTAAAAATATGGATTCGTATTCGCATTTGAGACTATTCGATCGTATTTGATTCGTTTCCATCCCTACTACAGACCAAGCTAGCACTGTCCACCATGAATATTTCTCCAAAACCCAAAGCTTTCCTTTGCAATTTAATCTCCTCTTGTAACTGGAGTTTTCGTTTTGCGTGGAGTATCTTTGAAGCGAAAAAGGAAACTCTTTTTTAGAACTCTAATCATTTGGATGATAATTGGGCACAACTTCATCCCAGACATTTGATCATATGGAACTAAGAAAGATGAATGGCTAAGACATGGAACATAATGGAAACAGTTGAGAGATCATGAGTTGAGTTACGACCAAAGAGTGCTCAAATTTTTCTCCCTTGTGAACAAGTTTATGTTAGTGATATACCCTAGAGGCAATCATGAAGATTATTGTATCATTTCTATGTTTATGAATATTTGAATAAAATGTTATTTTATTCCTTAAATAAATATCTTTCGTATTGATCAACAAGTATGTGACTTATTCGTGAAACTCTTTATTCATATTTTGATATTATTCTAAATTATCTCTGATCTTATATCATTATGTGGGACGATTATGATTTATAAATCAACACATGTATTGATTGATGATCATGCTTCACGGACCATGGATATAAGATATCAAATCAATAATGTGGACACGTGTTAAAAAACATGATGTTAGATTGACTCATCATGAGATAATGTGAGAATTGTTATATTCTTATGTGTCATCAGTTGATCTCATACATAGTGTATGTAGGATCGTTAGACCTAAGGTCGTTATTGTTTCCTACATGTGTAATAGTTTGCTTAGGGGTTACCAAACACTACTCCGTAACTGAGTAGTAATAAAGGTAGCTTTAGGGTTTGCTATGAAACATAGGAGTAATATGAGCGATCAAGATGGAATTTGCCCCTCCTATATAACAGGAGAGATATCTTTGGGCCCCTCGATGTGATTGGATTAAGAAAGTGAATGACCATGCCAAATATGGTTGTGGAGTTAATCACAACTGAGCAATCCACTACAGGTTCGAGTGAAGGATTGAGCTATCATAGGATAGCACGTTTCACGCCTTGAGTTTGATATGGTATCGTGAGGCACAAGGATCGGTACATAAGCACTATATAGGTTCGTCCGATATGATCTTTATGTGTGTTTAGGAGTCGTAATGTCCTGCTAGGGACCGCTACTGACTTATGGGTGGAAGGAATTTTCGTCCCATGGCCAAATACACATGAACCTATAGGGTCACAAACTTAATGGGCTGGAACGATAAGTGGTCGGATGATAGTTTTCGAGTGGCATTCGATCTCTACTCGTATCAGATATGGATCCGATTGGAGGCTATATAAGGGGAGGTGCGGGGGTTGAGGGATGTATCCCGAAGACGCACCCATCGAAACCACAGCCGCCACCTCTCGTATCCCCTGCCGTGCACGCTAGTGCTAGCACATCAATGCACGGTGCTCCATCCCTGGACGTGTGTACTTCGGTAGAAGCGCTACTGTGACTGTGGCGCTGATCGGGACGATCACGAGGAGAAGACGTTTGGATGGAGGACGTTCCACTACTACCGCTACACCGACGCGCTCTTCGTTGAATCGGTCATTTCAACCCTACTTCCGCTGCACTGCGCGTCTAATGGTAATGATCCATGATCTCTTATTCATATAGCTTCCTGATTTACGCGGTAGAAAAATTTTAATCTACGCTAGTATAACCGCATAACCCTCCTGTATCCCAACTGTTCAGAGAGATTGCGGGTCTTCCTTCTCCATTCACTACTACTACTACAGAAAATCATATTACAGACATTTCAAAAATGTCATCACAGACGGTTTTCTGAATCGTCTGAATTTAGATGGTAACATTGCATTTTTTATTGCTCTATCACTCCGGAATCAAGGTCTCGCGAAAGGAATATATCCATAATCAACCAACTTGTCAGGCTGCACAAGGAATACTTGGATGATGCATGATTGCCATTCAACTATTGCTTGTGTAGCCGACAAGTTCATTGATTATGGATCTGTTCCTTTCGCGAGACCTCGATTCGGAGTGATAAGAGCAATAAAAAATCATTATGCGCAGTGAAACTCTCCATCTGTGTTTATGACATTAGCCACCAAAAAGTACGCCAACTCTCCTCGAACTTGTCAAAGGTCGGGCTGTTTCAATGTAGTTGACGAGATGGATGCAGCCTGTCGATAGGAATATCAATGTGCGTATATATATAACGTGATAAGTATGAAGTAATTATGGGACGATTGACAAACCTTAGAATTGGTAATCCTTGAGGAATCGAGGAGTAGGTTCATATGGTAGCACACGTAGAATCCACACGTGTTGCTCGGTGGCTGCTGGTGGCACTACAAAAAATGCAATGTGTTAATTCAAGAGGCATTACTACCAACTGTTGCATAGGATTAATTAATGTGTAATAGCGAATACCTTAAATTTTCGATCATGTGTTAGGCCTTTGGCCCCTTGCGTGGAGACACCTGCTTTGCAACGTACATCGCGAATGCCCTACGTGATTCGAAAAAGTTGACCTTAGCTATTCGAAAGGAAAGAAAGAGTACAATATATGTATGTATGGAGAAAATGTATGTACATATCGATTACTTGGCTGACAACTGTGAAGTCTATTTTATTCTTACTTAGGGAATAAAGGTATATAGCCTTGTTCTATTTTGGTACAATTACTATTAAAATCCAATGATACTCCTAAGCCGCCAGTGCTGATGCAATGTACCTCTCGACGAAGGATACATCCTCATTGATGGTATGCTCGGCGATCAAGTGTGGGTCCAAGAAACCAACTCATGATTTGGTCCTTCTAGCTTGAGTCACCATGTGTCTATATATACACACACGAAAGTAATAAATTATATATGACATTTATCGGTATGACATGAACAGAGACTGTGATTGTACACACTTACGTCATTCAAAGATCGAATGAGTGAGGCGTCGAGAGCGTTGAGCGTGAAAAGATCAAATAAATCCTCGAAGGTGACCACGAAGGCACAGTCTTGAATACTATGCTCTAAATGAGTCAACGCGAATTTGTGATGACCCCCCGAGTTGTTCTCCCGGCATATTGGACTGTTCCATATACTACTTGTGCAATTGCAGGCAACTAATTGGTAGGGCTTGGAGGCGCGTTACCTCGACCAACGGCTCGCCAAGCACGAATTTTCGGGCCAATGGCAGGTACAGGATATCATCATCGGTCTTCTTCACTTTGCCCTTGCTGCCCTTGCTGCCTCGGCTGTAGGTCGACTTTGAAGGTAGCACCGGTGTTGGTAGTTGCTGCACCGGGAATAGCGCCCATGAACATGACACCGGTGCAGGTAGCGGTGCCGAAGATGGCACCAGTGCATGTAACTGATCTGGTTCAGGTTTCCCTTGTAGAGATGGCACCAGTGCACGTAGCTGATCTGGCACCGGTGAAGAAGCCTCCAGGCAGATATCGCTTTTGGGCCACTGGATGAAGGTTCCAATGGCTTGCCCTAGAGTCACGAGCTCATCGTTGGAGGGCTTCGGTACCGGGACGACCTTGAAATTGGGGTGTACACCATCCACTGACACTTTTCCGAAGCTCGGCGCTAAAGCTTGACGGTGCACCATGACCCCTTGAGCAGATGGATATGCCAGGCCCCAAGCAGCGCACAAGGCAACATAGGCTCCTACATAACGATACAAAATTAGCTACTCCAATTAATAGGCCTATCAACGGATCGAGCATTCCAGAGATAATAATTATTACCTGGATGTCGTCGACAGGAAATCTGGCCTTGTTCTCCGTCGTAGGATTGGACGCGCAACTACTCAGATGGTTGGGCGGGCTAGTTAGCACAGGAGCGGCGGCGGCGGCCTGCTGATTTTCTGTAAATTTTCGCACTTCATCTCTAACATAATCAGCCATATCCACTCTAAGAGATACCATGATCTCTTCTCATAGCCGTGCCTTACGCTCGGCTTTGGTTCTCTTCCTGCGCCGATACAATTCGGGGTCATCTTGGAAACCATGTTTCCAAGGAACGTAAAGCCCAAGGCCGCGGAGAGTATATCGTTCTCCCTCGTTCCCTGGAATGATCCCTGGGATGATTCAACACTCAGCACTTCCTGCAAGAGCACAACATGTCATTTCACTTTCTATGAAGTTGTGAAGTAATTACAAGCTACGTAGTTCGATCAATATCTTACCAGGCGCTGGGACACTTGTTGGTCTGCAGGGTTTTGAAAGGAGACATCCCCCGATGTCGTTGTAGATGATCTTGCTCTAATCCAATTTCGAGCGCGGTCATCCGGGATATTGGCAAATGGCGGGGCGGTGTCCTCCAGGATTGCCTGTTCGTCCTCCCTCCTCCACTGCGGGATTTTACCTGCATACCCAGCTGTGTCAAGTCTGTGGGGGTGTGTGTTTTTTTCCTAGAGGGCCTTGTGCGCCGCACTTGAACTTTTAAATTCTTCGGTCGACTTCATCGCCTTGAACTCTTCTCATTGTGGTTCCAGGAATCGGTATTTATGAAACGGCGTTTCATCCTTCTCCACGTAGTTCTTGACAAGCATGCTCTTGAAGTTCTTCCATGCTTTGCACGCCGCTAGCAAGGCTTGTCGTTGCACGACGTTTTGGTGTTCTACTGGGATCTCGAACGATGCCAAAATTTCTATCAGCAGCTCATGTTTTCGAGTCTCAGGCACGCTCTTCCACAAATCGATTGTGATCTCAATTCGTTCTCGTGCAACTATTCCGATCATTCTTCAGAATGCGTGTACTGCTCGGCGAGGAAGGAGAGGGGTCCCAGATCTATCAACCTCTGTGATGGTAAATCGGCTCTCTGGTTTTTTCGATAAACATCTTCTTTGGAGTTTTGATTTTGAAGCGGACGTATCCGGCGATGATGTTGAGGATGACATGTTGACCTTCGCATATAAGAAAAGTAAGCACAATGTAGCATATACGTAAATAGTGTGGTATAAGCACATACTTAAATTTAATTCCAATCCTAGAAGCCCATAACATAAGAAAGTGCCTAAGAAAAGATACGTACTAGCTAGAGGTGTGCAATCTATCTATAGATGGTGATATAAATGGAGCATATCGGAACTATAAATATTGGCCCTTTTGCCAACCATGTCAACATCTCACTTGGCGAGCTCCTAGCGATTTGGTCCTTCAACCATTGGTTGAACCAACTGTTGTGTTGCCTCATGATCCAAACATCCGGCCGGTCCGGATTCTGTTGCCGAAGCACATCCTTGTGCTGGTCAACATAAGGCGCCACTTCAGTCATGTGTTGCAAGACCGTGAAATGGGCTTGAGTATACACGTCCATATCTGGAGTGATTACTTTCCTTCCGATAGTTCCGATACCCTTCATCCTCCCCTCATGACGAGATTAAGGCAAAGCTATCGGTTGAATCTGATCCATATAATCGACACAAAACTCAATGACCTCTTCGCTTGCATAACCTTCGATGATGCTGCCCTCCGGCCGAGATCAATTCCGTACGTAGGACTTGAGAATTCCCATGAACCTCTCAAATAGGTACATGCTACGTAGGAATACGGGCCCGCACATTTTTATCTCCCACACAACGTGAACAATGAAATGGACCATGATATCGAAAAACGAAGGAGAAAAATACATTTCAAGATGACATAGAGTCATCACCACCTCGTACTGCAGAACATCTAGTCCTTCGGGATCAATGACCTTCTGAGCAATTGTGTTAAAAAATAACATAGCCTCATAATTGTCTCTCGAACTTTGATTGGCATAATATTTCTAATTACAATAGGGAGCATCTCATTGTTCCATCTGCTATGTCGGCTGCTCATGCTACTGAAAGGATTCATTCCATCTGTACTAAGTGCGAACCTTATATTCCTTGGTTCTGCACCGAAGTCTGCAAAACTCCTATCGATGCTTCTCCATTGGGCAGAATCAGCAAGGTGTCTTAGCATTTCATCCTTCTTGCGCTCATCCGAGTGCTAACGCAGCAGTTTTGCCTCCTTTGGATTTGCAAAAAACCTTTTCAAACGGGGAATTATAGGAAAATACCATGCCACCTTAGCAGGAGGTCCTTTCTTCACCTCTGTTCTCTTGCTGTCATCTGATTGATTGTTACGTTTGTATCGGGATGCGTTGCACACCGGACATACATGCATATTTGCATACTCTTTACGGTAGAGGATACAATCGTTCGGACATGCATGTATTCTTTCTACTTCCATTCCCAACAGACAAAGAATCTTCTTGGCTTTATACGTAGTTTTAGGCAACTCATTTTCCTCCGGAAGCATGTCCGCTAAAAGACCTAGTAGCGCCGTGAAACTTTTGTCGGACCAACCGTTGCTTGCCTTCAATTTCAACAGTTCAAACACGGCCGACAACCTCGTGTACTTTGACCTGCAGCACGTGAACAAAGGTTTCTCCGAGTCCTCCATCAAGCCCCGGAATTTAACATACTCTCTCATCATAGTTCTCTTCTACATCGCGAAGCATCTGATCCAGATTTGTCATCGTGCAACCTTTCCGAATCCGAACCACAATCGACATCATCCGGCGGCATGTCATTCACTTTCACCGCGATGTCATCCGTGCACATCATTCACTTCACCGCGATGTCATCCGTGGCATATGATCATTGACTTCGCCATGACTGGTCCAACACGTATAACCCTTTTTGAAACCCCGAATCAAGTGCGCTTCAATTTGCCCTCGGTTCTTAAATATATTTAAATTCTCGTAGTCAGTGCATGGATAGTATATATATTCCACCCCTTATTCAGCATATCCTCCTCGGCAGCTCTTGTAAAAGTAGACAAGCCATTAATGTATTCTTCACTCCCACGGTTCGCGGCATACATCCAGCTTCGGTACTACGTTATGTATATATATACCAACTTAGTATTAAAAATTAAATTAATTAATTATTACTACATATATACCACATGCATTCAGGCTTTGCTAGCTTAATTCATATTATAAACACAACAACTATTATATAACCAACAATTTTGCAAACCATCTTCAATAACACTCACCAATTACTAATTAGATCTAAATTGTAATGCAAAGAAAAATAAATTTCATTACTAACCATATGTAGAGCAGGAAAGTATGAATCTTCAAAGCTCAATCTCTGTCTCCTCCCACCAAATTAATTGGTCTGAAATCGCCTAGCTTGCCTTCTGAGTGAAAGAGTACAAAGACCGCTAGATCTGGATCGAAATGAAGATAGATGCGGTCTAAGCAGCGCAATAAATATGTAGCGTCATTATCACAGATGATTTTTTATTAAAAACCGTCTGTGAAAATTCTGAGATCATCACAGACGGTTTTAAAAAAACCGTCTGTGATAATATGGAATTATCACGACGGTTTTAATACAAACCGTCTATGATATCACAGACGGTTCAATGGTAAGAACCGTCTGTCATACTCGTTTTCTCCGACACCATCAACACAGACGAGATCCAAATTAAAACCGTATGTGTTATTGACGGTTACAGACGGTTTTGTCAAATTGTCTGTGATTTACCGTCTATTATTAGATTTTCTGTAGTAGTGATTTGCAACGAATGGCTGGATGGAGATAAAGGCATGCACTACGGGTTCAAGACTTTGCCGAGTGCGGTGGCACTCGGCAACGAGAAACACTCGGCAAAGTCTTTGCCGAGTGCCACCCACATAGCTCACACGTCATAGTTTCGACAAAGAAGAGCTCTTGCCGAGAGCTTTCATCGAGCACTCAAGAACGTCTTTGCCGAAAGTGCCGAAACGACCCTCGGCAAAAAGGACGGTGGACGGCGAGAACACGGTGACGGCGTCGCTTGCCGAAAGTGCCGGGACGGAATGGCACTCGGCAAAGCTTTAAACTTTGCCGAGTGTTCGGTAAAGACACTCGGCAAAGTCGAAGTTGTCGAGTGTCATAGTAAAAACACTCGGCAAAGTTTAAAACTTTGCCGAGTGTTTTTACCACGACACTCGGCAAAATCACAACACTCGGCATAGTACGTTCCCGAATGCCCGAACGTTACTTTGCCGAGTGTTTTACCATGACACTCGGCAAAATCACAACACTCGGCATAGCACGCCCCATAATGCCCGAAACGTTACTTTGCCGAGTGTTTTACCATGACACTCGGCAAAGCCTCCCTTTGCCGAGTGTAACACTGACAAAGTGGCCAAAACCGCCTATTTTAAATGTTTATTGCACCCCACTCAAACAAATCACAATATCACGATATAGCAACAAGTAATCACCACAAGTAATCACATATATCACATATAGTCCACAATATATCACATATATCACCACAAGTCACAATATATCACATATATCACCACAAGTCACAATATATCACATATCACAAGTCACAATATCACATATAGTCACAATATATCACATATCACATATATCACATATCACAAGTCACATATAGTCACCCCGACTGATGTGGTGGGTCATGAGGCATATTATTCGAAGCCGCCGATTGATTCTGCACAAAAGAGAAGAGATTGCATGTGTGAGACAAGATTTAAGGTAGGAACATACAAACTTAAACATTCATACTCCACTAGAAACTCACAGGAGTAGTTGCAGGAGGAGGTGGAGGGAATAGCTCCGGTGGCAGAGGTTGACCCATCCTCTCGCCAAGACTTTGCATCCATCAAACATCTGCGTCATCCTCTGCCGCCGGCCTCATTCCTCTGCCGATCGGCCTCCATCCTCGCCTCCATCTCCTCCCGTAGCCTCTTCTCTTCTTCCAGCTGGGCCTACAATATTTCACCCCA
This sequence comes from Bonia amplexicaulis, assembly GCA_036346245.1. NCBI lineage: Eukaryota > Viridiplantae > Streptophyta > Magnoliopsida > Poales > Poaceae > Bonia > Bonia amplexicaulis. The sequence goes on from CM070736.1 coordinate 29,029,897, forward strand.
ATGTTACAATGCAAAGCAAAGGTATGTAAAAATTAATGAACGACGAATAAAACAAAAATAACCTGGAGTGCCTCCATCCGGGACTGTGCAGTGTCCGGCCGTGGGCGAATGGCCGGGCTTGAGCTCGTGCTCCTTGCTCGAATCTGGGAGAGAGTGGGAGTAGTGGCCGTGTCGAGTGTGCTGTCGCCAATCCAGTACCGCCCATGCTTCTTGCCTCCTCCCACCCTCATGACGACTTCTCCATCAAGGTCCTGGGTGCTCGGATCGTACTCTGGCCCATGGACCGCCCTTGCCATCGATGTGTACTCACCGAGGCGGTGTGTGGACGGTCGCATTGCTGTACACCGAGGGCGGGTCCTCCGGTTGTAGTCGACGTCGGACGTCGCCTTGCCCTTGTGGGCCAAAGCCCATGCCTTGAACTGGGAGCAAGGCTGGCCACCATGTGACGACGATCGCAAAAAAAAAAAGCAAGATGATTAGAAATTATGCGAATTGAGCGTTATAATAAAGAAATGAATTGCGCACCCATGTAGCCGCGAATTCGCCGAGGCTCTGGTTGCCTTGATGGTGTGGTGCACTGGCATCATCAAACGCCGCTCCCGCAAGCGTGCCAGCGTCTCCTCCCACTCGGCGCACCACTTGTCCACCATCTCGTGCTCAAGCCTTTGGAGATCTTGGGCGCACCACCACGGAGGCACCTACACGTCATCAAGTATATAACATATAAGAAGATCAAATTAAGCGTACTTAATCTCGAAAAAATTAGTATTAATGTTCTATATTTATCGGCATGTAGTCTTCCGGTCACCTCATGTTTCTTGCTTGAGTTTTGTTGATCTTCACCCAAGGTGCGTGGCGTTGTATGTTACGATGGTTCGGATGCGCGCCTCGTAATGCATGTCCTTCACGAGTTTATAACAGCTTTATGAGCCACACTAGCCGCCTTAGCCTCATATCCTCCCGGCATCCGAAGAAATCCTGCATATAGACGCGATGTATCCGGTCATTATTTCAAGAATGTCCAATGAATGCGATGTATTGAGCAATATAGTGCGAGGAAGACTTACCCACATCTCGTAGTCACCGCCGCCTTGTTGGCGAACCACCGCCATCCCGATCCGTAAATCGGGAAGGCGACGTAGTGGTCCCACGTAGGGCGGCTCCCGCCTCCGCCAAACGCAACCGGGCCGTGGAAGTGTAGCTCTGCACAAAAACCTGGATGCCATTGACATGGCGTTTGTGATCACCGCACCACAAGCGCCCAACCCCGCCCAAGTGATTAAGATAAATTATTAGTTTCTATTGTGATTTTCAATATATCAAATGAAAAGTAGTGATAACATCTAAAGTTACTTACCTAGCCCGATGGGTCGAATCGTAGGCGTCTCTCAAGAGGTATCGGTCGCCTCGGGAGGGTCGAGGGACCTCGCAACCAGACACCGACGAACCGAGGAAGCGGAATCCTGCCGCCTCCTCCTCCTGCTCCTCCTCTGCTCCCGCTCCCGCCTCCTCCTCCTGGTCCCCTCCTCCTCCCTCCTCCTCCGCCTCCTCCTCCTGCTCCTCCTCCTCCCGCCTCCTCCCGCTCCCTCTCAAGAGTGCTCCTGCCTCCCCGCCGCTCCTCCCGCTCCTCCTACTCTTGCTCCCCGATCGCCATTGCATCGGGCCGTCTTTGGTAAAGCGACCCACGTTCCTCATACCGCCCACCATCTTTGGTCAATCACCGCAATTAAAAGAGTAAACCAATAAGCACGAGATAAACAAGACGTACTTAGAAAGAGATGCAAAATAAACAAAACATAATTAGAAAATAACAAAGTATTACATGTATTAGAAATAATCATCATGATCGGGATTAGCTGGATCATAAGTCTCATCATCAGTATCAGCCATATCCATATAATCAACACTATTCAAAGGAGCAATGTTGTCATCACTGTCATTGCCTAAATGTAATCGTGAAGTAATTCTAAGTCCTTGATTTTGAACCTCATCTCCGGCGTCCTCGTCAACAACCCTTTCATCCTCTACTTCCATTCCGATCGCTTGGTTAAGTCTATCTCAAACCGCCTTCTAGCCCCTCTTCTTGAAAGAACTCTCCGTCATATGTGTTTGGGTCAAAGTTGTAATCTTCATTGTTTGGGACAAGTAGTTTACCGTGTGGCGATACCTTGTACACAACATCCCCAACCCTTAAGACGGTCGTCTTTTTGGCACGGGTATGAGAGATAATAAACTTGCGTGGCCTGTTGAGCCACAATATACACATCGTCTCCTGGTAAGACGGATGACTGTCGAATTTCGACTAGCCCAAGATTAGGGTCCGTCTCGTTACTTGTGATCAAGCCAATGGCATTTGAATATGACAGATTAAGAGGTTTGCAACCATGAAACGTGAGTTCGTATATTTATTCAATTATTCCATAATACTCGACCCCATCAAGGCCAGCGTAAAACTCCGGTATTTGTGGTTCTTCGATTGGGCGACTTTGCTCATGTCTTGTTGTGTGAAAGCGATATCCATTCACGTCATAACCGGTAAATGAGCTTACCCTATAGGCACAGCCATCGGCAACCTGTCTCAACTCGGCACTCATAGACGCATCGGTTTGGCCCTGCAAGCTCAAGCAGGATAGTTCGTTATATTATTCGCCCGTACGAGCAACTTGTAATGTCAAACTAAGTACGAGCTAAATTGGACAGTACCTTCTGTTTGAACCAAGAAATGAAATCGGGCATTCCAGCTCCGTGCCACGGCTAAGAAGGGTCTCGACTTCTGGGTAGGTTCCCTTGATTCACGCCGAATTGATGATGAAATTCCCTACACCAACGAGAAACAAGGGGTTGGATGCGAATAGTGACTACTCGAGAACAAGTTTGTTGACAACTTACCGCATGTACGGCTCCACTTTAAAGGTTGTTCAACACATATAGCATGATAGTGCGCCACTCTTCATGTTTCAAGGTCTTGGGGTCATCACTTGCACCGAGTTGCCCTCGGAAAATGCTGAGGTTCGATTCATTTTCGCCAGCATTGTAACGAGGGGGTGGATTGTGCACGCTAGGAAGGTTGTCACCATAGTACGTTGTAGTGAAGTTTGACACCTCCTCCAAAATGTATGCCTCTGCAACGAAGCCTCAATTTTGCATTTATTTTTACATTTAGTTCGATGAACCTTTAGACATCTCTCAATTGGATAGCACCAACGCCTGCAGACGGGCCCCCATTCGTGCCTCATACGGAGGTGCAAAATCAAATCTTGCATCGGATTGAAGAAGCGGGTGGAAAGATCTTCTCTAACTTACGAGCAACACGGTGCCATTCTTTCCAAGTCTGCAATCACGGTCCGAGATAACTCCTTGGCACAAAGTGGCGGAAGAAATTGCTCAACTCGCCAAAGACTAGCCGACATGCTCAGAACATAGCCTCGAACCATCATCGAAGAAGCCGCTCAAGCCATATGTGGTAGTCATGACTCTTGAGCCCATTGATTCGCATAGTAGATAAGTTCACTCCCTTCTCGATTATTTGCATACCCATCGTGGAACATTAACGTTTGGAACCATTGTAGTACTTCCCTCCTTTGGGGCCTCGGTCAAGGCGAATTCGGCCTTAGGCTTTCTCCATGTCCCGCCGCCTCTAGGAGGCTTCATTTCTTGCTTTGGTCTATCGCATAACGCTGCGGATCCACTCTAGGCTTAATGTTGTCCTTTGTCTTATCGTGAATGTCCATGATTGTTGCCCAAAGTGCCTCGGCGACATTCTTTTCAAGGTGCATTACATCAATGTTATGTGGAAGAAGAAGGTCATCAAAATAGGGAGCCTCAACAAGCCCGACTTATGAGTCCATGCATGTTGCTCACCATATCCCACAAAACCACCTTCTTCTTGATTGACCTCGAGAGCATCTATCTCGAGCACGAACCGCTGCACGGTCATCATCTGCGGTGCGGGGTCTATAACCACGACACCTTTCAGAAAGTTCTTGACGTCTCGTCGAATGCATGGTCAAGAGGAGGAATTGTCGATGTTTGTCGAACGAAGAATACTTGCCACCCTTCAAAGAACCAAATGAACTTGAGCGCCTTGCATACCGGGCATGGGAACTTCCCATGAACACACCACCATGAGAATATCCCATACGGGAAGTCATGCAGGGAGTAGTGGTACCAAACATGCATTTTGAAGTTTCTCTTTGTAGCTCGGTCAGTATGTCCATACCCCTTCGTCCCAAGCACGGACCAATTCATCAATCACAGGCTCCATGAACACACCCATATTATTCCCGGGTGTTCGGGAATTATCAACGACAAGAATATGTTCATCGTTGGAAGAGGACGGGGAGATTGAGGGGATAACGAACACGGGCCAACAAGTGTATGGGCGGCCATCATTCCATAAGGATTGAACCCATCATTGCCGCCGCAACACGTACATTACGAGCCTCTAGAGCTTTCTCACGATGAATCACATCAAAGTGGGTCCATGCTTCACCATCGGATGGATGTACCAGCTTCTCAGGATTGTATCGACGTCCATTTTTGTGCCATGTCATCTGTTTCGCGGTTTCCTCGGTCATGTATAGCCGTTGGATTCTCGATATGAATGGAAGGTACCGTAGGATTTTCACGGGGATCGCAAGCTGCCTCTTCTGACCATCACCAGAGTCCACCTCCAGGAACCTAGAGGATCCACACTTTCCACGATACTTTGCTTCCGCGTGTTCTTTCCTAAATAGGATGCACCCTTTGGACAAGCATGTATCTCGCTCATATGGCATCTTAAGTGCACGAAGGAGTTTCTTTGACTCGTACATGCTCTTTGGCAGAATGTGACCCTCCGGAAGCATGCTGCCAAAAACTGTCAACATAGCATCGAAGGCGTCTCGACTCAAGCTAAACTGGGACTTCAAGGCCATTACGCGTCCAATGCCATCCAGTTGAGAAACCTTCGTCTGGCCGTGAAGGGGTTTCTGTGCCGCAGACAACATGTCGTAGTACGCCTTTGCGGTTGCCTCTGGCTCCTCCTCCCTACGTCCTTCAGCGAAGTGTGCTTCATGATAGTCATTTAACATGTCTCCTACCCCGCCATCAGCATCATAATCCTCGACGCGTGGTCTCACGACCTCCTCTCTCATACGATCGGATTCACCGTGGTAGATCCACCGGGTATAGTCTGCCGTAAATCCAAACTTGCAAAGATGTTTACCCATGACCTCCTTTGTTTGTCGACGCGTGTTTGCACATCTGCTGCAGGGACACCAAGTGGCACGCGCTCCTTTAACCTTGGCAAATGCTAGTTCCAAGAAAGCATCGGTCTTCTCAATCCATTCATCGGACAACGAACCCTGACTTGAGCGGCCCGTGTACATCCACTCACGGTCATCCATCCTCTAACATATCGGGAGTAATATAAGAATCAAATGCATCTACGATCTTTCTCCTATCTAATAGGTGAAGATAGGTCCTAATCTCACTGAGGATGCGTAGATGAGGTTAGTTTCCATGCTCTACTCCTATCCGAGACAGAATTTCGGCAGCACCTCCCCGCTGTTCTCCAAATACACGCCCTGGCAGGGAGATTGTGTATCCGGAGAACAACAGGAGATGTGCGAAACTCTCACGGATCGGAGTAGACCATGGAAACTAACCCCATCTACGCATCCTCAGGTTGTCCAAAAAACGTGGACAATTGAAACAGATACGGTTATAGATATGCAAAGATCTGCATATTTCCAACCGTATCTCTTTCGAACGGGAGACGCCTAACTAGGTTACGCCTAACCAGAGAATAAACTGGGCCTAACTCACATGATCAAAACCAAATTCCCTAGTGCCATTTGGGCCCAAACCCTAGCCCCGGCCCATTTCTTTCGGCCAGCCCAGCCCAGACTTTGTGTGCACCGTCTCTGACGCGGTCTCTCGGTGTCTGTGCCGTAAATTCGCAGTTTGCATATCCAAACAACAAATATTCATAGTCTGCAGACTATATGTCCAGACTGCGGCTGATTAATTGCAGACTATATATCCAGACTATAAAAATTAAAAATGCACATAGTTTGACAGTGTGCCATGTTCACATATTTCCTTTTTTACAATTGATAGGTGCTATTAACAGATCTTCACATATTTGAAATGTGGCTATTAACAAATTAAGTATGCCATCTTCACAGATTTGAAATGTGGCTATTAACATATAAGCATATAACAAATTAAGAGTGACTGAGTGAGGAACTTTAAATAGCGTAAAATGTTAAAAGGCGTATTTGTCGCTTTAAATAGCACTCGTCAACTAGTTCTACTCTCTGCTCGCTTGGTCTTGTATAAATGAGGTTGCGGTTCTTTGTGTATATGGCAACCCTTTCGATCGGTTCAAGCAATCATTACCCATTGTGTCACTTGATGACATGATCTAATAAAACAATGGCGTAATCCAGTCCCAATGTCCCGTATATTCTGTTCCAGATTTAGATCATGGAAAAGTTGTAGGCACGCATCTGGTTCAGGGGTTGCAGAATGAACGCCTATCAAGAAAGAAGGAAACGCAACCAACCTGAATTCACACTTAATCCCAATTGTGTTCCACTGTCAGATGTTCCACAATGCCAAGGGAAAGCCTGCACAATCCAACCATTCACCTGCAGCAATATATAGGAGATGAATGGATAATGGATGACTTCTCGCATCAGAAATTAAGGGTTCAAGCACATTAGGAGCAAACCGGCGCGGCGCGGCGACGACGAGCGCTGGCCACCGGCGCTGGGAGGATAAGCGGCGGTTGTTGGCGATGACGGACCTGCGAATTGGTGACGGCAAACCGACGAGCGGCGGACGGCAAACCGACGAGCGGCGGACGGCAAACCGACGGCAGCCACAGCCCAAGGGACTAGGAGTCCAAGACTTGGGGAAGCGCTGCCGCTGGGGGGGATGAGCGGCGGCGGCGGGCGCGCGGGGCGGGCGGGCGGCGGCGGGTGTGCGGCACGGCGGCGGCGCGCGCGGCGGGGTGTGCGGGCGCGCGAGGGCGGGCGGCGGCGGGCGCGGGCGCGGGTTTGCGTGGCTGCGGCGCTGGGAAACTATTAATGTACTACTGGTGTATTGTTTGCCGAGTGCCCCGATCGGCACTCGGCAAACCCTTGCCGAGTGCCCCGATCGGGCACTCGGCAAACTAATCTTTGCCGAGTGCCTCCCACAATGCACTTGGCAAAGATTTTTTTTTAATAAAACTTCCTTTCCTCTCTTTTTTTCATAGCGTGTTTTACAAATTTGCTTGAATGTACTTCGAAAATGCCTTATCAAATTCACTCAACAATGCATATTAGACCATTATTCGATGCTTCTACGAATATTAGACCATTATTTCATGCAGTTATAGCTCAAATTCAATTTATATCAAGTAAGATTCTATAATTGCAGTTGCAGTTTAAAAATTAAAATTATCAAATGGATCCGAAAAATTACCAAAATTTCACATGAAACAATCTCTGTTGTCTATTGCCTGTACAAAAAGTTTTGTAGTCAAACCACAATTCGACCGTCACTTTGATTCCAAATCTTACCGGATCCGTCTCAACTCTACGCTTCTTCTTCAGAATTGCTTTAGTTTGTAAACATCGTACGTGACAACTTATGCGAAATCTTATCAATTTTTTACCACAGCCTCCACGTATAATATCATGACATCTTGACAAATCTCATGATTTTCAGAGTTCGTTTGCTTTTTTTAAAATTTAAAAACCATTCGGCCACACGTTTGTGGTCGTGTTTCCTGAACAAGATGTTCGAAATTCCTTTTTATTTAACAGGTAAGGCCTCAAATCGGGCTGAATAACATGAATATCATTTTTCTACTCATTTTTTCCTATTATTTGAATCACTTGCAGTTCAAATTTGACTTGATTCCGGACACTCGGCATATAGGAGCTTTTCGGTAGTGATGGTTTACACATCTGTCAATCTTCGTCAAGAGAACCATTGGATTACACTGGATAATTTCTACGTCAAACACATAATACAAGCTGCGAAATGAAAAACACCAAATACTACAAGGAGATAACATAACATGAAAGTACGACCAGTATGCGTACAAACGATGCCACGCGCGTACTAACGTACATACATACAAATCGGATGGATCTCCTAAGGTGAGAAAGTCCTCGACTACTCCTTAGCAATTTTATTTTATTATGCGTGCATGCATACCTAACACTCATGCATGGAGGGAAAGCAAAATACTACATGCTGGTTACGGGATAGTGCTGGCTGGCGTCTCAGGCCTGGTCGTGACGCCGGCGTGCAGGAGCAGAGCCCAGACGAGCGTGACGAACTCGCCGCCGCGCGCCATGGCCTTGACGTGTCCCTTGACGTTCTCCGACGGTGCCACGAAGAGCAGCGCCTCCGACCAGAAGTTCGCCAGGAACAGCCACGCCGATGCCTCGTCCTCCGCGTACTCCTCCACCAGCCGCTGCCCTAGCTCCGCGCCCAGCCGCAGCACCTTGTCACGCGCACTCGCGCCCAGCGCCTGCACCAGCCTTTCGTACCTCTGCGCCGTCGACTCGCTGGCGCCGTCCTCCCCCAGCGCCGCACGCACGTCCTGCACCACCTCCCTGTACCGTCTCTCGGTCCACGCGGGGCTGTCCGGTAGCAGCTCCGGCGCGGCTGCCGCCAGGTATGCGCAGTAGTACGACAGGTGGCAGGCGGCGGTCATGTCGGCTGAGGCCGACGTCGGGGACGCCGCGTGGGAGTACTTCATCTCGAAGAGCCTCGTGCCGACGTGCCACGCGAGGATATATTCCGATGTGCTACTTCCGTCTCCGTCGGACGCCAAGCCTTTGTGGGAACCGAACCACGCCCAGCCGACCTTGCCGCTGACTCGCCGCGCCACAGCGCTACCTTTGTTCATCCGCCCGTAGCCGCTCCTCAGGGACCTGAGCGCCGCGTCCTTCACGGCCGGCGAGACCTCGACGGACCTCATGAGACCTGCCCGGCCGTAGATTTGTTCCGACAGCAGCCCGGACCGCCTGCTGAACCGGCGGGGCTCCAGCACAGAGTTCTGCCCGATCTTGTCGCGCCACCGCCTCGCCGGCCTGAACTGCAGCACCAAGGCGAGCGCCGAGTGAGCGCAGCGCGATCGACGCCACAGCGACTCGCGCCTGACGTAGTGGCCGAGCAAGGCCATCTTAGTCCAGTTGGAGCACACGCCGACGACGATCTCCCAGGTCTCGGTGAGCACGACGGCCAGCAGGAGGGCGAAAGTGATGATGTAGGGAGCTGGGTTATTAATGGTGAAAACGACCACCTTCTTATCATGATAAATCCATCCCACGGTGAAAGCTCCGACGACGATCAGGACGGAGAAGACGTAGTTGAGAGCGGCGCACCACCCGCTGAAGGAGCACAACGGGAGGGAAGAGTAGTAGAAATCACTTGCAAACCAGAGCTCATCCACAAGGACTCGGAACACTCGGTCGGCATCACCGGTGCCGGCGCCGGGCGCGTCCATGCCTCGGAGCACGAAATCAAGAGCGTCGCTGGACCCAGCGTCTGCCAGGGGGTACCCTGACAGCCGCCGTCGAAGGCTCTTGAACAGGGAGTAGGAAAGGCAGAGGTCTCTGAGCAACCGCCGCTTGGCGAGGAGGCCGTCGCCGTGATCCGACAGCCGCCACACGCGGTCGAGTGTCACCAAGTCGCTGAACTTGTCGTCCAGAACGGAGCGCTTGATGCGGTACCCATGAGGGCTTTCCTCTACGTGCTTCTTCCTCTCGCCCATCACTATGTAACGCGGCACTCGCTCATGGTCCTGTTCCACGAGCTGCGCCATGTAGCCGGAGATAAGCCGGGCGTTCTTGCCCAGAGCGAAGGAGCGGCCCGCGCTCCAGAAGGCGACCAGCTTGAGCGCCATCTTGGCGGAGCCTAGCACGCAGAACGCGATGAAGATGGCTATCCTCACAGTGCCCAACCATTCGGCCACTGGAATGCACCGGATGATAAGAATGGCCAGCCAGACGTACTGAGCGAGGTTCTCCAAGGGGGGGCGGATCTTCTGGCCGTCGATGCTGACGTCGCCGGTGGAAGGCGAGACAGCGGCGGCAGCGACGGCCGCCGCCGCGGTGTCGGCATTGCCCTTGATGATGAGGATGAGTACTATCCACAGGAGGATGGTCCACATGCTCTGGACGTCTGGGTTTTCCGAGCCGGTGGGTTGGGAGGAGCCGTCTGGTTTTTTCTCCTGGGCCTTCCTCCGCAAGGTGGAGATGACGGAGGAGGTGAGCGGGAGGAACACGGTGGAGGCGCCCCAAACGAAGAACCGGAGCGCCGGGTGGCGGGTGCGACGGCCGTACGTGCTAAGCGCCACCAGCAGAACGGCGAGCACGGCGGCGGCGATTATCCCGGCATGGGCGAAATCGTCGCTGGACGACATTGGACTTCTCTCTGTCCCTGTCATTTTGTGTGTAGTTTGTTTCTATAGGAAGCCAGGGAGGTGATCAATACTAGTCAGTAGACGGAGTCCTGCGAGCATATATAGAGTTATAGACAAGTGAGCTTGTGCGAGGATATTTTTTCGACTGAGCGAGCTTGTGCGAGGATATTTTTTTCTTGAGGAAGTTCAAAGACAATCAATCACATCACGTATTAATAAATGAACAGTTAACATCGATGAAGGGGCCACGCATGTGCATAGGTTGTTACAAATGATAACAGAGCATCAATCCTCGATGAAGGGTCACTTATGTGCATAGGGTGTTATAAATGATAACAGAGCATCAATCCTCGATGAAGGGGTCACGTATGTGCATAGGGTGTTATAAATAATAACAGAGCATCAATCCTCGATGAAGGGGTCACGCATGTGTATAAGGTGTTATAAATGATAACAGAGTATCAATCTGCCCATGGGCGTCAGTCCTTACAGGATCATGATGATAATTAGAAAGTGGATGATTACAGTGCACAGTAAATTTCTTTTTGTTAAACTTTATTGTCCCTTGATTTTCAATCTGTCACAGAATAAAAACATGAAAACAAAACAAAAGAACAAAACAAGACAAGAAAAATAGCAATTTCTCTTCTAGCGAAATTTGGACGTTTTTGGCACTGTTGGTCTCGTGAATTCCGGAAGTAGCTCCCACCCGAAAGAAATTCCCGATGTGGCCCCCTGCCGACCGCACGACTCGCCAGGGGGCGACACGTGGCGATCGTGCGCGCCGGCGGCGACGACAGCCGAGTCGTGCGGTCAACGACCGCACCACTCGCCAAAATCACTGTAGCACCGAGTGGTGCGGCCGGCGACCGCACCACTCCATTAATCGTGCGCCGCCCGACCGCACCACTCGCTTGCTACAACACTAGGGTTTGCACCGATCGTTGTTTTTTCATAATTTAAGCGATATTTTTTGTATTATTAGATAGTTAAATAAATCTTTTGTAATGATAAATATTATGCATATACATGTAATCCATTTGATGTGGAGTGCAGTTTGCTGGTAGTGTAAATTTTTTTTGCAATTACGAAAAAAAAGAATTTAGGTTGGTAGAGTACGAATGAATTTTGTGAAAAGTAACGATTAGTGTATTTGTTATTTTCGTACAATCTTGATCGTGAAAAATATGTTAAACTAGCAATAACACTTTTGAAGATGTTATGTTGTTTTATTGGAAGAAATTTAAAGAAAATTTTTTTGAGGACAACTGTGATATGAACAATTAGACGAAAGGAAGGAAAGTGATATTTAACACGTAGGAATCGTTGAATGCGAAAACACGAGATAATAAGCTTAGCTGAATAGAAATGAGCTTCACAATACATCTGGGAGTTACATGACGCGTACATTTTTATTACATGCATAACATATAGCATGATATGCGACTAATGTACCCAATCGCCAGACCTCTTGTGTGGACCGGGCCACTTTCCTTCCTTGCCCGCCGACGTCGAACTCCTCCGCGGCCTCTTTTGCACGAGCCGCTATTTCCCTCTTTCGTCGCGCTCCTCTCGCGAGCCTCCGGTCCCTCGCGTGCACGCATCGAGATGGGCTTGCGATTCGCGTTGTATCGCAGGTGTGCTCGTGGTCGCGGCGCTCCTCCTGCAGCAGCTCTTTGTCCTGGTTGACATTCCACTCCTCGAAGTCGAGGGTCCATTGGTCAGCAGGGTGGATCTCAAGATCGATCCATTTGCGGTAGGTACATAGGGGCTCCGGAGACTGCAAAACGAGGGGAGAGAATGTTAGTACGTGATGTGAAGGAGGAGATGTTGGGAAAATGGTGCATGTGTTCATTCTGGGTTGCCGATAGGATGAGGTGTCATAACGGCGGTTGGGGTATTCACGGAGTAGTTTTGAACCCCGAACGCATACCGGTGATGCGTTCCTTCGATTTGACGAACTTGCACGTGTCCCGCACCAACAAAGGGGTGTCTCCCCTCGGTGGGAGTTGCGCGACGCTCGTTGGGGACGCGGGATTGGGTTGTTGCTCTGCTGCCGCTCATTGCGGGAGTGACCCTTTAGCACGCTGGGCTTGTTCTACCCGGGCCGCAATAGCCCTTATTTTCTCATCGCGAGCGGCAGCTGATCGTGCTAGGTCACGGGTGTCCTTCCATTCCTTCACCATCTTGTCTCATTGCTTCTTCTGGTTTTTTTTGTCCATCCCGGTGAGGTGAAGGAAGCGGTGTAGTGTGGTGTTTGGAAGTGCGGTGTGGGGTGCGAAATGGAATGCACACCAATTTATAGGGTCCATTATCACCGAGGGCTGGCCTCTTTTGTGTTGGCATCGAGTAAAGCTAGCATCTTTTGACATATCGCTGAGTAAAGTGGCCTATTTTGTCATTTCACTGAGCAAAGCTAAAGCTGGCATGTTGGCATCTTTTGTCATGTCACTGCGCAAAGCTGGCATCTGTTGTCGTGTCACTGATGAAAGCTGCCCCGTGTTGTCATGTCACTGCGCAAGGCTGCAGTCTTTTGTCATCTCACTGAGCAAAGCTAGCCTCTTTTGTCATGTCACTGACCAAAGCCGCACTCTTTGTCATGTCATCGCGCAAAGTCGGCATCCGCTCTTTGTCATTTTTCGTCATGGAGTAAGTTCTCTCGCTTGGTATTTATAGCACGGTTGGGGTCCAATGACATTGTACGCAGAGAACCCTATAAATTGAACACACAAGCTCCATTTCTTCGTCTTTGAAAATTTCATTTCTAAGTCGACGGGCGAGTCGGTTTAGTGTATTTGTGATTTTTGTACAATGCTGATCGTGAAAAATATGTTAAACTAGCAATAACACTTTTCGATGATGTTATGTTGTTTTATGGGAAGAAATTTGATTAAAATTTTTTTGAGGACAACTGTGATATGAACAATTGGACGAAAGGAAGGAAAGTGATATTTAACACGTAGGATTGCATAGACCGTACATATCGTGGGTCTATTACATTTTGTCTACTGGGTGTAGCGTAGTTGTTTTCCCTTTCTATTGGGCCCTGAGGATGGCTCCGCTGCCTCATTCATCCTATCACTCTTCTTCTTGAGAGCTGCCTCACGAGCTTGCAGCGCATCCTCCTTGGCCTTCAGACGGTTTTGTGCCACCATCACGCGGCGCTCTTGCTCAAGACGATCCGGCGTGCCACCGCGAGCTCGAGTCATCTTGACAAAGTATTGTCCTTTGTTTTCCACCTCCACCGCCCGGTTATTTGGCCATGCCGGCGACACCCGATCAACCCATTCGACGAACGTGCAAGCCTATGTGCGGCGTGGTAGATGTCATGGATCAAGTTGAAAAACGATAACGAGAAACACATGATTTAGTTGTCGTCGTTACCACGAAGTCGTCATCCAGGTCTGGACACTTGAAGAACCTACGGCCGTATTTGGCTCGTTGGACTCGATCCGTCCAGACTCCCAACATCGTTCTGAAGCCGCAATGGCACCGGCGCTCATGCCACTCCGGCACTCCAAATGGGTCGAACTCCGTGAAGACATTGTTGTGTAGTAGTATTGTGATGGCTTGAGGAGGAGATGTGGTATGGAAGACATAGGAGGCCTTTATGTAGGCATGTTAGCTGGTGCAGTGGGCATAGTCCATGGAGAGGGTGTCGTACGAATATTTTCGCTTTTTCAGGATTCCAGTTCAGCAATAAATGTTCCTATGTAGGCTTTTCAGAGCCTGTAGTCTCGTAATAAATTCATAGTTCGTAGCCTTTTCAGTCTTTTGCAGGAAACAGCTCGTAGGCTTTTCCAGGATTCCAGAGCTGCAATAAATGTTCGTATGTAGGCTTTTCAGAGCCTGTAGTCTCGTAATAAATTCATAGTTCGTAGCCTTTTCAGTCTTTTGTCATGTCACTGCGCAAAGCTGGCCTCTTTTGTCACGTCACTGAGCAAAGCCGGGCCTCTTTGTCATGTCATCGCGCTAAAGTCGGCCTCTTTGTCATGTCACCGTGCAAGGCGCCATCTCGGTTGTGGTCATTGCGATAAGTCATTCCGTTCGGTATAAATAGCGTGTTGGGGTCCCATGGCATTGTCGTGAGAACCTCAGTAAATCACACAACGGCACGCTACATTGCGTGGTGAAAATATCATGTCGGAAGCGGATGGGCCAGTCGAATTTGGGTCACCGAAGGAAGACCTTCCCTTACAAAGGAGGGAGATCTTCGATGCACAGTACCGCTTGGTACCAAGGCGGCGTGCTCAACCATCGCGCCGAAATGTAGACACAATGAGTACTGCTGTCGCAGGTCCTTGATGCCCGTCCGATGGCGGGCGACGTTTCTTCCGATGCCCACGCCCGAGGTAGAAAGTAGTAATACTACATTTTTGTTAGTGCTTATGGAGCCTTCATGTTTACCGTCCTTTCGCGCAGATGGCAAAATGCGACTTCTCCCGCTGGATTGACCCTCCTCATGAACGGTATATTGTGTACTATGTGGATACATTATGGCAGCGAATATTGGAGTTGGAGGCCCGAATCGAGACTCTCAGTGAGGATAACAACGACCTCCGCCAACAGATGCAACGCGAGAGGGGCAACGAGGAGGTCGTCAACATAGGAAGCTCTTATGATCCCACATGTTGCTGCGCGAACCCTAGTTGCATATGTGCGTGCCACTTCCACGACGGCCAGCCACGTCCGAGACGGCCCCCTGAGCAATACTCCATGTATGGTTGTACCTTGAACCAGTATGAACACTTTCTACGATATGGAGTAGACAGAGTGATTAAGTTAGCAATATGTCGTATTTACTTTATTGCCTGTAGTTGACATATTTTGCGACGTGCAATGTATGTGTTGCTTCATTGGCGGTCGTGACCTGTTAGATTCTCGTGGGCTCCATGACTTTAGGGCCCCGAGCCTATAAGAGGAGCCATTCCTCACCTAGCCCCGCATTGTTCTCCCTCGGCTCTTGAATTACTTCTTCCGATTGTGTGTACATTTCATTCGTGCTAACCCCCGCATGCCGATATGAGTCGATTCAAGACCGCCATCGGCACCCACGGTGATTTGCCCAAAATGCAACACGGTTGTTGCACGAAGACTTCACACACGGCTGCGAATCCCGGCGTCACTACTACAAGTGCCCGCTTCACTCGGTGAGTATGATTGTTTGGGTTCGTTGAAATCGTAAAGCAAGTTACAAATTATTCTTGTCATGAAATCGCAGAAGCCCCGGCGGTTGCCGATTTTGGGTGTGGGAGGATGAAATGGGACTAGGACCAACGATGTTCGAATGACGAGTTGTCGTGGTGGTTGCAACCCGTCGAGTCATGCATCGTTTTGTGAGATCGAGTGGAAGATTAATTTACTATTATGTGTTATTCTCTTTCTTGTGTTTATAGTTATCCTCAAGTTGTAGTTGTGCACGTTGTTCTCCTCTATGTTCGTAGTGATTTTTGTTATCGTGTCTTCTTCTTGTGGAGGGATGGTGTATGTTTGTGTAATGCAAGGTGTTACGTTAACTGCATATTTGTTGTGAGTACGCTGTCATATTGGAATGGAGGCTACATTATGCAAGGTGAAAAGAACAGTATATTACAAACACAACAAAAGTACATTACAAACACAAAAACTCATTGTCCACCTCGTCTTCGCCTCCTCTGACGTCGTATGTGATCCTCCGAGAACGTGAACCTGCTAGGAGAGTGTGGTGCATCTCGAAGGTCGTACTGCGAGGCCTGCATCGGAGGCGGTGGTGGGTACAACTCCGTGGAGAGTTGCGATGAAGGGCCGAAAATAGCGCTCAGCCAATCGGAGGAGGTGTCTACGTCCTGCTGAGGATCAAACAGCTGAATTAGTCAATGAAAAGTATGAAATATTTGTAATGAGTAGTAATATCGTAAGGCATTTACCTGGGGAGTCTGAAACGTAGATGGCTGATACGGGGTCGCCCGATCTTCTCGACGTAGGATGGATACTCACAGGAGTCTTGATGAATCGCAATGATCCTCCAATGCCAATGCAAGGGACGAACACTCTTTAATCCGCCATAACACACTCGTGTCGATTTCGCCGACCACCAAGCGAAGATCTATCGTGCACCCAATTCCCAACGGAAAGGCTGAACGATCTTGATTGAAGACAATCACTCCTAATTCCCTATGGAACTTAGGCAACAATGCTAAACTCGAACAAACTTTAGTAGATTCATTATTCTCAAACGTGCTCCTCCCTTTTGCTCTCCCAAGTCTTCACATGAATCATACCTGACAATATTTAATGCGGCTCAATACTTCTTTCCAATTAAATAATGTATTCGCACGAAAAGTGCTAAGCGTGTGCGTATCCGCATCATCCTCCCTTCTTCAAGAAAAGCCGTCCTCGGCTTTTGATAACCGAAATTGTACTAAACAAAGAATACAATGTGTATGCATGGTATATGTATTGGTCGATTACACCCTTTCGTCTTTCACATTACTATTACCGGATGTGTAGTAAGCAAAAGAACAACACATATGCGTGGTATATGTATGAATCAATTATTGTGTTATTCTCATCCTCACTGCTTTGCACAAACCAATTGATACTACAATAGCTATCAAATGCATACATTGCAATATTTTCATTCACACCATTCTCCTCCCATAAGAAAAGTCGTCCTCGACTTTGCAAGCACGTGGACAAGTCATTAATGGGCAAAACCAGATCAAACGGTTCAAATATGGAAGATAAAATTTTAAGTGCCTTCCTTGCTTCAATTGCGCTACTCGATTATTTGTACATGATTGTTCATCGAAAGAGGAAAAAGTAGGCACAAGAAATCTTTGTAAACAAGAAGCACTATTGTTAAACCTCATCTCATTGTGATCATGACGTGGTATAAAAGATTGTTTGTCCAAAATATGCAATTTCAACTCGGCAAGCTTATCACATGTAATGCATATTCGATAAACATAAAAGTTGTCATCTACACCATAATCTCGATCAAATTGAACTTATATGTGTAGGCATAGGAACTAACTAGTGATTTTAAATATGCAATTTCAGCAACATTCTCAATGACACTAGATAGCTCTTTAGGGTCATCGAACATAATATAATATAAAGAATCATCGGAGATATTCTAGAAAGAACTTCCTTATGAGTAATTAATTCCACATTATGTAAATTGACCAAAGAAATTTCAGAACATGGAATTTTCGAATGAACACATGAGTTCTCACAATTACTCACTGTTCACAAATAAATTTAGAACCAATATGGTTACCTCTATCATTCTCTTGAATTGATGTAGGTGTTGTAGGTATTAAATCATCATGATGTAACAACGGATCAGCAAGTACTTCATCTTTAACTATGATTATCTCCTCATCGTTTATCTCCAATGGTGCCGCTTGTTGAACATTTGATTCCTCTTCTTTAATATCAACTCGCACAATGTGAGAAACAACACTAGAAGTAGATATTAATGTGTTAGTTTCAAAATCAACCTCACTTTGTCCATCTTCCACTTCTCTCTTTTCTTTTGGTGTATCTCTCACACTCTCGGTTTGGATGCTCTCAAACTCACATATGGTGGAATCACACACTCACTCTTTTAGCACTATCTCTCAATTTGGCTATGTGGCTCTCATTCTCACATAGGTTTTGATGCATCTCAATTGTTGTATGTATCATTGGGGCAGCACAAGATGTCTCCTTTATCAAGGAAAGTCCCATGCTCGGTCATCTTCGCACGTGTCACACTATTGGAACCATAAGAGTGAAGTATGGACATGGATTGAACCGTGATGTACGTGTCTCCATAAGTCTCTTCTCCTCTTTGATAGCACAATTCACAAGATCATGCACGTTAATAAAATATTTATGTTGAAGTATAGCGGCGATCTCGAATTCAAGCCACCTTTGAAGTATGCCTTCTCTTGATGGACTAGTGACACCCGCACGACACATCGCATCTTGCGCTCAAAATAGTAATCTTGGACAAGATTAGTACCTTGTGTGATATTCTCCAAATGGTGAAGCAATTCCTGCGCATAGTAGGATGGCACAAACTCGCTCCTCATGAACACCTTCAAATCTGACCAAGATTTAATGAATTGTTTTCCAATTAGTTGTTGCCACCAACTATAAGCATAGTCTTCAAACTCCTCGTGGCACGTTTCACCTCTTGTTCTTTGGAAAGTTTTGGAAATCTAAACACTTTCTCCATTTGCCATTCCCACTCAAGATACTCCTCCGGATCATCAACGCCATAGAAAGGAACAAAGCTATCTTCTTCTTGTTGTGGACGAAGTGCTCGCACAATATCATTCACGATGTTTTTATGTATCACCTTCATTTGTTGATTGAGCTCAATGCGAAATCCTTCATACCCACTTTAATCTCATCACCATAGTTATTTTCTCCACCTGCTATGGTTAGATTGTACAAAGAAGATACCAAAACCACAAATATATGGGCAATATGTGGAGTTCACTCAATCTCACTATTCCTCTCCCAAGTAAAGTTCTTACCTTCCGACGTGAATTGAGGCCAAAAGAAACTTACACTTGGTGGTGCTATAATAACAAGTGATGATCAAGCGGCTTTAAAAGTGACTCACAATTGCACGGCAAAGGATATTTTGTGGAGTTTGGTTAGGAAGCATTTATCCTACGATCGATTTCGATGTTGTAAAATTATGTAATAATACAAGTTAGAATATTTTGCCTAAGTGCTGATCCAAAAGATTTAAGTGAAGTATATGAACGCACACATAAAGATCAATGTGACTCGATGCAAACAAAAGGAATGAGCTAACTAGAGGCAATATGAAATTAAAGATTAGATAGCTCGCTTTGCACCAAGTACTAGGAGAGACGCTAGCCAATTGCAATGATATGAATGTAAGGGCACAAGATTGCTCAAAGGAATTAAATACACAAGCTGAATTTATGGACTAAGAGCTCATCCTAGATTCGGCCAATGTTTTTTTTCTCTCTTTTTTTCTTAGCAATTTTTTTTCTTGTTCTTGTTCTTCTTCTTTTTCAAGGGCCGAACTAGGTTTAATTGTCTCTTTGATTTTGCATAGGTCACAAATATTCAGAAGATGTAGAATACTCAAGAGCAGCCCTAGATGCAATATTCAACAACTAGTCTCAATTGATGAAATAAAAATAGCGAATTATTTTTTTTTCGCGGCCTTCGTTCATGCAATCGTAGATGTACTGTTCACGTCATCGTAGCAATCGGATTTTTTTTGTTTTGTTTTAGGCAAACAAAGGAAATAACACAAGATCAAGCGACCAAAGGAACACGACGATCAAGACGTAAACAAAATTTCTAATGGATCAAGACATAATAAAACTCACGAAAAAGATGCAAAACTAGGGTTTGGATTTTTTTGTGGTTAATGGACAATAGGATAAAATAAATCAATCTAGAACAAGGGTAAAGAATCCACCGAGGAAACCGCTCGATACCAAGATGATACGGGTGCCCGATCTTCTCGATGTAGGATGGATACTCACGGAGTCTTGATGAATCGCAATGATCCTCCAATGCCAATGCAAGGACGAACACTCTTTAATCCGCCATAACACACTCGTGTCGATTTCGCCGACCACTGTTTAAGATCTATCGTGCACCCAATTCCCAACGGAAAGGTCGAACGATCTTGATTGAAGACAATCACTCCTAATTCCCTATGGAACTTAGGCAACAATGCTAAACTCGAACAAACTTTAGTAGATTCATTATTCTCAAACGTGCTCCTCCTTTGCTCTCCCAAGTCTTCACATGAATCATACCTGACAATATTTAATGCGGCTCAATACTTCTTTCCAATTAAATAATGTATTCGCCTGAAAAGTGCTAAGCGTGTGCGTATCCGCATCAATGGCCCTCCGTAAACATCATGTCCCTGTTGCTCCGTGAATGTCTGCAATTTTTTTGCGAGGCGATTAGATGGCATTGAAATACACATGTTATGTGCAGTACGTTAGTACATACCTGTGCATACGGCTGTCCGAATGACGATGACGTAGGCAAATCACGCATGTAGTCCTGGGATGTGTAACCTTGGTAGGTCTGCCCAGACCACTCATCCCGCCCCTGTAGTGTGGAATGACCTCCATGCGCGAATGTGGGCAACGTCGCCGCCGGTTGTTGCCGAGTCGGTCGCTCGAGAGGGATCCGCCGCACGGAGAGGGATCCCGGCGCCGGAGAGGGATCCGTCGGTCCTCGCCGCCTCCGTGAAGACGATGGTGCGCAGAACGTGCTATCGCGCCGCAAGTGCCGCGAGGAGAAAACATTGGTTACACGTAGTAGCAATTGAGTGGAAAACAAACTATTGCGAAACGTTGTACCGCAGGTCCGAAGCGCTGCGAGGAGGAGCGAGCGCCGCTGGGCCGAACGCCGGACTCCGAAGGACGTGCTGATGGAGGTGCTGATGGCGGTGCCCCGGCGGTGGTGCATGCCGCCCTCTCGCAGCGTCGCGCATGTACATCATCCTCTGCCGACTACGACTCATGGCCTCGATCGCCAACCGTGCGTCATCGTAGATGGTACGCAACGAAGCTAGAGTCGGTCCATGGAGCCGCCCTCCACGACGGAGGGCCGGTTGCCTCGTCCGGATGCGATGAAGGCTCGCATCGCGGGTAAATAACTAGTGAGTTAAACGCACTCAACATACGCACTTAAAGTGCTGTCTGCATCGCATCATCGTGTCATGCTTTGCTCGATGACGGTCCGCCCCGCTGTATGGCGCCTCGCGCGCGATCTCGGCGGGACGGTGCGGGCAGCCCGTGGAATGTACCACTCTAGGTACGCATCGTAGGTGTGGAGGTCGTGCGCCGAGTCTCATCGACAACCTCCGTGGTCGCCGAGTCATGCCACAGTCCGCCCACGGCGCCGTGTGCCCTCCGCCGCCCCCGGTGCCCTCTTCGGTTTGCCCGCAAGATAGTACACCCATTACACAATAAGTAAAAATGACACACTACTACATCGCTG
Organism: Bonia amplexicaulis; assembly: GCA_036346245.1. Lineage (NCBI taxonomy): Eukaryota > Viridiplantae > Streptophyta > Magnoliopsida > Poales > Poaceae > Bonia > Bonia amplexicaulis. The sequence continues at coordinate 29,051,297 of CM070736.1, forward strand.
CGATTCTGGTGCAATGACTTACGGTGGGCCTTCCGTGATAGTGGCCGTCCGGGAGGGTGGCGCGTGTTGGTGAAGGCCAAGCTCGTCTCAACACCCTCTGCGGGTTGTATGGCTCGACGAAGTGGGAGAAGACGAGGTGGCACGTCGTCAACCAATACGTGTGGTCTTGGTGGCGGCGACAACCCGTAGGGGCTATGCTATGGATAAACTGCGGTCCATGGCAACCATACTATCTCGCCTCATGCGAGTCTCGAATCGGTTATGGAACTCGGGTATACTGTCTCGGTCTCTCCACGCCCACCGGTGACCATGTGCCCAACGCGTCCCCATCGTCGGCGCACTAATGGGGTCATCGCCCTCAGCCATATCGTACAACACCGGGCTGTACTCGTAAGGGTGCACGGCACTTTGAAAGTAAGGCCTCCCAAGGAAAGTGCTCCCAAGACCCGATCTTGTGGGACCACGTAGCACTGCCAAGACCGGCTCACGGCCGTCAGTAGTACTGCTGCGAGGCATCACACAAGCCTCGATGCGTGGCACTAAGAACAGCAGATCCCACTGTCATCGCGGCACTGCCGGGCCATGCATCCGCCAAAGACTCCGCAAGGTGTATGTAGCTAGGGTGAACGGAGTCTCCGGTGGTCGAGGAAACAAGACCCACCCGAACAAAAAAAGGAGGTACGCGACGAGGTGTGTCCGCACGACCCCTCGGCAGTCGGCCACAGGCAGGTCATGAACTGCCGTAGCCACGAATGTGGCACCCCAGACACGCTGACCGGGATCGGGTCACCGAACCGGGCACCTAGGCCGACCTTCCGATTCGCCGCTAGGGGTGGTGGCATCGCTGCACCACGGATGGGTAGACACAGCCGGCATGGACACGTCCGAAGTGTAATAGATCATCTCGCCCACCGAAGTGGAAGGTGTGAGTCTCCGGTCTCCAACGGTCGACAGTGCGGACAACAACGACGCATCGAAGCGCAAGGCATATGGCACATCCACCATGCGAGCAATGGGCAAAGGCGGTGTCTCGCAGAGTGGTGGGATGTACCGATGGTCTAGAGGCCGGTGCTCTCGGGGCTCCTAAGGATCAAACTCGAGGGCCGGCTCCAGATGACCACGCTGCGCATCGGTGATGCTCATCCCAAAGGGGCTCAAGCAACTCATACGCCATCTCCTGCCGATGAATGAAAACAAATTAGTACGTTATGACAAGAAATATGTACGTAATGACTATAAAGTTTGGAACAAATGAAGACATAATATACAAAAACGTATTTTGCAATGAATGACAACAAAATGTGCAGCAGATGACATCAAATGACAATGAAATATCAAATAAATGAAAACATAACTTCCGAAATAACTCAACCAAATTGTACACGCAAATAATATCATAACATACATTCAAAGACAGGTTTGAAGGATGCATGATCATATGCTCGCAGACACAAGATGAGCACAACAAAGTCCCACAATAGTTACAAAACACGGAATCAGCTATGGAGCGTTACTTGACGTCGGCCTGTTTGGGCAATGCCTAAATGAATGGCCACAGTCTTGCACATTTCGCACTTTGGGTGCCGAACACGATCTCCACGGCTATCGGCCATGTCATTCAATTGAAGGCTTTGTCGTCGCCCACGGCCGACATGCTTGAAGGCGCTGCTCGCACCCACTTCACCGCCACGCCACGTTCCTCGTAATGCATGTCCACCCCATAGGAATGGAACTCAGACTCCATGTTTCAAACAGTGCTTGATGTCATAGTACTTGACATGTAATGCGTGGGCGTCGGTGCCATACCGCGCATGCTGCGTACACATGTGAGCATGGTTTGTGCAGCGGTTGTGGCTTGTTGCGGTGCATGATGCTCTCTCATCAATCGTGCATACTTGCTTACGGTCCCTCTAGTACGCCCCATCATATACTGCCTAAGGCGGACCTCGAACTTTCTCCGTAAGCCATCCATGGGTTGAGCAATATGCGAACGAGACTTCTCCATCTTCTTGTGCATGTAGGCATGCGCTACCTCGAGAAATCTACGCCTTCGTCCGGATGTTTCTTCGCCATCATAGCTCTATTGACAAAGTATCCAACTGAGCGGTTCCAAGTCTCTTCAACGATTGCTGTGATAGGCAGGGATCTGACGCCCTTTAGAACTCCATTGTACACCTCGGACATATTTGTTGTCATGATTCCATACCTTGCCCACGGTGTCATGCGAGAGAGACCACATCTCCAAGTCGGTGCATTGGAGTTAACCCATTGTGTGAACTCCCTACTCGTCGATCCTCCCGCCACGGCCCCGACTTCATCCCGCTGTACACGCCGAACATGCTTGCCGGTCTCTGGTCAAGGTGCCTCCACAAGGCCTCGAACTTCCTCCTCCGGTTCGCATACAAAGCTTTTGAACATCTTCATTAGTTCCTTCTTGTGGAACCTTCGTGGAAGTTCACGCAAGATGCCTCATGCACCACCGGTTCTTCATGTCATTCCACTGGAAGGGTGGATGCGTCCCATTCTGCATCGTTCGCATTGCAGGCAGCAAGCCTGCATTGCGGTCGGAGATGACACACACCTCGGCCGATCTTGAACTACTACACCGCTTCACGTTGGCAAGAAACCACACCACTATCCGTATTCTCGTTCTCTACAATTGCAAATGCCATCGAGTAATCGGTCATTTGCATCACCGCAACAGCGGTCGGGATGGTACCCTTGTACTTGCCGGATAGAAATGTGTCGTCCATCGTTAGCACCGGGCGGCACCACTTGAAGCCTTCAATTGCCTACCTAAAGGCCCGAACACTGTCAAGCACAAAACAATTTGGCCTTGCGCCTCATTAACCCGCTCTTGCTTGTTAATGTAACTTCACAGGTTTATACGCAATTTGATGCGACATTCTTGGGACCAAATCATATGCCTCTTCATATGTCCCAAACTTACGCTGCAGGACCTTCTGTTTTCGCCCGCCATACCCTCTTGTAGGTGACATCAAACCCCACCGTGTTTGCCACATCCGCCATGAGAACCTTCGGAGAAATACACACATTTGCCAGAACAAGATGGCTTATCAGCTCCGCAACATATGACGACGTCATGTTGCGGTGCCTGTGTAGTGGACCCGCAAGCTCACATGTGTGATCCTTCACCACAGTTATCCGGAATTCCGTGGCGGCGCCTGACCGCCGCCCACGGACCTTGCCGAGGCATGAGCCGTCGACACACTTCACAATGTAGGTGTCGGGGTTCGACACATGCACCCGATATGTCCTACCGATCTCGACGGCATACGTGGCAATAGCTTGCGCAAAGCACCCTTGTTACGGAAGCACTGCCCTATAAGCAGTGTGCCCTCATTGAATCCCCACTCTGCCTCCTCCGCCCGTGGCAGAACTAGGGATTGCGCTGCGATGTCGTCCAATCTTGACGGCACGTACGCACCGTCCGTGGTTACAACACCACCTAACACACCTCCGCCGTAGGTTGCCATTCACCCTCCTCTCGAGGCATCTGTTTCAACATACTCTTCCTCCTCGCTTTCCACTTCCTCCACCTCGTCGGCAAGGTACTCGTGGCGATCAACTCGGGAGGCCCACCATCGGCCCGCACCTTCATTCGCTCGAAAATTGTCCACGCCCACCGCAGTCTCCATCTCCCATTGATGCATTCACTCCTACTTCACCATCATTTTCATGACTGTCGGAGAGTAATGCAGGCTCTACATCTCCGCCAACAACACCAGAGCCACCCATGGCAGATGATTCTGTCCTCTCCACAAATTGAACATACACCATTGGCCTGGCATAAATCGCTGCGTCAGGGTTGCACACAACCTCCATGTAGTTGGTCCATAAGGCGTCACTCGTCACCTTTATAAGTCGACACAATGTCTCCCTGCATCACCCACTGCGGCATACACTGCCTCGATCCGTAATTTGTTCCTTGCGGTCTCCCGATCGAAGCCAGAACGCACGCATCTCCGTAGCTCAGCCAGGCTCATGGTGTTCAGATTGGGTGACCGGATCACGGTCCGGTCACAATTATGCAGTCTACCCGCACGCCCGTCGCGTACGAGACCACTGCCGTAGAACACGAACAAGTCTTGGATGTCACCCATGTCCTACCTAACATAAGTCCATACTGAACCATCTTAGTATATATAACATGCAACAAATGTACCATCATTCAATATCTACCGCCCACCACATACAACAGTAATATTTTCATCTTCATTTGTAAATCTAATTTTTATTTCTTTCATGGAGGGCGCTAATAAATTTCTATGCAAATGAAATTACCAATGTAATGTACTATGTATAAATTTCTACATAAATCATATGTACCATATGGTTTTGCATAACATGATGAGACCATACTTGCTCACTTATTATTTTATGCTTGTGTTTTGCTTCATATGATGATTAATGATTGCAAGTTGGTTTACTCATGCTATTTACGAACTAGTAGTATAAATTATTTTACACATTGTCACTAGGATGCTTTTTTAAACCATGTGCATGACAGTATTTCATATGTCATATACATGCTTATTTCATAAATTAATACTACAATTGTATTCCTAACAAGACCTATCAACATTAAAGCTACATAATACTCAGTATAACTAAATCGTACTCCAACAAACCTACAAAATTTATTCACATAAATTACATAACACAATACACTACAACTACAAACATTGCATCAAAAAATGACATGCATGAACTCCGTAAATAACGTTTACGCTAATTACGGACTAATCAACATAATAACATCATACACGCATGGGGATGATATTTACCTTTCCTTGAAGCTCATGAGACGATCTACAACTTTCACAATTGTGAAAACTTCAGATCCCTTCGAAAATTGCTCCAAATCTCGTGTTTGCGGTCCTTCTTTCCTTCTCTTGCCGCTTCTTTTCTTCTCGCTCGATGCGAATGGACAGCACTACAAAATTTATTCACATAAAATGTAAAATACGATACACTACAACTACAAACATTGTTTCAAAATTGACATGTATGAGCTCGTAAATAACGTTTACGCTAATTACACACTAATCAACAAAATAACATCATACACGCATGGAGATGATATTTACCTTTTCTTGAAGCTCGCGAGACGATCTACAACTTTCACAATTACGCAAACTTCAAATCACTTCGAAATTTACTTCAAAATCGGTGTTTCCCGTCCTTCTTTCCTTCTCTTCCTGCTTCTTTTCTTGCTGCTTCCTCTCTCCCTGCTTCGATGCGAATGGAAACGAGTGAGGCAAGCGCAACACATGCCTTCCTTTCTTTTATCACGAACGATCATATGCATGCATGCGGAGGGGCGGCTCCCTCATGGCTTCAAACGCGCCAAGACGCACAAGAATCTCGCTCGGGGTGATGGGACGGGACGCCGAGCGGTGCGGTCTGCCACCGCATGACCACCGAGTGGTGCGGTCGGCGACCGCACCACTCGCCGCCTTCTGATGCCGCCCGAGTCGTGCGGTCGGGAACCGCACGACCTCATTGCCGTCGGCGCTGCGCCGCCGCACGACGCCACGTGTCGCCTCCGGTGAGTCGTGCGGTCGGTGGGGGCCGATCGGGAATTTCTTTCCGGTGGGAGTTACTTCCGGAATTCACGAGACCAACAGTGCTAAAAGCGTCCAAATTTCTCTTCTAGCACTATAGCTTTATTGTAGCAATACTAACATACACTGGAGACACGCTTTTAGCGTGATGAAGACTTCTGTTGAGATGTCACTTCTCACCAAAAGAGTTGACACACAGAGTCACAAAAACAACAATCAAGCCAGCGCATGTACTAACAAATAGTGAACACATCCATCACAGCCAACTTGCAATCTCATGCAAAAGTCAGACATGTTTCTTATTTGCCGTCGCTTCTGTCGTATGCACAAATCAGAACGCCTGACGCAGCACTGGAACGTTGGAGAACTCCCGCGCGTGAACCTCGGCCACGTCTCCAAGCACGCAGATCGAGGCATACACTGTTAGTGCTAATCTTGTTTTCTTTGTCGAACGTTGAGTCAGAATACAAGCTACAGGTTTCTTTGAATAAGCAGTCTGAAAAAAACTGGGAGGAGTCTGCGAAGCCCTGTAGATTGGTATCTTTGAAGTTAAGTTCAATTTTGTGTCATGCGTGAGTTGTAAGTTTGTGATCCAGAATATTAGAATCATGAACCAGTTTTCTGTTTGCATGTTGCGTCTTTCTCGGAGATTAGTTAAGCGTCTGAAGTGTTGTGTTCAGAGAGTTATCTGCTTTTTCGGTCTGAGTACTGTAGCACATCCAGAGAGCAGTTTCAGAGTTTTGAGTAAAAAGCTCTAAGTTCAGAGAAAAATTATCCTGTGTGTTCTTTCTCCATTTGTGTCCAGTTTTGTGTGATTGCAGATTGAGGCATTCTGATCCAACACACACGTCATGCACGAGACCGAGAATTTTGGACGGAAATAGCACTGTCGCTTCCAAAAATACCAAAAATAGCCTCTAACGCAGTAATTCCTGTTCTAACCCCTTGCCGACCGCATGATTTGTTCAGAGCAGATATGTGGCAATCGCGCGACCGAGGAGTGCACGACACCAGAATCGTACGCTCCCGACTTGCAACTTGCAAATAGTGAACACATCCATCACAGCCAACTTGCAATCTCATGCAAAAGTCAGACATGTTTCTTACTTGACGTCGCTTCTGTCGTATGCAAAAATCAGAACGCCTGGCGCAGCACTGGAACAGTGGAGAACTCCCGCGCGTGAACCTCGGCCACGTCTCCAAGCACGCAGATCGAGGCACACAAGTCATGCGCGAGTCTCGGAATTTTGGACGGAAATTGTTAGCGTGACATATCTCTTGTACGTCACGTATTGGTCCACCTCTGGTACGTTCAGGTTCACTGGAACGGCATCTCTGAAGATCGACGTTTATGGTAACAAACTAGCTATTTTTGGCAGATAGATATCTCCTATTTGTTGCCTTTCTCTGGTGGTTCACCATGTATATGTAATCACCA